>JAUPFP010000001.1:5559721-6199721 GCA_036925085.1 Brachycybe producta | reverse complement strand
AAAAGTTTTAGTAAAGTAAAAACGATGAATTAGTCAAACTACTCAAAGCAAATAACTCTTCTTTCACTAATGATAAAAATCTGTCTTTATATTCACATGTAATGCATAACTAAATCGTGACAAGGCTGGCCCTTTAGCATCGCCCGTTGGGGTGGTGCGAGCTGCGGACCAGCCCCTAATTTTACCTGTCGCGACATCTTGCATTGTCCCGGTCACTTTTATCGAGCAATACAGTCTTTCGACAAACAGTTAAATCCTTAAAAAGCCCACAAAAAGACTCTCTCTTTAGGCCAGGGCCGGGCCTCTTTAGCCGGTTTGGAGGCACCGAGCAGAGAGACTCAGAAGGTTTCAGAGTGCCTCTGCTGGTGACGGGCATTGTTGGCTAAAGTTCCTCTTTTCGTTATTCCCTCTGGAGGAGAATAAGACACACACAACACTTTGAGGTAGAAAAGTTATCTTTACTTTTTATAACATTTCTATTAGTTTTACATAGTTGTGCGTATACAATTGGTGTTACGATTCTTGATTAAACACTTGGGTATAACATTGGTTCTAAGTTCAGAATTACTCTTCGAATTCTCTACTGGATCAGAAACTCTCTAGATCGAACTCTATCTCTGAACTCTCGAACTGAACTGACCTCAAAGATAAGTGGCACAGCACTTTCGTTCGGTCTCCAGAGAGGGGCGACTGTCACCTCAGGCCTCAATGAGTGGCAAACTGGGCCAATCATTGCCCTGGGCTGAGAATATTACTTTTTAAGGAAAGGCATTTTGGGACTCTTTTCACAATTTCTTACGGTTTAACTTGGTTCCTCGAATGCACTAAGAATTCGGGCCACCCAAGTCTGGACATCTGTGCACCATGGGGTGCCATACTGAAAGAAAGGAATTTCTAAGGGTGTTCCACAAGTATGCAAATACAGGGTGTCACAAAATGAAAGGGAAATATGTAACAACCCTCACAAATACAACGGCAACAAAGAGTCAAGTGACATCACATGCATGTGATGTCATACACTATTGCCTCTTTCTCTCATGATCATCTCTCCCTCCTGTAAACCACACCACCTCCAAGAAATGGGGGTGGCAAAGGGGTGGGTGGAAAGATGAGTGATAAAAACGCCACACTTAGTTGTTACGATGTTTGCCGTTTCTCAGGAGCAGAAGTAACAAATTTCCAAAAGAACATGACATAAAAGGAATGAATCTCTTAATACAATTTAAGAAACACGATTCTTGAACATTTTAATTAATAAATCTTTGGGAAGACATGGTACCAAAGGCATGAATCTTTCCAAAATACCTAAAAAATACATTCTTTACAATTACAATTAGTACTCTGCTAGCAGCCAAATAGGCCTATGGCAGAGGGACATAAAAGTCCATACGCAGCATTAAGCATTGTCAAGCACACATACATGCACATATATAAAAACAAAACGAATATACAAATGTCAATCCCACAAAACAAAATTATCCCTATTCACCACTGCCTCAGGAAGAGTTCCATTGTCTTATAACTCTGGGAGAAAAAAGAACAATAATATGAATCTGTCCTAGCAAAAATCTCCCTAATTTTCTTAGAGTGGTCAGCCCTGCCCATTGTAACACCCAGTAACTCTCAGTCCCGCCAAAACCATAGCCTGGGAGGTAAACAACTCTTGCTTGTCCCTCCTCCCTCTCTGACTCATACCCAAGTGGCAGATTGATACACTTAGGACCATGGTCACTTGGACCTGGTTACACCTCGTAGGTGTACACAGGTCCAAGGTATAAAAAAACCGTGTGTTCCTCTTTGTTCGTCGTCCTTCTCTTTGCTCAACTTTGTATTACGTTTGATCCTTAAATGCATACCACATCATGGGCTTCAGGACGCACTTTTAATAATAAGATTCATCCTTGTAAACATAGTGCTTCCGTATAAGGATGAATGAAGTGTTTATAATGAAAAACGGCATTGTCTTTATGTTTGGAAACTAACACTTCTCTAAACAAGCAGGAGACAACACAAGGCAAGGAGACATACAGATCCTGGAGGAGCTACATCTTCTGGTAACAACAAATGGAAGATGTACATCAGTGTCAATCAGGAGAGATGGTCACCATCCTTCTGCACAGATTACACCCCTACACAGAAGGATGATCACAATCAATCTCCATCCGACTATTTCTGTAACTCGAATCTTCTTCGTGCGGTCACAGCGCGATCAGAAGAAACGAGTTATGGAAAACATCATCATCAAGTTGGTAAAATTATAAGGTCGACGTCAAAAGCTCACACCACGTATAGTGCTTTATGAATATTATTGGACTGCGGTTTAGGACAATCACCACGTGTAATTTTTCCAAACAATTTGAAACTTACTGGTGATGAAAAATAAACGATACTGGTGATAGAAAAATAAACGATACTGGTGATAGAAAAATAAACGATACTGGTGATAGAAAAATAAACGATACTGGTGATAGAAAAATAAACGATACTGGTGATAGAAAAATAAACGATACTGGTGATAGAAAAATAAACGATACTGGTGATAGAAAAATAAACGATACTGGTGATAGAAAAATAAACGATACTGGTGATAGAAAAATAAACGATACTGGTGATAGAAAAATAAACGATACTGGTGATAGAAAAATAAACGATACTGGTGATAGAAAAATAAACGATACTGGTGATAGAAAAATAAACGATACTGGTGATAGAAAAATAAACGATACTGGTGATAGAAAAATAAACGATACTGGTGATAGAAAAATAAACGATACTGGTGATAGAAAAATAAACGATACTGGTGATAGAAAAATAAACGATACTGGTGATAGAAAAATAAACGATACTGGTGATAGAAAAATAAACGATACTGGTGATAGAAAAATAAACGATACTGGTGATAGAAAAATAAACGATACTGGTGATAGAAAAATAAACGATACTGGTGATAGAAAAATAAACGATACTGGTGATAGAAAAATAAACGATACTGGTGATAGAAAAATAAACGATACTGGTGATAGAAAAATAAACGATACTGGTGATAGAAAAATAAACGATACTGGTGATAGAAAAATAAACGATACTGGTGATAGAAAAATAATATAATTTATATTATCAGAACTTCTAATTTTCATTTTGTTCTTTAATAAAATTACAATAAATAAACGAATAACCAAATTATTTGGTTTAAAAAAAATAAACATGCCCCTCCTTATTTTTGAGCCCCTTAAAACTTGATTGGTTGTAGTTTGAAAAGAAATAAACCTTATTTACTAATCGGTTCTCGAAATATTCCACTCTCGTCCACATTTGGTAACAACGAACACAAAATGGGCGATTCCACGACCAAAATGTATTCGCACGTCCTCGGTTCCAAAAGATAAAGAGAAACAGCATTTGGATGGTCCGACGAATCTTTGCATCTTAAAAACAAAACAATAATATCAATAATTTCGGAATATATGGTGCGTCACAAACGCAAACGAATAGCAGAAGGAAACCTCAGTTTGACTTCGACACGTCTCGAGGAGGCAGCTTCGATACAGAAATCGCCTTCGCTGTAATAATGAGAAATGTGTCTAAAAATGCAACAGAAGAGAATAAAAAAATCAATGATTGAATATCGTCTCTTCTTTTTTTTTTTTTTTTTTTTTGCAAGTTATGGGCGCGCAATGCCAACCTTCGAGTTCCAAATTTTGGTTTCTTGTGTGGATTCTTCTCTAACCACTGAACGTGTTTGTCTCTGTTCCACTTTCCGAGAGTAATGACAGTCTTTCGATGTCCCGTATCCTAGAATAAATATATAATGATTCAGTCTTTATTGTTTCTTTTTTTTTATTTTTAGTCGCCAATTTTAACCTCGTGAAATTGTTCAACTTTATCACCATAACAGAATTCATACTTCCACCATCCACTTCCCTTTAAGTAAAAGAAACGATTTTAAACGCTTGAAAAAAATGAAGACGAGAGTACTTGTGAAAATAATCAAGATTTTTTTTACTCCACGTAAACAATGTTTTCCTTCAAGAAATTCCTGAACTATTTTCGAATCTTGAGCAATGATACTGTGATGTGTTTCTGTCGGTTTCGATTCCGCCGTTGAATCGGTTTTTGTTTGTTTCGTCGTTGTCGAATCGAACTGCGTTTTCATTGCATTCTAACACACAATAATATAAGAAATTAAAACATTTCCATTCTACATTAATGACTAACGTCGTTTGTACCAATGGGCTATTTGGATTCAGAATCAAACTGTCTGTCTCTAGATCCTGAAGGATAATCGGCCTCGTCTTAGTCTTGTCCAACGAGTGACAATGTATGTCGTTCGTTTTTGGACTTCTCAGCCTTTTTTTTATTTGAAAATTTGGTTTTAATATCGAAATTCGATCACGAACGTCAACCTCCTCGTACTTAACCTGTAGTCCGGATGTTCGCAAAGAAGATTCGTGAGTACGAGAACCTCGTATTCGCACGTGAGCGTCTCTTCGATGGAATATATCTCTTGTTTGGAAGACGGATGACAGGCGTACATGACTCTCGTCTCTCTCGGCTTACCGCTCAGATCACAAACGGTTCCTCCCGTCATGTTGATCGTAACGTATGGCATAATAATTCCCTCTATGCTTCGATGAAGCACCTGTAAAAAGATTTAAAAAACATCTGTCCTTTTTTTTTCTGTTCGTCTTCGTGTTCACGAACCAAGACCGAACCTTTTGTTTGTTGATGCTCCTTGGCGATTGTTCTCAAAATAGAAAAAAAGTCTTTTAGAAGCGTTTCGTTTGATACAAACGATGTGTTAACTGTTACTGTTTTCATCAAACTTGTTCAAGTCGTATCGTCCGAGGTAATACTCTTGCAATACTTCGGGCTTCATGAAAGAGAGAAAAAGGCGGATAGACGTTAGCGTTACCTTAAACTTATGAGACCCTAGAGACTCCAGCATATACGTGCTGCAATGACGCATGCATGGACACAAAGTAAAAAATTGTAGTCTTCGAAAGTAACGTCTTTGAGCTTTAAGAAGGGCAGGACCAGCTCAAGCGTTTCATGCACCCTGGGCGAGACATTAAAATTCGCGCGGAGTTTTATTCTGTACCATTAATCTATCAATCCTTCTATTTTGGACTTTGGCGCCCTAGGCGACCGCCTAAGTTAGCCTAAGAGAGGGGCCGCCCCTTCGAAATGCCGTTTAGTTGCAAAGAGCTATTTGAGTAACTTTGGAACCGCAAAATTGACCACGTCCCTTAGCACGTGCCTAACTGAAAGTGTCTCTAGGCTCTTAAATCGACTTTGTCAACTACCTGTCCAGCTTCTTTCTCTTCGTGGTATTGCCTCAAGTGGCGTCCGTGGCACAATTCGTAAACCCAGAAGTGTTCAAACTATGTAAACAAAAACATAAAGACACGAAGACTGTTTTTAAATCCACAATTATCATTAAGTTTTGAGAGTGACCCTCACCCTGAGAATGCAAGTGAATTTGTTAAAAAGTGGGCGTATCAGCTCCAAGGCACTTGGTCCCATGTAATCTCCATCGTTGTCCTAATTCAAACAAATGTTTTTTTTTTATTAACAGAAAGCCACTGACTGAACGAAAGAACAAAGGAAGGAATAAGTGGGACACTTACCTGACTGTCTGAGTCTGAATCAGGTAAGATACATTTGTATTTCTCGTCGTTCACTGTTGTCATGACAATCGTCTTCTCATCATTCTTGTCGTAAAGAGAAACAGGAATGATTACTTATTAGATTAATCAGATGTCTAAATAATAAGAGAGAGATGGGTTAACTTAAGTTGTATATTATGTACTCAACTGTTTTCAATAAATCTGAGGCTGGTCCGGGCCAAAGAATGTCAAAAAAGACGTTTTCTTCTAAACTGTTGAATTCTGTGTTCACAACACGACCATCAATAAGAAGTGTCCAGAACACGAGAAACAATATCGATGGACATTCTTTAAAGTTCGTCTTCGTCATTTTAATTGTTTCAATTGAAACACTGTTAAACGCATAATTAATTAAACATAAAACAAATCATAAAAGATCGTACGTTTGTTGTTCGCTACCGATTTGCGTCACTCCCTTTGCATATTCCAGCTGTAGAGTAAATGACGTCACAGAAGATCGAAGATGGGGGGGGGGGGAAAGAGGATTGCTCAATGACATAAACCTAGTGTTGTATTGATCACGCGACATTGTGACGTCTGCGTGGGACTTTATTCAGCATAGAAATGATGTTATACACCAAGACGTCGGCAAATAACGACCCGCGAGAAAAATCTAGCCCGTCGCCTATCATTGTATGGGCCGATTCCCTGCACTCTTTTATTTTGTTGCTTCGATTGATTAAAGGTCTTCTAGGGAAGAAGTAAAATGGAATGTTTTTAAGAGCCTATATTTGTGACGCCATTTTGAATATTAGCAGATGACAGTTATAGTTCCACTTTTGGCCGTTTAGTGGCGCCCCACAGCTAAGCCATTGAAGCCATTGAGAAAGAGAAATTGATATTTTAAAAAATAGATGGTTTAGGCAAATGTTCAACGAAAATTGTTATTTTCAAAATTCAAATTGCAATATGCACATAACAATATTGCTCATTTTAGTGATAAGTTGGTAAAACTTTATAATTAGTTTTTCTATTTTTAATTTAATTTTAAAATCTCATATTTTGTTAGCTCATGTTAAATCCCCTAGGCCACAAAAGCTCCTCCGTTTATATATTTTATAGGATCTAAATTTCCCCACTAACAATAAGTTTCATAATATCCTAAAATTTGACCACTAATTGTATACGACTCAATTTAGTCACCATTGTAGATCAAAAGTTGCTCTTCCTTTTTTCAGTAGTGCATATTTATCCAAAAAAGAGTCGTTATTAAAATATACCCACTTTTATCCATCAATAAAAGAAAAGATGGCGGACACAAGTGTATCAAAATTGATTTTTTGCCACATGTTGACGTCACAGCTACAGAAGCGCCTACATGCGAAGAATTTTGTAAGTTTGTTTCACTGTAGGCTCTTAAGCGAAATTACAAATTTCTTGGTGTGAATAAGGTTTACAACGGCAGCAGAGTCAAGTGATGTCACATGCATATGATGCATTGATATGATGTCATACACTTGCTTCGTTTTCTCACGACCATCTCTCCCTCTTGTAAGCCACACCACCTCCAAGAGGGTGGGTGATAAAGGAGTGGGTGGAGAGATGAGTGATAAAAAACAGATACACCAGTTTGTTACGATGTTTGCCCTTTCTCAGGAGCAGCAGTAACAAATTTCCAAAAGAACATGACATAAAATCAATGAATCTTTTAATACAATTTAAGAAACATGATTCATGGACATTTTAAATTAATAAATCTTTGGAAAGACATGACACCAAATACATGAATCTTTTCAAATACCTATAAAAAGACATTCTTTAATGGTTCTTTAATGATAATTGCAATGGTTAGCATTAGGACATACATTTCTTTTTATGTTCTAATGCTAGAAATACTTACTAACAATTTTCTTTAGTTGCACCACTCTAGATAGAAACACAGCAATCTACATGTAAGAAATGTCAGGAATAGTGTTGTAAAATTCTCGGAAATTCGTTTTTGGGAAATATTTCATGGAAATAGTCCCATTTTATTTTTAAGTGGGGATTTTTGTTGTTGTAATAAATAGATTTCTGACTTCGGGTAACATTCTTAATGAATGCTTCATCTAAGCTGATTCTAAACTCATTAAATTGTATGTTAATAATAATTGGAGTTTATTCAAAATGACCACAAAAGGTTACACAAACAACTTACAATGGAGCCAATGGTCAATAATAACACATTACACGTCACAACAAAAAACATAAAACAAATTTATATTAAAATTTAATTTCAATAGACACGTGAACCGCCACATCTACTGGCCAGATGTGTCAGATCAATCAGCATTAATAACAGGACCAGGTAACATTTTCCATAATGGTATGGTTCTATCTAAAAAAAGTGCTGACAACATGAACTCCTTTGAGGGAGGCTGCAGACGTATTGAGTGCCCCTAGTAACACTATGTAATGGAATAACTGATTAAAAAAACTGAGGTCCACAAAAGACTACATTATTTACTATTTTGTACAATAGCTTTAGGTTAGCCATAAGACATCCATAACCCATAATTGTTTTTGACCCCCAAATTAAAAATCCCAAAAATCACCCACAGATTAAAATCCATGTTATTCATTAAAAGTAAAATTAAAAACTAATATTAATAATTTAATACTTCAAATAATTAAATGTAATGCCATTTAGAATCTTTCTCATCTGTATTTTTTTCTTTTTCCTATGAAATCTGAAGTTCTGATTCTGACTCATAAGTAGTATATAAAAAATCATTTCTGCACCACTTCTTCCCATAGGTTAACATAGAGCCTCTTATTTCATCATGTTTTGTACCACATTCCATCGAGTATATAGACTAGCAGGAGGACATTTCTGCGCCACCCCATTGCAATACATAAGCTAATCTTGTTTCAGATGCAGTATGAGGAAGTAGCAGTATAAAAATTTTTTTATCAACACAATTTATTTGAATGTTCAGACTAAATTGACAATGAGATTTATTATTTCCAGATGTTGGGCATTGAAGAAAACCAATGTCAATGTTAACTTCTAACTATAATAGCATAAGTCATTCATTATGAAGTTAATACATTATAAAAAGTATATTTTTCCCAAACTTTTTTTTTATGATAGTAGTCTAACATTAAAAAAATGACTATAAACATACATTAAATAAACATACAACTCTGATAACATTTTCTTTTAGATGTCAACATTAAAAATCACTGTCAAGATTAATTCATTATAAAACAGTGACCATGAAAATATATATTTTCCTTTTATTTTATGTCAGTGAAATACAGTATGATTTCAGTAGGAAGTGACAATATAATTTTTTTTATAAGCACTTAATGGATTTCAATGTAGATTAAAATATAGCAGCAGACTAAACTATGTGATTTATTATTTCCAGATGTTGGCACGAAAAAACCAATGTCAATGTTAATTTCTTGACAAGTGAAGATATTTTTTTCCAACTTTTTTTTAATCCTGGTATTCTACCATTGGAATACAGCTGTAAATGTACAATATCGAGACATATACTATCTGGAATAAAATTTATTTCTCTTCTAGTTACTGACATATAAGAAAACATGGTCAAGGTTAATTTTCTTATGTCTTGTATAATATATCTATGGTAATTATAAAATTTTGCCTTTACAAAGAATAACAGTATAAAAAGCCAAGAGCTACAAGTAACAATGTTCTGAATAACTACATTTTGAACTGTAAGCAACATGTCAAAATATGGTTAATCAGATCATTGTTACTTATTCCTCTTGGCTTTTATTGTCTTTATGATTCAATTTATTTATGGCATAAATACTCATATTCTAAAATTAATTATAGCAGCTATGATTGTCTACCCTGTAGACACAACATATACTAAGAATGAGATGGCCAATGAAGTTGTTAACCAAGAGGAAATTAATGTCGATTGGTTCGAAGACCAATCTAATGCAGAAGACAACATTGATATAATGTAGATTGGTGGGAGGACCAATCTACAATAGATTATCCGATGGAAGATCATGTCCATACTGAAAACTGGGAAAACGAAGTTTTCACTTCGGAGGAAATTGCGGCAATGGAGAAAAAGAAGAAAAGACACCCTTGCCACCTTGATAGAGACCAGGCCCGTGCTGCACTCTTCAGAGCTAGGAAGGCTGGCTATATCATCACCTTTAAGCGGATCGGGGAGGAGGAGCCTATGGCAGTGCCGGCGAGGAGTCCCACAGCAACTGAGGGGAGTGAGGGAGCCTGTCCGGACCCCTTCAAAGCTATCGTCGAACAAGATGCCAGGGCCTGTGAAGAACTGCCACCCGTAATTCCCTTTGATCGGAAAATTCCAGAAGAGCATCAGTTCCAACGGCATCGGCTACCCCTTCAAGGAAAAGAGATGAACTTAGGGGTGGAAGCCGTTCTTAGGGTTGTCAACTCTCCCTGGAGGTGCTGTGCAATGCGGCGAGCTACTGTGTCAGAGTTGTTATTAAACAATCGATGGGGCAGGAGGAAGCAAAGTCAACTGGCACCCTCTACATAGGGTTGTTTGATTTAGAGTAGCAGACTCCGAAGCTTCTGCCACCTGGGGAGCTAAAAAGATTTGTGGTAAACATGCCTGCTTGTGGTAAACTGGCCACTGCTGTGGTTTTCCGAGGTTGTCATGTCGTGGAAGACCTGCATACAAAGTGAGTCTGCGCCAGTTTTGTGCAGCTAATTTTCAGCTGGGCCAGTTCGTCAGGTATTGTGTGCAGGGGAATTCCTTGCAAGCTACCGAGGAGAAGTTCCAACCTGCCATTTTATTCGATGCTGTAATCTGCCACCTTCAGCAGACAGGGAATACGCGAAAGTATAATCCGACGAAAAAATAAATGAGCTATTCCATCGGGACGTGCATGGGAAGGTTGAGCGCTGGTCAGAGCCGGAGTACTGAGAAAGGGTGGTGGTATACCGAACGTGACTTGAACTTTTAATGGCTGTGACAAATCTCCCAAAGATGACGAACTCTTCTTGATAGCGACGCACGTTTATCTCACTCATGGGAACTTTCCGGGAGGGAAATCGTTTCAATTCGGTTTTTTTAAAGTAGTTAATCAACGTGTTCTTCGTTAATGCTGATATATATATTCCGTTTTTGTTCGAAATTTGGTCCCTCGAAATTGAGGAATTAAAAGGGAATTTGTTTGGGGGTTTGGGTTTTTTTGATTAATTGTTGTTCTTTTTTTTACTGTGCATTTGTTAAAAACAATCGTTTCTGTTCTTTGTTCTAAAGATTTTATTCACTTGTAAAAATGTTATTTGTGTCCCTTGGAGGGGTATGGGTCGAATTTGCCCTTGTTACCCTTTTCTTGTTGTTTTGTTATCATTTTGAGGGGAGCATTTATTTTATTCGAGATGTTAAAAATTTATATCATTTCATTAGCTTTTTGAATTTCCATTACATTTTGCTTGGGTAAAGCTCGGGGACGTGCTTTACTCAAGTTGGGGGAATGTGACAAAACGGTATTTTCGTATTTCTATCGTTGGGGTTTACCATTTTCAAATCACCCTGTATCTCTTGTAGAAATGAACAGCTATGTTCATCTCCTTTCTTCTCTCTTTTGCACCTGCACTGTTAGTGAAGGAGATTTGTGAGACGACATGTGAGAAGAACTCCGAGGAGCCCTGGAATTGGACACGTCCCTTTGGGGGCGTGGCCAAGCCCAAGATTATAAAAGGGCGGAATTTGAATCTCGCAATTCTTCTTCAAGTAAATCTCTTCTAGTGCAGACGCTCTTTAAAACCCGTCTGCAGTTCGAAGAGCTTTTGGAAATTGCCGAAGACTCTGAGGGACCGCCTTTTAAACTATTCGAGACGGAAATAGTAATTATCGTCGTTTATCTTATGTTAACTTATCATTAACCCAAGGGACACAAACATCCATATTCATTTTGTTTGTTTGTCAAATAAACACTATTTGACATTTAGCCTCTTGATTTTATGTCATTCTTCAACATACACCACAGGTGTAAACAGGGCTTTTCCCGCTCTTTTTGTGACGTCATCTGAGCACCCTAATCCGTCACAGTACTGAATCAGTCATTTCGTATTTTTATCGTCAGGGGTTATTTGTTGTTATTTTAAAACACTCTGTACTCATCGTAGATGAGCAACTTCGCTCATCTCTCTCTCTTTCTCTTTCCTCTATCCGCGTTGGAGGAAGTGCTGCAACACTTCCAAGAGATTCAAATGTTTTCGAGCATTCGGCCTTGGAAGCGTCCCTGTAGAAGGGGCATGGCCAAGACCGAAGATATAAAAAGAGTAACATTTTAATCTCACGGTTCTTCTCTAAAGTATTTTCTCTCATAGCAGACGCTCTCTATAAGCTGTCTGCACTTCTCGAAGTATTTTTAGGATCCGAAAATATGCTAAGGGCCACTCTTAGTCTATTTAATCCAGTTCAAAGTGTATTGTAAATATTATCGTCATATTGTTTTGCCTAGTTCTCAGGAGACACAAATTTGTTTGTTTGTTTGCTGAATAAACCTTTCTTGTTTATTCAGCATTTAGCCTCTTGTGCTTTATTTTTCTTGAACAACATCACGGATACGGCGGTTTATGTGACACTCTTCTGAGCAGGCCCATGTGGTGCAAACCAAATGGGATACCACATGTACATCATATATGGTTTATAATGTATAAATGCATTATGCTTTGTTTATGTCAATGCAGAGACTTCTGTAGCTGCATGCAGAAGCAGAAAAAACGTCACAAAACTGCCAAATGCATATCCCACAATGCACTGCAAGACAGCAAACAGAAAAGATGAATTTGTTTCATCTTTTCTGCATGGGGTTGCAGCACTGCATTGGAACCAACCAATCACAGTCAAAAGAAAATCAAACATCAAAAAGAAACATGGAGGATCATCATACAATTGTAGATGTTGAGGAACTATTAATTAATAAAGTCCAATCTCGACCTTTTCTTTATGATCAAATTAGAAAAGATCATAGAGACAATGGAAAAAGGGAAAATGCGTTTGCTGCTATTGGATCCATAATAGGAATCTCTGGTATGAATAGACCTCTTTGTTTGATAAAGGAAAGCACATGTTGTGAACACATGTAAACTTTTTCTCAATAAGTTTATATAGGACAACTTAAATGTTCAATTCTACAAAAATGAAGATAGAGTCGAAGGGTATTTTTATGTTGATTTTTTGAAACTTTTTTCTTTATTTGTACCAACTTTTAAGTAAAAAAATAAAATAACTTATGAGATAATCACAAAGTTTCCAATAGTTTGTATGCAAAAAATACCATGTGCCTTCATTTTTCTCTGGATTGTAGTTTGCTCTTGTTTCGTTTTTTATTATTTTCATTATTCACTACAAGTTACAATAGAAAGCTTATATTGACTGTTTATGTCAGGGGAGGATGCATCCAAGAAATGGAGATTGTTAAGGGACCGTTTCAATAAAGAACGGAAATTAATAATTGAAAAAACTAGAAGTGGATCAGCAGCAGACACCACTCGCCGTCGATGGAAATATTATAATAACTTAGCTTTTTTATCAGACCATGTGAAACCTCGCAGGTAAGAAGACTGGTAAATTAAATGAGCATGAATTTACTGTGATGTCTTGATTTAACATAGTGGATCGAGTAATTATGCAATGCAATCAAGTGTTGAGTGCCTCACTGATTCAATCCAAAATGAAGACCTAACTAGGCAAGAGCCTTCATCTGAAGATGAGGATGGAAATGGTATTATTTTTCACATATGTAGCAAAGTTTGCTCTACCTTGAATACTGCTTTTTTGCCATTAAATCAATATCTAATTAATAGTTATGAACATCGCAAACACCCCAAATCCAGAAGACAGCCAAGCATCAGCATCACCTGAGGTATTTGGTGGGCCACCCTCAAAACAGCAACGAATTGATCAAAGGAATGCTTTATCAATAATGAAGTCTGTAGGAACTGCAATCACAAAGCGCCTCGATACACCAAGTGCTATGACAGCAGAACATGCATTTGGGATGAATGTAGCTGAACGACTCAGCTCGATGACGAAGAAACAAAGTCGGTTTTGTTATGTGCCCCGCATAGAAATATACACACCGCAAAGTAATTGCAAGCCTGTGACCTGGTGACAATGGCTCATTGTGGCTGCAATTCTTTAACCTTGGAGCAACATGGTTAAGCAGCTGGTCAAATCTATAAAATGCATCATTGCTTTTTTATTGATGTTCAAGCAATGTATAGCACTTCATTTAATTAAAACAAACCTTGGTGGATACATTCGGAAATAGACAAAATGCATTTCATGATCTTCATTCCGAAGTTGTGGGATTATAGATGCATATGCACCATTATTTTTGCGATTTTGATAAAGTTTCCTAACTCCATAACGTTTAGGACGTTTCATTTTTTGTAAAAGAACATAAAAAGATGACAAAACTAGAAAACCAATGGCAATATCAAAGTCACTGTCAATATTCCTATCAGCCATGTTTTCTTTTCTGCATAAATTTGCAACAGTAACCACTAGATGTCACCACTGTTTCTTCTGCATTGAAATAAACAACAATCTGCATGCATCACACACCATTATAAATTTATTATAAAATGTACCATAACAAAATTAAATTTTGATAATGCACTAAAAGCTACATGGTAATTATTCAGGCCTTGCATGGTAAAGGTATTACTTATCATTTACAGCTTCAACAAGCATTGTTGGTTCAACAAGTTCTTTTTATGGACAACGAACGTCATGCAGTTATATGCAGTATGCTGCTGATTTTGAATCACATCCACCACTCAATGTTCTTGATGAGGTAGTAGATGCTCTGGATCTTGAGCACTCTGATATTGAAGATGAACCAGCTAATTCAGACAATGGTGATGATTATGCTGTCCCACTTGAAGACAGTTCTCATGCTCACAGCGAGTCTGAGGCCGGCTCCGAATCCACTACTGAAGACAAATCAAGACAATCAACGTCAACTTCCGAACATCAAGGAAAAGAGTGATTTCCAAGAAGACCGAAGAACCACTGAGAAGATGGACGAAGATTGGTTTCAACATACCAGACACTACGTTTGAGCCAAGCAGTGATGATTCCGGTGCTGACGATGATGATCATCAAATGCCCACACCTATTCAATACTTTGAGCGCTACTTCCCAAAATACTTTTTTGAAGAAATGGCAAAATGTAGGAACCTATTTTGCACATCTCAGGGCCAATGTGTAAAAACCACCACTGGAGAGATGCGTCAGTTTGTTGCACTCCACATCTTCATGGGAGTATCTAATTTTCCACGTCTCCGAATGTACTGGACTCCTATGTGCACAACTTTCATTGAGAGGGTCAATATGGTGCAAAATCGGTTCATGAAGCTTAGAAGCACTTGTCATTTGGTGGACATTACAAAGGATATTAACAAGTCTGACAAGCTGGGGAAAGTGTGGCTGGTAATCCAAGCATTCTCTGACAGGTGCCACCAACTGAAGATCGAAGAGCGACTATGCATAGACGAGTCAATGATTTCATTCAATTGCAGACTAAGCATAAAGCAGTATATTCGTGGAAACTACTAAAGCACTTTGATCATTTGTTAAATAAAAAGCAAACAATGAGTAGACAAAATGAATCTTTTTGACAAATTAATTTCATAGAAAGATCAAGCATATTAGGCAGAAGTCATTTCTGATGGAATATATCTGAATGAAGACGTCCAGTCGTATCCATAATTACACTTGATTTCGATCTTTCATAACGTTTATATAATTCATCATATTTATCTACTGTTGATGGATCGCGATCTTTAAATGCAGTCCTGTACACTTTGTAGAACATTTCTAGTGCTAGATACGAGTTATTTTCCAGCTTTCCATTATTGAGAACAGTTGATAAATAAGCTTTATAACCATAATCATGATCAGTAGAACTAATTATAGTATGACCGAGGCTCACTGTAATTTCACTATAAAAGTGAATGAAAAAATCCATTCACGGGTGTAACATCGCAAGTAGTATCAAGTGTTTTCCCATCAGCTTTCAAATGCTCAAAAGCTCTTCAATGCTGTTGACTGGATGATATTCCTTAATACAGTCATCCCGATTGCTGGTTTGAGTTGACGGTACCGATAATATGTCTAACTCGGTCTTTATTGCTGGCCCAGTGTCATGATGTACAAGAAATCCACTCATTTTTATAAAATATTTTCAAAATTATTTCTAGCTCTTTGCGTTGATTTCTTCGATGCAGCTTTTTTCTTCGCGACTTTTTTTAACAGAGGTTTCTTTGATGCTTTTTTTCTTGATGACTTTTTACTACTGCGTGCGGTTTTCCTTTTCACTGGCTTTTTGTTGGCTCTTCTATGCTTAACTCCACCTGTCATAATCTTTAGAAGATATTGCCCAGCTTCTGCTCCACGTCTTTTCAATGATGACTTAAAAGACTCTCCAGATTCAATATCGGAGACAATATTTGACCCCGACTTTAGTAGTTGTCTACTTGCTGAGATTGCACCTTTTTTCAACAAGGGTAGTGCAAAGCAAAACAACGATGAAAACAATCGATGTCCACGTTGATAGCGTGAGCCTTTAAAAACTGGAATTGATGATCCAATTTGGCTATGATAGTTGTAACATGGATCATTTGGTGATCCGCAATGATATGGTACTCTCATTTTTATTTATGAAAAATAGAACAAGGGCGAAAATGAACTGTGGCTATGACAACGTCTCCACTAGTTAATAATATTTTACGTCCAAAAACATCACTTATACGTACTTCTCATCATCATTTCCTGTACCTTATCCCGCAAGCAGCAGGGTCGGCCTTGCTGGTTCTAACTCTCCACTCGTTCCGATTTTGCACCAAGCCCCCAGTGACCCCACATGCCACCATATACTTCTATACTATACTATACTATACTTCTATACTATGAATATTGTCACGTGATACACGTTTGTATTGAAGCTGATAAATAAAAATGAAAAAAAAAACTGAAACAGTATATTTTATTAGTCTTCTAGTAAAGAATAAACATGTTTACTTTGTATACTTGTTTACTTTTATACATGTGTTTTTAATTACAAACACATGCTTGTCTCTTGTTTCTCAAGTTCCCCCAAAAATTAAACATAGAGGATTTTGTAAGTTTTGAAGCAAAAAACTATTGCTCACTTTCCACACATGTGTTTTTAATTACAAACGTGCGTGATTTAACCCCCTCCCACTCATTGTTATACAAGCTCGATTTTTGTGAATTCGTAACTTATTTGTCTAATTTTGAAAGTATAGTCAAGCTAATTCTTATCAAAAAAAAGTTAAAGAACACACTGAAAACGGAAAAGAAAAAGTTTTATAATATTTACAATTACAATATTTAAATTAAGCTGCGTGAGCAAAGAAGGTTGTGTTCAAAAAATAAAAGCTGGATATTTGTTGTATGTTACAAATGATGTTTTCTAGATCCAATCCATTTCAATTAATATACAAGTATCCATTCCAGAATGAGAAAGTAACAGAATACAACAAATGTCCTATTTATGTGTTTCATTAAGTCAGCTAAAAATTGCTCATACAACTTATAACAAATTCAGCTTTTAAATTTTAAATAGAACCTTCTTTGTTCAACTCACACAACTTCTTGTGTTAATCCCCCTATCAGTAGTTTGAAGAATTTAGGGGGGGGGGATCAGGTATCTGTATAGACCTTCACACAGGTCACTGAAGCGATTTTGCATTTAAAATAACACCAATGCAATATATAAATGGTACACATATAATATAGGCTACATGACAAAAGTGTGAAATACAAATGACAGAAATGTGATTAACAAACTTGTTAATAACAATCTAGTATGATTAATTTCACAATGATATAGTATTTAAAATTCCCACCAAACAATTTGTATTGGAAAAATTAATATTATATTAACTTGAAGAAAAAAAAAAAGAAAATAGCACATTATTTGGTGGGAAATTTGATTACTGTATCATCGAGAAATTAATCACACTCGATTGTTATTAACAGTGTTCACAACAGAAATGACTTGCTATTACATTTTGCTATTAACATCGTTTGATCACGACCGACTAAAGAGCAATCGCAAAATTTCTGCTGTTAATAAAGTTAGCTAATGGAAAAAGTAACAAGTATTGAAAGCAAATCTGATTGAGAAAAATGAATAGCAAAACGTTAATGATTAACGTCTAATAATGATTAACTATGTTAATAGCAAATGTTATCAAAGAATTTTATTTGTGTTCCCTGTTCATCAGTCAACACGTTTGTACGGTTTTAAACGTTTTTCACATATTTGCATCTACAGTGTATTTATTGCAATTGATGAAGTATTTCTGCAACAATCAAGAAATTTAATTATATACTAGTGGGGTAACCCGTCATAAATGACGGGAGCAAAATTAACAGGCAATTGTGCGCATGCGCGTCGTTTTTTCCTTTTTTTTACTCCTTTCATTTCAATTTTCGTCACCCCCTCTACACTTTTCTCTCTCCCCCTCTACACTTTTCAACCTTTTCCCCTCTCCAATTTAATATCATGGGGTTCTTGGATGGGAAGGGTGCAACATATAGTTGAGGTGTGAAATTGGTTGTTTTTCTTCAAAATTTGAGGTGTGAAATTGGTTGTTTTTCTTCAAAATTTGAGGTGTGTAATAGTTTGTTGTGTGCAATTAATTGTTTTTTGGATTTGAAGTGTGTGCAAATTAATTGTTTTTATTAAATTACTAACAATAAAAAAAAATAAAAGAGCTTTAAATTAATGGAAAAGTGAAAGGAGAAAAGAAAAAAAGAAAAAAAAACACAAACAAACAAGGAGAAACCAGCCTCAACTACGACTACAAGGGAGGATAAGAAAGGCAGAAGGTAAAAAACCTCGTTTATTTTTTTTCCAAGGCCAGCCCATACCCTCCACACTAGCCAAAAATTCACCCCGGCCAGGTTTAAACAAAAACAAACCAAAAGGGGGGGGGGGTCGAACCTTATACCTGTTACCCCTCTGTATCCTTTTCCATATACAGGTAGGGAATTGGGGAATAACAACCCCCAACTCATCACATTTGGGACAACCTCTGTTGCAAAAATGCGACAACTTACTGTGTGGGGTGATTCAGACAGCCTGATTAGCGCTACACATTTATTCACTGTACCAATTTGTGTCTATGACATTCCTGATAAAAAGAAATTGGATAAATGGCATTATTACCCAACAGATCAACCAGGAGGTATAAGTGGCAATAATATATACCTTCATCTTAGAGTTGGCCACTTTCAGGCAGTGGTTAGTGTCGTCTAGAGGTGAGCATAATATACAACACTGGAGGAGTTTAGCTTAATAAGGTGTAATAATTATACAGTAGGCCTATATGTTCTTGTTTTTGCTAGTTTATGTGGATAAATGCTCACATCTGTTGTAATTAATGACTTCAGAAACCTTTAAATGTGCACATCAGTTTAATTATTTATTTTAGATTTTGTTTTCACAAATGGTAACGATGTGAAGAATGTTTATTTTAACATTATCATGGATATTGTGTAAGGAAGGCAAAGTTTTCCATTCCATTATTGAATGGTAATCAATGTACTTTTAGTGTAACAAACAACAAATTGTATTAGAATAGTAATGTAATAAAATATTTGTAAACATTTTTAAGAAAATTAATTGTACATTCTTGATTCATTTATTATTGATGTCAGCCTGGAACAGCTTTTACAGTAGCTTATAGTCTATTAGAATTTTGCGCACCTTCAAACATATTTTCTAAAATTTGACACGTGCAAATCGGAAAAAAATGGAGAATACCCACGTGTTTAGCACACTTTAGGCAGTTGGCCTGCCTATTTGTATTAAATTCCGTTGACCGAAACAAAATTTATTTTAATTTAATTTATTTCTTCATGTTATGTATATGGGTGTTTGCCTGGAAAAAAATTCTCTGCTAAGCAAATACCGCGGCGGCCACTAGAGGGCCTTATTTGGTTCTAACTTCATGGACGTTCAAATTTTAGAATCAAATTTGAAAAAGCCCGGCAAAAAGATCAAACAGTTATTTTTCTGTTTATATCACGTCACATAATGAATATATCATGTTAAATCTTACCGATGATGCGAAGAAAACAACGGAACAGCAAAAAAAGCAGCGGAAAACGAATACTTCGAAAAACGACGACTTTGATAATCCAAATTCTCGCAATAAATGTCGATTAGTCGCTGCCGGATTTCCTAGATTTAGACCATTTGGAGGGTTTCAATGTCCAGCACCTGCGAGGAAAACAGAGAAAAGGATGGGCATGTTCATCTTGGTGTCCGAGCTGCGGCAGCTGCTCTAAAGAATCGAATTATGAAATCCGCTTTCAAATCGGTTCATAAACAATTTCAGGGCTTCGACAGGTAATATGTATGTTAAATAAAATTATTACAGATGCAGACCAAGCTAAAATAAAATGGAAATCTATAAAGGACAGCTATCGAATTCAGAAAGCCAAAGAAAGAAGTGGTGATCCAGCCAAGAAAGGCACAGAGTGGCCATATTATCAGATGATGACATTTTTAGATCCATACACTGATTTTGGAAGGTTTGACTGGTATGTCACAAGAAATAAGGCAATAAATACGTTTCGTTTTCTTTATATGCAGATCTGATAGTAATTATGTTTCTGACTGCAATCCCGCAAGTGTGTGCAAAACTGCTGAATCTATTTTCGTAACTATGACTGACGAAATGCATGTGGAGAAATTTGACGAGTATAATTCTGATGTTAACGATACATCAACTGTCACCTTGCTCACTGATGATTCATGTTCAGCCATGTCCCCAACATCTATTTCACCTCCTACAATTGGTCGAAACAGTCCAGAAGCTGGCAGTTATAAGCCATTCAAACCGTCAAAAAAGAAACGAAATACTGGACCCACGTCTAATCCAACGATTATTTCCGCAATACAAGACAGTGGGAAATGTATCGCTTCACTCGTTGAGAAAATGGCATCAGAAGACGACAATGAAGATCTGTACAAGAAGTACATAGCAAAACGGCTAAAAAAATGCCTCAATTACAACGTCAGGAAACAATTATTAAAATTGAGGAAATATTTTTGCAGGCAGGACGTAATCCTATAAATGAATAAAGTTTTCTAATTTATATTTTGTCTTTATTACATTTAACACACAATGTTAATTACACGAAACACTTATTTTATTAATGGTATTAAATGGAAAGTATTTATAGCTGAATTCTGGGAAGGAACTTCAATTGTAGAGCAAAAGAAATCAGCATAAAGATGTCGTATAGTTCCAGCATCATTTGTGTAGTTGTTTCCTCCTAATCAAAGTGGTTGCAAAGGTTGTGTTTCAGCTCTCCAGACACCAGGGTTAATATGACCGTTGTTGTCTTCTGCATCAACAAATGATGGAGGACAGTAGCTCCTATCTGCTATTGCCAAGGAAAACTCTGATTTCCGAAGGTAATTGTGAAGGCACAAGCAAGCTTTAGTTATTGTTACTGCGTTTTCTGGTTTAGCATGTATTGGTTTCAACAAGATTCTTCATCTAGCTGTCATGATACCAAAAGCATTCTCGATGATGTCTGGCTCTTGATAATCTATAGTTAAATATTTTTTTGTAAGTAAGTTGCCATTTTCTTGCATATATATGGCCGCATCATGAATGGTTTCAAGAGAAATGCTTCATCACCAACATACATATAAGGAAGTGTGGTTGTTGTTCCTGTGAGTGGTGTTGTATTTGGCAGTTTAAGTTTACCAAAATTTAGATCAAGTCACGAACACTAACAAGGGTAAAACAGTAATTAGCATCACAAGCTGCCATTAATACAATGCTTGCTGTTTTTTTTATAATTATATATAAATAGAGGCTAAATTGGAGAAATTTAACCTCTAACATGAAAGAACATATTGCATCACGATATGTAATACAAAAAATTGCACCATACGACGAAATAAGAAGTAATTAGTGACAGGAAACAAAAAAAAAATCAAGATTCAAAAAACAGATTAGTTCAAGCAGGAAACTAAATGAAAGAAATATACAAGAAGCAAAAAGAGAAAGGGTGGTAAAGACAGGAAATAGTGTTAAACGAAAAATAAAAAATTAATTAATAAAAAATAAAACAAACCAATTTGACATAAACGGTCAAAGATCAAAATTTTGACACTTCAAAATTTAATTTAAAAAATTATAAGTCAAATAAACGAGTGATAAAAATTACAGATAAAGGGCTAGAAAGGAAACTCAAAAAACTAGATGGTATCGAGTAAAAAAGGCATAACTCCGATGCTTCATAGCGAAGCATAAAAAACTTAAAAATCCAAAAAGAGTAAACAAAGACAGGAAGTCCCAAAAATATAAAAGGATAAACATTTGGAATAAAAGCAGTTGCAAAAATGTAGTCCAGAGAGAGAGAGTTGCTGAAGGAGGACGTGAGAAACTCGTTCGTTTAGAGGATTAGAAGAGTTTTTTGTTGTTTGTAGAGTTTAAAGGGTTCAGTGGAGAGTTGGGAGTTGAATATAAAAGTTTGGAAGTTGTTTCGAAAAGAAGGTTCAGGATTTGTTCTAAAAGTAATTTGAAGTGATTGTGAAAATCTATAAATTGTGAGAAAATAAGACTTTGGCGAAAATTAGTGAGTGTTGGAGTGATTAGTGAGTGTGCCCAAAGAGAAAGGAAAGATTAGATACAAAAAGAGTAAGTAAGACAACAGACAAGAAAAAGGTAAGACACGAAATACTTATTCTTAATTGGCTATAGAGATAGTGGGGGAAAAGAGTACCCAGACAGGGATAGTGGGGAAAAGAGTACCCAGACAGAGATAGTGGGGAAAAGAGTACCCAGACAGAGATAGTGGGGAAAAGAGTACCCAGACAGAGATAGTGGGGAAAAGAGTACCCAGACAGAGATAGTGGGGAAAAGAGTACCCAGACAGAGATAGTGGGGAAAAGAGTACCCAGACAGGGATAGTGGGGAAAAGAGTACCCAAGCAGGGATAGTGGGGAAAAGAGTACCCAAGCAGGGATAGTGGGAAGGGTTAAAAGAACCATCCAATAACAGAGAAACTCCAGAGGTATATCAAACTACATAAGTGTTTGAGTTGAAGAATTGGTTACTCAGTTAAGTACTAAGTTGAGAAAATACTCTAGGTAGATAAATAAGTATAAGTGCTGTAACATTGATGTTGTAATAAAGTGTTTAGTGTATTAGAATTGAAATCTAAATTAGAAGAGTTAAAAATCAATAAAGGAAGGCTTATTGCTTAAGTTAACATGTAAACCAAATTTATTATTTGTAATAACCCTAAGTGATAAAATAAAATTTGTGTATTTTTCATTCAAACACATTTTTATTTTTCGGCTTCGAATTTGTACAGAAGCCTTCATTGGCTTAAAGAACCTGCAATTACAAACTGAAACCTCCCTCGTTACATCTGTTTATTCAGAAACTCATCTTCTTCCCAAGGTGAGGTAACGATAACAAGGAGGAGAAATCAACAATAGTTATGTTAGCAAATGCTTTCTTTTTAAAAACAAAAAATTAGTCGTTTCATTTGGAGTGCGCGCCACTGCAGCGGTTATGTTCTATTTTCTTTACAATAAATATTTCTAAGATGTATTTGCACATTTGACATCAAAAGTCCAATTTTATTCAAACTTTTGATATTTTTAATGGTTATTGCATGGCCCAATGTTGAGCAAAGCAATAAAATAATTTTGACATGTTCACTGAGGTGACCATAGACTCACATGGTGACCCGGGAGGTTATGATCTTTTACATATTGTTAAGTGATTGGTCAACATATATCACATGATCAGGATTGCATGTGTATATAAGTTGAGCATTCATGTGTTTGTATTTTGTCTTGTTTCTGTTGTACATTGCCGGTAGATATGCCCGGCTACACCCAAGGTTTTGGATCTTCAAGACGTCAAATGGAAGCAACTGCCAAGGAAGTGCAGATGAGCTACTGACAAGAGATTATTAAAACGGCAAACGTCCGACTGCATTACGATTCATGCGATATGTAATCCGAGGGCATCTTTGAGAGTTCTGTAATGGTATCGATGTATCTGGCTCAGATCGATCACAATACGAGTTAAATATAATAGTGTAACACATGTTAGGATTTTCGTCCCAACTGTTTCCATTGCACCGAGTACTACGGCGAGCCACCCGTTAAACTAGAATGGGCGGAGAACGAACCGAATGTCGGACCGCCTGTATTTGAACTCCCAATCTCAGAAGGAATATTGGTAAAGAATTTTGATGCCGGAAAAGTGACCGTACAGGTTATGCATGATGGGGAAAACGGACCCATGAATGTAATGGAGATTAGTAGAGGTAGGATGAAAGATGGGACAAGAAAGCGCCCCTCCGCATCGGACATCCGACAGATTTGCGGGTCCACCTCGAACAATACAATAGGCACGAGATAGTGAATCGGTGACCGACGCGAAACAAGCTCGTCGACTGACACCATCCGTGACCTCAAATTCATGGAAGAATTTGGTTGAAGCGGTCCAAAGGCTTAAGGAGGCATTGAAATCATTTCCAGCGAGTGGAGAGGTACCAGAACAGAGTGAGCAAGAGAAAAAAGTTCGGAAAAAAGTCGCAAATCTTTGAATTCTTTTGAAACTCGGGCAGTTAAAGAAAAAATCTACCTTGAATTGAGTTTATCGGAAATTAAGAGAAGGACTGAACGAAACGCTAGAAGGATGGCTACTAGTAACAAAGAAATTGCAATTGATACGTCAGGCGAGTCGAATTTAAATGAAATGGCAAGCATCGATGAGGCGTTGGACACTGCATTGGAAAGAATGATTTTGCCGAAATCGCAGGCTGAACCACTTGTCCAGGAAATGGGACAAAGAATTACCCAACAGGAGGCCGCGCTCCGGGAGAAAAATAGGGAGATACTGCATGCATCGACCCCCCTGGCATTGGGAAACCGAGACGGCTTCGAAGAATGGGTTCAACAGCGTCGAGATGTTCCTGCAGGAAACCCGATGTTTCAGCTTGTCCCGGTCGTTCGACAAAGCATCAGAATGTCGATTTCCCCTCTCCAGCGTCGAGCGCCTGATGGCGGCTCCTATCTGGGATCTGAGGCATAGAATCATATCGTGGAAGAAAGAGACAGGCATTGGAGCTGCAGACTAGTGGCTGACGTTTTGGGAAACGATGCTGTATGCCCTGGATGTCATCCATGTCCTAGGTATACGGAGAGGGACAGCATCATGAATAACAATCTTGTCCACTTGCAAGATCTGTTAACTGCGACTATCGAGTTCCAATTTCAAGGAACCTGTGGACAAGTGGACCTGTCAACAGTCTGGGAGGCAACACGTCATCCTGCTGCGGTATCATGAAGATTTTATGGTAGTATGGATCAACACCGGTTCCAGGAGCCGCTGTATCTTTGCAAACCCAAACCCCTGCCATGGAGGTTACTCCACACGTGGAACCATGGGTAGGAAGTTTGGTGGACGTCGCCCACATCGTACCACTAGCATTGAGGTATTCCTATGGATACGGGCAGGAATTACCGGAGGAAAGAGCGGCGGAAGAATTTTTACTGTTCCTAAAAACGGTTCATCGTTCTCTTCCCAATATTCCGTCGGAGACAACGACCAATGGTTGGGGTGATCTGCGACAAAGAATCGGTGGAATGGATGAAGACGCTGCCTTTAACCTATGGGCTGTTCCTCGTGATTGAAGCGTTTTTAAACTCTTTTTCGTATTTCCTTTATTCTTTTATTGTTTATAATAAAAATCTTTTATACTTTCATAACTTTGTCTCGATTCTAGTTCCTTTTTTACTCTTTTTATGAATAAGGATCGGAAAGGCATTAGGGATGGGAAATTTAGCTAGAATAGGTAGAATAAAGTGAGTTAGAAAGGCATACTTAGGAATACGAAAAAAAAATAGTAATTAGTTCCTAGTATGCGAGTAACATGATCAATTCGTTGCGGCATCAAAAAGGCATTAATGAAAGAAATAAACAGAATTTGATTGGGAACATTAAGAGAAATTGCGAAAATGCGAGTGACATAATAAAATGCGTTGCGGAACTAGTAAGCAATTATAAAATTCGCTTGAACATCTAAAATGAACAAGAAAGAAACTGAAATGTACCGAACCTGAATAAAGTCGAATCACGTTTCTGTATACATCCCGGGGTTATAATAATAGCCAAATGTGGTGAATCTTTTGTATGGCATGCATCCCACCCACACCAACCCTTTTCCATTTTGTTATGTTTAAATGTAGGTTATGTAGGTTAGAAGTAGCAATTTATTGATAGGTGTTCAAATAATAACCAAATGCACCTAAAACACCTAAGCTGCATGGACCACCTATTACTGTTTGGAAACCAAGCAAATATGTGAAAACGTGGCTTCGCAAGCACAGATCAGCTGATGATAGCAGAACCCGCATTGTGAAATCAGTTTCTGAAGATGTTCACAATCCACTGTGGAAGTTTCTTTAAATTTAAATGGCCAATTTATTTCAATGCTCATACACATTAATATTTTAATATATTAAGCTTTATTTCATGTTATTTTGCAAGTAGCTATTGCAAAACATGCAAATGAACAGGAATAGAGCTGTGGTTACTATATGTTGTGTTAAAGTTGTTAAAACTAGAAGAATAAAGTATTTTCAAGTTGATATCTAATATGATATCAGATATCAACTTGAAATACACTTTATATAGCTATTAGTAATATCTTAAAAATAAACTTTATGACGATTTCAATTTCTTGATTTATTTGTCATTTCTGTAGCATTATCAAGTTTTTCTTGCTTTTGTTGTTGCTTTTAAAATGCAGAGTATCCAGAGTTCTAGTGAAGTTTTGACATGAATAATAACTGTAGACTTTTGGATCATAGATATCGATAAACTATATAGACTATATGGATAATTATTGGTTGTATCGATCATCAACATGAATTCGATTGTATCGATATTCAAAATTCAAGAGCTCCACCAATTTTTTTTACCACTACACCACTGTTATAGAACATTGTTACGATGACCAATCTTTTGTGATTTACATCCGTCACATTGAATGTAAATAAACCATGATTCACACGAGTGAATAGAATTGGTGTTACCGTTAGTTAACCCACAACCATTCATTTTACCAGCGTGGCCCACATACAAGATTTCTATTTAGACCAGGATCTAGTTTTCTATTACAATGACGCACATGATGACAATAATAATGTCATCAACTTTGAAAAAAATTTATATTTTTGGATTTAAGCCTCTAATTTGCGTTACAACTTATAAAAAAAATTAATTTGTCCACGGGGGTAAATTTATTTATGAGTAATTTTTAATTTTTTTACAATAACATTTTTTTTGAGAAATTAGAATAATATCGAATGTTAAATATTTCTCTTTCAAAGGCTCAATTTTAAAGAGTAAACTTGAAACGTTTGAGCAGGGTTTCAAGATAGAAAGAAAAAGCCGGTTCAAGTGCATTCAAACTAGGTTTTTCTATATTGGAATTCTGGTTAGAGCGCGGGTTCAATTTGAAGTTCAAGAGTTAACTTTCCTAAATGTAAGCCTTAAAACGTTCATTTTAAACATACTGATATAAAGAAGAACTTTCAAAATGATAACTTCAAAAATTAAACTTTTTTGTTGAAGCTTGAAAAGAATTATATTCGTTTTTTCACTTCAAATTGGTATGAGAAACAATTTGTTCGTTTTCAAATAAACATGTTTTTTTCTCATTAACAAGTAATAAATTGTTCCTTTAATGACTTTGTTTCCATTACATAAAACAGGAGGTGAAAATGAATTTTGATTGGGTCAATTATTAAATAATGTCATTTAAAAAAGCTGACCAGATCAAAATATATTTTTTACCAATTTTTACCTAATGAAAACAAAGGGTATTATAGAGACCTACATTTTATTAACATGTTAATTGTGGCCGAGCCCAGCACAACAACTGTTTAGTGAGCCCAGCTAAAGCTCACCAGACAAATGAGGCTCACAAAGCTAATTTTCATCCCAGGCCCAACCGAGCCCAACTCAGACTCTCCAAGGTTTTTGCAAAAGCAGCCAGTTTATAGACTTCATGTAGGATTCTATGCATTTCACATGCTGCAGTTATACTTTTGTCCTTGTGCCACAAGCCTGCTTGTATAGCAATTTGTCAAATTCTAAATAAAAATTCAAATCTAAGTCTAAATGACATTGCCATCATTCAAGCACAGTTTTGCGGAGGCTTTTTTGCACCAAAATGATCATTCTTTCTTTCATAAGATAAAGTATTATTTGAAATGAAAGAATAACTTCAACCTTATTAATTATGTAACAAGCAGTTCAACAAAAACAACAAAAAAATACCTTTGCTTTTTCTTGAATCGGTTTTGTTTCGAATGAGCTCGAGAGGAAAAGAATCCCTCCGTCAGCACAAGTGTCGTTATCCAAGTGAGAGTAACCAACTCCAGTAAGATGAAGATGGACACAAGTTTTGTAGGCCTAGTTGGTAATAGTGAGACGTTTTGGGGCCTGCCACTTTAATTTGTTTTAGCGCCATTTATTTGTGAGTTCATAACTTTGTATGCACCTTGTATTTTGTAGCTTCTGGGCCACTCGGTACTCGTAGGTACCGATTGACCCAGATTCTATTTTTAACTTGACCTTATCGTTCTCCCCTCTTTGCCATTGTATTATCTTTCCACATGAGTGGATTTTAGTGTTTTATAATTTGAAGTTGTTTACGTTTTTTTGCCGTTTTAATTAAAAGGGCGACTCATCTATAATATTTTGGTGACCACTGGTCAATCGTTTCGATTGGCCAGTTTGGTTTTTACTTTTGTTTGTACCCAATCAGGGGATACTGAGAAAGTGTTCTCAGTATCCTCTTTTTGGGTATAATAGGCCGTTTTTCTGTATGTAATTCAAGCACTTTTAAAACAGAGAATCTATGCCCGACTTGGGATATATTTCAAGAGATTCTTGAGTTAATTCTTAAAGATCGAACCTATGCCCAATTTTGGCTAGGTTCTTGCACATTATTTTTGAACGTTATTATTTTCTGTGTTGTGTTTTAAACCAAGTTATCATTTCACAGCGTTTTTATATTTGGAATAAATTCTCAACCTTCTATTCAAACGTAACCAGTGGCGATTTACTTATTTCCTTATTTCGTAACTGTGCTATTCATCATTTCATTGAGCTCTACACTATTTGGATACTCCAAGTCTACAAACAGGTGCAAACCTGCAACATTGAGTTAGTAAGCATATTCACACTATTTTCAAGGGTAAATTTACAGACGCAAGTCCGAGACATACAGAGACAAAAGATCTTCAAAACTGTGAGTCTTTGCAAAGAGACTAGTGAGGACATTAAATAGACGTTATATTGGACTAGTCCTCCCGGGCCAGGCCGTGGCCTAGCCAACCACTTAAGATACGAGTGAAAACTCGCTCGTACAATTTAAAAGAGCAGATTCTATCCGTGGAAAAAGGTTCGTCACAATAGCATCATCATCTTTGAACATAACAATAAAAATAATTGTTAATAATTCACAGGTAGACAACACACAATAAATATCTAATTAACAATATCATGAAGATGAAAAACAATAGTAAGGTTACAAAGTTGAGATTAACTTAGGATATTAAGTTTTATATAAGCTCTCTCTCTCTCTCTCTCTTGAGAAAGGTTATTGCAGTCAGGGATGGGATAGTCGCTACTTTTACTCACTACTTTTGTATTTCAAATACCCATATAAAGTATTTTGTATTTGTATTTGAGGCATTACATAATTGTATTTTAGGCATTACATAATTGTATTTTGTATTTGATTGTCTGAATACTTTAAAAAAAAGTATTTTTATTTAGCATCAAATACTTTTTAAAGTAATTTTATTTTGTAAAATTGCAAAAAAATATTTTTTTGTTAAAACACTTAGGGGAAAAATGTTTAGATGAACGAAAAACTTGCAACCAGGATATGAATCATGATTCATTGTGAAGCATATCCTGGTAGAAATGATGAAACATTCCTCTAGTGGGTGCAGCACTGCAGGTGCACACATTGTTTTTCATTTTACTATCTGTTGCTTTACATTACAAGTGTAACGATTCATATTTCTTGCTGCCCCTGCACTTTGCGAACTCCAAAGCATTACACCTGTTCTTTTCAATTTTGGAGAAAGTGGCCATTGATTTCACAATAGACCACCCTCTCCCCTTCATCACCCACTTCTATTCTTTTATGTTAGAAAGAAGACCACCCCTTCCCTGATCTTTTCTTTATGATAATGAGAAGTTCACTGCCTTTCTCTGACCTGGGATGTTTGAGATGGACCTAATTAATTTAATGTCCGTCTTAAACCTTCCAAACTAGAAAGGTCAGTGGACAGAAACATCAGAACAATTGAAGAGACTGTTCTTGAAATGATCTTGTCCTCTTTGGGGCATTTCTTCAATTGTTGTGGTGTTTTAAAAATAAAAGTCTTTAATCTTAAACAGGATATTTCTTTTTGGACACATCTGAGGATAATTGACTTTCTAGTCTGTTATCTTCAGATTTGATTTGAGTGACATATGAAGTGGTTGGAGAATTGCGTGCTCCAGCATCTTCACATGTGATTGTGGTAAAGTGATATTTTTAAGTGTTAGTAATTTTGTGTAGTAGAAATAGTCACTTTAAATATATGGGTAAATAAAGTAATTACCATCACAGCAGTGAATGTTTTTCGATTCATTTCAACCATTGATGATACACCTGTAGCAACAAATACTCGGCCCAAAATTCAAATAACTAAGAGCCACAATGTCCTTTTCTGCCGGCCATGCTAAAAGCCAGATGGAAGAAGGGACTAGTTCGTCACACAAGTTACTTCAATACTTGCTTATTGAAAGTGTAACAAGATGGACACACCAGAAGAAAATAGTAATATACCAAAAAATCTTCCAAACATTATTGATGGAATACTGTTGCAGTACAGTAAATTAGAAACTTACGCTCTTGAGGCCAGGTGTCTTTTGTGTCCTAATACAAAAATGATAAAAAGTGCAGTTACAGGAACTTTAAACTTTTTAAAACACCTGCAGGTAAGACGGTAACAGTATAATGAAATAATGAAAGAATTTGTCTAATTTATTTCCTAATCATATGCAACAACTAACAAGTTAGCACATTATCTAAGTGAATTTGCGAAATTACTTACATAAGTAATATTATAATATAAATGTATTCCGAAAGCAGGGTTTTCCTAGCTACGGTCCTACGGAAAATACTGCAGAACAGACATCAGAATTCACTGCAGTTTTCTATTGTGCATTGCGTTTTCTGCTTGATGTTTTCCTAGCAAAGTTGTCTGCGCCGTTCATCTATTTCTCGCCATTCTGTTACGCCATCTAGGAAAATGCCTCAAATGACTCGCATAGAGATTACGTGAGTTTTCAAACCCCCATTCTTCAGCAGATTCTGCTGTCTGTCCCACTGTCGGTTACGCAGTGTTTTCCGGATCTAGGAAAACCCTGCTTAACTGTTTGTTTGTTTGCATAAATTAGAATCTTTCTTTAGTGTAAAGTTTTTCAAACATTTCAGCAATCTCATCCAAAAGAAGTACAAAGATGAAAGGTGTAAAAAATGTTTGCAGTTCAAAGCGAAAAAATTCAGAAGATGGAAATGGAGTTGTCAAGCAAACAAAATTAAACTTTTCTGTGATTCGGAGAGTAAGTGCCATTGCTTCAATACCATCATCAGCTCCAATAAAAATAATAAAATAATCCTAGTTTTAATTTTTATTTATAAGTGCATGTATCTGATTGAATGACGAATCGTATTCAGTATTTGTATTGCAGATTAAACTGTATTTGGTATTTGTATTTGGAATTCCTCAAACATGTATTTGTATTTGGTATTTTTATTTGGAATTCCTCAAACATGTATTTGTATTTGGTATTTTTATTTGGAATTCCTCAAACATGTATTTGTATTTGGTATTTTTATTTGGAATTTCTCAAACATGCATTTGTATTTGGGTATTCAGTTACTTTTTATTACTGAAAATATTTTGTACTTAGTACTCAAATACTTTAGGTTAGTATTTGCCCCTCAGTAGAAACACCCCAAAGAAGAAATGTAAAAGATTAAAAGCAACCAATAAATGAAACGCACCTCCTCTTTTGCCAGATTAACTCCAAAGCATCAAACTGACTTGTGATGAAAATTGGTGTCACACATATAGGCTCTTAATCTTCATCCACCTTGAAGAGTGAATTGATTCGAGCGGGAGTTAAGAGGGTTGGCTGCAAACATTTTGAATATTAGCAGGTGACAGTTATAGTCGCACTTTTCGCCATTTAGTGGCGCCCCACAGCTAAGCCATTGAAGCCAATGAGAAAGAGAAATTCCTATTTTAAAAACTACATGTTTCAGGCAAATGATTTGTTTTCTGCAACGAAAATTGTTATTTTCAAAATTCAAATTGAAATATGGGGTATGTTCAGACTCTCGCACAGCTTTGCAGGTAGTGGCAGATACAAGGCAGCATATGAGGCGAATAGGCAGATCCAAACCTTGTTGGCTGAAGGGAGAGAGGTGAGACTCATGTGGATTCGAGCGCATGCCGGGCACACCCTCAACGAGCAGGCAGACACGGCAGCTAAGGCAGGACGACTTCAAGTGGTAGCAAAAGCGCATCCGATATCATTGGTGTACATGCGAAGGAACAGCCAAATATCAATGAGGATAAAGTGGCAGCGGCTATGGGACGGGGCTGAACAGGGACGTGCCCTGCACAGTTAAATCCCCAACGTAGACCTTGGAATGGGCCTAGTGTCAGGTAAACTTCTACAGTTGCTAACCGGGCACGGCCCCTTCCAGGAGTATCTTTGCAGATTCCGGGTGACCACAACAGCGAAGTGCAATTGCGGGAATGGTGAAGAAACGTCAGATAATATTCTTCATGACTGTACAGAACCATGGAGAGCATCAGCACGAGCGACGCTAATCCGGAGCATGGGGGGAAAAGGACACCAGTAGCCGCTTGCAGAGACATCCAATCTACACGACAGTAACGTACAGAAAGCGTTCCAACAACTCGCAGCTGGGTCGGGTCTCGAGGCTTTGGTGACGCGAGAGGTATGGTAGCACTGTAGAAACAGCCTAATACATTTCGGTCGGGGGCTAAACATATCCTGTGCCCAGCTCCACCATTTTGTGACGAAGCTGGCCCTTTGGCACCACCATTTTGATGTGATGGTCCGGCTCTGAGCCAGCCCTTGATTTAACCGGGCGCGACATCCCGAAAGTTCAAGAGGTTTGCCCGCTCTTTCAGTCTCTCGGATCTGGCCGTCTTAAAGCCCAAAAAATACCTCTACCTGGGAATATTATGTACAGATGCGTGACGACTTCAACAATACCAGTACTGCTTTGCAGCCCAGCCTGAAGGTCCCAATCAGAGGAACTCAGATTGTTTCTGAGTGCCTCTGTTGGTGGCTGAATGATGGGCTAAAGCCTCCTTTGTATAATTCCACTTTTGGGGAAATAAACTTACACAAACACACAACACTTGAGGTAGAAAAGTTCTCTTTACTTTCTTACAAGATCATTACAATCGTTACAATATCATTTCGATCACATTTGAGTAGGACATGTGTTCTCTAAGTCTGGAATTACTCTTTTATTCTTTTTACTCTTTTACTCTTTCTCTACTCGATCAGCCACTCTAGATTGGACTCGAACTGAACTCTGAGTCTCTACTCGGAACTGTCCTCACACATAAGTCTCCCGGCTACTTCGTTCGGTCTCTAGAGGGAGACGACTGTCACCTCAGGGCTCAATGAGTGGCCAGCTCGGCCAATCATTGCCCTGGGCTGAAAATATTACCTTTTAAGGAAAGGCATTTTGGGACTCTTCCCAATTTCTCATGGTTCTACTTTGTTCCTCGAATTCACTGAGAATTCGGGCCACCCAAGTCTGGACATCTGTGCACCAAGGGGTGCCATGCTGACAGAAAGAAATTTCTATGAGGCGCCGTTTGGGCCATATATAATGTACATTACTTACCACTGTACACAGGCATTCCTATTCGGTACCATTCCCAAATAGTTTGTGGCATATGAATGTACACCTCAAACTTGTAAGGTATGGCTCCTTTCATTTTTTCCCATTAAAAAAATGAAACTCATGTATGTTAGAATAATTTTTATTGGAGGTGGGCCTACCATCTAGAGTTCGATCTGACCATGGATACGAAGAACTTGCCTGTTGCACATTTTAAGAATGTTTTGCATAAATAGAGCAAGCCATATCACTGGGTCTTCAGTTCACAATGAGCATATAGAAAGATTGTGGTGAGATGTCTACTGACAAGTCATTCATTCTTTTTATGAAGAATTCTACCACCTGGAAGACCAAAGGCTCTTGGACCCAGAGAATTATTATCATCGCTTTGCTTTGCAGACAGATTAAATTCTACATATTAATGCCCATCACAAAATGTTCCGCAATGGATGGGAATTCTCATAGTGAGGACTGAGCACAATCGTACTCCTTAGCAGATCTTCATGGATGGTGTCTTAAATAACTAAGTCAGGCTCCACAAGCATTTCTGAGATATATTGAAATGAAAACTGTCTTCTTGATCAGTAATTACAGAATAAATTTAACTGGTTATTTAAAAGTTTGTAGTCAATATTTTATTGGAAACAGGTTGAATGCAGCTTTATTGGCTCATGGCATAAGCAGAGCAAATTGAAGATGCTAGCTCTAACAATGAACGTGATTTATCTCCGGCCAATCATCTCTGAAGTTAAAAACATTTATTCAAGACATTTGAATCGGGTCACCATAATAGTCTATGGTGACCACAAGGAATACATTAAAATAGTGTTTATTACTATACCTAGCATTGGGCCATTAAAGGGTCTTAATGTCCCAATGCTAGCCTATGTGAAAGTCATTAAAGAGTGTAGAAAGTTTCGATACGAATAGAATCTTTATTTGGAAAGGGGTTAAAGAAAAGTGCAGGTGGCCCTTAAGCTCCTGCCTTGTTAGTTTAGAGATTAGCAGACCACTCCTGGTTGCTATGGCAACACCTGCAGGGAGAGGAAAAAGAAAAACAGTGGCCATGACGTCAATATACGTGACGTCATACCAGTGTTGTCAGTCAAAAAAGAGAGGGTCGCTACACTCCCCCCAACCAAAATTGAAGCACGTCCTCGTGCTTTGGACATGCATCATCACTGCACTGTGTAAAGAGATGGAATCACATGGAATTGTCATCTACCTTCGTTTTCTTTTCAGTGTCACATGTGTTTATTTACATTTACCATGCACTTGACATGCTTGAAGGACGACTCCCCTTATTCTGCTTCATTTGTATTCGATTCATTTTCTCCTGCTATGATCGCTATCAAACCTCGATCAATTTCCCTTCCACAATTTTTCCGCGATAATTTATTCAACAAGTTTCTTTCCCTCTTTCTAAACCTACAACTCCAGGACCCACTCCCTTAGACGAAAGAAAGACAGAGTAGGTAAAGGAAAGTTTCTTATTCCGTAAAAGACACAAACGTTTGGTCAGAAAAAATGAAATTACAAAAAAACTAAAATCAAAATTACAAAATAATATGCATCTGACAATATCGCGAATGTCACAGCCGCCTTCTCGTTTTGGTAAAAAAAAAATGACACAAAAATAGAAAACAAATTACGAGACACTATTTGTGCATAAATAAAAATGTAGCAAATATTAATATATTATTAGTTAGACGCTTGATAACTATAAGAAATTGTATAAAAATAACGGATGAATTTATCATGAAAAACGATTTAACAGAAGGTATTCTTGATATACAACCCTTATCCCCCAAAGTAACTTTTATTCAGCTTTCTATACTACGATACGGCAACAAACAAACAACAAAAAAAAAATAGAAAAAGGAAAAAAAACAATTTTCGATTATGTTTTCAAAAAAAAAGGTTTACTCCTTTGTAAACAGCATGTTAGACTTCCGGACACAGGGCTGAGCTTCTGGAAATAGAATGAAATTGGTTAGTTGGTAGGTCCCACGTCCCAGGGCTCGGCCCATTGCTTTTTTATAGGGTCCAAATCTGTTCCCCGGAGCCGATTCCGGAGCTCCTCGAAAGAGCCACTGCCGTCTGCAGGTGGGACCCGATGCAGTGTTCTGATTTTTTCCCCTCACCAAGCGCTTGAAAGTCTCGGCAGCCCGATCCTCCTGGTTCCGAATACTTGACCCATAGTTGAAACGGAGAACCGGTGGTGGATCGTCCCGCAGATTCACGAGGGCCCGGATCCATCGTTCGAGGTCCAGTTGCAGGACACGCGTAGGTTTTGGGTGCGGGGTTGTATAAAAAGTGCACACCCCCGTGGCAGTATGAATCCAAATAATTCCAAAGTCCGGTCCATGTCGTATACCAATGGCATGATTCCGTCCAGAGACCTGTGCGGTCCACTGTAGGGGTATCGACTCCTCGATGCAGTAGGATCCTTGGTACTGGAACTCGTCTCCAGTTTCCAAGAGTTCGCCTTGCATTAGTACCATCATATTATTTAGGACCCGATCTCTTCGACTATGTCCGAAAAATGGGCATCTTCCCGACCCAGTCAGTCGCTCTTCCACGTGTTTTGCCACTCCTGGCAAACGATGGAGCCGAAGTCTCTCTTTCTCTAAATCAGTGATGCGCCGTCTGGCATCCCACATCCCCATATTCCGTAGCGTGTCGGCTGATGAGATGGGTGCCATTACTGGGGGGACATCAATCTCGTGTGTGAAATACAGTGCTGGTGCAGAAGAACATAAGGGTCGGGGTCCAGTCATGACCCTTTCGGCGTGATCCATCATACTTTTTCCCCGTCCTTGTCCTGAGGTCGCAGGTGGAAGAGGCGGGAGTATTTTCTCATTAACTTTTCTTGTTTCCCGCAGGATTAGGTTCCGAAGCGCCGCCTCGACATCACACATGTGGCGGCACAAGTTAATCTCGTATTTTGTGGGAGGTTCATTTGGGGGTCGACTCGACGGCAGATTTTCATCGGATGACTGGCTTAGTCCATCAGATGAGCTTTTTTCTTGGTCACTTAGTTCTCGGACCTGCTCAGTGTCCTCTATTTCGAGCAGAAGATCGTTCATTCCGTCCCCGTAGCCTATTCGTTCCATCGTCACGGGTCCCTCATATTTCACGATGGCTTGGTATTCTCCTTCCGTCGTTTCTATTTCACCGTGCATTTTCCTTCTTCGTTCAGCTTCCATCATTCCTTTAGTGCAAGCTTTAACTTTTTCTTTTAGATTCGTCGAAAATAAAGAGATAGAATCTTTTTGATGTTGTGTTCCCACTGGCTTACGTGACCACGTGTTGTTATAGAAATTCAGTAATAAGACTAATTCGCAACGGGGTCTCGTTTTGTGATTTGGAGGTTTTCTTTTTATTGGATAGCCCTCGAGATGAGGTCACTTTTACTGTCGCTTTAAATCTTTTGATGTTTGTCATTTGACCCATCAATTGTTTATTTGCATTAAGAAGTTTCTCCTCATCTATCCCACTCACGTCCGCGTCATCAACTTCTGCTTCCGGTTTCCTTTCCCTGCTTCTTTCGACTTCCGTTTTTCCGTATCCTGTAGGATAATCGTCGTACCGTGGGTAATGAATCCAACTCTCCTCCAGACCGAAATTCGCCACCTCGGGGTTCCAATTTTTCCAGGCGAGACTAGATGACCCATACTTTCTTTCTGAGGTGAATACCCTGTAGTCCGAATTTCTGTACAATTTAGCCATTAGGTTGCGAATGGACCAGCCACTGCGCCTTAGACTTCTGGTTGTGGCTATTTTCCAGTCGCCATTTTGTGTTTGCTTCGTTGGTTCCGTTTTGGCGAGGCAAGGTGCGTCACTTCCTTGTACGAATTCCGAAGTCAGGGGGGTTTTGTCTCGTGTATTATGATGACCTTCCAGCGAGGGGCAGGAAGGTATAGCTCCCTCCGGGTGCCTTGAACGTTTACCCATTTGTGGTTTACCCACTTCCGCCTTGTTTTTAACGCCTTTGTCTTGTAGGATATATTTTGCGTAAGACTTGTTTTCCATTTTGAAACTCCGGATGCTGCTACCAGTAGGTGCATAATTCACTATAACTTCGTTCTCCTGCTCGTGTAAGCTACATGCGCGGTTACACTTCTTCTGCTTGACCATATTGGGAAAGGCAGGTGTCATTCCTACTGGACTACTCCTGAGTTGGACTCCAGTAACCGAGTCACGTGGATTTTCCTCCCTAATTCCTTTCATGTCAATCCACCTAACATGACTATCAATAGCTGAATTATTCACTATTACGAGGTTGTCGGGTTCGCGTAGGTGGCAAGCGCGTTGATATTTCTTAAGATTAACCACGTTGAAAGTGTCACGGGTTTAATCTTCCTCGCCCGTCTTGAAACTCGACTTCGAATACCAGGTTGCTCAATTTCCTCGTGATGACTCCCGGTCCCTTGTATGGCAGAGTTAATTTTTGAACCAATCCAATCTTTGGAGCATGATCCCGAATTAACACCTCGTCCCCTACATTGAACTCATCCGGTGCTCGTCTTTTCGAATCGTATTGTCTCTTTTGTAACCCTTGCGCAGCCCGTAGGTTTGCATGAGCATCTTCTAGCTCAGGGCGCTCCAACAGGTTGGTTTCCTCTCGTGAAGCTATCTCGGGAGCGGGTGGCACTACGTTGTCAATCGGCTCTCGAGCCTTTCTACCAAACATAAGTTCAAACGGAGTGTATTTCATAGATGACTGTATGGCTGTGTTATATGCCCATACAGCATCATCGAGTGCACTATGCCAATCCGTTTGGAATTTCGAGGGATCAAGATACCTTCTTACAATTTCGATCAAGGTTCGGTTACACCTCTCTGCAAGCCCGTCCGCTTGTGGGTGGTATGCTGTAGTATAATGATGCTTGATACCATACTCTTTCAGACAGGTATCCACTTGTTTACTGGCAAACTGTGTTCCTCTGTCCGAAATTATGTCCGAAGGTGTTCCGAAGCCTCTTACAAAGTTATTTCTGATGAAGGTAACGATTGACGAAGCAGTCGCTCTCCGAACCGCTTTGGCAATCAGGAATCGTGTAGCATAGTCGACTGCAACCAAAATGTGTTGGACTTTCGCGGTCGATGATGTCATTGGCCCGATGAAATCCATACCCCATTTTTCAACCGGCTTCTCTACACAGATCGGTTCTAAGAATCCCTGTGGCCGCTGGGGTGGCTTCTTTGATCGCTGACAGATGTCACAGGTCTTAACGTACTCATAGGTGTCCTTTTTCATCTGTTTCCAGAAAAAGCGCCTATGTAGGCGCCCATATGTCTTGAAGAAACCCAAGTGGCCTGCTCCTGGTTCATCATGGACCATTTCTACGATTTGTCTCCTCAGCTGTTTCGGCACGACTGTCAGAAGAATTGGCCGCGGAGTGCCTCGAAAAATTGAATATTTCTTACTGAGTGGTGAGTTTGGTTGTTCCATCAGCTCGTGACAAATTTCTGAGATCTCGGGGTCGTTTTGTTGTTCCTCAGCCCAATTCCAGGCTGGCAACACAGCGTAGATCACCCCATCATCCATTTCGTGTTCTACATGCTCTGGTAGGTCCTTATCTATTGGTGTGTCGACAGGGTTTCTGGACAAGCTGTCCGCATCAACGTGTGTGATCCCTTTTTTGTATACAACTTTATATCGGTATTCTTCAAGGAGTAGCTGCCATCTCCCCAGCCTTCCTTGTAGGCGGGGTGCCTTTCGTAAATAGCAGAGGGAGTTGTGGTCCGTGACGACGGTGAAGTCACGATTAAAAAGATAGGGCCTGAATTTCGTAATTACGAAGACAACCGCCAGGCACTCTTTCTCTGTCGTGGTGTACCGTGTCTCGGCATCCTGTAAGGTTCTACTGGCAAACGCCAGGACTCGTTTGACATCTCCTTTTTGCTGATAGAGAACAACGCCCAGTCCATGCCCACTTGCATCCGTATGCAACGATATTTCCGCTGTTGGATCGTACATGACCATGACCGGAGCTTCGATAAGGAGGGCCTTTAACCTCTTAAAGGCCTGATCTTCTTTGTTGGTCCATTGGAATTCATTTTCTATCTTAGTGAGATCAAACAGTGGTTTAGCCGCATAAGCAAAATCCTTTATGAATCGGCGATAATATCCAGCCAATCCCAGAAAGCTTCGAACTGTAGTCACATTTGTCGGTTGGGGAAAATCACGAACCGCAATGACTATCTTCTTCTGGGGCGACTCCATTCTCACTGATGATGTGGCCCAGGTATGACACTTTGTTGTAGCCAAAGAAACATTTCTTTGGCTGCAGGGATAAATTGGCTTTTTTTAACAAATCCAGGATGGTTTGCAGACGCTCCAAAAAGCTTTCGAAGGTTCGACCAAACACGATGATGTCGTCCAAGTAGACGAGGCGTGTTTCCCACTTTTGGACGTCCAATGCACGTTGCATTGTCGCTGGCGCATTGCAGAGACCGAAAGGCATCTTTTTAAATTCATACAGTCCGCAGGGACTTATGAATGCAGTCTTTTCTTGGTCCTTGTCCTTCACTCTGACCTGCCAATAGCCGCTAGCTAAGTCAAGTGTTGCGAAATATCGACTGTTTGCTAATGAATCCAATGCATCGTCGATTCGTGGTAGTGGATAAGTATCCTTTTTTGTGTTTGCGTTAAGTTTCCGATAGTCCACGCAGAAACGATGCCGTCCATCCTTTTTCCTTACAATCACCACAGGGCTTGCGTAGGGGCTCTTGGAAGGGCGGATGATTCCTGCGTCAAGCATCTCCTTTATTTCCTTCCTCATAATCTCACGTGCCTCCGGTGCGGTCATTCGCAGTGGTTGACGTACAGGGCGTGCATCTCCGGTGTCAATTTCATGCTCCGTGAGATTTGTCTCTCCTAATTCGCCCAGATCGAAGGCGAATGTGTTTTGGTGTTCGGTTAGCAAAGTCCGAAGCGCTGTTTTCTGGTCAGACGTCAGATTCGGCCCAATATTCAAACAGTCCTCAAAGTTCGAATCTCTCCCGTTCTCATTTCTTAGAGTTCCCCCCGGATAGTCTTCTCGGCCTCCTTTAAAGCTTTGGGAAGTTGCCCGGGAGCTATCTCCGGAGCCTTTTCGTCTTTTTCGTGAAGAGCCATATCGAGGGTTTCCGCTGTGCCAATTCCTTGATGTGCACCCAGTGTCAATGTCCTCGAGGTAGTATTCCGGATTAATACTCTCATCTTCTTCTCATCATCTACTTCCAGTATTCCTGGAGCTGTCATCACTCCTTTCTTTTGCCAGATCTCTGGGTTGACATCAATGAGGACCATCTCTCCTTTTTGAGGACAGTCCTTGCACTTAACGTCGATCAGTCTTTCCTCCCAGGGGTCGAGGCGAATTCGGTTAATTAACCGTAGTGTTAGAGGTTTACCAATGGCTGTCGGGGTTGTAGGGACGACCAGTGATCCATCCTTAGAGTGGCTTTTGCGGCTGGTTGGTCCTTCTGCCTCGACTTTTCGAAATACTTGGGGTGTATTGGCCGGCAAATTCTCCATCGGCAAATACTGTTGGACAGGTTGAGGATTCTCCACTACTGCTGAACTCCCTCCCTCCAACATGTCTTCTTTGAAAAAGATTGCTTTATTTTCCATGTCTACCATCAATCGAAACGCGGCACCGAGGTCGTTCCCAAGTAGCGCCTCCATTTGCCCATTGATGATAATTATCCTTGTTGTGGCCAGTTTCCTGTAGAGCCTTATTTGGACTTCTGCTGACCCAACAATCCGTATCTTTGACCCGCCAACCGCGTTTATCGTTTCGTGGATTGGGGTTGGATCAATTTTTAGGCCTATCATCTTGGCCACAGTTTCGCTAAGGATGCTAACATCAGCACCCGAATCTACCATCATCTCTACGGCTATTCCGTTCATGGTGACGAAAATTCGAGGAGGACCATACTCAGAGATTCTTGATTGAATCTCCTTGGCCTCTGGTATCGTCATCACTATCTCCTGCCTTTCCTGCTTTGGCTGTGTTTTAGTACCTTCTCCATTCGCTTCCTCTGGCTCACCCAGCTGTTCTGTCACCACCCCACTCGCCGGAAGTAAATGTAATGCATTTGTTAAATTCTTGATCGCGTCGATCAATGTTGAGGTTATGGTCGGTGCGGACTCTTTCGCTGGTCCTCTGCTAGAAAGATGCCTTTGTGTTTCCCTTTCTGCATTCCCGACTCTCGCGCCTCTTGTGGAATCGCTGGAGGTGGTTTCGCAATCAGGGCGATGATCCGATGAGGAGGGGCATTCTTTGTGGTCTCCCTCCTTCATTCTGCCTCTACTTGATCCAGTGTTCTGGGGTGGGCTTCGTGCACCACTCAGAACTTTCGTTGCTACTCTTACTTGCACTACATTCTTTTCCAACTTTTTCTTCTCCGAGGTTGTGGGTTTCAAAACAGGCGGTCCGACACTCGGTGCGTCCTCCGCCCGTTCTAGTTTAACGGGAGGTTAGCCGAAGTGGTCGGTGCAATAGGAACTGTGGGTACAAATATTTGGTTTCCGTGCAGGTTGGCGTAATTCATCTCATGGTTCGTCAGGTGTCTGACTACAGGTGTTGTCATAGCAGTGGCTGCTGTGATGGCTGCCATTCTCTCCACCTGTTGTTGCTGCCTGAGTTCGTCTCTAATGTGGCGTACTGTGGAGTTGGGTGATCCATTCTGCCGTGGTTCAGGACAATATTTGCTCAGATGTCCTGGCCTCTGACAATTGTAACAGGTGCGTGTTTCGGGCCCTTGGTAGTCCCGGTATTGATTCTCGTTTCGGGAGTAACCCTGATTTCTTCCCTGACCAGATCCTGGGCTTGGTCGAGGCTGTTGAGATGGCTGACCTCTTGCTGACTGTTGGGGCAGTGGTGGGTTTGGCGGACCATTTTGATGTCTGTTTTGAAAATTATTTGTGTGCGGCTGCTGCGGTTTGCCTCCTGGGGGTTTATGTGCACCAAGAGACTGTGATGGAGATCCAAACCCTCCATTTCGTGATGGTTGCTGGGTGTTTGTTGGTGTGTCTCTGGGGTGGTTGGCCTTAGATTTAAGTACTAACTGTCCAGAGGCAATCAAATCAGCCTCCATCCAATGAGCACGTTCCATATACTCGTCGGCGGACATTGGGGGCAATCCGCAAAGTTTTGCCGAAATTTCTTTTCGCATCCCCCTGCTTAATTGCGAAATGGGTAGTTCATCTAAACTGTTTGGAGCAATTTTTTCGCATAGCTCCACGCAGCGATATGCGAATTGGTAAAACGGTTCATCATCACGTTGTACCAGACTTAGCAGCTGCTTCATCCATTGGTGGCCATGTTTGGCACGACCAAATTTCTTTATTACGTGTCCTCTCATCTCGGCCCAAGTTGCCATGGAGGTGGTTTCCATTAATTTCGATACAAATCGCAGTGCATACCCATCCAGGCATGATGAGAAGTAGCTGCAACATTCCCCATCAGTCCATCGGTGCAAGCGGGCTTTTGCTTCGAAATTTTCAAGGTATTCGTGGATATCCTCCACGCCATTAAAACGCTTAAACCCTTGCAATGGGTGCCAAGCGCCAGTCTGTCGCCATTGGCAATCGCAAGGAGGGGCACGTGTCCAATCGGGTTCAGCAATGGGTGCAGGGGTTGGGGGTGGCATCAGCTGTCTTGAAGTGTCCACTTGCAGGGCTGGTGTAAATATTGGTGTGGGCTCAGGGGCCAGTCGTGAGGGTCCTGCTGAGCTTGCTTCTTGTGTGCGATGTGGTGTCTCAGTTTGAGGTGGTGGGCCATGTGTTGGCCCAGTGAAATAATTTGAGAGGCTCTCAAATAGGAACGTGCGTTGTTCCAGTGTATAACGTAAAAGTAGGAGGCCCATAGCGGTAACCTCTTGCTCCATATTGGGGCTTCCATGCGAAAAAAAAGGAGTATCGTGACTCACCCCACCATGATGTACGGTGCCGGTCAGCTGGTCTTTGATGGTCCTTGTTTCCCCGGTTGCCGATGGCCCAACAGTGGAGGCGTTTGGTGTAATATCCATTTTGGCACAATAGTAAAGTTCCAATATTTGATGTAATGTAGCGCGCACAAGTTCATTTCCGATTCCCGTCGAGTGAAGAGAAAAAAAAAATTCCAGTGGATGGAATCTTACAAATTGCACAATGAACACCAAAATAAAACAAAATTTTAACACGAGCTCAACAGCTGGTAATGTGAATCAGCTGCTAAACCAAAAAAAAAATTTAAAAACGAATATCGACTAGCATCAAGTGCTTTACGACTTTAAATTTCCCGCCACTTTTGAAATTTCCAAATTTTGAATTTCGCAGTTTATTTTTTTTTTCACTCGTCGTTTCGTATTCAAATTAGCGTAGCAAGCATTACTGCCCAGCTCCTCCACCAAGTGCAAGCTTCCTTCCCTCTTTGCTTGGTATCACGGTTGGTTTTCGTCGTCTGCTTATGAAGTAGCAGACGATATTCTCTTTGAAATTTGAAGAGGGAAGTTCCCGCGCAGGCAGTGCTCCTTGCACTATGAGCACTCCTGGTGATTTAGGGGGATCGCGGCTGTCGACTCTCGATCAGCGCAGCCATTTCTGTGAGTGATTGCTTTTAAAGAGATTCGCAAGTATTCGACAACGTGACTTGAATAAAGAAGATTTTATTCAAATTGTTTCGTTATTTGAATTTACATAGACGTGACAGTTAATAACCCACAACGAGAAGAATACAGCATGTGTCTTCCTAACGTCGTCTGTTCGTCCTTCCAATCGTTTTCAGTGGTGGTGGCTCTCTTTGTCCAAGCGCCGTTACTAAGTTCCGTTCTGTCGTCGTCTGCCGGCCTTTTTAATACTTCTGTTAGTTTACTTATTGTGCGGACCGGACAGAGACTCCGGGCTGCAACATACATTCGAGCAGACTGCCTTCAAAGGTGGTTCGCACTGGGTTAGCACGTGTATATATTCTTGGCCTCTCACCTTTGAGAGGCCAAGAATATATACACGTGCTAACCCAGTCACGTGATTTATCCCCGGCCAATCATCTCTGAAGTTAAAAACATTTATTCAAGACATTTGAATCGGGTCACCATAATAGTCTATGGTGACCACAAGGAATACATTAAAATAGTGTTTATTACTATACCTAGCATTGGCATCTTAATGTCCCAATGCTAGCCTATGTGTAAGTCATTAAAGAGTGTAGAAAGTTTCGATACGAATAGAATCTTTATTTGGAAAGGGGTTAAAGAAAAGTGCAGGTGGCCCTTAAGCTCCTGCCTTGTTAGTTTAGAGATTAGCAGACCACTCCTGGTTGCTATGGCAACACCTGCAGGGAGAGGAAAGAAAAAAACAGTGGCCATGACGTCAATATACGTGACGTCATACCAGTGTTGTCAGTCAAAAAAGAGAGGGTCGCTACAATATGCTGAAAGGTTCTCACCTCATGCTTGGGGGTGGCTGAGAGGTCATCACGACAATGACTCCCTGCCCTCCAAGATGAGAAGAATAGCCCAAAAGGACTGCATCGATGGTTAATAGGATAGATCCTAGAAGAACCAACGATGCAGAACTTTTGGACGAGACAATCTTTACAAATTGTTAATAGAAGGATCGTCGTACATCCTTCTGTATTGTTATAGTTTATACATATTATAGATGTTTTCGTTTCTTGTTAATTGATAGCTCACTTTCCGGTCCGAGTGTGTCCAAGAGACTTGGACACACCTGGAGCCTTTGTTATCATAATCAGATGTTTGTATTGTATTTTGGGTATAAATACAAGAGCCTGTGGATTGAGAGCCAGACCGTCTTTATGCTTAAGACATAGCAACACCGATGCGATATCTCTCACAATCTACAGGACTCACTGTTTATTGAATAAAGATTATTTCAACTTATGAATTCAATGTGTGGACTCGATCATTTTATGGAAGTGGGACTTACAATTTCAGCCGCCACTTAGCCGATGTTTTCACCAGACAACGAAGTCTCCAGCAGCCAAGTGTAAGAAGACATCTCTACGCTATTCTCTACCACAGGTCTCCTGAGGTACCGACACTTGTGTCCCTGGTGGTTAAGTAAGCAACACAGGAGCCAATAGACCGAAAGACTTAATCATCAACATCCATTCGACACTTCTTCTAGATGGCTAGCAGAGATCACTCTACTAACCCTATGGAAACGGGGATGTTACAATAATGCAACTGCATTACTGGTCTCTGTAGGTGAAAACTTTTGGGCTCGACGTCACATCCAACACAGGAAAGAAATGGCAAATGTTGATCGACTGCCCATATTAGTTACAGGAGATGGAGTTCAACAGCTGCTTGGTGTACCAAAGCTCTCGTCTGGCACTGGACTTGTGATGGCCACTATTATCGAAACTCTAAAGCAATGGGTGCTGATTGACAATGTAAAAGCTGTGTTTTGATACAACGGCTTCAAATACTGGATGCAAGAATGGGGCATGTGTTCTGATTGAACAAAAGCTAGAAAAGGACCTTCTCTACTTTGCTTGCAGACACCACATTTTTGAGATTATGCTAGAGGCTGTCTTCAATGTATGCTGCGGATCGTTTTGTTTCTGCCAACACTTTGAAATTGTTTTCAGGTGTTGGGTATTAAATCAGAATTCCTGAACAAGGATCCCGATGAATGACTTCCTGATGAGGACTACATTATTGGAGAAAAATGTGTTAAAGCCATTAAAGTAGTAAATAGTGTAGCAGAACGAGGAGTTGCACTGATGGAAAAATACAATTGCCTTCATACTTGTGATGAACAGCAGAAGCAGTATCTTCTACAAGTTGTTAGCGAACAATGCAAGCGATTTCCAGACTGACTGCTTGAAAATGCATCATTTGGTTAAGTTTATTGAATCAATTGATGAAGACAAGAGCAATAACATTGTTTGTGTGGACATCCCAAAGGACATAAAAGTGGACTTTCAAATTATATTTATTACACAGGTCTGCAATGAAATTTTTTTCTTTGCAATAAAGGGTGTTTCTTATGTAACTTTTAATGCTTAGTTCAGGCAAAAATACTAAAAGCAATCCATCACGTACAGTTTTGACGCTAATGGAATTTATTTCAGATTGCATAACTAAATGTGACCATGGCTTCAAGAGGTTGTGTCAATTCTCTTGATAGCTTTTGCTACACTTGTGGAGAAATTGTAGTGAAAAAACAACAGCGAAACATCACGGACTTTGTCAAGAAAGTGTATTTGGCATATTTTGGTGTTAAGATTGGAGACCAGGACAAGTCATGGGCCCCTCATGGAGTCTGTTCAAGTTGTGTCGAAGGACTCCGCATGTGGTCGAAGGGCAAGGTGAAGTCATTTTGTTTTGGAGTGCCTACGATTTGGAGGGAGCCCCGAAACCACAGCGATGGTTGCTACTTTTGCACATGCAACATACAAGGCTACAGTTTAAAAAACAGAAAAGTGATCTCCTACCCCAACCCTGAATCTGCACTACGCCCTGTGCCTCATGGACCAGGCATTCCGATACCTTTGCCTCCAGAAAGGTTAGACTATGTGCCTTCACCAAGAGGGAGCGAGTTGGAGGAAAGTTCTGCTGATGAGTTTCAAGTGGACAACACCAGAGGACCCCAACTGTTTTCACAACCAGAATTAAATGATTTGATCCGAGATCTGGGCCTTCCTAAGGATTCTGCTGAGTTGCTTGGCTCCAGACTACAGGAGAAGAACTTGTTGGCAGCTGGGACCTCATTCTCTTGGTATCAAAACCGAGAGAGAGCCTTCCAGCCTTCTTTCCTCAGGATGGTGAACTTGTTTACTGCTCCGATGTCCCCGGTTTGATGGCAATGTTTAAAATTCAGCATGAGGTGGATGATTGCAGACTTTTATTGACTTGTCCAAGAGAAGCCTGAAAGCTGTCCTTCATAATGGCAACATTTATGCTTCTATTCCAGTTGGACACTCAGTTCATTTGAAGGAGAAATACAACTTGGCTTTGATCTTGGACAAGCTTAACTACAAGGAATACAAATGGACCATCTGCGGCAATCTCAAAGTGCTTTCTATGATCCTTGGACAACAAGGCGGTTACACCAAATACCCCTGTTTCCTGTGTGAGTGGGATAGTCATGCCAAAGCTAAGCACTGGAGTCAGAAAGTGTGGCCAAGAAGGATACTAAAGGTCGGAAAAAAGAACGTTCATTTTAAATCTCTTGTGGACCCCGAAAAAGTACTTCTACCCCCACTTCACATCAAACTAGGCATGATGAAGCAGTTTGTAAAGGCATTGCCGAAAAATGGGGATACTTTCAAGTACTTAACAAGCAAGTTCCTAGGACTGTCGGAAGCAAAGTTAAAAGAAGGAGTTTTTACCGGTCCATACATACGAAAACTTATGAGGGATGAAAAGCTTTGAAGCACAGATGGGAGACATCGAGAGATTGGCGTGGACATTACTTAGAGATGTTGTCACGAAGTTTCTTGGCAATAAAAAAAAATCCTAACTTCAAGAACATCGTAGAAAACATGTTGAAGAACCTCCAAGCCTTGGGCTGCTCAATGAGCTTGAAGCTCCACTTTTTAAACTCACATCTGGACTATTTCCCAAAAAATCTTGGTGCTGTGAGTTAAGATGGGATGTGAACATGATTGCGGACTACTGCTGGATGCTGCACAGAGAAGAGACAGGTGCAGTACACAAGAGAAAAAGTTCGAAACGAAGCTTATAAATGTACAAACATCTGTTAAATACAATGTAATTTCACCTTGATCTTATATGTTTTTGAATTAAAGTGTTACTACACTTCTATTTGTTCTGTGTGTTTCTCATAAACTTTCATACCCACTTTGCGGAAAAACCTTACGTGATAAGAGGGAAATGCTCAGCATTTTCGAACTCAGCATACTGAAAAACATAAGAAACAGCTAATATTGTGGGGAAAAAAATTGAAGTATTTATCTGCAGGCCTGTGTTATTGTTGTGCTGTAATTGACATATTGTAAATTAAATCGTTGTTTACAGGTTCTTTATGCATTGGTAGCGACCCATAATTCTTTCTCAAACTTCACGACATTTGGCCCAAAATAGTTTAATACACATAGGAACAATATGAGAAGGTGGCCAATGGAAATTTCCAACGTTAATTTTTTGCCCTACGTATAAGAACCACTCTTACTGGATAAAAGTTTTTAATGCAATTTAAAATCACAAAAATTGACTTGACGTTAGAAACTCCTGGACCACCTGGTTTTTTTATTATGTATGCATGTAAATTATTGGTGTGTTTTCAGTGTTTTCTAATAATTAGTGCCTGCTGCAGAACCACTCAGGGGTACAAACAGACAAAGATTGCTTTACTATAACAATTTCATGAAAAGTATTACAAAACAGAAGGAAGCAGCATGCTAGATGGCAAAAATAAAAAAAGATAAGTCAAAATGGAAGACTCACTGATTCAAGAGCATCTATCAGAAATTATTAGTTAAAATTGTAGGCATGTGCAAAGTCTGCTATCTCATAAACATGTACAGTGCCTCATATGTTCTGAAGAAAAGCATGGCACTCAATGATATGAGTGTGAAGAATGCGAGAGCATAATTTGTCAGAACTGCATAAAACGCTGCATTGAAATATCCAATAGGCGGCGGGGGGTGCTGTCAGAACAGAGAAATTTGAGCCGATAGGGAAACTTTCCCTAAACTTTTTCGTTCTTTGTTCTCTACATTGTTTTATTGCTCATACTCAAACTAGTGTCATCGTGTCAACAAGTGGTTCTGCTTTTGATTAGGTTTATTTTTTCGCTTTTTAAAAAAGATTTACTTTTGAAGTTTTTTTTCAAGTTTCATCGTTTTTTAACCCTTTTTGGGGTTATTGTGTTGTGCGAAATCTCGCGGTATTCTTTTAAATTTATTAATCACATTGTGAACGTCTCACAGAGCTCGCGAGTGTCACCTCACTTAAAAAAAGAAAAAGAGCGTCGGCCATCTTCAGAAGAAAGGACTGTGAGCAGAGTAAGTGACACTAACTTTTCGTGCAAGATTTTCAAAGGGATCATGAACCAACGGGGCAGGCGTTCACAAGAGCTACCTGGCGAGATCGCCATCGAGGGGCAGGGTCGAGGGTATCCTCAACGATGCCAGGACCGTCGATGATGTTCTGGCCCGACGAAGGCGAGGAAGAAGTGGGGATGGCACCCCCTGTAGAGGCCCAGAGGCAAGAGCCCCTCCAACAAGCGGAAGTTAGCGGTTTGCCCGGGCCAAGGGCCGCGAGCAACTTACCTGAGGCCACTGTCCCGCCGGTAGAAGAGATCAAGGAAGAGAGAGCCCCTGGCAATTTGCCTGAGGTCCCGATACCCCGGGTAAAAGAGGAAGCAGCGGAGGTAAAGGGTGTGGAGGAACCCTTAGACCTCACGATCCCACCAAGAGAGGAGCCACTGGACCTGAGTGGTCCGAAAGGACAGGCGTTAGTGTTTTTGCCGCTACCTGCAGCGGAGCTCCTAGGAGGAACAGGTCGGCCAGTAGAAATCGACGCTCCGCTGTCCCCAGGGGCATTCAAAAATTTGTCGGTTCTCCTCCCCGAGGCCGTGGGGCCCGAGTTTGTCCGACCGGATCTAGTCAATGTCTCCGGTGGTCATCAGCCAAGGCAGCCATCACCATCCGATCTAATCGATCTGGCCAAGGAGGCCGAAGGAGGGGCCCCAGGAGCAAAGGAAGCGCTGATCGCCGACGCTGATCAGGTTCTCGAACGACGAGGATAGCAGCCCCGAGAGTGAGGAACCCTGAGAGCCGGAGCCGTGGTTCAGGGGCTTCGAGAGTTGGCCAACATCGGGCCCTCCCCTGTTCCTCTGGCACAACCAGGAAGTGGAGAGGTGACCACCGCAGTCGAGAGCTTCGTCGATTTAGTGGACACTGCAGGGATGCCCTTTTGCACGTTAGAGACCCCCTTCGAACAGCGGAAGTTCGACGAGGAGATGCTCGCCCGCATCGCGGGGCGATACGAATTGTGGGGATTGGATCTCCGCAATTTTGTTTATAATGGTCCAACAGAGAGAGTGGTGTTCGTGGAGGACCCACCAGAGCCTCTCCCAAAGATGCACCAGGTCGGGGCCTGGATTCCAGAGGAGCTGACTCAAGGGCTACAGCGTTGGTGCAATCGGGCCGAGCCCTGGGTGCTGCCGCCGACACAAAAGCATTCGAGAGGGCACTTGTCACGCCTTCGGCATCTGGTTCAGTGCTTTGTGCACCGTGTGCCCCAGAGATGCATCATGGTGGTAGAGGTCCACCAGGTCAGACCAGATGGCAGCAGCGGTCGCTCGATGAACTCATCATCTAGTACGCCTACCAGTCGGCCCAGAACCCTCAGCGTGCTGTAATGAGCCTGGAGGCACGAGCGAAAGGATCGCCCACTCTGAGGGTCACCACCACCGCCACAATGAGAGGTGGTCCTAGGGGGCCAGGGGCAGCCGATTGCGGGCCCATCGGGAGCCAGCACCAAGAGGTTTAGAGAGGCAAAGCCAGAGTCTAGGCAGCGCCACCCGAGGGTAGCCTTCCCGAAAAAGAGTTAACGGAGTGCCTCGAAGAGTTTCGGCAAAGAGCGAGGTCGCGGCCAGCACCACCACCAATCGAGGAACTCCGCTGGACGCGCCGGGCCAATCGGATCTACCCCCAGGCCAGCTGGGACCGATCCAGATATCCAAGAGGAAGAGGCCCTAGCCTCCTAAACAGCCTGTGTGTCGACTGGTATGTCGACCGTGCCCCCGGACCTGCACAGTACCTCGGTTGCTACGAGCTAGGGGGCCGAGACAGCAAGTGCCACAGAAGTCGTGGTACTCGGATTTCGTGATCGGGTTGGCAGAGGACGACCGAGCAGCCCTGGCTCACATCACGCTCCCTGACACGTGCCGGGTAGTCTACCCCCAGGGCCACTGAGACCGCGAGAGCCTAGAGGGACGTCAACGAGTTCCTCACCGGAGTGATTGGACGGCACCTGCGGATCCGGTACCAGTCCCTCTCCATCGTAGGAGATTTCAGGAGCGCGATGGCCCTCATTTTCGACTAGGTTACCTGCACGATGGCAGGTGAGACTTCGTTTAGAGTCCTGAGAGGAGCCAGGCTAGCCGAGGAACGAATCCTGGAGGACATCTACGCGTCATCCGCCAGTCCGACCAGCAGTAGGTTCGATGTCCGCAACTTAAGATCGCCTCCTCGGCAGCGTCGACTCCTACTCGTGGAGCTGGAGGCCGGAGAGAAGAGAGTGAGAGTGCAAGAGACTGAGGGTCTAGACCCGCTTCGGAACTACTTCGCGTTTTTCCGGAGGTGAGACTCTTCTTTAATGGATTGTGAAATACACCGATCGCCAGCAAACACCAGTGAGTTTAAAGAGAACATTCTCATCGCGAGAACATTTTAATTTTAAGTTCTTCTTAATTTTAAGTTCCTTTTTTGAGCATGCGTACTTAAAGAGAATCCTTTCGTGGATCCGCATGAAGAGGTAGTTCATTACCTCTTAAGAGATATTAAAAATTTAGTACTTTTATAAAGTGCCAAAGATTTTATGTAGAGAAAAATTTTTGTTGAAGAGTCTTTTAATATTTTTTTTTATATTAATTTTGAGTCTTGAGGACATCGGTCCTAAGAAATTTAGTCTTAGAGTTCGTTTAGTACGTAGTTAATATTTTTAATAATATTTTTAGAGAGTTTTTTAGAGATAAAGAGTCCTTCTTTTGAGAAGTTTAGTTTTGTATTTTTATACATGTAATAATATTTTTGTAATATTATTACAAGTTGATATTCTAATAATACTCAAGAGTTTTTATATTATTTTTATACTTTCGTTTACAGCTTAAGCCAAAGAGGTGGCACATTCTAAGCTTCTCATAGCTTTCGCCACATAGTAAGAACCAGTAGAGTTCTGTAGAATCGTCAAAATTAAGTATTTTGTTTTCGTTTTATTTCTTTAATATAAATATTATGTTTTCGGCTTAAAAAAAGAAGCGGCATCCAGCGAGCTCTGCGTAGCTCCGCCGCATAGTAAGAATCAGTCGTATATTTTATGTATTAATCAAAATTAAGTATTTTGTTTCATTTGTTTTTTAAGAGTTTTTGTTTCTATCATTTATTGTAATGACTAGAAACACACAAGTCTCACATGTACGTTCCGAGGTCCCCTAGGCAGAGGAGGGCTAAGGGAAAGGGGGTTTAGAAGAGTCAAAATTTAGAGGCCCAGGGACGTGCCTCCTTCAAAGAAGGGGGGTGTGTGACAACCTGTGGTGAAACACTCAAGTCAAAAATTCAGTTTGACAGTATGGCACCCCTTGGTGCACAGATGTTTGAACTTGGGTAACCCGAATTCTAGAGAATTCGTGGAACCAAGTCCGACCGTGAGAAAGTTGGGAATAAGTCCCGAAAATACTTCTTATGATTTAGTATCCCCGGCCCAGGGCAATGATTGGCCCAGTTGGCCCAGTTTGGCTCGGGTTCACTTCGGATAAGAGGAATTCCCTCCGGTCGTCTGTCAGTCCCTGCTTCTCATATTCATAGAGAGCAGGTTGGTGGTGTTGTACAATTGGAGTTGGCCCTTCGGTCGAAGACTGGGCAGGAACTTGCATTCGTTCTGAAATGGCAGATTAAGCAAGCTGTCATCGCTCTGCACTTGCGAATTGATCGTAGTATCCAGCCGGTACAGACTGCGAGCTGTACAACCAGCTCATACTGAACAAAGTCAAAGTAGGCTGGGTGGACACCTCAGTCCAACTTGGTTGTCCTTGTGAAACCGGCCGTGCAGGTTGAAAAATCTGAGCTGTGGTAACCGACTGAGCTGGTCGGATCGGTCGAAAATGTTGTACAGTAGAAGCAGAAGAAAGCATCTGCACAGGTGGGACAGGTTGAGTAACCTGTATAGGTGGATAGGGTTGATGTGGTCTCATAGAATAGTATTGGGGAAAATTCAAATTTTCCCGCCCCCATCAATTGCCATAGTGTTATGAGGGAAAGAAACTCCAGCTGTTGGAATCTGTTGGGCCATCATTGGTTGTGTATAGACTGGTGACGTAATAGCTCCTCCCATCCCAGTGTTGATTGGTCCAGGGGTTATGTGTGTTAAAAAAACCCATTGGTTGATAAAATTTCTCTCACTTACTTGAGAAGATGACGTCATAACAGTGTCTACCAAAGAAAGTAGCAGCTCTATTTTGTTCACTAGAGTACATTGGACTAAGTTGTGGAGCACTCCGCTCAAACGGAGCAGGATCCAATATGGCGTCTTTTGAAGACATGGATCTTCTGTTTATTTCTTCTCCACGTGTTGATAGAGAAGGCGGTCAATAGAAAATTAGGGAAATTTTCCCTTTCCATTGTTCGATTTTCGAAATTCAAATTTCCTCTAGAGGAAATTAATGGATTCCTCTTTGTACGGGGATTCTGGAGAACCCTACCGCCGATACAATCTTCGAATTGACCGTTGGACTGGTCAATTTCCACCGGACTTTGAAACGAATTTATCATCCGGTGAGTTTTTTTATTTTTCGATTTCCCCAGATATTTTGAAAAACCTGAAGTGTCTTGTTAGTGTCGTTAAATACTTTTACAACAAAAAGTTATTTTGAAGCACTAATACAAGCACTTTCACTGTTTTTCGGCCGAATTTCAGCCACACACATAAAAATACACTTAAATTCGTTAAAACTCGCCCCCGACCAACGAAATACTTCTTGAAGCCATCTATTTCAAGCTATTTTGGGACGAACGAGTGGCTTGCAGGTACCCCGCACCTCCACCAAATGTAACACGCCGAGAAACTTCAATTCTGGGTGATCCTGCTTAATGGGGAACCTCAACCCGCGCTCACTCGATTTGTGTCCCGAAATCAATTACAAACGAAGTCGGAGAGAATGCATAACGGACTTTTAATAAACAATAAAGACATAAATATATGAAGACACTTTAAATATACAAGAAGAACCTCAATAGGCATAAAGACTGTTTCTTTCCCGGAACATCTAACTGATGGTGCGTCCAAGTTGATGTACAGATGAGAAAGACCAGCTGATATTCGAATTTGCCTCCCATTTTGATGGTGATCGTCTACGCCCCCTTTGTGACATATCGATCGCCTGATTGGCCAATTCGACTATCAGTCGTGACAGATCAGCTGTCATCAACCTGGCCTTGTAGTGACAGCTATCAATTTCAAAGAGAAAGAGAGGACTGAAGAGAGATAGATCGATACAATTATCGATCTCTTACATATAGGTTGGAAGGCTTTTATATGAATACCCCTTTGTAAATAGGACACCCAAAACGTGGGGTGTGCAAATGAGAGAAAATGTTATCAGTACTCACACAGCAAAGAAGGGTGCATTGCTGAGCAGCCAGGCACAAGGCAAAGAGGTCAACTGGAGCAAGACCACAAATCTTGTCTGAATAACTATATGAAGTGTGGGTTGTGGGTTGGTAAGTGTGAGCAGAGAATAGTCTTTCTTCATTCTTTCCCCAAAAAAACTGTTTCTATATATTTGTTTATATAAATTATATTTTTACATTACATATTTGACTAACACAGAAAGAATCTCTACTCACACCCACCCACAAGTAACTCATGACATCCCTACAAATGAAAAAGAAGAGAAAAGCAATAAAAAGTCTAAAGAAAAAAAAGAGAAAAGCAATAAAAACAACTCTACTAAGTGGCACATGCCCAACCTACCCACCAACAAATGAACTGCACCGTATAAAAAAAGTTTGTCTAGGTTGTCTAGACACAAATTATGTAAGCCTATTCAAGACTCAATATTGACAAAATATTTTTTGACACTATTGAAATATATTATTTCATTTTATTATTTTATTTTTATTAATTATATATTTTATTATTTATATATTATTATTTTATATTTATATTTAATTATTATATTATATATTATATTAATTATATGCAAAAAAAATAATGAATACAAAACCTTACCTTTCACAGAGTAAAGTTGACAACTTCAAACTGTAACACTCACAAACAAATAAAACTAGTAGACCACATAATCTGGATGAATAAAAAAGTTCCAAAAATAACAAAAATACTGTGCTGCCATCCATTAGCAACAGTCTTTATTCATAAATAATGATTTACACATACAAATACAAAAATACAAAAAAATTATTTACATGTAAAATACATTGGGGTACGCGGGACCCCCAGGCTGTGGTAATGACAATAAGACGAAATACAGTGAGACAAAACCAAACCAAACGTAGAAGTTTTCAAAAATACGAAATAACAATCCCAATCAACTTTTCAAAAAATAATAGAAAAATATATTATTATTTTTCAAATAAAAATACTTAAACAATGAAGATATTACCGCATTCAACAGAGGTTTATTTATATCGAAATAAACCGAGGCTGTGAAAATCAATGGTTCATCACTGGACATATAAGTCAACTAACTATTCTAAACAAAACTATAAAAACTAAATAATTAAAACCTTCAAAATTGTATAACAGTATGAAGGTTACTGTGTTTTGACAGCCTGCATGTACATGTAAAGTGAGATTGATCAGAACAACACTAATTACTGCAATTCAATGGACATCATTGATGTTTCAATTGAATGGGAGAGAGTGGAGTACCCTGCACTAATTAGGCAGTTTGGAGGTAAGTAATATTAATATAACATGTTGCATCCAAATTAAATAAAAACATCTATGGAGCACAGCATTAGCCACTGTATTGGCATGGTCCAGGAGGACAAAAGGAAAATAAATATCTATGAAGGCACCCTAAACCTTTACATCAAATATTTTTCTCTTTTTAGCTTAATTAGCCATATGCAACCCTTAGTTAACATAAAATCAATGGAAATTAATTTAGGTGCATTGACTATATCTTTGCTGTTTTCTAAGGCAAAGTCAACACTTCTTAACCCGTTAACAGCCAGTGTCCTTGTTTGGGGACGGTCCAATTAGAATTTTTTTTTAAACCATATATTTCATTTAGAGCCATTACATTTGGATGTAAAGACTCATACTGAAGCACTCTAGTTGCTGTATGTATGTGTTTTAGTTTTTTATCAATAGGGGCGCCACTTACTCAAACTGTTTACAAGCTTCCAGACATATATTTGCAAAGTTTTACACTCTTGTAAATTATTTTCATTTTACAAAAATAGTGGTAAGCTAATCAATTTTTGAAACCTGTTCATTTATTGTAATGGTATACTAGTTATAGATTTGGATTTGCTATAAAATTTGAGCATATTTGAACTATTTGGTTTGCATTAGAAATGTGATGTCCCTGTTTGGGGACACCGGCCATTTCTATCCAAAAAGCAGTTGTGTATGTTTAGGTGGATAATTTGCTCTTCATGCCTGTTTTATAGCAAATCTTTGCAATAAATACACTTGAACAAGCATTTTCATAGTTACTTTGCCATTTTCAGACATGGCTGGGCTACCTGCAGGCACTTCTTTTTATGGAAGAAAACACAGTACTTTACTAAGTGCTGTTGAGTTTCTCAACAATGATTACATAGGTAATAGTGACAATGACAATGATGTTGACATTGTTATTTTGCCTCCTTCTCCTGAAGTTGTCACAGATGAAGATGAAGGTGATGATGAGGAAATTACAAATGAAGACACTGTGATGCCTAATGATGTGCCAGGAGAAGTAGAAATTCATGGTTTTGTATGTGATGAAACTGTTGATGATATTACCAAAAAACCTCCAAGAAAAAAACCCAAAAAAGTGCCGAAGGAAAATGATGATACTCCATACTGGAAGAAAGTTACACCAAAATTTTCAACACTTCAGAAGAATGATATGACGAATGAGTACACCGAAAACGTAGAAAAACTTACTTCTGAAATACAAAACTCATCGCCTGTCCAAATTTTTGAAAAATTGTTTGATGAAGATGTTTTGAAAATGCTTGTCGAACAGTCGGAAAAGTATGCAAGGCAAAACAACCAGCATGGTTTCACAATTTCCATAGATGAAATGAAGAATTTCATTGGAATTTTACTCTTGACCGGATACCACAAACTGCCTAGGGAGCAAATGTATTGGTCTCTTGATCATGATTTGGGAGTTGAATTGGTTTCCAAATGCATGCCTCGAAACAGGTATCGAGAAATCAAACGTAATTTGCACATTGCAGACAACTCTGAACTTGACAAAAATGACCGTTGCTTCAAAATTCGCCCATTGTATCAATTACTGAACAAAAAATTTATGTCTTGGGGTATGCTCCATGAACAGTTGTCTGTAGATGAAAGTATGGTAAAATATTTTGGTAGACACCCAACCAAGCAATTTATTAGAAACAAGCCTGTTCGTTTTGGTTTTAAAAATTGGTTATTGTGCAGCAGTACTGGCTATTGTTACAACTTCGAATTGTATGCTGGTAAAAACAAGGAAAATGACAATTCACCTCTAGGCACATATGTTGTTTCCAACATGCTGGCCGTAGTCAATACTCCATCTGATCATCATGTCACTTTTGACAATTTCTTTACGAGCTATGATTTGCTTGTAAATCTCCAAGAAAATGGATTTCGAGCAACAGGAACAGTTCGAGAAAATCGCACAAAAAAATGTCCTCTTGTGCCATCGAATATTATCAAGAAAAAGGAACGAGGTGCCTATGACTACCAATTTGATGTACGGAAAGAGATTTTAGTTGTGAAATGGAATGACAATAGTGCAGTTTGTGTTGCAAGCAACCATGAAGGAATTCAGCCATTTGCAAAAGTAAAAAGATGGTCTCAAGTGAAAAAATCAAAAATTGATGTTGATCAGCCAGCATTGTTGAAAGCATACAATGCTGGAATGGGAGGAGTGGATCTTCATGATCAATTTGTGAGCAAGTATCATGTGGGAATTCGAGGAAAGAAATGGTGGTGGCCACTTTTCACTAATTGCATCAACATGGCAATGGTGAACAGTTGGGTGTTGCATAAAATGACAACACAAAATGAAAAGTTAGATCTGCTGCAATTCCAAAGAAGTATCACTCGATATTATCTTTCCCTTGAAGCTGAACACAAACCAAAACGAAGCAGTAGTGCAGGTGGTGGGCGTTCTACTCTTATTGGAGGAGTAACTGATGACATCCGATTTAGCCCATATGGACATTTTCCTATCAAATTAGATTCTCAGCGTCGATGTGTCATTTGCCATGCAAAATGCCGATGGGGATGTAAAAAATGTTCTGTTACACTTTGTTTAGAAAGGCCATGCTTTGAAAAAATGCACAATAACAAATAAAAGTTATCTATGACGATGTGCAATGTAGCCGGTGTCCCCAAATGAGGACACCTTTTTTTGCACACCTTCTTGTCGAAAATAAAATTTTTTTTTGGTTCTAATGGCTTGTCTGTGTATTCATTAACAAATTTCCAACAATGTTTTTTCATTATTATTGCCAGTTTTTTCTTGGCCTTTAAAGGGTTAATTTATTACTTTTAATGACATATAGATTTAAGTTAGGAAACTGATTAGTTTTGGTTTGTATTTTGAAAGTTATGAATTTTTTTAATTTTTTAAACTTGAGTTTTTTTTTTTTTTTTTTTTTTTTTTTTTTAACTATTTCACTTTTTTGAAACATTTAAGTAGGCCTACTGATTCCTTTATTTTAGGCTAATTGCTAATATTTTAGATTGATTGAAAAATAACTGAAAAACCTGGAAAATTATACAATTTCCCATATATATTATAAATATATAATAAAATAATGAAATCATTACTGAAATGTTTAAAAAACAGCCAAAAAAGTTTGAAAACAAAAAATTCGTAATTTTTAGAATACGAATCATATCAGAAACTAATTGATGATTCTGAATACAGATACTTCATTTTAGAAGTTATCAAAAAGTGCTAAGATAACAAATTTTGAAAACTTTATGAAGTTAAATTTAATTGACTTCTATGTTAACCGATTTTGGCTTTCCTATATAGGACCCCATCTTTTTCACCTATGCTATTAGAGATACTAATTTTGCATATGACTGATTACATTATTACCATATATGCCACTTAAAGGCCATGTAAACATTAATTCAGTGATTTAATCACAGAAATCAAATCACAACTCGAAGCCAATCTTTCGAAAGTCTTGCAAAAGACATTAAGCTTTGAAGACTTGCCATTATTTGATCCAACCAGAGAACTTGGAAATGGGAAAAGAAACAAGAGAAAAAAGATACCGTTCAGCGATTTAAGTGATGAAAGGTAATGAATAAATATGAAGTTCATTGTTGAGAAAATTGTGTTTGACACCTAACATGGAGATAATTAAAAAAAATGAAATAAAACGAAGTTAATTACACCTTGTAATTGAAATCTTAAGCTGAAACACCGAGTATTGAACATCTAGATAAATTCTTGCTTTAGATTATGTTGTATTAATGCATGTCACAGAGAAAGTAGATGAAAAAATAAAATAGATGAACACACATTCCAGAAAACAATGGAACAATAAGTTATGAAAAGTTACAACTACAAAAGGCAAATACATAAGCTTTAAACCATATTTTACGCACAAAAATTTGGCTGGAGATGACAAATCCCATAAGTAATAGAAAAATGGAGAAAATTAAGATTTAAGGGTTACCAACTTAGGAAAGAGCACATTCCTAAACTCATAAACACAGGTCTTTGTTGATTGGCCAAATTGGGCCTACCAATCAAAATTAAAAATTTAACCAATCAGAATCCACAAAAAATCAGTCTTCAAACAGAATAACTACTGAAAACTTCTAAGTTTTGAGAGTAGACTCTTGGAATTGGAGGTAGACAGTCGGACCTTGGAAAATTAGACTCTTGGAATTGGAGGTAGTTGGTTGGACTTGGGGTGGGAGGCAGAGACTGAATTAGAAGCAGAGTCTAAATTAGAGAGTAGTCAGAATTGGAGGAACTGAGAGGTTGGACATTGGAGTCTGAAGGAATTACTTGACAGGAGATCAGGAGACCGAATTTGGAAATAGTTTTACTTCTTTGCACTGTATTTCCAAGTGTTAGGTGTAGCATAAACATGTACACCTAACAAGACAATACGATAACACTTACCGTTATTAAATACTTACCGACGATCGTCAAAAGTAGAGTAGATTTAAAAATAAAATGTAACTAAAGAAAATTAATTTGATAACGGTCGTTGGAGCCTACAATCATATGATATTAAATTTCAATATCGTACGATTGCTTTAATGGTTCCAATGTCCAGTTAGGGGGACAAAATTTTATTTTCTCTCTCTGGTCTGTTTTTTAGGTGCAAAGTGCACCATTTTCAATATCAATGTCAATAACATGAAATCACGGTCATTAATTAATGACGTATGATTTCAACATAGTGTTCAATGGGGTAAAAGTTCGCTAGCTAGCCATGCAGCTCTGGGCTAGAAAATAGCTCTGATTATCAACCACATGATAATCATGTGAACAATCCACAGGTTGGGTGACCACTACACATTAAAATTACTTTTGCGAAAAACAAAAAATTAAGAATCAGTTGAAAACCGAACTCGTTCGAAGGAGGGAAGGATCTGTGCCAAGCAACTAGTAAAAGGGAGGTTACATACCATGGACCAAGAACTACCGTGAGTGGAATAGAAATTCCTTATTTCTTTTCTCTTCTTTTCTTTCCCTCTGCTATAAGCTATACCCTGGGGCACACTTAAGTTAATTAAATTCAAAATAAATATGGTCAGATAAATTGTATAGAAAACAGGGGGGCCTGAATACAAATTAAAAATTGATTTTATTAATTCTTTGATTAACACTCTGAAAAAAAATACTAAATTCATCAAATTAAAAATTGATTTTATTAATTCTTTGATTAACACACTGAAAAAAAATACTAAATTAAAATTTTCCAAATTTTATGTTGTTAATGACTGAATAAGCTGAATTCAACTTATTGGCCAGTGCATTTCACATGGCTTGGTTGAATTTGTTTAGGATTTACAGGCATGTGTGTCAAAGGTATTGGTTTAGGATATTTGGGGGTACAGAAATAGTTTGAATGAACCTGAATTGAATTAGGATAAGGTAAATTACAACTTGGTTGCATTATGCTGAATTGAATTCAGTGGAATTCAATTTAGTCTGGAACAATCAAGTTCAGTTATAAACAGGGAGACCCTTAATGGTAACCTAGAAACAAACCCCAAGGGAACAGACCAGAGCAAGTGAAAAGCCGTCCCTACCACCCCTTTTTCTCATTGTACTTTTGTGAACAAATAAATTTAACCTCTTTTGCAAAGCAACAAGTTTCTTTTTTTGTGATTGGAAGTAACAGAAGAGGGGGGTAATACGGCTGAACCTCAGAGCTTCATTGCTCTTGAACCTGAGGTCATCACAAGACATCTTTGTAAGCACTTTTCTTCAAGCCAACTTTAGTTGGTAAAAGTGCCCAACAAAACAAAGTGACCAGGATAAAGTACAGTGCAGTGAAGTAAAACAAAGTGACCAGGATAAAGTACAGTGCAGTGAAGTAAAACAAAGTGACCAGGATAAAGTACAGTGCAGTGCAGTGCAGAGAGATAAAGCAAAGTGCAGTGAAGAGCAATATATCAACCGGAATTTCGTACAGTTACAACAGAAAAAAGTAAGATAAGACACTTAACTATTACTAGATGGCCAAGGGAAGGAAAGGGAAGGGTCCAACTGTTTGAAGTCTCTAAAAGTAAAATCCCAAACTCATACAAAGTCAAAAGGGAAGGTGGGACCTGACATAACAATGTAGAGAGACTTGGATTTAAGAAACTAAAATAAAACTGTGTACTAATGAGTTGGTTGCATTGCAATGCTGTAACAGCTAAAATTGTGTTCTATTCCCAAACAATTTTCATTCAACCAAAACCTATTATGGTTTAGTAATGTAAATGCAAAAATGTATTCATTGCTCTCTTTATTTTATGTTATACAATAAATAGATCAAAACAAACAATTGGCTCTTGTGTCATAAAAGCCTTCATTGGCTTTGGGAACCTGTATTCCTATTTTTAACATTTCCTCGTAAAGGATACAAAACAGTATCCTTTTTTTCTGTCCCTACTCAAGAGGACGGCGAGAAATCACACTGCCATGTGTTAAACACATTGTGTCAATGCAGTTGAGTTAACTGCATTATTCAGAAATAGAACCTCGCTAATATAACCACTAGAAAAATAACTGTGGCTAACATTTTAAGTTGAGTCGTTTTCAAACTCACCTAAATAGTTTATTTTGAAAAGATAACAACATGAAAATACTATTTCGTGATTAAGATATTCTAGTAAATCTTAATTTTTCTCCTGAAACAAAGAATAATCAGAGTTCTAGGGGAGTTAAGAATCTAAAACAACCTTAATTAGTTTCTAAAAAATATAATTATTCAAAGGCAACCCAATAATTTATGGGTTGGGTGTAGATCTCCATATCCGGTATTCCCTTTTCATTTTTAATTCTAATCCATTTCTACGTGCATACAACTTTGAATACTCGACTCTGTCTTGATTGTTGATCCGTGAGTCATCACACTCTTAGATTTTAGATTTTTTGTTTCATTTTCGGCACTCTTGTGCAGTAATTCTACAGGCAATGTGAAACAGTAGTGTGCATCTGCAATAGCTAATAATACAATGCTATGCTGTTTTTTGTAGTTGAAAAACAAGCTACCGGCATTATTTGGTGCACGTATAGTAATATGCTTCCCACCAATAGCTCCGGGACAATGAGGGATAATTCCATTTCAGCTCAAAGTCACAGGCTATTCCTTTCCACTCTTCAGTTGAGTATGGCGCCTTTAGATACTCTGATGCTAGACCTTTCTGTATGGAAAAGCACACTTCTGTAATTATACAGCACATCGTTGCTAGTCCTACACAGAAACTCCATGAGACACTTTGTTGGCTGTCTCTATGTGCAAGGTTCCTATGCATAGAACATTTTAATTGGGTATGTATATGGAATATTATACGCGATGCATTAATACCTCAAGTGTCATTGCCACATGTTCCGCTGGCACAATGGGAAGTATGTGGGTCCGTTGTCGCATTCAGTATGGCCCTATGCGTTGAAGTAGGTCTTCAAACTGTCCTGCGGACATTCTGAAGTATCGGAAATGGTATTCCCTGTCACCAAGTTGCATTTCACGTATGAGGTTTAAGTAGTCCCCTTGATGTCTTCGGTTTTTTTAAAATGGAACAAATGTATGCTCGGCGTTTTGAATTGTATTTCATAAACCCAAGGTGATGAAGACCAGCCAGCTGTAACACCCTGTAAATCGTGATCCCGCCAAAACCATAGCCTGGGGGATAAACAACTCTTAACCGTCCCTCCCTCCTCTCTGACTCACCTTTCTGACTCATGCCCAAGCGGCGGATTGATACATAAAGGACCATGGTCACTTGGACCTGGTTACACCTCGCAGGTGTACACAGGTCCAAGGTATAAAAGGACTGTGTTCCTCTTTGTTCCTCAGTTCTTTCCTTTGCCTGTTTTTGAGATATTATTCCAAATCATGGGCCTGAGGATTCACAGTTAGTATTATTAATATTCACCCTTGTATTCTGTACTTCTTACAAGGAATGAATAAAAGTGTTGTAACAAGAAGTAGCGTTGTCTCTATGTCTTTATGTAAATAACTTCTCTTCAGAGGCCGGAGGTTTCATAGGGGAGGAGCTATACGATTCTCAGCAGCTACAACATCTTCTCTTGTCGGTATACCGATGGAGAAGATGTATATCAGCATCAACCGGAAGAGAGAGAGATGGCCGCCACTCTCCTGCATCGATTTCACCCCCATGCAGAAGAGTGACTACAATCTGTCTCCATCCAGCTCTCTCTACAGCTCGGATCTTCTCTGTGCAGGTGTCATACTGCTCAGAGAAGAAACGAAATGTGGAAAATGTCATTTAAAGGTTGGTAATAAAATTGGGTTGATGTCAAAAGCTCACACAGCACACAAGAGATACCAGTAATGACCATGTCGGGCGATTATACTTTTCTGCTTCATTTTTTCTATACTATAATAATGTGTCGATGTATTCAATACACAAACACATAAATTACTACTATGTGTTAACTATATTTCTGTTAAACAGACCTAGCTCCTCCTACTTTCTTAGTTTTTTCGCACCTTCTCGTTTATGAAGTATGAACATAGCGAAGCAAACTAAAGCAAAGAAAGTGGTGACTTTGCGATGCTAAGCGAAATGTTAACGTTATTTAGTCATCGCTTCGCTTCCCTTCGCAACGCTTCGCGAAGTATAAACCAACCTTTAGTCAAACTAGTTAAAGCAAATAACTCTTCGTTCACTTATGATAAAAATCTGTCTTTATATTCATATGTAACGCCAGAGTGGATAGAGGAGAATGGTGGCTGTACTTCCTATATGTTCTATAGTAACTGAAGTGAGAATGCCACTAGGTGGCGAAGCAGTTGCTATGTGGGTTGAAGTTAATATTAGAGACCATTGTTCCGTTGAAGGCTTAATGAAGAAAATGTGCAACCATTCTACTGAGATTTGAGAAAATGCCAGCCACATGTGTTGTTCCTGGTTGTAAATCAGGATACAAAAACCACAAAGAGAATGTTTCTTTGTTTTCCTTTCCAACAAATGAAGAAAGAAGACATAAGTAGCTAAAGGTAATTCCTAGGAAAAAATTTGTGCTACCAAAAAATCAACGTGTGTGTGGATTACATTTCCATAATAGTGATATTGTTAGTATTGATGAATTTACAATCAATGGTGAAATTTGCACACCAAGGAAAAGAATGAGACTTTCAAAAACAGCAGTGCCAGCAATTTTTCCAAATTTGCCAGCTTATTTAAGCAAACCACCAGCAAAATGTTGTCGGCAGCTCATATGGAAGACACCATTGAAAGTACTTAATCTAAACTGTAACTCTGGGCTGTCAAATACTGTTACGCCCAAAAATCAAACAAATTTATTGTTCACAAATTATGATACTCATCAGAATCAGATCACAACTTATGAACTGGAAACTGAACGACCCACATCAAGTGCAAGTACATGTAAGACCTGTAACTCAAAATTTGTTGCATAATTTGGATGAAGTATTTTTAATGAGCAAGAATATTTTTTCAGGTTCAATGCAAAAATATGAATCGATGAAATCACATGTTTATAACGAAAACTTAAACATTAAACGATGTCACCAAACAATTCAACAGCTTAAAAAAAGAATAAGAGAACTAAAAAAAGAATCAGGGGTTGAAGCGAAAAAATAATGTACACGAAGGTCTTCCAAAAAAGCAAAAATTGATAATAAATGAAGCCTACAATGCTGCAATAAAAAGCCCAAAAGGTGTTCGTTATAGTGCTGAATGGATCCTCGATTGTCTTCTAATAAACATAGAAGTTCCTGCAGGTATGAGTTTCTGAGGAGAAACAAATTTTTACCACTGCCTCATTCAGGAACATTGGCTAGATATATAAAAGTTATTAAAACCGAGTATGGCTTTGATGATTCCATTTTTGCACTGCTAAAGGAGCCAAATCAACGACATGGAAGTTTAGTTTTTGATGAAATGGTATCACAGACAGAAATTAAATTTAACAAAACCAGTAAAATTATTGAAAGGTTTGTGGACCCGAACTTATCTTCCTCAGGAAAGGAAAGCAAACTAGCAGATCATGCTCTTGTGTTTTTATTTGTCCAGGTTGCAGATTCATGGATCCAAACCATAGGTGTTTTTCCTGCTGTCGGAGCTACAATTGGAAATGTCTTAGTGTGCAAATACTTGAAGGATTGTGAATCACTATTTCCAGCATTCTTGATATTTGCAGCAATCTTTTTGTAACGAATCTATCGTTTGAGATTTAGCGTTTTTGTAAGCACCCTGTAATGTAATCGAGAAGGTATTGAAAGGTTCTCACCTCACTGGGAGGTCATCACGACGACGATTCCCTGCCCTCCAAGATGAGAAGAATAGCCCCAAAAGGACTGCATCGATGGTTAATAGGATAGATCCTAGAAGAACCAACGATGCAGAACTTTTGGACGTGAGAATCTTTACAAATTGTTAATAGAAGGATCGTGGTGCATCCTTCTGTATTGTTATATTTTATGCATCTTATAGATGTTTTCGTTTTATTAATTAATAGATCACTTTTAGGTCCGAGTGTGTCCAAGAGACTTGGACACACTTTTGTTTAACAAATCAGATGTTTCTATTGTATTAAGAGTATTTAAGCAGGACCGTGTAGATTGAGAAGGCAGATTGGTTACAACTACCAAGCAAGACCGTTACTCTGATTCTCAATCTACAGCGTGTCGCTGTTCTTGTGAATAAAGATAATATTTCAACATGTCATCTCGATGTGTGGACTCAGTCATTTTATGGGAGTGGGACTTAGAATTGCAGCAGCCACTTAGCCGATGTTTCCACCGGACAACGAAGTCTCCAGCAGCCGAGTGTAAGAAGACATCTCTACAATATTCTCTACAACAGGTCACCTTAGGTACCGACCCTTGTGTCCCTGGTGGTTAAGTAAGCAACACAGGAGCCAATAGACCGAAAGACTTAATCATCAACATCCAATCGACACTTCTAGATGGCTAGCAGAGATCTCTCTACTAACCCTACGGAAACGGGGATGTTACATTTTGCACAATCACAATTTCAACTATGTGCTGACTGGGAAACTAAATCAGGACCCATTAGAGGTGATATTTTTATATCCTATTAGAACTACCATGAACCAATTGGCTGCAGTCATAAAAAATGTTGTATTTTTTGTCTTGAAATATGCAGAGATTTTTTGGAATGATTCGTCAGTCACATGGTTACGATGAACATCCAACATTTTGTAACTTCATGTACAGCTACAGGCTGATGAGAGTTTACAACTTATTAAAACCACCTAACTGTGAAGTTGATAATCATGCTCCACTGCTGGTGCAGATGAAAGAAATGTTTCATGATGGAAAGCTTTCTAAAACAGCTGGTGCTGAATGTTTTTTAGATTCTTTAGATTCTGTGTTTGAGAGCTTTTGCACAGGAGATGATAAAGACATTGATATTTTTCCAGATTCATTGAATGACAAGCTGCAGGTAGATACTGTTGATGCCGTGGTGTATTACCTCAGTGGGTAGGCTGCCAGAAAGATTTGTACTGCATGGAAAAACTCCCTCATTAATGAAGAAGATGCTACTGACAGTGTTAGTTGTCTTGCTAACCTCAAAACAAGAGGTTATTTGCTTCATCCTAGTCAAAAACTTTATGAGCTTGTTAAATGTATCGAACGTAGTATGCGAGTTGTCTTAAAAAAGCAAGTCAATGCAGGTACTTATAATGAAATCGTAGACTTGCTTTTTAAAGACAGGAAAATTCAAGAGTTGCGAATCGGATGTGATTCTCACTGCAGTAGGCTAAGTGCAGAATTAACATCATTTTATGTGAACACAAGGTTGTTCTTTATGTTAAAGACGTTAACAAATCTATGCGATTAAAAGAGCCAAGAAAAATTGCAAAGAAATTGCAATAAATGACGGAGTTTAAAAGTAATTGCAATGTTTGACAATTAATTGAAGAATTTATAATTCCACTTTTACTTAAATGACATTAAACATACATTGCATTTAAATAATTGCTGTACAAACTTCAACAAAGATCAATAAAAATCTGTTTAAAAATGCTGTCAATTATTTATGGAAAAACATTAACTCTAAAAAATCTTTAGTGTAGAAAAGTATAATGTACGGTACTATCAGAGTGGATAGAGGGGAATCCCTCTATCCACTCTGGTACTATGTTGTATAGAGAACCTCAACCCCCATAACACACAGAGCGCAACCTATAGAGAAAACTTGGCTCTAAGCTGTTTTATAACATGAGTGCAGCCACCATTCCCCTCTATCCACTCTGGTTCGCATAACTAAATAAAAGGGAAATTATGTAACAACCCTGACAAATACAATGGAAACAAAGAGTCAAGTGACATCACATGCATGTGACGTCATACACTATTGCCTCTTCCTCTCATGATCATCTCTCCCTCCTGTAAACTACACCACCTCCAAGAGATGGGGGTGCAAAGGGGTGGGTGGAGAGATGAGTGACACGATAGTTGTTACGATGTTTGCCCTTTCTCAGGAGCAGAAGAAACAAATTTCCAAAAGAACTAACATGACATAAAATGCATGAATTTTTTTATACAATTTAAGAAAAACGATTCTTGAACATTTTAATTAATAAATCTTTGGAAAGGCATGAATCTTTCCAAAATACCTAAAGACATTCTTTAATGGTTCTTTAATGATAATTGCAATGGTTAGCATTAGGACATAAATTCCTTTTTATGTTCTAATGCTAGAAATAAAAGCTATGACACTTTAATCTTTATTTTCATATTTCGTATTGACTTAATGTACTATCAATCCAGTAAAGGCATTTGCACATGAATTGTGAACTGCAGGCTGATTAGTCAGCCTGGTACCATGTGACCTAGGCTGGTCACAGGTATAAAGGGTGGCCACACAGCCTGGGGGTTAGGCTCTTTTCGATGTGCTTGGCCGGAGGCCATGGAGTTTTTGGTGGCCAGGGATGCCACCTTGTGTAACATTGCTAATGTATAAGTAAGAGCAACATATCTTCAATAAATTGAGTTTACACATGTATCTTGAGTTTTTATGTGTGTTACTAATAACTCACCAAATGAAAAGTACCGACAGATCTAGCTGAAAATAAAGAAATCTGGATATTTCGATCCCCCCATCTTAGCTGTCAAAGTGCAAGTGGTGCAAGGGGTACTTCGTCAGATCAAAACCCCCAAAAGTTTGTCTGCTAAATTATAGCAGACTACAAGCCAGTGCAGCAGCAGAAGAAAAAGAGGAAGTGAACCTTGCAAATATATTTAGTTTAGTTGCCTAATTTTATATTTTAGTTTATTAAAATGTATATAAGACTAAAAATTGAGTTGACTAAAAAAGTTTAAATAGTTATTAGTTTACTAACAATTTTTTTAGTTGCACGACTCTAGATAGAAACACACAGTAATCTACATGTAAGTGTGTCAGGAATAGTATTGTAAAATTCTCGGGAATTCGTTTTTAAAAAATATTTCATGGAAATATTCCTATTTTATTTTTAAGTGGGTTTCTTTTGTTGCTGTAATAGGTTGCATAAACAACTTACAATTGAGCCAATGGTCAATATAATTGCTCAACAGAAACATTAGAAGATAGCCCAGATGAAAGCATGGAGGAAGACACCCAAGAAGAAAGCCAAGAGACAACATCTTTTCATTTTGATGAGAATTGGGAGCTTGAACTCTACACTGATAAAGAAATGAAGAAAATGGAGGAGGCTGCAAAAATGGTAGAGAAAGCCAAAAAAAGAGAGGAGGAAAAATGGAGAGAAGAAATTCGCCGCCAAGACAAGGTGTGGATAGCCCTTCATAATGTAAAATTTTAATGTTTTTTTTTTTTATTTTTATTTATTTTTTTTTTTTAACTTTTTTTGTGTAATATTTTTTAGTTTTGTGTTTTTTTAATTTTTTTAATTTTTACGTTTTGTTTTTTAGTTGTTTTTTTTTTTCGCAGTTTTTCGAGTTTGTCGGATTTTTTTTCGAGTTGATTTTCGAGTATTTCGGAGTTTTTTCGAGTTGATTTTCGATTTTTTTAGTTTTTCCAGTTTTTCGAGTTGATTTTCAAGTTTTTCAAACATTCGACAAAATCGTCATTCTGCAATCTGAAAAATTTCGATCGCGATCAGTGTAAAACCATGTTCTGAGTGCATTTCTGTATGCAAATTATTTGTTTACCATTTCGGCATGTGCATAATATAAGTTCAAACATGCGACATTAGTCAAAATCATCATTCTGCAACCCGAAGAATTTTGATCGCGGAGTCGACTTTGACTAAACATTTTATCTTAACCGGTGGCAGCTGGTTTGAACTAAATAAAAGATCAGTGCAAAACCATGTTTATGTTTATTTCTATTGTGATTGAGATTTGAAAAATATAAGTTCAAACCTAGATATTTCCAGGATAAATTTAATTAATAAGAAAGTGATAATGGGTAACTCAATAAATTGAGGGTAGCATGTACAAATGAAAATTATTCTATTAAATCTAATAATATACATCAAAATCTGTTAAGGATGTTTATTTCTCAGAGCCTACTATTGTGTACAATCTTTTTAAATGTGGCTACCTGCGATATTTTGTATTATTCCAGAGCTATCGCGTTTAATAATAATTAATGGGTAATTCAATAAATTGAAGATTCCCGTGTGCACTTTGAAATACTTTATAATTATTACAAATAATATAATATAACAAGGCCTGTTAAGAACCCTTAATTGTAAGAGCCCACTTTGTATTTTTGGCTATTTGTCAGTTTTCATTTCTTTCTCTTAAGTCATTGTTTATAAAAATTCATTTGCGAATAGGATGGCATTCTTTATGATTTATTGTTTTCGAAAGGACCTCCCCTGAAGCCACGCTTTTCTTCTAGAATATTCTAGAAGAAATTCTTGGTTTCTGGGGTGGGTGTATTTCTGGGCTAGTGACGGATGAACACCCATGATAATTGGGCGTTGCACCCTACGCGTCATGATGAGTTATAATCCCCTCCATTTATATAAAGACCGGCACATCAGCTGGGAGTCAGCGTAATCTGATCCCGTCACTTCACGAAAAACAATACTTTCGGAATTGACTTGATTCTTGAGTTCCTGCATGTCCAAGAGCCCTGGGAATTGGGTTCAGTTTGTAAGAGACACTCGTGAGATGTTGAAGTATGAATAAAGAATCATTTTAAACCTTTTCGAGTTGTTTGGTCAATTATTTCTGCAGCTTTTGCCTACGTGAACGGTTCTTGGACAGATGTTGATCTCAGCAACAATTAAAAAAGATAAAATTAAAGCTGGATCATGACAATATTTATTCATATATATATATATATATATATATATATATATATATATATATACACACACACACACATACATATAAATAAATAATAGTGAATATGACGTCATGTGCAAAAATAGCATTTGAATGTGACACTACATACATGTACAGCCTTGGATAGATTAGATGGCATGATGTTCCTCTATATAGAAAATACATTATTCTTTTTGTAATGTCTCCCTTGTTTATAAAATGTAGGCTGTCTGTTTCCATGGTGTAACGACCCGACTTGGGTCCGAAACAACACCCCGGCAAATCTTCCCCGACCTACCGGATCCAGACTCCATTAGGGGCAGAGGTCGTAACGCGGGCTGCCCTCTTGACCACGTGTCCAGGTGGCGCCGGCCAACCGGAGCCTGCCTCGCTGAATATCGACGGTCATCCGACCGTCGAGCCACGAGAACCTACGGTGACCGCCCGATGGGTCCACCGTAGAAACCAGCGCATGAAAAACCGGCCAACAAGCCGAAAACAAGCCGGAACAGGACGGTGGTGGTTCGGCGACTCCCAACCATAAACCCCCACCCTCCTCGCAGAACTTCCCCAAAAGAATGACACGCCACAGTGTGGTGAGTGAAAATAAAAGGTTATAATTTATTCAAAGAATAAATTGATAAAACACTTAATAAAGAACAATCTCCTGGCTAATTCAGCCAGGAGAGAAAGTGGCTAAAAAGCACAACAAATGAAGAACAAAGAGATGACTAAAGATGCAATTCATGATGAATGGTGGCCATCTTGGCCACCTGCTGAACAGAGCACCAAAAACACATGCATTCAGCATGAAAAAGGGTCAACACACTGTCCAGAATATAATGGCCACCACCATTATATACCACCCCCAGGCTCCTGCTCCACCTGGGGGAGGACAGTGACCCTTGCTGGCCATTTTGTCGTCTGCCTGGCAGCTAATAAGCCAGCCTAGCAGACGACACAGGATTTAGTCTACTCCAACAAAGGAGCAGAACTGGGTCGAAACAATGGCAACCTACCAACTATGTTGAGACATAGCCTCCTATCAGGAGTTATGAGGTTATAGTTGAGAGGAATACAATCTAAATTTTATACTCTCCTTTTCCCATTACCCATACTACCTTATAGCAAAAAAATGGCACCCGTTTTAAATTTGACAGTTACTATTGAGATACTATAGACTATAGTAACTATGGCAAGTGCCTACAACTTGAAATTTGATGCCAACAGTTTTTTTCATGAATTTCAAGGTAAGTTTCTTAGGCTATAAATGAATATTTAAGCATGAAATTTTACATATTTATAAAACTTCACCAGATCTTTTAGTGGGATTGATAAGATTTTTTCTAGCATGCATTGAAGTAGAGAAAATTAAGTTTTTGTCAACACTTACACCCTGCAAAAACAAACACGGCGGGTCAACATTTTGCAGGTAAAATATACAATTTCCATAACAGAATATTGTAACAGAGTGACATTTCGGAAAAGAGAAGAAAGGAAAAGGGAGAAAGAAGGTAAGAAAATATTATTGTTACAAATTACTTATATCTTAACCAGCCACAACAGAAACAGACAGTAAAAGCAAAGACGTGCCTGGATCTTCCGGTCCAGGCATACTGCATACATGACAATCGAGGTCAACCAGTTTTCATGCAGTGCTTCACAAAATAGTTAATTATACATTCTGTTGTTGAAAGGGAAAAAAGGATAGTCAAAAACACATTTTTGGAACGGAAACTGGCAGATCAGAGTCTGTTAACAAAAATGCAGAGCGATCGATGCATAGCCGCAACAAAATGGTCCGATATAGTATCAAAAAAATAAGTCCAAAGTAAACCAGACGAATTTAACTTGGGAAAAATAAAAAATTTTGAGCAGCAGTGTTAGATAAAAGGACTATTAAAGACAAGATCAGGCCCTGCAGTTAAAGAAAAAACTACAGAAAGCAAAAATTATATTTTTGGAAAAGGTATACATTTACATTTAATATTGATTTATTTTCTTTTGTTGTTTTCACAATTGAACGCATTCTTGCCAGTCTTGGGCAACTGCGTGGAGGAGATACAAACAGAAGCACTATCAACCCAAAGTTGCAGTGAAGACGAGGAGGAAGAAGATGCGGAACGATTATAAAACATTTTAATTGGCATACATTCTAGATTAACTTAAAACTACTGTAGTTGGTAATTTAATAAGGCACCAAATAAAACATGATGTGTTTTGAATGTTCAGTTGTGGAAACTAAGCGTTCGTAACATTTTTAACTGGATGACACAATCCAATTAGTTAGAATTTGTCCGAAAGAACAGACATAATATATTGGAAGATAGTAGAGTCAATAGTTCAATTTAGACTAGGTCGAAAAAGTTTGTCTTGTTTTGTTAGTTAGCTTGGAAAGAAACACTTTCATTAAAATATAAAAAACACGAAAAAAATCACCATGGTCTCCAGACAGGTTCATCACTGATCACCAACGGAAAAAGTTTGTTGTGTTTAGAATGGCCACAACTAGAAGAATGACGCACATCACGAGGAAAAGCCTCTGCCGTAGGTTCTGGCGATGATTGTGGCTGCCGAGAACCAGAGGGCACTGAAGATGAGGACGAAAACATATTGGCACTTGCGGTGGAAACGGAACTACACGGATGAGAATTTGGAACTACAAAAGCAAATTCACCAGTCGACAGTCTGGTAGGAACGAGTTGAAGACCATGGAAGGTAGCAGGGGAAGAAATCACAGATGGATGTCTATTTGATAAAATACTGAGAGGAATGGAAGTGGCTGGAATGTGGATATGAATGGGTTGGGGGACCGAAGATGCAGATGTGACGGGAAGTGGTAATGTACCGTTGTCAAAAACTGACGAGGATGACACTGGTGATAACGATGAGGAAGTGTTCTCAGCAGAGGATGGTTCGGAATCCATGCTAATGCTGTAGCATCCACTGTCATCATCATCATCATCAACTTTGGCGTTGATGATAACAGGAGGTACTACAGGTTTGTTTCCTTTATCAATTGCAGTTGATTCGGAAATTACGTTCAAACAATTTAAGAGATGAGCAACTAATCGTTCTCGTACTGCAGAATCGATGCCATCGACCGTATCCAAAAAATGCGATACTTCCTTGGCACACTCATTATAGCCAGCTCGATATTTGCTGTGCTTTTGATTTCGATTTACATCCAGTTCATCCTCTGGTGATGATGGTGGTGGTGGTGGTGATGATGATGATGTGTTTGTTACAGACACTACAATGGAAAAAAAATTGCCAGTATTATTCTATTTATCACTATTGATTATATATTTCAAGGGTTTTTTTCTGATGCAGTGCATGCATGAATGCATTCACAAAACCATTGTTTAAAAGTGAAAGAGTAATATTAAAAAATGACAGTTCAGGTTCACATAAGCCATTCATGTGGAGAGGAAGCTATTTTTTTATTTTGTACTTGAAATGTAATAAAAGGTTTTACCTGAGATTGATTTCTGCAGTTGAAGATTTTGTAAATGTCGAACTGCCATTTCTAAAATGTCCGCCTTTTCCAATTTTGAGCTTCTTGAAGTCTGTAAATTTTTTTTTAATAATGAGCTTTTTAGGTTAGTTATTTTTGGATGACACCAGCAACAGTTTAGCACGAAATGGAAATGAAGCCGGCATATTTTTCGGATTAAAAAAGAAAATTTTTATGATATCATCATCCTAAGAAACCGGACTGGAAATGTGTTTTATAATAAACTGTTTTCAGTGTATAAATTATAGACAACCTTACATCTTTTTTCATGGCGTCCAAGATGAGGTTCTTTAGTTCCGTAAGGCTTTGATTAATCCTTGCACGGCGCCTTTTTTCCATCAATGGCTTATTACTCTGTTTTACATACAAAACAAATTATATTAAGCATTGAGAGTTAGGAATTTTTGAGGGCATTGGGTCTACTAAAAATTTTGTTCCAGGTTTACAGAAGCAATTTTAAGAAGAAGAAAAAACAAACATTTAAATCAATTTCAAATAATTTTAAATAAACAATATAAATTAAAAAAACGAGACACACTTAAGCATCGAATATGCCTTCCAACACTAGGCTAATGACAGTTTGACACACTGTGTGGCCGTGAGACGGATGAGTGTCGTGTATATGCGCCTAGCGTCCAAATTTCGACATTGGAGGGTATTGAAAGGCATTCTTTGGCTAGGCGCAAATTAAGACGCGTCTGAAACGACCAGACACGAGCACCATGACGCAAACATCACGCCCCACGCGTAGCGTGGTAATTCGCATATTGCGACGCATTATGTAGTAGTGAACTCTCGACGCAGCTCCAGTTGTAGAAATGAACGATTCGCAAAGAAAACATTTAAATTTTATAAGTTCAGAGTCAGGTAGTGATGCTGAAGAAGAAGTGTTGCTCTAAACTTTGATGGGCAAAAAAAATTTAAATCACCGAATAACTTATTTGTCTAAAAGTAAAAGCCATGGACAATTTAAAATGACATCCGAAATAAAAAATAAACAACACAAGATTGTATTTAATTATTCAATTCAAACACAACTTGACTAGGACCCTGCATATTTTGTGAAAATTGCCTAAAAACACCTGTTGAATACGACGTGTCGCGGACGGGACACGAGAAAGTGTGTCTCGACCACAACGCCACGCGTCTGTAAACAGACCCGAGCAGGACTGTGTAGCGTAGTGTTAGCAATTTACGCCGTACTATTAATTTCCATTGGTTACAAAAGAGCGTGCTGTGCTGTGTCGCCTGACACGCGTCTCAATTTGCGCCTAGCCTTACACGTGTCAATCTTCTTGTCCCACGTCAAAGAACCCTACCCCCAAAAATACCTTTCCTTTTAAGGTAATATCCCCGGCCCAGGGCAATGATTGGCCCAGTTGGTCAATCATTGAGCCCTGAGGTGACAGTTGCCCCTCCCAGGAGACCGGACAGTTGCCCCTCCCAGGAGACCGGACAGTTGCCCCTCCCAGGAGACCGGACAGTTGCCCCTCCCAGGAGACCGGACAGTTGCCCCTCCCAGGAGACCGGACAGTTGCCCCTCCCAGGAGACCGGACAGTTGCCCCTCCCAGGAGACCGGACAGTTGCCCCTCCCAGGAGACCGGACAGTTGCCCCTCCCAGGAGACCGGACAGTTGCCCCTCCCAGGAGACCGGACAGTTGCCCCTCCCAGGAGACCGGACAGTTGCCCCTCCCAGGAGACCGGACAGTTGCCCTTCCCAAGAGACCGGACAGTTGCCCTTCCCAAGAGACCGGACAGTTGCCCTTCCCAGGAGACCGGACAGTTGCCCTTCCCAGGAGACCGGACAGTTGCCCTTCCCAAGAGACCGGACAGTTGCCCTTCCCAGGAGACCGGACAGTTGCCCTTCCCAGGAGACCGGACAGTTGCCCTTCCCAGGAGACCGGACAAGTGTGCTTGAGGCTTGAGTGTGAGGACAGTCAAGAGTTTGAGAGTTGAACAGTTAAGTTCCAACTCAGAGTACAAGTGCAATGTAAAAAGAGTACGAAAATAACAATATATCGAAGTAAAAATAGTACGATAATAACAATATATCGAAGTAAAGAGTTTGAATTTTTTTAATTACGCAAAATTATGTAAGTTGTAGTCATTTTTTGGGGTTCGAACCCCCAGCAAAATAAGGTCCTCCAAGGGACTATAATCAAAGAAAGAGAAGTGCCGTCGGCATCGTCACGTACTATACAAAAGATTCCTGAGAAGACGGTCTTTTTGTGGGCCGTTATCAGGTTGGACCAGTAAATGTCTCGACCGGTAAAATCAACCCCAAGAGTAGAGGCTGGCCCGCCGACAACAGAGTCGGCACCGGCACCATCGATTCACCAAAGAAGTCGAAACGGTGGCGCCAAAGGGCCAGCGACGTCACAATTTTCTGATTATTAACTGAATAAATTGAATTCGATATATTGTTTGTTTGCCCTTGACGGGGCTCTGTAGAACACATTATTTAAATACATTTAAATTATCAGGTGTGTACTAAGTATAACACTATTAAAAGTATAAAAAGTGTAGCACCTAAGGGCACGTAAATCGTTTAAGAATACAAAGCATCTCAGAAATTACCAAATGCTTAACATTTATAACTCGAAGGTGATTGTTAACAACATATCGAAATGCAATTGGAAATAATTTTAGAAACTTAATGATAATGAACGACAGGCATAATTTCTTAATTTGTAATTTTTAATGTAATTCGTTGCATAAATTAAAAACCAATAATTCATTTTCATTTTAATCTTCAGTATGTTTATTAGCAAAACATCTTCATGTTTCATTCAACGTGGTGTTTTTTGTTTAGTTTTCTGAGAGATTCAATTTTAAACAATAGACTGCAGCACTTAAATATACTTTTAATAATAATTATTGGGCGAAAATTCTAAACTTTAAATTAAACTTGTGAATTTCTTAAAATTACACTGAAAAAAAAATCTGGCAAACTGTAGGAAGTAGGCCCATTATAGACATAAGCCCCTAGAATGTCAAAAAAAATTTTAAAAAAAATATTTCTTACCCTTCTGTTTTCACTTTTTATGGTCACTTTCTCCGCAGGCATTTTTTTTAGTAGATTATCAAAACACTTGCACAATTTTTTGTTTATATAAATATAATTATATTTTAAATTAGATTCTATCACTTGAATCAACTGTAGTTAAGTGTTAACTACAATACACCAGAGATTGCAACAAGTGTGGCAATAGAATCTCTCACACACACACAGCTTCTACTTTGTGCGGCAGACAAGCCAAATGTGTTTTATGTTTAGTGTTAAAAAGGTGCCACGATTTTCCCACTTCAAATTAACTCGTTTCTCATTGGTCTATATTCGAGTGACGTTTTCTCTATGCTGCTGTAAAGTTTAAAATAAGTGTGCACTTGTTCAGCTCCTTTTGTAGAATAAATCCCTTTTGTGGCCACGTTTTGCAAGTGAGCTAGCTACTGCTCCCCTGTCGTGTGTGGTGTGTGCACTGTGAATGCACACGTTTACCTGTGTGTGTGTGTGTGTGTGTGTGTGCATTGGCGGTCGCAGTGCGCGCGCGCGTGCCTCTTCAATTGCTGTTAGGTGGGCGGGTAATAGACATCCGTGAGAAAACTCCACCTCCTTCTGAAGTAATTCGTTTTTTTTCCTCAGTCACGCTCCCCCCTTCAACTTCAGTATTTTATAATTATTCTTTCGCGGCTGTTGTTTCACTTTTTTTTCACAGCATTAATGCGACCATCAATACACTTTATCAAACGCTTTTATTAAATTCTCTCTGTATTCTTATAGGAGTACATTGTGGGGGTGATTTCGATTTTCATTAAAATAGCGAATTTACACACTTCGTTCGTTTCTGCTGAAATTTGTGAAAATTCAAGTTGAAATTAAGTGAGAAAACGCAAATATTTAAAAGCTTGTAAAATTTACAGAATTTTTGTTTAGTATTTCAAGTGATCAAGTGAATTTCATTTAAGGTGGTTTTAAATCTGGTTATTCTATTCTCCAGGAGCATAAATGTAAAAAAAAACTTGTGTTTTAGAAATTAGAAAGGTAGCACAACCTCTTCAGGATATTTTCTTTGTCATCTTTTAAAATAAACTTTTTATGTCAATTTTTGTCTATAAACGTTTTATTTTGAAACTATGTCGCCTTAAGTATTTTTCAAAGGTTTTAACACGAAAATACTATTAATTGACTCAGCCATTCTCTAGTTTCTAACGCTATCAGTTTCTTCTTAGTCTTTGTCTTTTGGTTACAAAACATCTTAAATTGGAAAACGACTTGAGGCTTCATTACAGAAAGTCATAATCGTGACAGTCATACCTTATGATGCCACTGCTTGTGCGTTCTCATTTTCTAACTATGACAGTATGTTGTATGTATACTAGTCAATCGCAGCCATATGACAATATCTGTCATACTATTTTGTAATTTACTATTGTGACGATCACAAGGTTATGACAATTTACTATCATGTGACTGTCTTATTAACTTTCTGCATTGAGGTCCCTGATCTAAATAAAACAAATCCGATTTATACGAAATAAATCGATTATTTTTGTTCAAAGAATAAACCACCCTCTTTCAGCTAAATGCTCGAATTCTGGATTCTCGTTAACTCGGCAACAATACGAACAAAACCGGCGTATTTGTTCAACTAAAAATTCTTTTGTTACCTTCGATTTGTTAACTTATTTTCCTATTTTCTATCCTATAAATCGATTTACTTTCTTTTTTTATAAATCCGTCTTCGTTTGGTTATTTCAATATATATTCGATGTTATCACTTTTAGAAAAGTCAAAAATAGGTGAAAAATAATAAAGCTGACAAGAGTGCGAGGGGGGATGGGGTTGGGGTTACGGGGGTTTAGAAAGAAGAGTGAAAGAGTAATTTCGATTACTTAAAGATTTTATAGTGTGATAAGGAACAACTGAAAATAGAATGTTTTTGGTTTAGTGTTTTCCCCATAACACTCAGGTGTGTTCTAAAATGTATTTTGAACTTGAGCCGCTCTCACTGCTGTTGTCCTGGCTTGTTTTTTTCTTTCTCCACAGGCTCGAGGTTAAATGAAATTCTATTATGTTACATGGGGATATCAACTGTTATATATTTGTGGAGCCCCTGTGTAGAGGTGTCTATATTAGACTTCAGTCAACTTTCCCCACTATTTGAGATTTGTCATTTTTTTTGCATCGAAGAAGAATTTCATTTTAGAAAAGTAACATTTTCTATTGGAATTTTATTCTGTTTTTAAAAGTTCAACTTAAAACAATAACATTAAAAATATAAATTTCAAAATTAAAATATGAATTATATGAAGAAGAAGGAAAAACGTAGTAGTAAAAACTACGTAGAAGCTTCAAACGAAATAGGAAATTCAAAGTTACTGTTACTTCTAAAAGAATAATAAAATTGAAACTTCAAAATTATTTAAAACAAAATTCAAAATCCAAATTGAAATTATTTCCATTATGTTTAGCAGGATCTCTTAATTACTGATTTCTACAGTGCCCCCTTAATGAGAAAAAGAAAATAAATTAAGGTTCCTCAAACATGAAATTTAGACTTAGTCACAATTTCCAAAGTTTAACCTGGAGATCTCATGAAACGCTTCATAACCGAGTATCACATACATGGTAGTTACGGTAATAGGACTAGAATTTTTATGCCCGCAAATAAAATAACAGCGGAAACAGGCAGAAAATGAAGCCTGTTGCTGGGTGGACTGGAGAGGATGCAGTCCGGAATGTTTCCCTAATTGCAACAACTGCATACTAGAAGTTCACTATGCGAAAATAGTACAATTTTTTTTCTAGATATTCAAATATACAGTATGAACGACTACCACAAAATGTGTCACTGTTATGACCACATTTAATCTAAATTTTATTTTTTTGTTTTGGATTTTATTGTCTTGACATTGCAGTTGCAAGCGATTGATCAACAAGTAAACTCCAAGGCATACAACATACAAAAACTGTTTTGATCGAAATAATTACTGTCAGATTGGGTTTTGCTTTCCCTATAATATACAGTGAAGATACAATTTCTCTAAAGATCAACAACTGCATTTGAATTTTACAACTTTTCAATAGTATTGCATAATTTGGTCTAATTAATTTCAGAACTAAAAAAAATATGATTAAATGTGGCACACACAAACCCCCAAATTACACTGTTAAAACAAAAGGTGCCTTAGGGGTGCCATATGACCCTTAAAGGTGCCTAATTTCACCGAAACAGTATCTTTAGTGGCACCTTCAACATCCAAAATCATTTTTATTGGTAAAATGTACAAATTTATTAATTGTAGTAGGTTATGGATGCACTATGGTTATGCATTTGACAACTTGAATTAAAAACATATGAAAACATATATGTTTCACTCAAATTCAGTGTATTTTGATGAAGTAAAATTCACACAACAATGGCACCTTGTTTTAGAAGTGCCATTAGGCACCTATTATGGCGTAGGGATATGCTAACTTTATTTAAGTTTGAATTCAACAAATATATATGGTCAGTGGTCACATCCTGAAATCCCAACATTACTCATCAATCATTCAGCAGGACCATGTGGCTTGGGTGATTTACTATTTATCTCAATTTTGCAATTAAAGAGAGTTGGTGTTAAATTTTGTGAAATTTGTGATTTAAATTAAATTGTTCAAGAATTATAATTTGGATCTAGAAGTAGTAAGAATTACCTTTAGTAAATTTTTACTTTCATTTATATCAATTTTCTTTTCTTTTCTCTTTTTACTTTCTATTTCCAAATAATACAATTTCAATTTTAGCATTAATTTTGTTAACTTTTTAAAACGTTTGTTTAATTTTTTGATTTCCAAAAACACATTTTAAGTTACTTTTAAAGTTTTTTCCCTACACTAATAGTAACTATACCTTTTGGGGTTCTCTTTTTACTTTCTATTTCCAAATATTACAATTTCAATTTTAGCATTCACATTTTTAGGTTTGTTTTTGTTTTTGAATCCCAATGACTAACTTATTTGTATGCACAATGCTTTGTTGCAGCAACAGACAATTTGCATCATTTTCTACATTTTTCCAACATTTAAGAATCAGGCATTGCGATGACCCATTATTTCGAGTCACACGTGGAATTAATGGCTGCTATTGTCAATTTCGATTACTTGAAAGCTTTAGAAAACATTGTCAGTGTAAACATAAAACTAGCTGTTCACAATAACTCAACATTGGAAAATGTTAATAATATAGCTGAAACTGATGAGCCAATTGAACATGAGAATGAAACGGAAGATTTTTTGAAAAAATGCAGACTGCAACTGCTATGTTCACTTTGCGTCTTAGAGAAGAACATATGTTTGCCAGTCTGTTTACTCTGATATTATAGGTAGTTTTAAAATTACACTAGATGTTATACTAGAGCAAACACTTGAAATGATAAAAAAATTGTCAAAAAAAAATGGAACAAACATGGAATCTGTGAACAAAGTGCCAGTTGATGTCAGAAAAATGGTTAATGCTGTGTTTTATCATTGTGAAAGTGACTATTCGTTATCGAAGTATAGTCGGGATGTTTGTCCAACTGAACATGAAATGAATAATGAAAAATATTATGTTTCTATTGGACAAATGTTAAAAAGGTCATTAGAAAATACTGATGCTTATGAGGAAATGTTTCAACCTAGAATTCTTCCAAATAAAAATTTAATGTCATACACAGATGGAACACTAGCCCAAAAAATTCAAATTTTTCAAAATAAATCCAGTGTGGTGTTTCTTCACTTGTACAATGATGAATTTGAAGTTTGTAATCCACACATAAAAGACAAGACATTTGCCAATTCTACACCATATGTAAGTTTAAAGTGTAGAAAAACCTACCTGGATCATGTCTTTAAAAGATAAGTTTAAAAAGTTCTGCTCTCGTCAAGCATCACTAACAATCATTAACGATATCTTAAATTAAAACTATTGCCCATTTATACATTTATAGATTCCTAATGAAGATTTTTTTGAAGATGACCGTTCCATCAAAAGCCATTTAAAGGTCATAGATATTGAATTACGGAAAAAATTGCCAAACTCAATTTTAATTCAAGACAAAATGACACGAACATATGAATACAGCTGTGACTACATTACCAAGCAGTGTCACAGAAGTGTTAACTGTGTTCCCCCCTCTGAAAAATGTTGAACAGGTAAATGTGACTGACGGGTAAATGCTTATGCATGTGTTATGTGGTATATTTGTATTTTTTGCAGCTACTTATTGAGTCCTCTAAATTGGGAATTGATGTAGCAGATATCAAAAACTTTTTTGCCAAAAGTGGCCATAAACTTCTCCAAATCCTGGGGAAAGAACAACTACAAAAAATTAGCAGCATTACAAAAGCAACGCAAGAGGCAGCAGACAAAATTAATGCATTACGATTTTTCCATGTTTTTTTTCAGAAACAAGATTTCTGTATCAATTTGCTGTGCTTCAAGAAAGTCTTAATGAATCTTCTATTTTTTCCCAAAAATGTCATGACCTATTAATAGGACTAAGCCCCAGAATTGTTTATAGTGAAAACATATATTTAGCAGAAAATGCTAGGATTTATGTAGATAGTATTGTAACGAATTCATCGTTTAGGTTCACCTGTAATAAAGAATGTTTTTCAAACTATTAGCTTATCATATCCCTCCAACATTAATTACTGAGAAGTTTTTTAAGGGGGGAGGGGGGTGAAATATTGGTTTTCAATTGCAATGTGTTAGGAAAATCATTCTTTAAGAAACATTTTGAAATACATTTGTTATCGGTCTAAAGATTTAATAAATCAATGCCAATTATGATTGAAATTTTTATAAATCATCAGATGATTTATTATAATTTCAAGATAACTGTTTAAGAAAATGGCCGATACATCTGAATGTGGTTACTAAGACCATGTTGCCATCGGTCAACTCAGCAATTGATCACTAGTATAACACGTGATAAATAAGCTAACTATAAGGACAAAGGCTAACTAACGAACGAAAAGAATTAAGTTTTGAAAGTTTTAATTATCAGTTGTTTTCTGGCTAGCCGAAGGAGAGGACGGAGCAATACAGGCATACGCGGTCTTATGATTTAAGAAAATTTCTTCCCCTTTTATGCTAAATTTAGTAACTTAAAAAAGTTTCCCTCCTTCTCCTTCGGACAAAAACTGAGCTCACCGGTGCCTCCAAAATCAGCAGAATCACCCTTTTAGACACCTTTTGTTTAACAAATCAGATGTTTCTATTGTATTAACAGTATTTTGATTGAACACTCTGATTCTCAATCTACAGCGTGTCGCTGTTCTTGTGAATAAAGATAATATTTCAACTTGTCATCTCGATGTGTGGACTCAGTCATTTTATGGGACTGGGACTTAGACTTGCAGCCGCCACTTAGCCGATGTTTCCACCGGACAACGAAGTCTCCAGCAGCCGAGTGTAAGAAGACATCTCTACACTATTCTCTACCACAGGTCTCCTGAGGTACCGACCCTTGTGTCCCTGGTGGTTAAGTGAGCAACACAGGAGCCAATAGACCGAAAGACTTAATCATCAACATCCATTCGACACTTCTAGATGGCTAGCAGAGATCTCTCTACTAACCCTACAGAAACGGGGATGTTACAATTGCATGTTATTAAAGTTGTATGCAATTATTTTATTTGTATTTAGACTAGGAAATTCCTCAGGAATCTTACTTGTAAAATTTCCGATAACATAACCATAAACACTGTTTAAACAAAAAAAATACAATAGGAAAAGAGAAAACATACTTTCGATTAAATTAAATATTTTTATATATGAGGGTAGTATTAATTATTCCATAAGGCTTACAAATAGCCATCAATCAACCCTTTGAAGCCCCCATAACAAAAATGGGGTGTGTTTTTCTAATAGGCAATCAACACCCATTGCTTACATGTTAAACAATTTGACCTTACACAATGTTTCAACCTGTAGTTCAAATATTCGATTTACTTTTAATATTTTGACACATATTACCAAGATCATTTTAATATGGATTTCAAAACCACCAGTTGATAAATGGCAATAATTTTTCATGAATAAAACTCAATGCGAAAAAATAGTCATGACTCATTAGAAACAAGCTCAAGGCTTTCATTATAATGCCTTCAAACCTTTAGAGGCCTCTGTTATAGTTTTTAGTTTTCCACAAAAAAGAGAAACAGACAAGGAAGTACATAAATTGAGGACCATAAAAATAACCAATAGATTTGAGATTTAAACAAAAAAAATAACCAATAGCCTTATGGCCATTATTTTAGTGTAAAACAGAAATAACGAGCTTGTAACTGTCAGTGAAGTAGATTGAGTATAGTTTTTTTAATCATGTGATGTCATGTACATTATTACTCTCCAAACACGGCTCTTTAATTCTATAGAAAATTAAGCTATAAAAAAACTAAAAATTATCATGATAACACATTGAACTGCATAATAAATATTTTTCTACCCATTACAATGCTCAGGGAAAAAAAGTTTTAATAAATTTGATGACACCATCTATAGGTATGATTTTTAAATGCACCAACTTTGGATGTATTTTAAAAACATAAACATTAACAATTCTTAAAATCTAGCACACTTTCATCAGTATATATTTAAGAACTTATTACAACTTAAAATAATTAAACAAGTTTTGGAGACAGAAATAAGTAAAACTATACATTTTGACTTAAATTTTACCACTTATATTGTTCTAAATGAATTTTCTAATGGGCTCAACTTTAAGACGAAACTGACGGTTAAATTGCGGAAACTAGATGTGTGACGCAGAAATGACTTTTCCTATACTACTGACCATTACACAATTTATTATGGGCTGAAGCGTGTGTAAATTGTTCATAACAGAAGAAAGACTTCTTGCAAATGAGTAATGAAGAATCCCTCTCTTGACAATTACATACAAGCCTTCTACAATACCTTAGTAGCATCGGACCTAAATATCAAGGACTCATCTTTGGCTGGGTGGATGAAGGGGACCATATACACGTCATTCATGACTGCACCTGGTCCAACAGAAATTGTAGATGTGTTTGGCGAAACGATCCATGACGTCCATGAACACCTTCGAAGACCTTTTCGCGGCCATCGACACACATTTTTCAAATATGCACCAATTACTTCCTGTGATGTGGAAAGGCCTTTTTCCCACTATAAAACCATGCTATGTGACAATCGGAGATCATTTTTGTTTGAAAACTTCAAAATGTATGTAATTGTTCACTGCAATTCAGAAAATGGCAATAAGAATGCTTAATAAAATGGATAATTTTTTCATGTACTAATGGAGATTATAAATCATATTTTGAATTTTTTTGGTCATTTTTTTAAATTTTTTTGGTCATTTTTTTAAATTTTAAAGGTCATAAATGCTTGCATATTTGCACGATATTTAGGTCATAAACATCCTTGCCCTAGTAAGGATGCAATGGATCTTGCAATGAATCATCTGTATTATTGTGAGTGTTTCAGTGTTGCAACTAAACCATTAAATCCAGTTTTATGTATTGTAAATGCATTGTGGGATAAAATTGGCAAATTATGAATATTATGTGTATGTGCTACCCAAGCTTCCTGAGAATTAAATTGTGCATCACATAAGCTACATATTTCTCTTCTATGAATACCATGTACTTGTATGTGGTGTTGGATGGACCCATCATTTGCACCACAAAGAAAACAATTCATTCTATAAAATCAAACCCAAGTTCTTCTAATAAGTTGGGAATTTTTGGTAAGAGTTTCAGTTAATCTCCCCCAAATATCTATTGGCATGAAGGCACCTTTATTTTTCTCAGTATATTTTCTAATATCTAGGAACCATTTGCAATTTGTTTCTTCTTTGACAATTCTCATTGACCATTCGTCAGTCAACTTTAAAGTTTTTGTTGTTGTAAATGATAGATCACTTTCTTCTTCTTGGAGTGATTTATCAATCCACTTACGCATACCATGGTCATTCTCTTTAATGAAGCTTTTTTCAATGTCCCTGTCTTGATGTTGGCTTCAGATTCAGTCTCACTGTAAGATGCAGAATTAAGATGGCCTGGAATAGGTTTCCTGGTGTAGCTCCTCTTTTTTGCTTTCTCAGTCACAGATTTTTTTTTAGTGAAGTCAGTTCTAGTAGATTAAAAAACTAATGTAAAAACATATTTTAGAGTGAAGCAATAAAAATATTTCAAGTTAGATAGTTACCCATGATATCAGATGATTCCATTATTTCCTCTTGATTTAATTGATAGTAGTGCTATAGACCTCTAAAAAGGTGTAGAAGGAAAATTGCGATGATGCTTAAATTGAGAATTTGAGTTAATTATGTATTTTTCTAAAAAATGCATAGATTCAGCAATGGTCTTCTAGTAGCTATCAATGTGAATATGAGGTTTCTAAATGAAAATTGGGTTCTTTTATACTGAATCTTAAGTCATGTTGATCATGACATCATTTTTAGTCTCATGAACATGACTAGACACTTTTTTAGGACATTAGTAAACTTTATTGTTATATATCAAGCATTGAGCAATATTTGAAAATAACATTAATCATTAAGTAGACAAACTTTTGTGTTATGATGTGTATCACAAATATTGAATGACTGTTAATAAGAATTTTCTTCCATAATAGATTACAACAGTTGTTTCAATACTCATGTTTTTTCCACACTTGAATTTAGTATCATTGTACCTAAGTTTCAAAAGCATAATTTAAATCCACTAGAAAAATTAGACCATCATGGATAATCCTAATGTAACTATAGTTTTTTTTAATTTCTGGTCTATATGGCTGTATTTTTAGAATATAATATTTCAATAGGATTCTGGAAATATTTCTGAAGAAACAGACAGTTCATATGATACAACAATTACAGAATTGGCAACAACAGTTTCCTATAATAGCAACCAATTTGAAGATGATTTTATTTCAGAACAAGAGTTAACAGCTGCTTCTTCATTCAACACTCACCAATCATCATTTGAAAATCTATCAAGTGTTTCCTCTGAATTTGATGATTATCCTTTGCCAATAGTTACCGGAATGGAATCGTAGGGCTATTGAATTACAGTTTCATTTATGGCTGGAATCTTTAAATCAGGAGAACCACACACAGGGAAATTATCAATTATATGTAAATGATTTAGAAGATGATAGTGATGAGGATGATACAATTGAAGTTAAGTGTATTGTATGTCTTTGTCGGGAAGCAAAAGTAATATTTAATCCTTGTACACATAAAACTTGTTGTTGTTCATGTACTAAAGTTCTAGTGGCTAACAAACAACTAGCATCTTGTATTATGTGTAGAAAAGATGTGTTTAATGTTTCAATGGCTTCAAAACCATGTAAAGTGAATGTGGTTTTTAAATCATTGTTGAAAAAGGAATAAGATGATCAATAAATGAGGAATAAAGTAAATCATGTTGTCTATCAATCCAAATATCAACCAAATTATAAAAATAAATTTAAATAGATTATAAATGAGGAAACATAAAAGTTTCATGATGAAAAAGCAAATTTATAATAAATGTAAAATAGAACATTAAAACAATAAATAAATGTAAAAACAAGGTCTCATTTTAATATATTATTATTATCCAATATATATACATATTATAAAACAGAAAAAAACAACCATCACCGGAGTGAATCAATAAGTGAAACAATCATAATAGCTAATAATCAATTACCAATTAAATTAATATTAATGACTAATATCTAATTGCAAATAAAAAATGGTCATGATAGAACAATATTGATCATGTGTTTGTTTGCTAGTGGATGTCGCCACATTATCTCTTATCAAGATTAGATCTAGGTTTTTATTGTGACATTTACCTTGGAGATTATTTGCAAAAACACATGTGCATGTGGGCAAACAAAAAATACATTGAGTTTCCCATAGTGGTGGCACAGAAATTGTCTTTTCAATGTTAAATCCCATAGAGAAATTGTCCTCAGAAATGAGTTTTACAATACTACTAGTTTATTAAAGTTATTAAAAAAAAAGAAAATAGAATTTTTTAATAAGAAATATCGAAACCGAATTTTTTAATAAGAAATATCGAAACCGAATTTTTTAATAAGAAATATCGAAACCGAATTTTTTAATAAGAAATATCGAAACCGAATAAATACCTCTTAATTGTCCAAATTACAATTTCACAAACAAGATGTCATGGGATTGGGGGATCTAATCCATTCTCCTGACGAAATTTTCGCCTTTTAACAAGACTTAATTATTTCTTCTAATCGGTTTATGGTCATGAAAACAAAGTTGTAAACTAATTAATGTTTAATTGTTATTAGTCATGTATAGAACATAGAAATCTATATATATGTACTTCAATTTTAGTTCGATTATCATTGTCATTGTTGACCTATATTTTATCCACTTTGTCTATCAGCAACTCCAAATGGAGAGTTCATAACGAGTATTGTTCTTTTTTTTTAAGTGAAGTGTGTGTATGTGTAAAAGAAATAACTTCGCTTGTCTGCCACCTGAATGACCAAAGCCATCAAGCAATCAAAGAACAAGCCAAGATGAGTAGTAATGTTGTGTATGCCCTTTACTTAAGTTTCAATGCCTAATCACTAGTGATTACTGTATGAATTAAAAATAAAAATGGGAAATAAACAAAAATAATTCGTGATGGAAAAATGTTTGTTTTGCATAAAAGTATTCAACCCGAACGTAGCTTAGCTATTTTCGGTGTCCGCCCGCAAACAGGAGAGCGGGGGAGGCGCGACATATTTAAAAACTTATTGCAACTTAAAATAAATGTTTAAACAAGTTTTGGAGAAGTTCAACAGAAATAAGTAAAACTACATTTTCCCTTAAATTTTACCGCTCATATTGATCTAAATGGGTTTTCTAATGGGCTCAACTTTAAGACGAAACTGATGGTGATGCAGAAATGACTTTTCCTATACTACTGACCATTACACAATTTTTTATGGGCTGAAGCATGTGTAAATTATTCATAACAGAAGAAAAACTTCTTGCAAATGAGTAATGAAGAATCCCTCTCTGACTGAGGCCTACCCAAATTCTTAGGAATACCCATAAAATGTTTGTTAACCTGTCCAATTAATATTGCTTATAATTACAATACTGTACTCATCACAAAGTTCCAGAGAAAATTTTGTTCATATAGGCATGATTGTCTAGAATCTCGAGATGAATGACACCAATTTTTGTTCAAATTCTTTTTGACACTTCTTCACTTCTTGTGAGGTCTCCCCACCCCTTATTCCGTGTCTTCTTTTGCAGTAGTTTTCACTGTATATATAATAATAATCTAACAGGTTAATCTTGATGTGGTTTGAGTAAGCGTGATGGCGTTTGACAATACCCACACTGTACAGTGTGTCTCAGAAACAATTTTCCAACAAATGATTAAAGCATATACCTATCAGGTGACGTAGACAAAACGTCTGCCCTTTTAAAAATGAACACCTGAAAAACTATACAAAGCTTGAATTTAAAAATAAGAGTTAAAAGTTCATAAAAAACAAACTTTTATTTCAATTCTGACAAAGAATTTATAAAAAAATATTGGATTTTAAAAACGTTTCAACACTTCTTTAAAAAAAATAACAATATTTATAACAATTTATTTCATTTTTCTGTAACTGCATTTCAATAAGTTAATAACCACGTTAATTACCTAGTAAGTTAAATAATCTTAAATATTAAACACTTCCTACAGGCAAGTATACTGTATATCAATAAAATGAGTTTAACATAACTTAGTATTTTAAAAAGTTCAGAAATTAAGCAATGAAGTCTTATTTTAAATATTTCATGTCCTTAACTAGATTCCACATATATAACTAAACAAAAATAACTTATAAACTTATCTTTAGGTAAATGTTTTTAAGTATGAAATATGCAACTTTGATAATTTCCGAGGACATTCAACATTAAAATCTTAATAAGGGCTTTGACAATAAACTTGGGATATAATTCTGATACATACTGCATATTTATAGTAGAATGGAGTACGGTTCTAGTCTGCAGATAAGAGAGAGAGAAAGATTTAAAAATACTCAATCTCCCTTTTTATCCAAATAATAGCTTGGTGGTTCTTTGCGAGTGTTGATTTAAGCTAAACGGCCAATTGTTAACCTGTGTGTGTGTGTGCATTTGGTTTAATCATTCTGTGGAATTTACACTATTATTCTATTCTTTTATTCCATCTTCATGTCCACTTTCGTTTTTTTCTTCTTCTTCCATCTTCCTAAAATGGAAAAAAGGGTCGAACTTTTTCTTTGTCATTTTTGTTATTATTTGAAAAGTAAAATAGTATATTTTGTAACTATATGTGTGTGTAGCCCTAAAGATTGGCAGGTCTCAATGTTTTCATTCTTTCCATGAGACTCCCAAGTTACATGTATGGTCGTTTTCTTCCAAACTAGAATACCTTTTGTTACATGTTTTTCAAACCCTAATCTCTTCCGTTTCGGTGGCCTAATTCGAACTTATTTTGCTTCAATTTCATTTTACACATTTCCGCAATATTTCTGTAATACGTGTCTACGACGTTTTGGCGCCAAGCTATTTTATTTATCGAACTGTTTTGGCACAAAAGCTGCAAACTACAATTGCAAATACTTAAAAAATAAGTGTCTGCGACACACCAACAAGCAAAAAATCATGTAATGTTTGACTAAAACTAAAAGGTGCGAGTCTCATTTTATCTTCACATTGAAACTTCGCACTTTACATTTCTAAAACAGTGGCAAACGATGTCCTTGGCGCCAAGACATCCATGCTATTCACACCTGTATGTTGCCCTACATTATCATTAAGCCCCAAACTGTAAATGTAAATAAAACGCAAATACGCAATACGCAAATAGAAAATAAACAAAAAAAAATTCAAAATATGCCAAACAATTCTTCGTTTTATGAAAATAAAAAACGCCTAGTGTATTAAATGTCTTAAGCGAAATAATTAGCTACCTTCAACAGAAAATTTATTCGCAGAAGTAGAAAAAAAAACTTAAGAAATTTTGCGACTTTATACAAATTTCCCCCCAAAAATAAAAAATGGTGCTGTTTGCTGTTTTTTACAATAAATTATTACTGCGCCTATGACACGTGGTATACTAACATGCCCAAAAGGGGATTAAAGTCGTGATTAAGCATTTCATACATTTAATGCAAAACTTTTATTCTTAATTATTTAATCAATTTGTTGCAAATTTCACACACAATGTGGATTTAGTTACAACGGTTTTTAACGTCAATTTTGGGTGGGCCACGTTGTACCGATTAAGATCATAATGATGATGATGTTGTGTTTGCATTAAAACTCATTCACGAATTCGTGACTCAGCGTGAAACACTGAAAACATGCTTAAATTTCGACAAAAACAAGTTAAAGAAAAGCAAAAAGATGAAAACAACATTGAGCTGGAAATTATTTCCACATTTCCGTTTTGAAATTGACATAAGTTTCAACATTGCATAGAAAAAAGAAATTGAATTTTTCTATTTTGCTTTGAATGATTTTTTCTACAATTTATAGAAATTCTTTCTCATTCTTGTGTTTGTTTGTTGGTGGCGTTTGAGGAACAGATTAAAGAAATAATCTTCAAATTGGCGTCAATGTATTTATTAAATAATAATAATAATAGAAGAAAAGAGTCCGGATCTCCTCTCTCTCCTTTTATTATATTTTTTTATTATAACACAACTTCACTTGTTGCTGTGTCATGGGCCAATGTGAATATAAAAAGCTAATGTTATTCAATGTATTTTTCACTTATTTCAATTATAAGCTTTGAATAAACGCATTAAGAAATGTACTTGGTGGGGAGTATTCGGGTGGTCCCCAACCATGACGGGTTCATCTATGAGTGTCGTTGGTCATGCCCCCCCTTTTTTTCTGGCATTTTGGTTAAATTTACGAGTAATATGAAAAATTTGAATTACATATTTTTGGTGAAACATTTGTAAAATAAATACATTTCAGTTATTTCAACTTCTTCAATAAAATTCTTGAAACAGATCTTTATTCTGAATAAATTTTATTAAAAGTTGTACATCTTAATTTTATTATATTTTTGCAACTAAAGGGAAGTTAAAACTGTTTTCAGTAAAACAAAATAAGTGACATAAATCACTAAAACCCTGAAGAACAGTAGGGTATAAATTTTTTTGTAAATTATGAAAATAAACAGTAGCTTAAAATATGACCATAACCATAATTTTCTCGGAATTAACTTTATGCATTTTAATATTTTCGGTCAGATGCGCCTGTACAGTATGTACTGTTAGTGTTATGTGTGTTTACAATATTATAAAACCTAATTTGTAAATTCATGATTCATGAATGTACAACAACAGAGTCTTGGACCACATTCTAGACATGTTGTCCATCAATTGGTACACACATTGGTCATTAATCATTCATTGCCATGTGGACGTGTGTCCAATGTTAAAAAAAATCACCTGACTGACCATTATAGGTGTCAAGACATTTCGATCTCGAGGGAGGAAAACATGACAAACGAATTTCAAGTGAAATACAACAAAAAAATGTCTGCGCACATTAAGGTCAGTGGACGGTTGTGGTGGACCCTAGACACAAAATCTCATGAAAGAGAAGAAAAAAAACAGCTATAGATGTTATTGAGATGCGAATTTTTTTTAAGAAAAATTCATATTGAGGAGGGTATTGAGATTGAGGAGGAGGAGGTGGAGGAATAAATGAAAGTTAGACAAAAGATGTAAAAGAGAGGAGGAGAAGGAAGAAGGTAAATTTTTTTTTAGGTTTTCATGAATGATAAGTAGGGTCAAGGGACACGCCCAGACTGTAGGAACCATTCTTTGACCAGATTTCAGCCTAATTTTTTAAGCATTATAAAACCTAAAAAAAAGGCTCAAAATCATCAAGGAAACAAGCACTGGTATTTCAACTTGAAACCTCTCAACAGGGGTCCACCACAACATAGAAAACCCCCTGAAAACCATTTTCTCAATGGGTTGCTTAGTTTGAGGGCCGATTTTATGCTGAAATGAAATAACAGCTTAAAAATTGGGCAACAAAAACATCAGAAAGCTCATGTTTTTTAAAAATAATAATAGTGAATTAAAAAAGTTAAAATGATACATTTTAGACGGAAAGTAATAAAAAGTAGAATAATTATGCTAGTTTCAGACATTTTTTTGTTAATTTTTCCTCGCAACACTCGCTAAACGTTTTTTTTTTTTTTTTTGCAAAATAAAAACAACTGACACTTATTTTTTAGGCAAAACTTGAAATCAGAACCATGCGTAATTTTGATAATAAAAATACGGTTCTTCATACTTTGAGTTTCTAACTTTTTAGGACCTGCGAAATAATTTTTCCCTGTGTTGACTTTTTCTCAAAGTCCAATTCCTTGTCAAGCACCAACTGTGCCATGTATAATTTTTTAATTTGGGATTAACAATTCTAGTTTAAAAACATGGCTATCAATGAATCGTGTTATTTGTACTGATGTGTAACCGTAGGGTCGCAGGATGTTAAAAATAATAAATTTATTGAAACAACTAAGGATTTTTATTAAATTATGTGTAGGTTTAAGAAAATTATAGGTCGTTGTTTCTTTAATCCATATTAAGGCAGGTTGCAAGTTGTAAGCTACACTTTTCTCCACCACAACTTTACTTGAGTAACTTAAGTGTTTACACAAGAGAGTTAAGAGGTGTTAAGAGAATTTTCTCACCCTCTGTCTCTCTGCCTTTAGGTTATTGAAAATTACTGACCAATTGTACTGGCTATTACAAGGCAAATTTTTAGTTGCCTTTATTTGAACAAAAAAAAACCTTTCACAGTTGGAAACAACTTTGGGTGAGAAACAAGAAAAGTGTGATGAGTAAAAGCCATTACCAAACAGGCATATAATGATGATATTAAGGGGGATAAGGCCAGTAATTTCCTATTTTATTTTTAGTTAGCCCCCCATTGCCACTAGCTATAAATAAAAAATTTCAAAACCATTCACCACTAAAACCACTCACTATTTTCCTCCATTTTTGTAGAAATAAAATGCAGAAAATAACACTTATTTTGTTATAGAGGGCAGAAAAATGGTCAACTTGTCATACATTTACCTAGCTTATAAAAAACCAATCAAAACCAAGGTGTAACCCATACATAACATATTGTGACGTCTCATCACTACAATTCTCTATTTTTATTATATTTCAATATGTTCTAATTCAAGAAATGAAATGAAAGAAGAAAAAAATAAGATTAAATTAAGAGGTCTGTGAATTGGGTTAATTTCTGAAAAATATTCATAGAGGGTGCTCCGCTCGCATCGTAGTTTATTATGTATATAGGACGCTATGGTTATTCTCTAATATGACATACAGCTTTTTATGTATATATGGTAATTTTTTGTGGGGATGTATTAGAGGCTACAATTGACGTAAATTTTTTCCGACATCTTGGATGTCTGTTAGCCTGATTGAAATCACCGACGTAAGTTATTTTGCTTTTTTCTAGCAAATTTTTGAAAAAAATAAAAAATAGAGTTAGTGAAATTTCGTAGTTAAATTACATAATTTTAGTTAGGGAAGCAACTCTAAAACAAAAACGAAATCGATCATTTTCTACGGCGATTTGTGTGGTCATTTTTGTAACAACCTGTATTCACAGAATAGTGGAACACCCCGTAGAAATTCCTTTCTGATAGTATGGCACCCCGTGGTGCACAGATGTCCAGACTTGGGTGGCCCGAATTCTGTGTGAATTCGTGGAACCCAATCGAACCGTGAGAATTGGGAAAAAGAGTCCCAAAAATACCTTTCCTTATAAGGTAGCGTTCTCAGCCCAGGGCGATGATTGGCCCAGTTGGTCAATAATTGAGCCCTGCGGTGACAATCACCCCTCCCAAGAGACCGGACAAGAGTGCCGTGTGGCCTATGTGTGAGGACAGTTAGGAAGAGGTTTCAAGAGTGTTCAGGCTGAAACAGTCCCGACAAAAGTAAGAGTTTGAATAATGTAAAACAGTGTAGACAGAACAATGTAAAGTATATCGCAGTAAAGATTATTTTATTGTACCTAAACTTGTGTAAGTGTTGTTTGTACACTAGGAGTTCCTAATCCCAATAAATCTCGGGACTACCGACAGAGGTGCTCGGACACTGTCTGAGTCCCTCTGCTTGGAGCCTCCAAGGAACCGAAAAAGGCTGATAGTAGTGCTACCGGTATCGTAACGCCCTATACCGAAGATTCCCGAGAAGTCTTTTTGTGGACTTTTTGTCGACAATGATGTAACGGGCCCATTCCATTAGACATTCCACTCCGTCGTAAAATATAAATAATATGACAATCTGTACGACCTTATTTGAAAATATAAAATACGAAAATTTATTGTCCCTACATAACGGGAATATTTTGTTCTATCTCAAACCTCTCAAAAAAGATGAAAGGTGGCCAAGATGAGAACGAGGTAACCGCAGAACTTGCTGAAAGTAGAAACTAAGACCAGTTTACCTATGTCAAACTGCAAACTTCGTTAACGTCCGGTTCGTTTGCGTATGGCGGGGAGGAGACGAAAGTACAAATGCATTGACAAAGACATCATAAAAAGGTGGGAAAACAAAATCTTTGTGCTGGACAGAACTGACTGTGCAGTACAGATATAGGCACGTCATCAACATGAAAAAGAGAAAAGCAATAAAACCAACTCTACTAAGTGGCACGTGCCCAACCCACCCACCAACAAATGAACTACCCTGCATAAAAAAGAATGTCTAGGCTGTCTTATTTTATTATATTTTAATATTTTATTTTATTATTTTTATTATTTTATTGTATTTTTTATATTTTATTTTATTATTTTTATTATTTTATTGTATTTTTTATATTTTATTTTATTTTTATTAATTATATATTTTATTATTTACATTATTAATTATTATAATTATTATTTAAAAGTTTAAAGTAAAAAATAATGAATACAACATGTTACCTTTCACAGCAAAATTTACAACTTAAAACTGGAACAACAGTCACAAACAAATAAAACTAGTAGACCACATAATCTGAATGAAGAAAAAAGTTCTAAAAATAACTTCAATACTGTGCTCCCCCATCCATTAGCAACAGCCTTTATTCATAAATAATTATTTATAAATACAAATAATACAAACAATTATTTACACATAAAAATATTAATATAAAAACACCATAAAAATTATTAAAAAATATTTTTTTTTAAGAAAATGCAAACTTTTTTTTGGTTTAGTAAAGTAAACAGGAAAGGGGTGGGGGTATTACTACATCACCTCAAGAGCTTCATTGCTCTAGAACCTAAGGGCATCACAGACATTTTTGTGGGACATTTCGAAAAGCCAAATCTAATTGGTGAAATACGTCCAACAAAGGATAAGTACCCTAGCTGTCGTTACCAGTTACCCCTTTGATATAATTCTGTCTCGAAATATATAAATGTCCAGAAATAATTGTTATGTAAACATGCACTTGGTTTAACTGTTCACTAAACAAAAACCTAGTAACACTGGAAAGAATAAAAATAAATAATAGATGTCAAAACCTAAGTTAATGTTGGTTTTGTTAACATCATATAACCGTATGTCCGCCCGATGGAGAGAGCGGGAAGGCGTGACAGAGTGGCGCAAAAATGTATTTCACTATACTACTAACAAACATTGATGTGGCGCAAAAATGTATTTCACTATACTACTAACAAACATTGATGTGGCGCAAAAATGTATTTCACTATACTACTAACAAACATTGATGTGGTGCAAAAATGAGTTTCCATATACTACTAACAAACATTGATGTGGCACAAAAATAAGTTTCCATATTCTACTAGCAAACATTGACGAGGCGCAAAAATGTATTTCACTATATTACTAACAAACATTGATGTGGCACAAAAATGTATTTCACTATATTACTAACAAACATTGATGTGGCGCAAAAATGTATTTCACTATATTTCTAACAATTATTGATGAATAAAGTTTACTGAAATCTGATATTGGATCAGTTAATAACGATGGTGACAGACTCAAAGGACTACAAGAATATGGATCATTTTGAGAAATTCGTACACGGAATCCAGAAAGTTATCAACATATGGAAAACGAATGCCATGAATTGGTCGGTGGAGACTTTCGTAGACTTATCTAGATCTTGCTCTTTTCTCAATCCACAGCGAGTCGCTGTCTTTGTAATAGAGATCATTTTCATATATATCAATCGATGTGTGGACTCTTTATTTTCGAGACGTGGGACTCTGAATTTCAGCCGCCACTTGACCGAATGATCCAACCAACGGGAAGTGTCACCAGCAGCCACTTGTAAGCCGTATTCGACAGTACTACCTTGAGAATCAACGTTCAACTGACACTTTCAAATGGCTACCAGAGATCTCTCTGTGGGCCGTGCGAAAACGGGAACGTTACATGATAATGAAGAAATTATTAGTTTTTTTAAGTAATATTGTAAACTGGTTCAATAAATTAGGTTGGGTTATTCCAGTTGTCAATGCTAATAATATTACTGTAATGGAGGTCAATCCAAAAATTAACACTGTTTGTATTATTGGGCGACCAAATAGTGGAAAAAAATATTATTTCTGGGGCTGTTTCTGGTTCACTTCGCGCAAACAATTATGTTTAATCGCCGTCGAGAAGGAGAAGTTTCTAAAATGAAATTAGCTAATTATGATGGAAGATACAACTAAAACCTTAGAAGTGACATAACAGAAAATTTTGTCAGAAACCGAGCAACATCTTTGTAAAATTCTTAGAACTGGAAAATGGAAAATGTGGTAGAACGGTTCCTATTCATCTAACTACGGAAATAAAAGAGTCACTAGATGTTTTAATAAAATATCGTCTACATTCTGGAGTCAATTTAAATAATGAATTTTTATTTGCACGACCGTTTTATCAATCTCTCGGTCATATTCGTGGTTCTGACTGCCTTCGGAAGTTCTCTCTTAAATGTGCAGCCGAAAACCCGGATCAAATTCGATCAACAAAATTGCGAAAACATGTGGCAACGCTGTCACAAGTTTTAAACTTAAAAGATAACAAACTGGAAATGCTGGCTAATTTTATGGGTCATGACATACGTGTACATCGAGATTATTATCGTTTACCAGAAGACACCATTCAAGTTGCAAAACTGTTCCTTGCATTGGAAGATGGAACCCTAGCAAAACAACAGGGCAAAAGCTTAGATGAAATTGACATTACAATGAATGAAGGTAATCATGAATTGCATGCATGACTTTTTATTAAGACCAAGAGTGGTAGCTAAAAACTGATTAGTGTTTGAATTTTTTATATCCACAAAGCCTACTAAAAATAGGTTATTTTGAGAATGTGTTTGCATGCTTTCTTCAAAATTTGATTCAACATAGACTAAAAATAACAACTAAAAGGAAATCACTATAATTAAACAATTAAAATGTGTCAAAAAAAGAAAATTCTAATTGTGCCAGTAATGTTTGGATAGATACTGAAGTTGAAGAAAATGATGACACTGACAGTAAGGATTCAGGTAGTGAGTCAGGCAATGAAAAATCTGATTGTAACACACTCTGAAAATACCTGGTAAATTGGTTTGGCATTTATGGGAAATGCATTTAAATTTTAATGTATTATTTAAATTCTAGATAATGTGGTAACAGACAAAAAACCAAGACAGCTTACAGTAAAGAGAACGTGGTCTCGCGATGAAAAGGATGCAGTCTGTAGGCAATTTCAAAAGTTTATTTTATTGAAGCGATTGCCTGGGAAAAAAGACATTGAAGAATGCTTGAAAAAAGAACCAGTTTTAAAAAACTGAACCTGGAAAAATATTAAAGATTACTGTAGGAATAAAATGTCCAGTAAAGTTTAAAAGGTGACCAGGAAAAAGTGCACAAGAAAAAAGCCCACACAAGAAAAATGTGCATGAAAAAGTGCGTGCACAGAAAAATATGCACATTTCAAGTACCATGCATATTTATTAAGGTTGTACCGAGACGATTTTGCCGAACCAATTTTTGCCGATTTACTGCTAATCAGCAAACAAATGTTAACCGATTTCCGCACTCAACAGTTAGGTCTGCTTCCCGATAAAAGGGCAGCGGTGGATGGTCAATCAATTTATTACCAACTTTAGCACTAATTCATCTTTAAAAGGAAATTGTTGTCTTGAAATTGCTTTGTAAACTCGAAAATTATAATTGAACTTTTTTTCCATATGTTCTTGTGCGAACCGCTTCTCTCTTGGCTGACGCAAGCAGCCGAAATCGGTAGTGAAAATCGGCATGATCGGCTCAGTTAAATCGATCGGCATGCCAATTTTTTTGTGTGATTTCGTTCGTTATTGGCTTGGTAAAAAGTGTGATCGGTACAGGTTGGTTGAATATACCGAGAGCATTTTTCTGTGTGCGCATTTTTCTGTGAGCGCATTTTTCTGTGAGCGCATTTTTCTGTGAGCGCATTTTTCTGTGTGCGCATTTTTCTGTGAGCGCATTTTTCTGTGAGCGCATTTTTCTGTGAGCGCATTTTTCTGTGAGCGCATTTTTCTGTGAGCGCATTTTTCTGTGAGCGCATTTTTCTGTGAGCGCATTTTTCTGTGAGCGCATTTTTCTGTGTGCGCATTTTTCTGTGTGCGCATTTTTCTGTGTGCGCATTTTTCTGTGTGCGCATTTTTCTTGTGCCATATCTGACAGTGGAGTTTATTTCTGTGTGCAATTGTTGTGTGGGCTTTTTTCATGTGCACCTTTTCACAGATCTGTTTAAAATATTTAATTTTTCACATTTACTATTCTAATTTTAAACAAACCTTAAAATTTTGTCATATCTGTCCAATAACACAGAGAAGCAATAAAGTTTCACCAACCTCAGTGTTCTACTCATTATTACTGCATGTAAAGTATTGATATTGTTTTTATAAAAACCATGTATTTTTGGGGAGAATTTTCTAATTATTTTCATGAATGTATGTATACTCATTTATATAAAAGCTTCATTTTAAAATAAGTCTCTTACTGATATATGCATTTGTTTCAATCATCTCTTTGTGATAAAAAATACTTCATCTTTTAAGTCCTCTGTATGCTAGTAAAATGTTATCAAAAGATGGGTCCACAGTTTGAATGCAATGAAAAGATTGAGCTCGGTTTGCATGTTAAATATTGATTGTAGATGCACACACAAATTGTTCTCAGTTTGAATTCTTCAAATTTTACATCATACACTTTGTGCGTCCACAATGTGTATGTAAAAGTTCAATTTTTAATTATTAAAAATTATGCAAATCTGAAGATATTTTGTGATTACTGAGATAATGCTGATTCCAACGATAGATTTATATTATCTGTAGCTATACTCGTTGACAGTGCCCTCAGTTCGATAGGATAGTGCTAGTGTCCTCGGTTTACACCGTAGACATGTGTGTGTGTGTGTGTGTGTGTGTGTGTGCGCTACAAGCCTATTCGAAGCCTGGCTCTACTAAAACTTGAATATCATTATTTTATGGGTAGTTAATATGATCGTCTCTTTAATATACTATATCCTAGTTTGCTAATTACATTTGTTGATTAAATATCATTATCATCAATTGAGAATAAATTAGAATAAATCCCTTGTCCTGATATGCTCATGGTGGATGAAGATCATGATAAGGCAACTTCAGATGAAACACCACAAACAACAGATCTAAACCAACCATTACAATGCGTTGCAACTGATAAGGAAATTAAAGGAAATTTATCACCTCAAATGGAATCTACTCAAGTTGATGCTCTTGCTTCTAGTAGACTCAGTGGCGCACGACCTATCTAGCTCCGACCTTCAAACTATACCAGACTCGTCATCCAAGAAAAAGCATTACAGTCCTTCTGATGTTCGCCCATTCCCTAAAGCAGCCCCATGCCAAGCTTCAAAAAAGGTCGCAAGCGTAGGCAAGCAGCCATTCTTAGGGTAGGTTTATACTCCAAACTTTGCTAAGATTTGCAAGCTTTGAAGTTCTGTAAAATTAGCTCCCCAAAGCTTAGCTTGTTCACACATACATGTGGTCTTGCAAAGTTTACCCTATTTTATAACCTTTATATCCTATAAAACAGATACACAAAACAATAGAACCCTTCCCCTTCTGGAAGAAAAAAGGTGTGACGTATTCACCCCTTTTGTGTATCCGTTTCCTGATTGGTGCTTTGAGTTACTAAGCTTTGAAAAGTTGAACAATTTCAAAGCTAGCTTCATGCTCTGGCGAAGGCAAAAACCTGAAGCTCTGACGTCATTTTTTAAGCTTCGCAGGCTGCTTTGCCGCTTAGCAAGAGAGTATAAACCAACCCTTACCGACACTCCTGTTAAAGATGCATTAGCAGCTGAAGCTGCACAAAGGGAATTAAAAAAAGAGCAAACGAGCAGAAAAGGGAAAAAGAGTTAGATGGAATCTTATGTCTTCTAAAACCCAGAAGAAACCAAAAAAAGTTGCTAAAGCTAAAAAAGATGCAGGAGAAGATGTTTACTGCCCTATTTGTGGAGAACCTTATTCAAGCTCAAAACCAGGAGAAAAATGGATAAAGTGTACACAATGTGTCAATTGGTGTCACGAAGAATGCACCAACCCAAGTCCATTTCTTGTTTGTCCCGATTGTAATGTTGACAAATAAATACAATTCTTCTTTAAATCTATGGGCATTTAGCATGTAACAACTTACCCCAATATGTGTAACAACTTACCCCATAGTGAGGCATGTTGTTACAGTTTGTCATTTCAATAAAAATTTTTTTTTTCTAAACAAGCATTTTATTTTAAGAAATGTTTAATATTGATTTGTATTGACAAAGGATTAGTCAGTTCATAACTGTTTTCAAAAGGTTTCTACAATTTGTACAAAAAATTAGAAAAATTATACTGTATAGTAAAAAGTGTAACACCTAACCCCGGTCTCCCCTACTATTTTCTACCTCTGGACTCTTGCGGTACCTGCCCTTGTGTCCCTGGTGTTCAAGTATACACCACAGCTGCCAATAGAGCGAAAGACTTGAGCATCAACGTTCAACTGACACTTTCAAATGGCTACCAGAGATCTCTCTGTGGGCCGTGCGAAAACGGGATCGTTACATGATAATGAAGAAGAAATTATTAGTGTTTTAAGTAATATTGTAAACTGGTTCAATAAATTAGGTTGGGTTATTCCAGTTGTCAATGCTAATAATATTACTGTAATGGAGGTCAATCCAAAAATTAACACTGTATTATTGGGCCACCAAATAGTGGAAAAAAATATTATTTCTGGTTTACTCGGTTTGAATATTGGACACATTTGAAGGGTTAATAATAAAACTAATAATTTCGCATTACAAGAAGCGTATGGTAAACGCGTAGTAATTACTAATTGGCAATGAAATCTCCATGGAAGAAGGTGCGAAAGATGATTTCAAAAAAGGATCAGCATTAAATATTCGTGTTAAACATGAAAATAATAAAATATATAATAAAACCCCAGTGTGTTTAATATCAAACAGTGAACTAGAGATATGTAGAGACAAGCATTTTATGAATATCTTTCTATATCTATATCTATATATATCTATATATTCCACGAGACCTCACAATGGCAAGTTTCCGGTGACTCTTCCCCTTTAGACCCGAACCTAACCTTACCCTGCTCGTGTAGCTCGCTTTGTCGAGGCGGGCAGGCTTACTAGGGCAAGTCGCATCAGCATCCCTTTTGAGCCGTGGCCAATCAGCCTAACCAAAACATTCAAGACATTTTCGGAATTTCTAAACACAAGTTCAGAGATGCTGCAGAACATTACAAATGCACCCATTGCAGTGCAACAAACTCTGGTGTTCTGAAATGCACCTATTGTATCGGAACGTTTTAGTATCATATAAATTACAACCAAATTTAATTAATTTATAACATTAAATTTCCAAGAATCGTTCTGTTTAAACTGAATCGTATTTTTTCTATTTTTATTTTTTAATACCATTTCCCTTTTTTTTAAAAAAAACCTCATAAATTGAAATTTAAAAAAAAACGTTGTAACAGTTATAATTATGCCTTAAGCTTAAAACGACCTAACAGAATAGATTATGCCTCCTTATGTACTTGCAGGTAGGTCCTAGAAAAAATTATTCTGCAGTTTTTTTTCTCTCCCCAATAACACTTTTAAACACATCCTAGGTGGGCTCGTCTCGTCTCTGTAGTAAGAAGAGGAGTAGTAGTAGGGAGAGGCTGAGACGTTCACATTTGTATTATAAATTTAGATGTTCTCCTATCAATTTTACGCCTAATGTCATTATTTCGATAAAGAACATGAAAAAAAAATTCTTTAGGTTTCATTATCAAAATTTTAAAAGTCTGGGATGTGTTATGTGGTTTTTTTTTCTTCTTCAACAAAAAACGAAAATGTAACTTGGGTTAGATGATGATACTTGTTGACTGGCGGCGGTAACAAAATGCTTTGTTTAAGTTAGAGGTTGGGGGGGGGGCGGCGGCGGGTTAGAAACTAATCACAGCATTCAAAGTGGGTAAATGATAGGGTACAGAACCAAGGTTCTTCCACCTTTCCGTCACAAAATGATAGGTTAAGTCCAAACCCTTATGTATATGTGTGCTGCATTTCCTGCAACAGATGTTGACTACTACCACCAGAATTTCATATACACAATGTGTATGTGTATAGTTAACTCTATGAAAGTGGATTTTCTTTTTGCTTCCAAAGTCATCATAATCATCCTCTTAACTATGAGATTTTTATCTTTATTACAATCGTTTTAGCTTTTTTGTTGTTGCAGAAATATAAATTTACGACAACAATGCTACACTTTTCAAAGATTTTAATCTAAGACACTTCGTTAGAAAATAACTCAGAAGGTGACCCTGGTGCACAAAATTATGTGCTATAATGAAAATTTTAATTTACGAGAAAATGCAATTAGTAATAGATAATTATTCCATAATTTTTTAGGTGTAGTGAGGTTAAGTTTACTTTAGTAACCACTTAAGAGGCACATTTATTCCGAAGTTCACTAGGCGTCCACATTGGACACACAAGTCAAAAACATAGAAACACACATTTGTTGACTAGTAGGGGCCCCAAAACAAGCAGCGCCTAGAGGCCACAATGCGCCCCTCCTACTATGTATGACCACTACAAGCACCTCGCCATTGTGTGGTCCACTTTTGTTTATACAGAGTATTTTAGTATGTTATACGAAGGCCAAAAAAGTTAGTGAAACATTATAAAACCCCTACTATTTCTTGAAAATTATAGACATTTACTTCCTCAGTGGGGGGTTAACATGGCTGACCACACATGCAGCAATGTTTACCCCCACCACACACACACATATGGGCAATAGGGTCTTTTTCAAATACAGATTTTTACCTGTATGATAAAAGTTTATTATAAATATATAGACGACTAATATGCTTTTACTACACTAGCTTCAGGTAGGTCTTCTTTGCGTCATTAGAAAGCCCCCTTCTCCCCCACAAATAGAAATTAAATTAAAAAAACATTGAAAAATTAAAATACAATTCAAAGAGGCTCCTTGAAATTGAGAGCTCCAAGAATATGGTTTTCTTAAGTCCGCTTCACACGAGACACTACAGTGTCGCCACAAAAAACGGTTCATTTTTAGCAGACTATATAGATTATATGCCTACTATGAGGATAGTCACATGTAACACCACTACCGTTATTTTTGCACCACTGTGGCGATAAGTGTTCAAGCACAGCCACAAGTGGCGAACCCCCCCCCCCATTTGTCAATGATGACGAAGGACATTCCAGTAGAAATGCAATCCATTGTTTTCAATGGTGGCCCGTGTGAAGCACGCTGCATCTACCACTGCATTGTGAGTCTGTGACACAAAGTGGCGACACAGTGTCTCGTATGAAGCCCACTTAAGAGGCCTCTGAGCTATGTAATTTAACATTAAACCGTGTCTCCTTTTTTTTGAAGACATTTATATTATAATTTCTAGTTACAAATGGAAGTAGCGTTAGTAGCCTACTCTTTATTTATTATACAGTAGTACACTGTAATAATGTATTATAATGAACACGTTTTGCTTCTTCAGCAATGATGGTGGGCCTTTTTTATTTTCATTTTTTGTGCCTTGCATTAATTTTCTTTTCGGTGTCTTGGTTAAATTGGTTTTTGGTTATAATGTCGACACTTTTCCAGGCGTGTAACAGATGCTCAATAGTTTTAACATTTAAGTTGTCTTAATAAGCCACGTTTGACAAATTTTTTACATCACGTTTTTACAACGAAATTCTTGTAATTATTTCTAAGAAATTTTGAACCAATTATATGTAGGAGCAAAAAAAGTATTTCTTTTAAAACGTTTTTAAGAATGTATTTTTTTTTTCCAAAAAAAAAAAAACTTATAACGTATATGCACCACAGGCAATAGAAATATGTTTGAAATAATTTAAATAACGAGATGAATAATGACGGGTCTAATTTTTTTTTCATATTCTCAAATGAAACTTATTTTAAGTATAATTTACTAAAACTAATAAAATCTCTTAGAAGTACTTATTCTCAATTTCAAAAATATGATTAAGCAAAACTTGAAAGCAAATTAGAAACTAGAAAATTTAACATTTATACACGTATTCTTTCAAAATACTGTCACCAGACTATTGTTGACAATATTTGAACCGAACTTGAAACTGAAAACATGAATGGCAAATTTTGATATTGACAAAAAAAAGTTATTTTTTACAAAAATCAAATTTCTAGTTTTCTTAGTTTTTGAGTTTTTCTTATCAATGCTGCTTGTGAAAACTCAGAACAATCTAAGTTACTATCTATTGTTCATCCAAAATTTGCATATTTTGACGACAAAAAAAACCTGCATTAGTACATTTGTGGATGCAAATCTGATAAAGAGGATAACAAATCGGTTTTGGTCAGTGTTGAAGAGTTTTTGTTTGGGTCTAGTGAACATGGAAGATGAAATTGGAAGAAAAGAAAGGGAGGGTTTTGCATTGGGTGGTCATCGGTCATGTTCAACACGGCTCAGTGAATATTTTTTCCACTGGACATTTCTTTGTGGTCAACGTTATTGGCACCCACTCATTTGCTATGGTACTTATATCTAGAAAAAAAAAATCTTTTTTGAGAGAGTTGTTTTCGTCAGTCTCAGAGTTAGATAACAAGTTTCTTTTTGTTAAGTGGCCGAAAAAAAAAAGTAGGTGATAAATAGGGTTTCACCCCTATGTTGCATAACAATTGCATTTTTATTTCTAAATAGTCTTTCTACGTGGCCCCCATTGACCAGTGTCCACTTGCGTGTAGTAGGTTCAACTTGATAAATTTTAGGTATTTGTTTGAGTGCAATGTGTTGGAGCATTATTAGGGTCCCATTTCGGTCCAAATGTCTCGTGTGACGAATGTGTCGAGTTTTTATTTTTCTCTCTCCCTTTTATACATTCGAATAAAAAAAATCCCTAGTTTTTGCTCTTATTTTAAGATTTCGAGATTATTCATTTCGATTTATTTTTGTCCTCTAAAGACACCAATTTATCTCCTACCTAACAGGCTGTATCTTTTCTCCCAATTCTTATAAATCCCTTTTTTCTATATATATAAATATATATAAATAATAATACATTTTATTTCATTTTCAAATAAATGGAAGTCTAAAAAAAACTGAACAAACTTCTATAATACACATAGACATTTGTTATTCAATTGTTAAGTATGCAATAGAGTCTATATCTTAAGTCTATCTTTACTTTTATTCACAAACTCAAAAAAAGTACATTTTTCTTCTTCTTGTCAGTGTATTGTCTAATTTCTTACGGTTCTGAATCAACATTTCATCTCCCCCCCCCCCCGCAAGAGTATCCATTCTACAAACAGATCCCAACTATACATATATTGAACATATATACCATATCGAATCTCACTGGCCCTCGAGGGAATAAGAGAGACAATACTTTTGAAGTTTTGAATTCATGCCGATTGTTGATTTTCTTTCAACTGATAACTAATAATAACGGACACCTCCTCCCTTCGGTCTCTTCAGAGGAAGGAATTCTTGGTCGAAGTATTGAGATTTACTTTGATATGGACGGTTTTATTATATCTTTTGCCATTTCCGAAAAATGTATGTTCAGTATATAAAATAGTATAGTACTACAATAAAAAAGGAGGAGGAGGGTCAGTTAAACATTATGAATTTATGTTCCATGAAAAATAATTTTACAAAGCGGACATGAACGTTTTTTTTTTTTCGGAAGCAGAATTCAGTGTTAGAAACTAGAATTGCAAGATGAAAGAGGTCCTAAAAATGGTTATGGTCATATTAAAAAAAAAACAATTAATGAAACTTCATGATGGTTTGCAATAGTAACATAATTTAATTGTACAATGGTCCAAATTTATTGTAATCTTTTTATACCAATACTAGAATTAAGCAACATTTTCGCAAAAAAACGAATTCTTCCTATCACTAGTCATTTATATGTTAATTGGCCATTTGACAATGGAATTCCCCTTACACGAAATTTTGCGCACGAAAAAAATTTGGTTTAATAAATATTGACAGATTTTTTTTCTAAAATCTGATCCAGGACAACTTTTGGCAATGTACATTGCATGCTACACTCAATCTTGTACCTTTGCTACAGGCCTCTATGACTCCTTGCAAAATAATTTTGCTAATTCAAATTAAAATGTTGTATCAAACATAATATCAGAAATAGTTAAAAAGTGTTTTCCAAATCACGATAGTTTATTTTGAAATATTTCATCAATAAAAACACTTTACATGTTCACACCTACTCTTCTAGTTTCTAACATACTGTAGTTTTAATGTTTTTCTTGTAAGGTACTTCTTAATATACATTAAAACATTGTAAATTAAGTATAGTTATCAAATTATTCTAAATTTTTATCTGAAGGTCCTAAAATGTTGTAACAAATTCAGTGAATTCATCCTAGTTATGATAAAATACACGTTATTCTAGTTAAGATTTGACGGATGATCAAGTTAAAATTTTAAATTTCTCCTCCTAATTATGAGCCGCACGTCGGATTTCCTTGTGAAATTGCTCTAATTTCCTATTCCGTTTTTAAGTGGCAGAACATCGAAGAGAGGAAAAGGGAGAATGTGTCAAGTTTTAGTTATTTTTTTTTGTTCATCATTCGAGAATAAGTGGGTTTACATATGTATATTGTATGAAAGATGATGACCATTGTGTGTAGAATAATGGAATAATATCTCATCCGTTTTTTCAGTCGACTGTTGCAATCAATGTACATGTTATGACCAATGCCTGTATAATACAATTTACAAACAAATATATACACAACTATCCAAAAGTGAAGTTGAAAAGTGGCGTATCATTATTTTTCACACTTTGTTAACGCCAGAAAATAGGTGGCCAATTAACCTGTCTTGAGTGTGTTTCCGCCTACTGTTCACCCTTAAAACCATAGCAGAAACAGACAAGGAAAAGGTGTGGAGAGGCATTGATGGGGGGGGGGGGGCGGTACTAGGTAGCAATTTTAGTATGGGAAATTGTAAATTGGAGGAGATTCAGGAAAAAAAAAAGATTCATACAAACAATAAATATAATTAATGCACAAGTTGGCCTACTTTTATAACTAGTCAGAGGGTCTCTAAAGTAATTTGATTTTTCGATTAGTTATTTTCTCAAATCAAAGTACAAAACATCCCGTTGCCGCAGAAAAAAATCGTTTAAAATGAAATATCCAAGAAACTACAAATCCTACCATATTTAAACGTAAGATTAATTAATGTCAGCAACATATTAAATTATACATCTACAGAAAAGTATACAAAGTTGTACATAATTACATAAGTTATTGATTTTTCAAAAAGTTTATCTTAAACACATGACATTCTTTCAACTTTTTGTAAAACTTTATTTGATTTTTGGCAACTTTTAGAAATGCAGTTTATAACATCTAATATATTTCATTTTAAACGATTTAATTGTGATTATCTATACTTTAATAATTAACAGTTTGAGGCACTAAGGGGACATACTGCATTATTCACGCTGTTTTTTTTTGTATTCCCTTCCCCCCCAACCAGCCCAACTTTCAGCGGAACCTTACGTGTCAATTTGGCACGCCCAATTGTAATTGGACGCGTGGCTTATATTATGAATGTTGTCATTTCCTTCCCCCCCCCCCAAAAAAAAAGTGCCAGCTAATAAGTAGTGTTATTTGTATTTACTAACGGGAAGTTTGCTTCGTGAAACAAACAGTAAAAAAAACACCCCTTTTTTTCCTCGGTTTTATAACTTATTTTTTTCTCTAACAAAAGTAGTTATTCTGGTTCATGTTAGAAATTTATTGAGGATGTCTATTTCAATTTTTAACATTATTGTTTTAAATTGTACAGAAAATTGATTTTCATAGGAAATTTCTCATTTTAAAATGGTTTTTTAAAAGGTCTGTAATTTGCACAAAAAAGGAAATATGAAAAAATATAATAAATCATACTGAGACCTATTTCGTAAAAGACCTTAGATAATATACAATGGTATGTTACTATTGTAAATACTAAGTAAATTTTTGTTTCATAAATGTTTGCTATTATTTAAGTACTAGTGTCCTCAAGACATTCAAAAATACCGCAGTATTTTAATAAAAAACATATTCACTATAAAATATTTATAAATTTCAAGTTTACTGCGATAAAATTCCAAAGTTTACTGCAGTTTGCACAACCGTGAATTGTAATTGCAATAGTCATTAAAATTGTGAAGCACAGATCGGATGGACGAATATGGCGCATTCCTTTTACTGTTATGACTAGGCGCCACGTATTTGTTTTCTATTTTCTCCATGGTTTTCTGAATGCGCTTTCTGCTTCACAACTTTTCTGTATAACAATTCACAATTATAATTATTAATGCCCAGTTTCCAGCTTTGAAGCGTAATTTCCTTGTACGAATTTATTTTTACAATTACAATTACAAAAAGTACTCTGCTAGCAGCCAAATAGGCCTTTGGCAGAGGGACATGAAAGTCCAAGTGCAGCATATCATACCATACATGCACACATCTGAGTGAGGCCGCGCATTCCAAGAACCCTTTTTGCCGGATGGCACCCTGTGATGTCTGAAACTGCCCTGTTTACAAAGGTATCAAAATTCGGTGAGGATTCTGTCGGAATTTTCACGAATTGTGACACTTTTAGGTAATTTTCGAAAAGAGTTTCTAAAATTAGAAACTTCAAAATACAAAAAGTGAAGTTTCTCACCAACCGTGACAACTATTAATTCCAGTTACCTGAAGTTCCCTGAAGTTACACAAATTGTTCTCTGGAATTATTCAAATAATTCCGGGAAATTGGTTCCATATAAGGAGATATTTTGGGACCAGATCCCACCATTGGTCAGTCGGACCTGTGGGTGAGCCCTGGTCGACAGTGGCCCCTCCTCCAAAGGCCGAGGGAATAAAACTACATGCTCAAGGCACTTGGAAATAGTTCGGACATGATGTGTCGGAAATGTACTTTGTTTTTGTACTAAAAGTTTCTAAGCCTCCAAAGAAGTCTTTGGAACATAGGAGGAATATTTTGAGCGTAGATTATTCCAGAGTCAAGATATTATTTCTCTCCCCTCAGTCGAGTTGAGAACTAACTGTCCAGTCGGTTATTCATATGTAATCATCAGAACCAAAGCATAGTTGTTAAATAAACCAGTTACCGTGTGTCTTTCATTGGAGTTACCTCTAGGAGGTATTCGCCATCACTGACCCTTTAAAACGTGAGAATAGGAAATCTGTAAAGGACCGAAAAAGCAAAGACATGCCCAGAAGCCCAACTCCCCACCCCTAGAGCTGGAGGTGCAGCTCAGAGGCGATCCAGAAGTAGACTGGGATCACCAGGCAGGTCCCTGAACTTGGACAAAAGTGCCAAACATCGCCAGAGGCTTACAATTTCACCAAGTGACGGCACTGCTGGCCCCCATAAAAAAATCTGAACATTATAAAATTTATTACATTAAAGAATTTACATTGTAGAAGTTGGAACTTTCCAACTTGGCACTTCAATGTAATATGTTTATGCAATTTTGCGTTTATTCAGGTTTTAGCATTTGTTTAATTTAGTCTCCTTGTGAATTTGAAGCTACTACTTTTTATATTCCCTTGTTTATATATGTTCACTATAAAATAGGCCTATTGGAGGTTTTTATAGTTGAGAAATTGTTATTCTCTAAAGACAGATTTGTTTGAGGTTATCTTACTTAAAAATAGGAAGATAGAATGATGAATTTGGACATTTGTTAAATAATTTTCACAAAATTTATGAATGAAGATCATCAGTCTTGTGTGAGGTCTTTTACAGTGGGAGACTAGACAAATTTATTCAAAATAGGTTACACATATTTTGCTGATGGATATAGATTAACTTAATCTGACTTGATATGTACAGATGAATAGATTATCAATATGATGTGGGTTTAAGAAACACGACCTAGCTATTAGTCTTTCAGAAGACTTTTTTGTGAATTCATTTTCTGATATCCATCTTTGTTCCCCCCCCCCCAAAAAAAAAGAACACACACGACACACTAATCCATAATCTGTAATACACACTTATTTGGTTTATAGTGTTGATGCTCAATCTGAAGGTCTACTGAACACACTATTAGTCTCATCACTATTCAATTTTCCACACGCTTGACTTAAATTATTGAAGGGGGTAAAAACTTAATGGAGTTTTTTTTTTCTCTTTCAGTCAAGTAGTAGAAGTTTAGAGAAAGTTAACTATAAAGTAAGAAGAAAAAAAAAACCCTTTTATTATGTTTGAACATGGGGGATAAAAATTGAAAGGTGTTTCAACCTCTTGATAAGAAGGAATTTAGTGAGGTTTAATAGGTGTGCCCCAACTGTTTAAATCCTCTTCTTTTCACTATAGGTCATCAGTAATGTTGATGATGTTTTAAAGAAATAGGGCTGAAGTGTTTTTGCTTTGATATTTAACATGAAAAATCTGTTCAACGTCTATTAAATAATGTGAATGTATTCTGTTATTTTTCCTTCTAACCCAGAGACTTGACTTTTTGAGGAAAAAAAAATTGGGGGTCCCCAGTGTGATCCTTAGTGCGTGATGACTTTGTCTTTGAGCACAGAAGAGATTTTTTTTCCCTTTTAAAACCCCTTCTTTTATTTTCTTCTCGAGTTCCTTTTCAAAAGTGCCCAATTGAAACTAAATTTTCTGCTTGGTGTAAAAAGGTAGTTTGGAGCAGCCAAAAAAGCAACAAGAAACTGCTCCAGTGCCATAGAAATATTTATTTTCTGTACGTTTCTGAACGTTCTGCTTCTCCGCACACGAGTGAGCACAGAACGGTTCCTAACTGTTCCTCGAGAGTATCAATCATTTCCTTGAGTGTTGAAACTTTTTTTTAAAGTGCAAAACTGTCGTCAATTTTAAGTCAAAGTTGCACCAAAATATATTGAGAAGAAAAAAAAAAACCATTTGTTCTTTTTCTCTCTTTTCTATTTCTCTGAAATCTGACCACCACATTTTCTCTTGTGTTTCTGAAATATATTGGTGGTCACATTTGTTTTGCCACCTGCACTTATTTTTGGAGATAACGTATTGGAGGTGTGATTCCCTTGATCATAAGCGATCACCAACTACATTACAGTAATTTTCTACCATAAACGGCATAAACGCCTTTTTGAATGTAGAAACATTTCATTTCCAATTTTGATGTAAATAAAATGTTTTTTATTATTATTTACAAATATTGAAATCAATTGTAAACAAAATTTAACCATGAATCTAAATTAATAAGTCCGAGATACACAGAATCATTGATTCAACTTTTTATTAAGAGTTAGGACGTCCGAGATTCACCCTCGATGTTAGCCCCCTTGATTTATTCAGATATTGTACAGTAGCTTTCAAATTACTCGGAAATAAAAACATGCAAAAACATTATTGTTATACAATGCTCAAAATCTCAAACTTTAGATTAAAATTAAACTCTTAAATGGTTTTTCAAACCATTATTAAAAAATAATATTGAAAAGCATTGTTCTTCAATTCTTCAAAGGAATTAGAATATATTTCTCAATTCACACTTATTTTCAACTGAGCTTTTTGTATCCAAAAACTCATTCAATTAGTCTTTTAGCCATTAATTCAAATGATTTACGAAAGTAGTTCAGTTCATTTTAAGGCTTTTTTTTATTAACTGTGTTTCGTATGTCTAGTTTCTTTGTCAACCACATTTATTTCACAGCATTTGAAATGTGTTTGAGAAACACCATGTCCAAAAAAAAAGCATTGTAATATAATGCATATGGCAAACGGGTTGTTGTTATTGTGTTGGGTTAATGTTAATTTATATCAGTTCAAATTATCATAAGAAATGTTTAAGTCTTTTTATATCTGATTTTGGAAACGACCTAACTTTATGCAGACGGCGTTTAGCAGACACTATTTTTTAAATTTTTGTCTATAAAATTTTATTTTGAAAAATATCGACAAGAAAATGCTATTAAGTGATTGAGCCACTCTTCTAGTTTTCAAAACACCGTCTAGTTTCTCTTAATTTTGCTTTTGAAAAACAGAATAATCACAGTTCGAAAATGAGATGTTTATAATTTTTCTATAACAAAATGTGAACACGAAATGAAAATACATGTATGTTTGTAAATTGTTTTGGAGATTTTTTTTAACAAAAATTCCTGTCCTTCCTTCCTTTGACAAGTACAGACCTCTATGTTCAGAAATAAGAAATTGCTAGTAGGTTCGTTGTTCTCTCTTATACTCTTATACAAAGTGTCCCACAAAACCTTGTGTATATTGGTGAAATAGGGTGGAATTTTCAAATAAATTTCTTAATAACATGATTATATGAGCTCGTACATATATTTTTACACTAAATACAGTATGAAGTAAAAAAAAAAAATGCAAAGCTCAAAAGATTAATTCCTTGTGCTTTTTCAACCTTTTTGGGACTTCTGGGACCAGCTGAGCGCGCTCCTGAGGCATTTTTAGATCTTTTAGAGCATTTAAATATTTTTCCACTTTTTGCCGTTTTTTTGAAAGTTGGCTTTTGACCCATTTTATCGAATTTTAAAATTTTTTGAATCTTTGTGCTTTTTCCAAGATTTTTGGGACTTCTTGGGGCCAGTTGAGCACTCCTGAGGCATTTGTGTTCTCCTTGGCTGTTTTTTTGAAAAAAAGCCAAAGACCCTTACTAAATACTCCATTGTGTAAATACTCCTTTGTAACATTGAGAGGCCTGTGAAGTAGGTTAATTTCTGAAAAATAATCATAGAGGGTGCTCGCATCGTAGTTTATTATGTATATAGGACGTTATGGTTATTCTCTACTATGATATACAGCTTATTATGTATATATGGTAATTTTTGTGGGGATGTATTAGAGCCTACAGTTGACGTAAATGTCTTCCGCCATCTTGGATGTCCTTTAGCCTGATCGAAATCACAAACGTAAGTTATTTTGCTATTTTCTAGCAAATTTTTGTAAATTTTTGAAAAAAAAAATAAATATAAATATAGAGTTAGTGAAATTTCGTAGTTAAATTACCTAATTTTAGTTAGGGAAGCAACTCTAAAACGAAAACGAAATCGATCACCTATGGCGATTTGTGTGGTCATTTTTGACTAAATAATCGCTGCTAAACGTAAGTTTTTTTTAACTTTTATTGTTCTTTGCACTTAACATTCATGCTTGAATAGAAAATCTGCCACGTAGGGTTGGTTATTCTTTTTAAAACGACGTCGTTTTCCATCGAAGCAGTGGCGATAAACGCTTCTGCGCATGCGCGCTTATTTCATTGCTACGAAATCCAACTACGAAATTATTCAATAATTTCGTAATTTTAGTGATCATTTCGTACAAAAGAACTTACTGGTGTAGGACACTGGTTTATCACCATTATGCAATTTAAATATGAAGCTGCAAGCATAAGAATACTAATTTTGTTCATTTTCCTTTCTGAGAGTGAAATTATTTGCAATATTGAAGCCAAATCTTTGATCGACTCATAAAAAGTAGAAACGAAAAGAAAAATTATGCATCTCAATAATCTACAGTGGTACAAATAGTTTGAAATTTACAAACTATACCATCAAACTCGTGAGTAAATTTAAGAAAACTAGAAAATATTTTAGAAACTAGAATTTGTTGTCTTCTAATATTTGATATCTTTTAAAATAAGCTTCTTATTTCAGTCTGAAAATGACCCAACTTTAAGCAGACGATATTTTTTAAATTTTTTGTCTATAAAACGCTTATTTTGTAAAGTATTAAATATCAACATGAAAATAACATTTAATTGAGTTACCATTCTAGTTTCTAAAACGCTTTATAGTTTCTCTTAGTTTTGTAAATGAACCACATTTTCATGTTCATTTCTTTTAAAATAAGCTTTTTTATATTTTAAAATGACGATATTTTTTTTATAAATTTTGTCTATAAAAACTTTATTGAGCTACGTTTCTAGTTTTTAAAACACTTTCTAGTTTCTGCTGAGTTTAAAAATCAGCTTTGTTCCTAAAAATTATAAAGTTAAACTTACTTATTAATCAACTTACGAATTTGTCTTTGGTGGTTGTTTTCGTTTGAAAATGACGTCCTTCTTACAGTTGGTCAACATATTATTTTCAAATTTGACCAAATATTTATCAATAGATTTACATAATTTTGCAGAATCCTTTCAGTCATAAGTTTAACCATTAGCTGAAGCTTCTTTAAATAATTTTTTTTACTTCTATGTATATACATCCACACATAGGGACTAATTGAAGTGAAGTAAACAGGCGGTGGTGTAAATATTGCATATTTTAGTAAATAAAGTGTATTTTTCTTTGTGTAGTCAATAGGCTTATTTTTTTTTGCAGTTTCAGCATCTTGTAAATTCGTTTATTTTCTATATATTGGCGTTTTTTAGCAAATAAGGTACAGAACTTCATTATAAGTGGTAAATCGACTGTTTAGTGAAGTTTGCTTGAAATTTGTGTCCATAATTTAGCTGCATCAAGTGTATTATTTGAGAAGTCCTCATTTGTGGACAAAGTGACTAAGTGGTCATAAACATGGCAAACAATGAAGAGCATGAACCAATTAAGACTATGTGGTTTTAGTTTTTATGATTTATATTCTACTTATTTAGTATTTTTTGTTGTGAATTATTTGATAAAACTATTTTGTAATAAATTAGGTTGCAGTTATGCTGATATAAGTGTGAAATCCTTTTGTTAGGTGTAGCATAAACGTACACCTAACAAAAAAGTACTACACTTACCTTACTAGTTAGATACTTACCGCGAATAACGATTGACGATCAAAGAGTAGAGTAGATTTAAAAATAAAATATAACTGAAGAAAATTAATTTGATAACGGTCGTTGGAGCCTACAATCATATGATATTAAATTTCAATATCATACGATTGCTTTAATGGTTCCAATGTCCATTTAGGGGGACAAAAAATTTATTTTTTCTCTCTGGTCTGTTTTTGAGGTGCAAAGTGCACCATTTTCAATATCATGTCAATTGTCAATGACATGAAATCACGGTCATTAACTAATGACGTATGATTTCAACAGAGTATTCAATGGGGTAAAAGTTCGCTAGCTAGCCATGCAGCTCTGGGCTAGAAAATAGCTCTGATTATCAACCACATGATATGTCCACATGATAATCATGTGAACAATCCAAAGGTTGGGTGACCACTACGCATTAAAATTACTTTTGCGAAAAACAAAAAATTGACGAGTTAGTTGAAACATAGTGTCTGGAGAAGAAGGGTCGAAGCTGGTGGAAGAGTGAGTGAGTGAGTGAGTGAAGAGTGGAAGAGTGAGTGAAGAGGAATTGAGTGATTGTGTGTGTGTTGCAACAGAGTTCTACACCGAAGATGGACCCCGAAATATTGTGAGTTACAAAAAATTCATAAAAAATTCATACAACTTATACGATATACACTTATACGTATATGTATATGTTATAAAGTAAATTTATAACTTATACACTAATGAGCAGAATGAATTCTAATTAAATGTGTTTGGGTGAATTAGAACTTGATTGCATTGGGCTGAGTTGAATTCAGAGGGATTCAATTTAGCCTGGGACAATCAGGTTCCTCCGTAAACAATTAGACCCTTAGTCCAGACCTAGTTGTAATTATACCAAAGTAACAGACCAGAGCAAAGTGTAAAACAGCCCCTACCACCCCTTTTTTTCTTATTGTACTCTTTTGTGAACAAATAAATTTAACCTCTTTAGCAAAACAACAAGTTCCCTTTTTTGATTGGAAGTACCAGAAGAGGGGGGTAATACGGCTGAACCTCAGAGCTTCATTGCTCTTACACCTGAGGTCATCATAAGACATCTTTGTAAGCGCTTTTCTTCAAGCCAACTTTAGTTGGTGAAAAGCGCCCAACACTTATGGAAACCGGGCACAAGAGAAATCCAACATTCTACAAAACCATCGAAGGCAGAAAAACTGTTTGCTAGAATCTTAGGAAAACCACCAATTTTAAGTGATGTTCAACTAAGAAAAAAGAGCATGGGTTCAGTGAAGATGTCACGATGGATGAAAACAGTGTTGTCACTAGGTGGCTTGACAACAAGTGTGTAACATTGGCTTCTAATTTTGTCAGTAAAGGAAATGAAGACATTGCAAAACATTGAAGTAAGCAAGAGAAAAAATACATTGAAGTTCGAAGGCCTGAAGTTGTCAAATTATACAACAGCTCAATGGGAGGAGTGGACAAGCTTGATTTTCTTATTCGCTGTTCAGAATACATGTTCGATCGAAGAAATGGATGCTGAGAATGATGTTTCATGTTGTTGATGCAGCTTTAACAAACAGCTGGATACAATATAAGAAGCAATCACATGAAGAACAAATTCCAAAAAAGCAACAACTAGATCTCATGCATTTTCGAATGGAAATTGCTGAAGCTTTAGTCAAACATGGAATTGACAAACAAAAGAAAAGAGGCAGGCCTACTAGCATTGATGTGTTGGAACCTAAAGCAAAAAGGGGTCCAAAAGTTTCTACTCCCGGAAACAATGTTAGATTTGATGCTGTGGGACATTGGCCAATTATGATGGATGACCAAAATGCGAGGCTAGAGGCTAGATGGCTGGTTACTATTGGTTGTTAACTTAAGAGTTCTAGCTTCTAACAAGGCGTTTTTGATTTAAAAATTCCATTTTGATATCAACCAACAGTTATGATTTTTTATTTCACAATTGGCTCCTGGGCCACAGATTGAGAAACATTTTCTTAATAAATGCTTAAAAATCTGAGCCCTACTTATCAGACAAAAACAATTTTTTTTTCACTGTAAATTTAAAATTAAAATGTAATTTTATAACATTGAACAAGAAAAATAAAATGAAATTATCAAATTTATCGTATAATCTTTTCATACACAACTTTTTATAATTAATTCATTATTATAATTACTAATGGGGTAACCCGTCATAAATGACGGGAGCACAATTCACAGGCAATTGTGTGCGCACACGCGTCGTTTTTTTCTTTTTTACTCCTTTCATTTCAATTGCAGTTTTCCCCCCTCTCTCCTATTTAATATCATGGTCATATAGTTGACCTTGAGAAAAAAGCTGTTCTTTTGTTTATTTAAATTCCGACTTGCTTCAAGGGTTTTGTACAGTGTTACTCCACACACATACACAGACCTGGGATATTATATATATAATTACATACATATACACAAATAAACCTTTTCACTGCTTTATTTTAAAAAAAATTCACAATCAATAAAATAAAATATGTAAAATTCTTTTCATAAAATGAAACTTGAAATGTTGACGGCATAAAAGTAAATTCAAAATTTCTCGAAACTCCACGAAACACTTAAATCAAATTATACCGAAGTCAGAAACAACTTTAACAAATACGTAATTGTTTTTATATTACTTCCAAATGTACAAAAATGTTGTCCCTATGGTATACAGACAACAGTAACAAAAACCGATGTCGGTGGAAACTCCTCAAGAACCAAAATCGTGGTTCCGAGCCGAAATATTCGACATTTAATTAATACGTGTTTGCACATCTTGCTTGTATCGCAACCGAATTCGCATATTTTTTTCTTTCCAACGAAAGAAGCATTAGACGAAATAGTGCCGTACTAATGTTGTTTATGTGGACGAATGTCGCCGTTAGGAATACTGAAAATTTGTTTCATAACCATCGAAGATTCCATCACTCTTACTAGGTTGGGATTGCTCTTTAAGAAAGTCTTTACTTGCAACGTACAGAGTTAAGTAATGCTTTAGAGCCATAAAAGCTCTTTCTCCTTCCTCCTGTTGTTGTTGCGACCACGAAGACGAAGACGATGAAGACTGAGGCAGTTGTGGCGGCAGCTGATGCTGCTGCTTAACTATTGCCTGTTGCTCTAAAGCTTTTTGTTTCTGTTTCAGAACTGAGAATTAAAAAATAGACAAAATGTGTAGCGTTGTTTATTTTCGTCTTTCAGGAGAGCAAAAATGAAGAGAAACTTGAATGTTTTTTAAAATGTAGAAGGGTAGCTCTATCACTTATAACGATATATTTTGATGTTTATTAATCTTTCAAAGAGATCAGACTGGCTAGATCTAGACACTACTGATACTCTCAATCCACAGCGACTCGCTGTTTTTGTGAATAAAGTATCTTTGTAAATATAAACTATGTGTGGACTTTGTCATTTCTTGGGAGAGGAACTTAATGTTATAGCCGCCATGTAGCCAATGATTCAACAGGGCAACGAAGCCTCCAGCAGCCACGTGTAAGAAGACATCTCAACGCTAATTTATACCTCTGGGCTCCTGAGGTACCGACCCTTGTGTGTTCCTGGTGGTTAAGTATACAACACAGGAGCCAATCATCAACATTCACTCGACACTTCAGAATGGCTAGCAAAGATCTCTCTGCGGAATCGGGAATGTTACATAAGTGATATTATTAAAATTCAAGTTCGTTTCAATGAACAATGAATTTTATTTCCATTTAATCGTGTGTATTTTATAAAAAAACTCATTTCGTAAACAAGATGTTTTGATAAAACATAGCATAAATGACACAAGTAGCCTTGGTTTCAGATTTTCTTCTCTGTATTATAATGCAGGAAATCACAAAGTTTAAAAACAATTTCTTTTGCTTTCTCTTTATAATTACGGTTGCTACGCTTGAGAGGCGACACTGGAATGCGGTGTGGAAAAAGAGACATTGGAATGTGATACTGAAAATGAGTGCTCTATAGTAGTCTATGGGAGAAAGTGGCCCAGAAATGTATTTTCCTATACTACTAGTGGGGATTTGAATTTCCTATTTACAGAGGATTGGGCACATTTTAAAATTAATAATTAATAATGAAATACTTACAAATAAATTTTATTATTTTGTACACTTGTTTTTGTGTGTGTACACTGTGTGTGTGTGTGTGTGTGTGTGTGTGTGTGCATGCATGTTTGTGGCCCGTGAGCTACAAAATGTGATAAATTCGAAATTTTAAATCATTGTCTGTTACCAGCAAAGGCGATACATACAAAATTTTCAATGAAATTGACAATTACCAAGATGTTTGCTGGAGTCGGTTGTATTGGTTGTTATCCGTGATAGTAGAGACTCATCATTTTTCTAAGTCCATGGTGCACAATTAGTAGAATTGCAGGATGTTGCCTCTCTGAAAATTTAATCACTACTGAAGGGACTTGAATTTTTTAAAAGTAGAGGGTGCTTTTCATAACCTAATTTTATTACATTTCATTCTTAAACTCCACCCATTCTCCCTATTTGTCAATTCAATTTTCTGTCCACACCTGTTTAACCTACATTTAATTAAAAATAATTTCCATCACCCCAAACTTGTTGAAACTTGTTTTACCCCTTCCCCTACATGTGTCAATTCAATTTCCTGTCCAACACCAGTCAAAATTTGTTCTTGGCCCCCCTCCCTCTATGTGTGAATTCAATTTCCTGCCCAAACTAGTATGTGACCTACATTTAATTAAAAAAATTAATGTCCAAACATTTTGACCCCTAACTTCCATTTACTGTCCAATACATTAAAGAAAAAGCCAGTTCCTGTCCAAACATGACTTGAAATTAAATATATTAAGTCTGCCACTTTTAAAGCAAACTTTCATTGACTTGTTGGCCATCAAGAACAGTTACTTATTTTCTGCTCTGTAGTGATCAGTGTTTATGTTGTTTAATTTTCAACATGTCACAACAAATCAATAAAGAAATCAACAATGAATGAGATGAGGTAAAGTTCATATTTATTAATACCATTATTATAGACAAAAAAAATCACGTGTTAATATTTTTAATGTATATTTGTTATTTACATTTTTACATAAGACATTTTATTGTATTGAATTTTAGCTCATTACCAAAAAAACATTTAATTATTTTTATATTTAGTTTGGATAGTGGTTATCTTCTGACCAATTAACAATTCCTGAGACCAATGCCATTTTAAATATGTACAAGAATAGTCCCACAAACATTACTGTTCCTATGCCAGTGATGCCACTGAATCCGTCAAGATTTGAAATGATTTCATATCTTGAGCAAGTGGTAAAGATTTCGCCACATACAGATAAAAATATGACTAAAATAAATTATCTTTGTAATAGATCGGAGATATGACAAGCAACAAAAACAAACATGACTTTTTTTTCCAACCTGATGCTGAAATCCAGGCACTATTTCATCCATGTGTAATTTACATTTTTACCAAAAAGTATTACCCTAAATAATTTAATAACACAATCATCATTTTTTAGATTGAATAAGGAGGTGGACAAATTATCAACTTTGAAAATCCACAGCTAGGCCCTTCTCTTCACGACAACATACTGCTGCAACCTTGCCACAATCCGAACCCTTTAACCCCAACAATTACTTTAAAATCTCAAACACAAACACAAGAAATAGACAATTGATGTAATACAACAGTTTTGGCATCCACAATTTATTTTCAAAATTTATATGATATTCCTATGCATGAGATTTCATTTCGCATTGTTGAAATTTTTGATACTATTTTTCTAGCGGCAACGAGTACTGCCAGTCCAAATGATTATGTTCGTTTCTTTAAGGATTCACCATGCTTAAAAAATCCTGTCAATTTACCTTTTATAAAACTGAATGAATCGACAGCCATTCGTATATTAATGGAAATTATGAAAATTCAAAATTCAAACGATAAGTTCAGTATGGCATCTGGAGATTTCAAATTAATAAATATGCAATTATTCATTGCATAAGTTACCATGAGTTTGATACGGCAAGGCAAGCCACTTAAATGTCAAGCAAGACAAATTGTTTTTAATGTTGTTTCATTTATGGAGGAAGAAAAGAGGTTGGGAGCACCTAAAATTGACTTAAAGAAGGCACGTGAAAGGGTTTCAGATGTCACATGTGTTTCTATAGCAACCATCAAACGCAAAGTGAAGGAAGGTAATGAAGAGCCTGAATTTGGAACTCCTGGTAAGTAAAGAAAGCGGGAAAGTCCAGTTACAAATTTGGATGACTTTCATGAACAAGTTGTTTGTCAAATTATACATAATTTCTATAGAGAGAGAAAATTCCCAACACTATCATCTATAACTGCAGAAATGGTTGAGATGTTCCTTCAATGGACACAAAAGCAGCACAAGAAAAATGATGTTGAAGGCATTTGTCATCCTACAAGGATAGGCTACATCAAAGAGGCAATCAGGAGCCAACAATGAAGACTGGATTAAGGCAAACAAAGACAGGCCTCAGCAAGGGCGACAATAATGAGGGAACTCAGAACACGGGGGCACCAGTGGCCGATAGATAACGAAGTCACGCTCGAAGACGATATGCTCCGAGCCTTACTCCAACGGTTTGCAGCAGTGGCGGTATTTGACGACTACCAAGGATGGTAGAAACTAAGCGATTTTAATTTGGGGTTTAATTGATGGTTGGAGGGCTGGTGGTTTGATGGTGAGAGCATGCAATAATCCGGAGTACATAGCATGTTGTACTGCTGGGTGGGTCCAGGCTGGTGGAGCCAACCCGCCTCCTGAGGTAAGGTTAGCAAGCCAGCAAGAACAACGGAGAAAACATGTTGATTAACACCAATCCTTGGGCTGCTCAATGAGCTTGAAGCTCAACTTTTTAAACTCACATCTGGACTATTTCCCAAAAAAATCTTGGTGCTGCGAGTGAAGAGCAAGGAGAGGTTTCATCAGGACATCAAAGAAATGGAGCGGTGGTATCAAGGACGATGGGATGTGAACATGATTGCGGACTACTGCTGGATGCTGCACAGGGAAGAGACAGGTGCGGTACACAAGAGAAAAAGTTCGAAACGAAGCTTTGAGGGCAAAAAAATTCGGTATTATAAAGATCTTTGATTGTACAATATAAATGTACAAACATCTGTTAAATACAATGTAATTTCACCTTGATTATGTTTTTTTGAATTAAAGTGTTACTACACTTCTATCTGTTCTGTGTGTTTCTCATAAACTTTCATACCCACTTTGAGAAAAAACCTCGAACTCAGCGTACTGAAAATCACAAGAAACAGCTAATATTGTGGGGGGGGGGGAATGAAGTATTTATTTGCAGGCCTGCATTATCTATAATTGAATTCAAAAATAAAAAAATTGCGTTTAATAAACAATCAGAAATGTAAGTGAGCTTATAGTTATGAAACGGTCAAAATTCGGTATTTACCCAAAAAGTCTAACTCTTAAATAGTTCTAATTTTTGTCAGTAAATTAAGGTTTTAAGGCATGAAGAAGATTCATGCAAAATTAATGGTTTTACTGGTTTCTTTCAAACAGTTGCAAAAATCGCAAAATTTGGGGTGAGCTTATAGTTGTGAAACACACTTTATATATTTATTGATTTTATTACAAGAACTTAATAAAGAAGTGCCGTCACCTCCAGTCACCCCAAGGTGTACGTTAAATTCACCGCCTTTGGTTGCCATGTTGGAAACAGACACAGCCTCCTATAAGGCACTTCCTTAAACATAGACGGTTGTTGCCATTTAACCGTTCGCGTGAACGTCCGTTTCAGGATTCGGGTATTTTTAATTAATTCACTTTTGATAAATTTAATATTCATGATAGTTACCCAAATTAATGATTTACTTTTCTTTTACTTTACTTAGGAATTATCAAAATGAAAGATTTTCCAATAGACGACACTGCTTCTGTATCGTCTTTAGATCACCTCAAAGTGCACCATTTCAAATGTCCTTGTAGATTGATGTTTTTGTTTGCTGTTTTTCTCGTTACTTTTATGTTTTGGGTTATTCGAGACATTTTTTTATGCATTTATTATCACTCTTTCTAATTTACGAAACTATTCATTGACAAACCTCTTCTTTTTATTGCACTGATCTTTGATCTGATCTTTCACAACTTTCAAATTTTTCAAAACTAAAAACATTTAAAATCTTAAAACTTTCACAACATTCAAAACTCAAACTCAAAATTTTAAAACTTTCAATCCTTTCGAAACTTAGTTATTTGAAAGTTATTAAAGTTTTGAAAGTTAGTGAAATCAAAGAAGCTCGCCAATGGTTAAAACTACTTTTGCGTCCTCATTAGCTCACCTCAATCTCAATGTTTACCAATTATGGTAAACATCAATGAAAATGTTCATGCATATTGATTTTTTTGTTGTCTCTTTTTGTCATTACTTATGTGTCAAGGGTTTTTATTGACATATTCTTGCGCACTCATCAAACTGTTTAATTTATGAAACTCCACTGATTGCCAAATCTATTCATTTTAATTGGCTAATCTTTGAAATTCAAAACTTTCAATCCTTTCAAAACTTCACATTTTTGATTCCACTAGCAGGCCAATATTGCTATGGAGTAAAATGTCACATACATAAAATAGATCTATATAAGAAACCTACTTGGTCTGGAAGATATTTGAACTTCCTTTCCTACCATCCTAACAATTATAAAAATCGGTAATTAATAACAGGTCTGCAATGAATTTTTTTTCTTTGCAATAAAGGGTGTTTCTTATGTAACTTTTAATGCTTAGTTCAGGAAAAATACTAAAAGCAATCCATCACGTACAGTTTTGACACTAATGGAATTTCCTTCTTTCAGATTGCGTAACTAAATGTGACCATGGCTTCAAGAGGTTGTGTCAATTCTCCTGATAGCTTTTGCTACATTTGCGGAGAAATTGTAGTGAAAAAACAACAGCGAAACATCACGGACTTTGTCAAGAAAGTGTATTTTGCATATTTTGGTGTTAAGATTGGAGACCAGGACAAGTCATAGGCCCCTCATGGAGTCTGTTCAAGTTGCGTCAAAGGACTCCGCATGTGGTCGAAGGGCAAAGTGAAGTCATTTCGTTTTGGAGTGCCTATGATTTGGAGAGAGCCCCGACACCACAGCGATGATTGCTCCTTTTGCACATGCAACATACGAGGCTACAGTTTAAAAAACAGAAAAGTGATCTCCTACCCCAACAATGAATCTGCACTACGCCCTGTGCCTCATTGACCAGGCATTCCGATACCTTTGCCTCCAGAAAGGCTAGACTACGTGCCTTCACCAACAGGGAGCGAGTTGGAGGAAAGTTCTGCTGATGAGTTTCAAGTGGACGACACCAGAGGACCCCAACTGTTTTCACAACCAGAATTAAATTTGATCCGAGATCTGTTCATTCCTAAGGATTCTGCTGAGTTGCTTGGCTCCAGACTACAGGAGAAGAACTTGTTGGCAGCTGGGACCTCATTCTCTTGGTATCGAAACCGAGAGAAAGCCTTCCAGCCTTACTTTACTCAGGATGGTGAACTTGTTTACAGCTCCGATGTCCCTGGTTTGATGGCAACGTTTAAAATTCAGCATGAGGCGGATGATTAGAAACTCTTCATTGACTCGTCCAAGAGAAGCCTGAACGCTGTCCTTCTTCAAACTATTACTTAGAAAGTTACTTCAGAAAGAAAATGTCTTTTTTTATGTTTCTCATTTGTGAAATAAAATTTCAAACGTCAGGATTTTGGGTTTAAAGTGAATTTTTCGAAACGGTAGTGCTTTTACCACAAATATCTGTCGATATCTTCTTAAATTAAATAGATCCGTAAAAAACATTTAATGAACTAAATAGCAGTCGACATCAGTTAAGGACGACGTATTAACATTATTAACTGAGTACTACGTAAATTTTCGTGCATTCCCGTAATTTTTGTTGATCTTAACGTTTTTTTTCCTCACTGTTTTCTCTTGCTGTGGTAAGTTTATTATTATAATAATTATTATTGACGAGGTGAACAATTATTTAAAATTCAAATTCGCCGCTTTTACAACGAATGAACGAATGACGTATCATTTGAATTTCGCCATCTAGTGGTGGGCTACTCGTGAGTTACCCGGCATAGCCACCTTATATACCAGGCCTGACATTTGGTCCATAGGCTAATGTTAAAAATTTAAGTCATAAATGGCCGCCGTTTTGCATCTCTTACTCGCTTGGTGGTGCTAGTCACCAATTAAGAAAGAAGATAGAAACATATTATACAGAAATAAAACAATAATTTATTAATAATAATTTAATAATAACAATTTAATAATAGTAATTTAATAATTCATTAATAAATTATTAAATTAATTAATTATTACATTAATAATAAGCTATTAAATTAATAAATTTTTGTAAAAAAACAAGATAATGCATTTCCGGTATTCACCGCTACCAAGATAATGCATTTCCTGTATTAGCAACTTTTAAGATGTTAACATGAAATATTCATTATGTGATGGGGTATAAACAGAAAAATAACTGTTTGATCTTTTTGCCGGGCTTTTTAAAATTTGATTCTGAAATTTAATACCATCGGCACTAACAGAAGTAATGAATCCCTCGTGTGGCGGGACATTTAAATTTAATTTCTCGCAATCTTTTTTTTGGGTGGCTCTGTTCCTAAGCACAGAAATCACTGCAGAACAGTGTTTAGCTGTATTAAATTGATTTGGTTTTTCATCCTTTTAGGAAAATCATGGATTTCCAAGAAGGTGACTTTGTTGAAATGAAAAAGAAGTGTAAAGTGGATGTTGGTAGGGTTGTGACGGTGATACCACGATACATACGGATCAACATCCCATATTACAACAAAGAGACCTTCACATTTCAAAAAACAACCAGCAAAATTCTAATGCAACAGTGGCTAAACAAGTTTATTTCGAAAATAAAAAACCCAATAACAAAACACCTACTACTAGGAATGGTCAAAGGCTCATGTAAGTTATTAATTTAAAGTTTTCCTATAATGGGAATTGATTTTAATTTTTTTTTTCTTAAAACATATTGCAGATCTTGATTCAAAAGTCAATCCTCCTGGTCCTGACACCGATACTGCTGCTGGACCTGATGTTGATAATTCTGCTGGCCATAATATCGATCTTGACACAGATGATGCTGCTGGCCCTGACATCGATCCAACACCAGGTCCAAGTACTACTGATTTTGCTCCTGAGGAGGATAATGATAACATCTTTGAACAAGATGAACGATGCGATCATCATAGCAATTATCAACCTGTAAGTTTACATTGTTTTATTGGATTAGTCTAGTTTTAATATCATGTTTTAATTTTTATTTCAGCGGGATGACAGAAAACGATTTAAAAGAGATGAGACTTTGCCAATGTACAGAAAAAAAGACAGCAAAGAAGAACGTAAAAAAAAAGCAAAGGCAGAAGACTCGAGAGGAAAATAGAGAAAGAAGACAGAAAGAAAAAATACAGAAAGGAGAAATTTTGTCTTTCTTCTTTCTCTCAAGTACTTAACAAGCAAGTTCCCAGGACTGTCGGAAGCAAAGTTAAAAGAAGAAGTTTTTACCAGTCCAGACTTACGAAAACTTATGAGGGATGAAAGCTTTGAAGCACAGATGGGAGACATCGAGAGAATGGCGTGGACATCCCTTAGAGATGTTGTCACGAAGTTTCTTGGCAATCAAAAAGATCCTAACTTCAAGAACATTGTAGAAAACATGTTGAAGTACCTCCAAGCCTTGGGCGGCTCAATGAGCTCGAAGCTCCACTTTTTAAACTCGCATCTGGACTATTTCCGAAAAAATCTTGGTGCTGTAAGTGAAGAGCAAGGAGAGAGGTTTCATCAGGACATCAAGGAAATGGAGCGGAGGTAACAAGGACGATGGGATGTGAACATGATTGCGGACTACTGCTGGATGCTGCACAGGGAAGAGACAGGTGCTGTACACAAGAAAAAAGTTCGAAACGAAGCTTTGAGGGCAAGAAAATTCGGTATTATAAGGATCTTTGATTGTACAATATAAATGTACAAACAACATCTGTTAAATACAATGTAATTTCACCTTGATCTTATATGTTTTTGAATTAAAGTGTTACTACACTTTTATCTGTTGTGTGTGTTTCTGAAACTTTCATACCCACTTTGCGGAAAAACCTCGAACTCAGCGTACTGAAAAACATAAACAGCTAATATAGTGGGAGAAAAAATGAAGTATTTATTTGCAGGCCTGTGTAAATCTATAATTGAATTCAAAAATAAAAGAATTGCAATTAACAAACAATCAGAAATGTAAGTGAGCTTATAGTTATGAAACGGTCAAAATTCGGTATTTAGCCAAAAAGTCTCTCTAACCCTTAAATAGTTCTAATTTTTGTCAATAAATTAAGGTTTTAAGGCATGAAGAAGATTCATGCAAAATTAATGGTTTTACTGGTTTCTTTCAAACAGTTGCAAAAATCGCAAAATTTCAGGTGAGCTTATAGTTATGAAACACACTTTATATATTTATTGATTTTATTATAGGAACTTAATAAAGAAGCGCCGTCACCTCCAGTCACCCCAAGGTCTATGTTAAATTCACCGCCTTTGGTTGCCATGTTGGAAACACAGACACAGCCTCCTATAAGGTGCTTCTTTAAACATAGACGGTTGTTGCCATTTAACCGTTCGCGTGAACGTCCGTTTCAGGATTCGGGTATTTTTAATTAATTCACTTTTGATAAATTTAATATTCATGATAGTTACCCAAATTAATGATTTACTTTTCTTTTACTTTACTTAGGAATTATCATTAATGAAAGATTTTCCAATAGACGACTATACGACCTATAATCCACCACAACCGGGAGCATCGCAACAGAACCCATGGAAGAAATTAGATGTGAAGAATGGGACTGGGACTTACAATAATATTGGAGGATAATCTTCAAAAGAAAATTGAAAGCAAGCCCTCCCAACAATAAAGGAAATACAAATTGTAATTGGCTTATTCGTTAGTGCATACACTCATCAGTGCTTGGTGCTTTTCTAGCTTGAGAAAACATCCCATGTATGGAGAAGAATAAATGTACTTTGTTCAATGGACTAGTTGCCTTGTGTTTTGCCTTGGTTGCCCTATAACCCCAAATTGCAAAATAATTGACTTAAGACCCAGAAGATCACAATATATTATGCGTTACACACATTTACGCATTTTCAAAGCGGAAGAGTTTAAATTCTGGCTAGAGGTGCTTGAATTGTTACGAGAAATAAAGATTCTGTGTCAATTATTAGATGGACTTCAAATGAACCTCGAGGAATGAGCGAAGACATATCTAACACCAAACACTGGAACCATCGCGACAGTGTGTCCCTATACAGATATATGCTATCGTGCCCCTTGTGACTTGAATGACCCATACAAGTGGAAGTGTTAAGGCCAAGATTTTTAGTTTAGCATTCGAAGTTTTTCAAATATAACCTTAGGAAGGTCACGGTCATCAAATGTGCAGGCGTGTTTAGAAAACAATGAATTGCATGTGTTTCTAGATAGATTTTACTGCCTCCTATTAAGGAAATAAAAAATTTCTTTAATCGAATTGATTTTTCAGCAACAAGAAGGCATGAGTAGCGAAGACAGGTGGTGTGTCTCAGGTTGTCCTTTAGGTACACATTGCATTTGTATAATTCAAAAGGGTACGGGAAAGGTAAAGTGTGTTTTTCACCACAATATATATCAACCAGAAGAGTTTTATCAAGGAATCAAAGAGTTCGAGGAAATACAAATACGGGTCAAAGAAAAATATGAGCATTCAAAAACAGTTAGGCCCACATTGTATTATAAGATTTCACAAAGTCAGAAGGTCGAGTGCAGAGTGCATGATCATTGGCATGGTATAGGTGTGTACTTGGTTGTCCCTGTAAGAAAACAGATGTAAAATTCATTGCATTAAAAAGAAACAGTTTTGACATAAAAGACTTGGGATCATGATGCTTGGAAGAATTATTCTTTCATGAAAATTAAGAAAACTGAATATATAATTATGAAGGAGAACCCATTACATTAAGTTTATCGCGACACATTTATAGACTTGCAGAAGAGGCTCTAAACATATACCAGCATTTGAGTCAATTGCCCGACAATTGCAAGTAGATCCTAATATAGAGACAGACCTAATTACTTTGTTCAATGAAGTTTATCAAGGAAGTGCTTCATTGGGTAAGGTAATTGTAGCTTACGCACTTGTGATACAAGTGATAGCAAGGTTTGAATTTGAGGAAAGCATAGCTGTTATTATTGGTGATTACATATTCGAAAAATCGGCAGTATGGTTTCAGACAAAACGGTGCATGGAAAGTCATGTATGAAGAGTACAGAGATCCTCAATTGAGCCTATCTGATGTAATACAGGTGGCCCCCTCAAATATTAATGATATGCACTTTGTTATTGGTGTTAATGCAAATGTAAAATAAGAAAACTGGTAAAAAAAAAATGAAGGATGAGTTTCCATGGTGTCCAATTAATCCTTACTGCCAAATATTTGAGATACTAGGAGAGTCACCAGAATGTTTGTTATAGACATTCACATAATTATACTCAGGAGGAATATGAAACTTGGTATACGATACATGAGCTACTATCGAAATTAAGAGAAATAGTCCAAAGGTTAGACTACTTCGAGATTATAGAAGAGTTATAATGGATAGTGACAAGAATCAGGAACAGGAACAAGTTCAGAATCATCCTGGAAATACCTGTGGATACTGCAACTTAACCCTTTCAGTCAAAGTGTCCCATTTTTGGGACACTCACTTTGTAGGCCTTGTACCTACACTATTATTGGCTATTTCAAATCTTTTTTTGATCTGGCTACATTGTAGTTTGATGTTCCAACCTTGTGCTGCCCTCTAGTGACTTCTATGAAATTATGTTTTCTCAAGTAAGGGCTTGAAAATTCTTATTTTAGTGAACATGCAAAATAAACATTCAATACATGTTTTTAAGCAGTATTTCATTGATTTACTTCAAAAAAATAAGTAAAAAAAGTGTTCGAAATATGCATGTCCCAAAATTGGTACGTAAGTACTCAAGAGTATGGATTTTAATGCTTTTGCGATGGAACATCACAAGGGAAAGCATACACAAAGAAAAAGCATTTAGAGAAATGAATTTTGTTTTTGATTGTATTTTCTCTCGTGTTGGGAAAGGTTTTCAGCCAGTGGATTTTATCGAAGAGGTAGGTAATCATGAAAACCAACTAACAAAGGAAGTGGAAGATATTTTTAGACAAATCAAAAATAGAATTGTTTCTGAGAATGAAAATGAGTCTGATTATGAAATTGGTGAAATGGAATGTAATGGCATAAATCCAGCTGTTTTAGGAAAAAATGTGGGTGCTGAAATTTCCGATGTTGATGAAGATGATCCAGAGTATTCGGAAGGAGAAAGTGATTCTGAAGATGAGATGGGAAACGGAACTGAGAAAAACATTGAAAAGACAAGGTTGGACAAAAACGAAATGTTTCCAGCTATTAGACCAGACCTGGACCTCATCTACACCTGAGCCAGAAACAATTGATGTCATGGATCCAATTATCTACTTCATGCGGTATGTTCCAGAGTTGTTCCTGGTAATGGTGCAAATGACAAACATGTATTAACATTTACATGCAATCCACTTTACACCAACAACAGTTGATGAGATAAAGACTTTCATCGGCTTGCACATCTACATGGGAACATTATCATTTCCTAGAATACGTCTGTAACGGAACAAATTGTTAGTAATTGAGCTTTTTGTAAATGCCATGCGCCTGAATCGTTTTTTTCCAACTACGAACAAATTTCCACATCGTAGATAATATCAATGATGTTAGTGAAGCTGATCGGTTGTGGAAAGTGAGACCCGTATTTGATGCCATTCGAAAACGATGCTTAAGCCTTTCGAAGCCCTATTAAACCCAGGGTACCAACAGAGGCACTTGGACATAGTCCGAGTCCCTCTGCTTGGGACCTCCAGGAACTATAGTGCTGACAGGAGAGAAGTGCCGTCGATGTCACGCCCATACCGAAGGTTCCCGAGAGCAAAGACATCTTTTTGTGGGCTTCTAAAGAGCGATCTAGCCACTCGTAACGTGATGTCGCGAGTGAATAAATCAAAAGAACAAAAAGAGGCCGGCCAACAGAATGATCCACCCATCACGGGTGGATCAAGAGGGCCAGCATCGTCACAAAACACTTGTTGTGTATGCGATTTTACCAATCCAACTACACATTAAAATTACTTTTGCAAAAAACACAAAATTGAAGAATCAGTTGAAAGCAGGACTCGCTCAAGGAGGGAGGTTGGAGCTAGTTAACCACAAAATCAAGATACAAGTGCCACAAGCTCCAAATAGGATCTGAAGGAAAGGGGATACTCGAAACGACCTATTACGACGGTACTAGTCTTTTTTGCTGAGCAGAGTCTGGTTTGTTGGTTCAACTGTAAAGGAAGACCATGAACCAAGAAGCCCATAGGAAAAGAGAAAAGCCATGGACCAAGAATTGTTGTGAGTCACACAGAAGTTTTCCTTGTTTCCTTTATTCGTTTTCCTTTCTTAACTTAGACCCCCATATCCACATAGGCTAAATGAATTCAAATTAAAGAAGTTTGGGGGGGTTTATACAAAATACAGGTGGGCCTTGAGACTAAAGAAAAAATGACTTAACTTGAATTTGATTTGATTCAATTTGATTTGATTAATCAAGTTATATCAAAATCAAAGTCAAAGTACTAAAAGAATAATGTTGAAAGGCTATGATGATAATGCCCAAACAAGTTGAAGTCAATGTGTTCACCTTATTTGCCAATTGCCCTTCACTATTAACTGTGTTTAGAAACTAAGGTCATTGAACTGTGAAAGTGTGATGAAGGTACTGGGTTGGGTTATGGGGAAGTAGCAATAACTTGAACACATCTAAATTGAATCAGGACAGTACAATTTAGAACTTGGTTGTGTTAGGCTGAATTGAGTTCAGTGGAATTCAATTTAGTCTGGAACGATCAAGTTCCGCCATAAACAGGGAGACCCTAATGGTAATCTAGAAACAAACACCCCAAGGGAACAGACCAGAGGAAGTGAAAAACCATCCCTACCACCCCTTTTTCTCATTGTCCCCTTGGTGGTAAGGTAACCAGGGAAGGAGGAGGTATTACTACAGCACCTCAGAGCTTCATTGCTCCTGAACCTGAGGTCATCACAAGACATCTTTGTAAGTGCTTTTCTTCAAGCCAACTTTAGTTGGTGAAAAGCACCCAACACTTAAACTCTTTCGACGATGATGAAAGACAAATCCCTGATGAAAAGTATGGAAAAAAAAGCATCATGTGCTATGTATATCATTTTAGATAAATCTTTGTGTTTAGTCATAGACTTTCCCTTCCTTTATAAAATCCCCAAATTTCCTCCTTGGGTAGAAGATTTATTGGCAAAGAGAGATCTTACATCAAATAGAAATCATTGAATGTATCAATAAATTGCATATGTGACTTATTTGTTAAAAAAAAACCAAGAGGCAATTTTGGCCATGAAAAAAAAATTCAGAACTAAAAGAAACATACGGACAGAGGTTACAGTCCAGTGCTTAATCAGAGCAAAACGAAACAAGGTTTGCATAATGAAAAAAATTACATCTTAAGTGAAAAATCCCAAAGTAATTTTATAAACACAACATGTAGATTACTCATGAAGATGATCATTCCATTAAAAGCCACCTAAAAGTTATAGAATTGGAGTCCAAAAAAGGTCACCCAATGCTAATTTAATCAGACAAGATGGCCAAAACACAAGTACCACAGTGATTACATCACACAGTCACTGATATATTAACTGTGTTTCCACCTTTGCAGGATGTTGAACAAGTAAGTTATCGCTAAGTTATGTGCTGCATAATTACTTCATGCAGCATGTGTAATATTTTATTTTAGCTTCTTATCGAAGCAATTAATATAGGTATAGATGCATCTGCAGTGAAAAACTTTTTTTAATTAAAGTGGTCTTAAACTTTTTAACCTCCTTGGAAATAAGCAAAGAAAAGATATGTGAAATTGAAACAGCAATGCAAAGCACAGCTGACACTGAAGGTAAATTATATACCAGGATTAGAAAAATATCCACTTCAATTTAAAAGGAATTTACGTTATTTTTTTTCAGAAACAAGTCTCCTATTTTACTTTGCTATTCTCCAAGCAAATCTTAATGAATCCTCTGACTTTTTGGAGGAAACAGAAAATTTGCAAACTGGAATATATCCAAAAATAGTGTACAATCAGGAAAGCATGTTCATTTCTGATTGTTTTAATATTTATGTTGACAATGTTCTAGTCACAACATGTTATGCTGCTTGTGCTTTCAATTACACTTTGGGTTTCAATGTACTGGATTTTTGATATCCAGTACAGTAAATCACAAAAAACTTTTATGTTTGGATCATTATATTTTTAAAAAAACAAGTCTGTTAAACCAATTTTGCAAAGTGTGTTAGTCTTTAAATAGTAAATTGTAAATTTTTAAAAAATGTATATAAATATTAATTATAATAAAACAGAAACATAAATTTAAGAATTGTGGTATCAGTAGGGCTCAGTAAGTTTGAAAACCAAATAGGAACTACAGACTATCATTTATATGTATATTTAAAATTCACTATTTTAGTTTAAAATTGTTTTATTAACAGTAGAGATGGATGAATAGGTCCCAATTTACACACACCTTTTCTGATTTTCATGATGTGGTATTTAAAGATTATTTTGTGACATAAATTTACCATGATTGGTTCCATAAAATTTGGAATGTCAATTATACAAATTTAACTCTATATATTGAAGTTGTTGCACTATGTGTGTGGTCCTATCAGTTTTTGAAGATAACAGTGGGTCATAGACCACTGGGCTGACAGGGCCTCAGTATTACTCAGATCACTAGAAATGTTATATCTTATTTTTTTAACCCATTATAAATTCCAAAGAATCTGACTTTCCTTCTGGGAAGAGGTTAATTTTCAAATTAACCTCTCAATGAAATGTGGTTAAATGGTTTCATCTAAGTGAAAAAAGGCACCTACAAAGAAACATTGCTAATTCGCACCTTCAGGGTGAAATTTGTCTCCTTCACAAAATGTGGCCAAATGGTTCCATCTAGGAGAAAAAAGGCCCCTACAATGAAATGTGGCCAAATGGCACCTTTATCGTGCTTTTTGTCACCCACAGCAATGGGGTGCCAAAAAGCTCCCTCCAAACAAGGTACCAAAAAGCTCTATAAAGGGTGCCATATACGGGACAAGGTTTGGAACCCCAAAAAGAGTTTTGGTACCTTCTGTTTTAACAGTGTATGCGCACAAGAAAAATGTGCGTGCACAAAAAAATGCACACCCAGAACGATATGCACATTTCAAGTACCATGCATATTTATTAAGGCTGTACGAGACAATTTTGCCGAACCGATTTTTGTCGATTTACTGCTAAAGTTTTGAAAAAATCTGGTAGAGGATCGTATGATGAAAAGTATGCCGTTGTTGATGGTACTCGTTTGACAGCAATAAAGTGGTTTGACAACAAAGCAGTATCACTTTTGACATTTGCAGGTTCACATCCAGTAGGAGAAATACAAGTGAAATGCCCAGCTGCAATACTCGCATACAACAAGTTCATGGGTGGTGTTGACCTTCTTGACTTGCTTCTCGCTTTACATCGAATACATTTACGTTCCAAAAAATGGTATCATCGTTTACTTTTCCATTTGATTGACATGAGGAATGTCAATGCCTGGTTGCTTTATCATTGTGACTTTAGAGAACACAACATCTCAGAAAAGGATGTGTTACCTTTGCTAAAATTCAAGCTTTTTGTTGCTGAATGCCTTGCAAAACAAGGTAAAGTGCTCGAGAAAAAAAGAGGAAGACCTCACAGAGGATCTATTGAAAGCCTTCACTCACAAAAGAAAAAAAGAGGCCCAACAAAACCCATTCCATGCAATGATGTGAGATTAGATGGAACTGATCATTATTGATGCTATGCAGAAGAAAAAAAACAACGATGCAAACGTCCTTTGTGTAAAAATCAAACAAAAAATTATTGTTCAAAGTGTGGAATTTTTCTCTGCTACACACCAACTTCAAATTGTTTTGAAGAATTTCATACCAGAAAATAGATTGGCATGGATATATGTTTTAATAAAATTGGAATCTCTAACGACGTTTCTTATCATTTAATGTTTAATGTGTATTTCAATACACATACTTAAAAAAAATTATCAAAAATAATTGTATTGAACTTTTAATTACCTCCATATCTTTTCGTTAAATAAACATGTCACTAAAATTAACTAAAAAAATTTTTTACCTAACATTGTAAATGTATGCCTTACAGGGTTAACATGTTTTCATGTATCATATAGTGTATTTACTTAACACTAGTGTCTATAATTTCTGATTTGGGTAAATTGTATTCATGAATAAATATAATGAGTAATCACTAATGACTAACTAATACCTATAAGTTACAGTTAGTTAGTCACTAGTCATTAGTGATTACTCACGATATTTACTCATGAATACAATTTGCCCAACTCTGAGTCTGTGTAATATGTATTTCCTATTTTTTCAGACGTCGATATTGCTATAAAGTTTCATTAACATTAAGCAGTCAGCACGCCTCGTGTTTGTAAAAATCATCCGAACACTTTTTTGTTACGTGTGGCTCATTCACCCCAAGTCACAAAAGCGAACTATTACAACAATCTTCAGAACATTTATGGAGCATACTTTGGCTGTCCACTTGGTGACCAAGATAAGGCATGGGCATCACATATCATATGTACAGCTTGTTCAAATGGCTTACGTGACTGGTTAAACCGCAGAAAAACTTTGATGCCATTTGCTATACCAATGATATGGAGAGCCGAGAGATTATCACACACTGTTATTTTTGTAATGTGAACATAGTTGGCTTCACTTCGAAGAATAAGCATAAAATCATTTATCCTAACCTCGACTCTGCATGCAGACCAATTCCTCATGATGATATGCTACCAGTTCCCATCCTTCCACAAGAGGGACATGATTGCATTGAAGACAAAATGGAATTGGTTGAAATAGCAATTGGAGGAAATGCAGGACCTTCTAGCGATCCAGATTGCTTAACTGAGGAGCGTTTGGAGCCACATACTTTCAACCAATGGCAGAGGTTCATCATCAGTTGTGACATCAAATGACAGTTACAAGGTGACTTGATAACTCTTGTTCACAGTTTCCAGCTATGCAGGAATTCATCCTGAAGGCTCTGCAGAAAGGTATTCCAGGAAGGCCAAAAATTATTGAAGTGAAAAGGCCACATGCATATGGGTGGCGTTGATCTCATGGATTCACTTGTTGCACTCCGAAATAAGACTTAAATAATAATTAATAAAAAATCAAAAAAAACCAAACTTGACATAACTGTTAAAGGCCAAATTTTAACATCCAAAATTTAGTTAAAAAATTAAAAAAGGGCAAAATGTTAAGTAAATGAGAGATGAAAAATAGAAGATAAACAGCTGCAACGGAAACGAAAAAACCGAAAATCAGATCTAATCAAGCAAAAAAAAAAAAAGACAAGTCCGGATGCCACATAGCGAAACATTAAAAAACCAAAAAATAAAAGAGTAAACAAAGTCCGGAAGTACGAAAGAAAAAGAAAAACGTTTTTAGTTTGAATCCAAGTTCGCTGGAGGTGTTAATAAGAAGCCCGATGATTGAAAGACAGTTCGCTGGAGGTGTTTAGTTCATTGGCTTAAAGAACCTGATTTTATAAATTGACTGAAACCTCCCTCGCTTGCATTTGTTTGATCAAAACTCATCTTTCTCTACCTGAGGTGAGGCAGCGAAGACTTGGAGGATAACATTTCTAGTAAAAGTTGCAAGCAAAAAGCCCCAACTACGAAAACAACCTAAACCTAAAAAAGAAAAAACATAGTCCAAATCGGAATTCTACTTATCAACTCAACAGAAGCAACAAAAGGTGAAAACCATTTGTGACTTATTTAGTTATGTAGCACACATTTTTAATACTCATTAGTAAGGAAATAATTTTTAAACAGGAATTCGCATCAACTTCAAATTCTGAAAAAGCACCACAGCCTTGTTCCTCAACTTCTCAACAGTTATTAACTAATGCTCAGATGAAAGCATTCTAGAAACTCCTCAGACACAAACCCCACAGACATATACTTCTGCCAATCAACCTTGTCCTTCTTTCTCCCACCTGAAAATGTCTGTCAGCATGAAAGTGATTCAACATCTGATGATAACATTGAAATCTCTAACTCTGATGCAGGAATGACCTGTCTGGAGAAGAACATTCTGGACAATGCACTTATTAGAGCATGATTAACCAACCATGCAACTCTCCCATTTTGGCTCCTCAAAGTGCAAACATGTCTGAACAGGAGAATATTACACAGCAATTAACTACGTTAAGATCTGCCAATATTTACGACTGGGTAACCTCAGAATCATCAGATAATGAATGCTGATCATAGTATGAACACTGTTACACAAGTAACAGAGTGTACTCTGGACAGCTAGAAACACCTTCCACTTCTGGTATCATAAAAAGCTCGCAGGGCATGTCAACAAATGAAATTGAAAATTATGCCAATTTAACAGACTCTTCATTATCTGATACATTCAATAATGAATCACTAAGTGATTATTTACCTTCTGATTCTTCCTCAAAAAGTGAAGTAAATGAGAATGAAACAGAAAGTGATGATTTCAAGATGAATCAATCAAATACTAAATGCCAGAAAAAAGATCCTAATGAATGCCCAGAAACTGAAACAAAAAATGTTCAACACCACCATCTACAGGAACATCATCCGAGATTCATGTTATAACAACCTCCAATAATGGAAAACATCGAAACTGGGATAAAGCTTTTTACTGTCCATTTTGTGAAAAACCACAAAAAAAATTGCCACGACACGTTGCATAAAAGCATAAAAATGAATTGAATGTTGCAAAACTTGAAGCAGAAAAAAACAAAACATCACGTCAAAATGAGCTGACACAATAACGGAATTTGGGCAACCATATTCACAACTGCTCTGTGCTGAGAAGTGGCAAGGGAGTTAGTAGTTGCATACAGGCCACAATGTAATGTTTCTCCAAGTCATTACAGGGCATGCCCCTATTGTTTTGGATATTATGTTAAGACAGACCTCTGGAAACACAAATGCAAATTAATGGATGCAAAACATAAAATTGGATGCCGACAACTATCTGTGCAAAGCCATTTTCTTTTGCCTTCACCTGATAATATCAATGAAGAAATATATTTCCTTCTTTGTAATATGCACCAAGATGAAGTCACTAGCTATTAAACAAGACCCTACTATTATGGAGCTGGCAAGGAAGGAATATCTCAAGCTTGTTCTTGAAAAAGACCAACATGCTCACATCAAAAATAAACTGCGAGAAATTGGCCAACTCTTGTTAGAGATTTGAAAACAACATTCTTCACTTTTAACAGTTTTAGAACCCAAACTGCAGCTGTAAGGCTTGTGGCTGGGTTTTCGGCTAAAACTTGCAAATACAAAACACCGTCCCTTGCATTAAAACTGGGACACGCTGAAAAAATGCTGTTTTATAGTAAAGGGAAAAACAATTGAAACAGGAGTTAAGGAACAATATCAAAAACAGACAGCTTTCTGGAACTATCTAACATGGATTACACCACCGAAGTCTCAACTCATGCACTGAAAACTTATATGAAAATAAAATAAATCAGCCTCTTCTTCCACTAACAACAAATGATGTAATAAAGCTCACTGCATATTAAAAAGAATGTGCATCGACAGCCACAGAGAAATTGTCAGGAAAATCACCAGAAGAAATAACAGATTCATGGAGCAACTTAAGTCAGATTGTTTTAACTGAAATAATTTTGTTTAACCGCAGACGCTCTGGAGAAGTTTTGAAGATAAAACTTTCAGAATACTTGAAACACTGTGGACAAGGAGAAATATCTGAAAATGACATAACTAAAAATTTGTCTAAAACTGAACGAACTTGTTTGTCCTACTCCAACCCGAGGCGCGACCAAGGGCCACGCATCCAGGTCGTCAAGTAGACCTGGATCACCCGGCAGGTTAAAGAGCCCAAGTTCGGAGAGTGTGGAGCGTCACATGACCCAGTCTCAACCGGCTGGTCTGGGAGCAGCCAACCAGTAAAGAGACAGACAAAGCAAACAGGCTGGTATGGGGCCAGCCATGTTACAAAATGGTGGAGGTGCAAGTGGTAGTTTCACTAGAGACAGTGATGATGAATAATCAGGAATAATCAAGTGCTCCAAAAAAGAAACCTAAGAAGACATTGAAGGTTTCAGCGGAGGTCTCTCAACTGTCAACTCAAGTCAAGAAGCAAGCTACTTTTGAGTATTTGGCGACATTGAAGACAAAGAAGCTGAAAGAATCCATCATGAAGGCGCTTGAATTCACTGCAACGAGGTTCAAGGGGAACAACATATTGCACGTGCTAGACATAAGAGGGTGCATGTAAAATATGCACGGTCGGTTTCGAGTGACACCTTCATCGGAAGACGATGATGATGCTCCGACCTGTGAGACTTTGATGATCAAGAGGTATCACGGTCGCCACCCCTTAGAAACTCTCAAACGGTTTGATGGTGTGATGTCCATGCATGACTTTTTGGAACGTTTTGAGGACATTGCTGACAATCAAGGTTGGAATGGCACTCACAGACTGCACTTCGAAAAAACGGCTTTCATCAGTCACTCTGAGCAATGGCTCGCTCGATTTCCGCGCAGTCACAAAAAGCAAACGGGGCAAGATTTAAAGAGAGAGCTCATCGAATCTTTAATGAAGGCAGATGATGTTGTCCGAAAGCAAGGAGTTCGACAAGTTGAAACAACGCATTGGTGACAATACGGCGGTATTCATTAGACTATCTTTGTCAATTGTACCTTTTGTTTCCTTATATGCAAGAGCCACTGCATATATCCAACTTGCAGAAAGTGCTGCACCAGGATATACATCGGTATACTCTGCAAGGACCAGTCGCGAACCTTCGCAAGTTCGAACAATTCGTTTGTCAAGTTGAATAAAACATGATAATCGATGGTGAGTGAGAAATTGTCGTGCATCCAAGTGCACAGCCACAGATTGACAACAAGGCATCGTCGGGTCAGCAGACCAACAAGAAGGGCCAACGTTGTCAAGGGTCTTCAGGCAATGTGTATGCGATCGACACACCCAACAACGGTTCAAGTTCTGGCTCTGGTCAGCCGCAACAGCCACATAAGCAGCGAAAACAAGACAAGGACAAGACTCAAAGGCAGAGAGTTCCTCACAGTGAAGTGAACTGTTACAACTACAATACCAAGGAACACTTCGCAAGAGACTGCCCATTACCGGATAAGAGAAAGTCGTCCACCATCGGTAATATGTCAAGAATCCACAGTCTACAGTCACCATAGGAGGCGATGGGAGGCAATACAATGCGGTACAGCATAAGGGTCAAGTGGCCTACGTTCCCGCCAGAGGTAAGGAGATACCTTTAAACTCCTAAGGGTGGCGGTGAAAGGGGGCCCACCGCCCTTCTCCGAAGCCGCAGCTTCAAAACACAGTAAGAATGATTCCCCAACCAGAGCAGGAGGAGCCACAGGGGCACTGTTTTCTGCACCAAGAGGCAAGTAGGAAGACACTCTGGGAATGCCGCCTTCGGCAAGGAAGGTTCCAGCAACCAAAGACAGTGTCACAGGAATGCCGCCTTCAGCTGGCAGTGTTGGTCAACTGGTACTTATCATGTCTTCCACACTGAACTCTGATGGAGCATGTCCCGATATCTCATCAACCAAGAAGGTAATAGGCAGAGGGAGCCCACCGGAAGTACCTCCCGAGGCCCAGCTCGGTATCAACAGTTCAACTCTAAACCAAGAAGATGATTCATGGATAGAGGGAGATGTAACTAGATGGAAGGAAGTCAGTGATGGCTTCTTCAATCTCTTCCAGGGCCAGTACGAGTTCTGAGGAGGCTCATCTACCGAGTACCCCGGGTGAGAATGTGGTCAATAGGATCGCCGCCAAGAGACCGAGGAAGGCCAACCACTCAACCGGAGTACTCGCCAAATGCTCCGCTAGAGGATATTCGTACTGGTCATCCAAGAGATTCTGAGCACAAGAGTGTTCTGAAGGTGACCGCCAACAGTCAAGAGATAGACGTGCTTAGCAGTAAGACAATACCGACTGAAAGAGCATGTTGTCGTAAAGCTGTCCGCGAAACATGGAGAGAGATCCTGGAAACTTGCTCACCAGTAGAAACCGGAGATATCCTGGAGACGCGATACCGTAAATCCTTCAGTCTCAGAGATTGGGTTGATATACTCTTATATTGCTTCGTGTCGAAATTAGGGTAAGTACGTGTTTTTATAACTCTAATTTGTTATTTTAGGCTGAAAAACGACGTCCAAAAACTTAAAAAACGACGCACGGTCGCTCATCGTTCTCGATTGAGTTTGACGTCGTTTCTTTGTGTTTTTAAGCCAAAAAACGACATCAAACTCGTTCTAGAGTTAATTACAGCATATAATTAGGGTAAGTAAGCGTTTTTATAACTCAAATTTGTCATTTTACACTGAAAAACGACGTCTACAAACTTGAAAAACGACGCACGGTCGCTAATCGTTCTCGAACGAGTTTGACACCGTTTCTTTGTGTTTTTAAGCCAAAGAACAACATCAAACTCGTTCTAGAATTAATTACAACATATTATTAGGGTAAGTAAGCGTTTTTATAACTCGAATGTCATTTTATACTGAAAAACGACGTCTACAAACTTGAAAAACGACGCACGGTCGCTAATCGTTCTCGAACGAGTTTGACGCCGTTTCTTTGTGTTTTTAAGCCAAAGAACGACATCAAACTCGTTCTAGAGTTAATTACAACATATAATTAGGGTAAGTATATGTTTTTTATTATATAATTCGTTATTTATGTTTTATTTTAGCTATATTCAATAAAACAGGGCTACACATTACTCACAGTATAGTTCTATTGCAGGGATGCTAACTCAAGGGGCAAATTACATGTCCATATATTCTAATATAAAATATTACTAAATTCAATTCAATTACATACATGTAAGAAATTTATATAAAACATCTAAATTGTCTTTATGCGTATCTATTTTATATTTGTGTACAAATTCATTAGTAACAAAATAGCAAGGTTTAAAAATTGTGATTGGGTTAGTTCATTTCAGTGGAACAGGTGCAAGCAAAGGTTATATCATAGGGGCATATAACATATTATGAAAACATACAAAAATCATTCAATAGGAAACCACCAATTTGTCAACAAAAACAGTAAGTGAATATATAAATATTATTTTTTAATTATTTAAATTTTAACAAAAACATGCAGTTTTGTCTATTGGCTTTTGTCAAGAATGATAATAAAATATACTTAAAACACATTATTTTAAAAAAATTAGAAGTATGTTTGAAATTTATGCATTTTAGGGCATAAATATCAGTTTTTTTGTCTATGTCAGTGATTAGCATCACACCTCTCTAAAATGATTTCCCACTTTCTCATCTTCTGTTTATAAAATATAAGTGGAAGTTTTTCACAAATTAGTTATATAAAAAGCTGATTACTGAACTTTGTATTTCAGGTGCAACATTAAAAATTTGAATTATTTAAAAAAAATTTTAATATTGTATTGCTAACATGAAATAACCAGGTGATAAAACTACCATTCTAGTTTATAAATTTTAAACTTGATAATCTTATTAAGGAAATAAAAATACAAATCAAACCTAAGGCATTTATTGATAGCCAAGCAAAAGTACATGGTAACCAATGTGTTTTGGGGTGGGCCACACCTTGAACTTCTGCAGGAAAGCCATCTCTCTCCAGGGCAGGCTGAAATGGACTTTTTAATAATAGATGGTAGGAAAATCTATACGAAGGCATTTCCTGATAGCCAAGCACAAGTACATGGCAACCAACGTGTTTTGGGGTGGGCCGCACCTTGAATTTCTGCAGGAAAGCCATCTCTCACCAGGGCAGGCTGAAATAGACTTTTTAATAGATGGTAGGAAAATCTATCCGAAGGCATTTCCTGATAGCCAAGCACAAGTACATGGCAACCAACGTGTTTTGGGGTGGGCCGCACCTTGAATTTCTGCAGGAAAGCCATTTCTCTCCAGGGCAGGCTGGAATGGACTTTTTTTGTATATATGTATATTGTACACATCATAATCAAAGTAAGCTTAAAAAATAAATATAAACTTATGGTAAATTAATAATGTGAATTAATTCATTTACTTTAAATTAGTATATCAAAGCACTCACTCTTTAGATGTTAGAATCCTAGATATTACTTCCCTACTGTATATATATATAAAATATATTTTAACACTTTTATCATAACTGCATTATAGGACAAGAATTACAAATATGGGACATTCAAGGAAAAGATCTAAAAAGTCAAAAGCTGTAAGTAACTTGGTAAGTTTATTCTGAGTCACCATACTTCGACTGTGGTCTAAAAGCATGCCGTCCACAAAAGAAGCCATTATTATCAAAAGCACAGCGATTACGGCGAGTAAAGTGGGCTAAGGAACATGTGAATTGGTCACAAGAACAGTGGAACTCAATTATATTCAGTGATGAGACAAAAATTAACCTTAATTATTCTGATAGTTTTCAATACGTTCGGTGAGAACCAGGTGAAGGATCAAAACCAGAATGTACTGTTCAGTCTGTAAAATTTCCAGTTAGTGTCATGGTGTGGTCTTGCATTTCATCCAAAGGTATAGGTCGATTAGAGATTGTAAATGGAACAGTGAATGGAAAAAAGTATGTTGAAATTTTAAAAAATAAACTAATTCCAACAATACAAGACCAGTTCAAAGATGAAAGCATAGTGTTTCAAGATGATACGGCACCCTGCCATAGGGCAAAAATTGTGAAGCAATTTTTGGAAGATGAAGGAATTGAGAGTTTGCCATGGCCAGCAAATTCACCAGATTTAAATCCTATAGAAAACATCTGGTCACTTTTGAAATCAAAAGTGTCAGAAAAAAAGCCCTCAAATAAACAAGAACTCATTGAAGCCATCATTCGTGTATGGTATCATGAAATTTCTGTGGAAATGGTACAAAACTACATTGAATCTATGAAAAGGAGATGTCAATCTGTAATTGAATCCAAAGGATTTCCAACAAAATATTAAAATTTACAATAAAAGCTTCTTTTACACTCAGGTGGAATGTATTTACCATTAATGTTGCATTTAATTTGGCCATATATTTTGGACAATCAATTGTATTCTAATTATTCAAATAAAATGAAATTACACTCGAAGTGCAATTGGATGTTGTGTGATTGAGCAATGATATTAAAAATTGAAAGAAAATACAATAAGAGCATTTGTTTGTTTTTCATTTGCAAAATAATCGAAAAAAATATAGAGTTGCATATATATATATATATATATATATATATATATATATATATATAGATATATATATATAGATATATATATAGATATATATATATTGATATATATATAGATATATATATAGATATATATATATTGATATATATATATATATATATATATATATATATATATATATATATATATATTGATATATATATTGATATATATATTGATATATATATTGATATATATATTGATATATATATTGATATATATATATATATATATATTGATATATATATATATATATATATTGATATATATATATATATATATATTGATATATATATATATATATATTGATATATATATATATATATATATATATATATATATATAGATATATATATATATAGATATATATATTGATATATATATATATATATAGATATATATATATATTGATATATATATATATATATAGATATATATATATATTGATATATATATATATATATATATATATATATATATATATATATATATTGATATATATATATTGATATATATATATTGATATATATATATATATATTGATATATATATATATATATATATATATATATATATATATATATATATATATATATATATATATATATATATATATATATATATATATATATATATATATATATATATATATATATATATATATATATTGATATATATATATTGATATATATATATTGATATATATATTGATATATATTGATATATATATATTGATATATATTGATATATATATATTGATATATATTGATATATATATATATATATATATATATATATATATATATATATATATATATATATATATATATATGAAATGCACTGTATAATCATGCTGCAATTGAACTTATATTCAAATGAGGGATTGGCTGGGAATAAATATTTATATTGACAATGCATTTCTATGCTGCTTTTGGACTAAATTGTCCCTTTAGGCACTTAACACTGATTATTCCAATGTACAAATACCAAATATCTGCTCTGAATGGTCTCTTGGTAAGTTGCTAAGTAACTGTACGATCTGGTTGAAGAACAGAAATGTTTCAAAAATTGGGTTGTCAGTGTGCAGCATACAATATGGTTAATATTGTCCACATAAGTGTAGCCGGGAAAAACAGGTTCTCTCTTCACAAAGTAGTTACATAATATTAGCAGCCACGTGCAGTTTTTTCTTTCCAGTTATTTTATAAGGTTCAGTCATCCATTGGTTTTTTTATGTTAATGGATTTCCAAAACATCTCAAAAATGCATTTTTTCTTCATGCCAAATTGTATGCTGAAGGCTCAGTGCCATAATTGCAGGCTAATGAAGTGCATTTGCCTTCCAGTGAGATTTTTATGGATTCCATAAAAATACCTGTTTGAATTTCTAGGACATTCTCCAATTAGTTTTCAGGTTATCCCATACTGTTTGTCCACACATTGGTTTTTCTCATGTTATTGGATTTCCAAATCATCTAAAAATGCATTTTCTCTTCATGCCAAATTGTATGCTGAAGGCTCAGTGCCATAATTGCAGGCTAATGAAGTGAATTTGCCTTCCAGTGAGATTTTTATAAATTCCATAAAAATACCTGTTTGAATTTCTAGGACATTCCAATTAGTTTTCAGGTTATCTCATAGGGTTTGTCCACCTATTGGTTTTTCTCATGTTATTGGATTTCCAAAATATCTGAAAAAATGCATTTTCTCTTCATGCCAAATTGTATGCTGAAGGCTCAGTGCCATAATTGCAGGCTAATGAAGTGAATGAATTTGCCTTCTGGTGAAATTTATGGATTGCATAAAAATACCTGTTTGAATTTTTATGGTGTTCCAATTAGTTTTCAAGTTCTGTTATAGGTTAGGTTAGCTATTGTTCGGTATTTAGACATTTGTTTTTCTCATGCTATTAGATTTAGAAAACATTAGGAAAATTATTAAAAGATTTTTAACCACATATCCATGGGATTTTTTAGCTTGGTGTTCTCCATATGTGAGAATTCCAAGGCTTTTTTCGCCCCCCCCCCCAAAAAAAACTCTGCCATAGAGTATTCACCTTGACGTGGTGGCAGAGCTTAAGGGTATTTTTTACCCAAACAAAGTGATACTCTGATTATTGTGTGAATGCCATGTGCATATGCCATGCCATATGCTGTATGCCATATGCTATGCAATATGTCATCCATGCAAGTAGTTATTCATATAGTATTTTCATTCAACTTTTATTTCTAGTCTGCATGTCTGGATATCTCAGATAACTCAAGACTATCACAATGAGTAATATACGGAATGAATATGTATATATGTGGATTGTGTATTCACATTTATTGATGCAAGTTACATTTTTAAAACAGATGACTGAAGTAAAAGGATTGATTGGAGATTCAATTCTCCGTCATGTGACATGCAATAGGATCGTTGGTTTTGATGCTAACATAAGCATCTGCACATTTTGCTTGCCAGGAGCAACAATAGCAGACATATTGCAAATAATCAGCAAACAATGTTTAGCATTGGATTTGCTAGATTTTATTGTGATACATGTAAGTAACATCCATTTTAAAAACAAATTATTGTAAAACATTTTAAAAAATGTGCTGATCAATTAAGGTTGGAACTAATGACCTCTGCAGACCTGAAAAGCAAGCGTTGGGAGACCTAATCAACCTAGCCCATCATCTGAAGAAGCATGTCAATGCTGTTTACATTGGAACAATTCTTCCAAGAAATGACAGCATTGAATTCAACAGAAAAGGTGTCCTTATAAACAGAGGGTTAAAAAAGCACCAAAAAGATACTTTTTCACTGTTGAATTATGAAGTATAGATTGTTTTCACAGGACATCATTGGTTTGTAAAATTAAAGTGTATTATGGTATTTTTTCAGATTGCTTTCCGCCTAAAAAATGGTGAATGTAAACATCACCTCCTGGGCAAAAATGGGCTGCACTTGTCTTTTTATTCTGGTGTAACTGCTTTCACTAGTACCATTCGAAGAGTACTGAGGAAATGTTCCCAGGTTGTATTCCAGAAGTAGGTCCTAGGACTGTGGATGCAACCAAATTGTCAATGCAGTGTTGCTGCAAATTGTGTCATTGTCATGGTCACAATAACAATGAATGCTTGAATTACATAAGGTTTGCAAGACATTTGGTACATGTTCTGACTGGTATGTTTTAATGTACTTCTGTAATATTTTTTCAGTCCATTAACTACATGTATTCGAAACCGTTGCAAGGTATGCAGACACTAATATCATCCCATCCTAACCCCACCACACCTAGCCCAATTGGACCCAATTCAGCCTAACCCAACCCAATCCAACCTGACCCAATAACACACAACCCTATCTAATCCAGCCCAAATAACCCAACCCTACCTTCTCTGCCAATGAGTATCCACCTTGACGTGGTGGCAGAGCTTAAAGGGTATCTTGCCCAAACAAAGTGGTACTCAAGAATTGTGAATAAATTTCTTAAATAGTAAGAGTAATACCTAGTGCACACCTGATAATTTAAATGCATTTAAGAGCCTAAACAGAACATATGTTCGTTTAGAACATAGAACATTTGTTCAATTTTTCACCAGTTCAAATTTTCATGAAGTTCAAATTTTTGGCGCAATGGAAACAAGGCCTAAGGAAACTTCTCATTGCTGAGCAATTTTAATTTAGATAAAAAGAAATTGGCCAGTTTGAAAATAATTGATCTTATGTCCAATAAGCACCTCTAAAAATAAAGAAAAAAGTACCGAGGTTCACATCCATGCATAAACACATGCTATAACACGGAAACTGACAGAAATGTGCGGAAAAATATTAGGCTACTATAAGCGTTACAAGGCACGGAAAATACGTGTAGACACATGGGAAAGCACAGAAAACACTTACAAACACACGGAAATGCTTACAAACACGGAAAAAGACAGAAAATGCGTACAAACACGGAAAAAGACAGAAAATGCGTACAAACACGAAAAATGCTTACAAACACCGAAACTTGTGTTTGTAAGTGTTTTCCGTGTGTGTTTTCCGCGTTTTTCCATAAAAGAAGAAATGATTTAAAAAAGAATTAAAATATTCACGCATTGCGTACATAGTTATTTTTCTCTCATTTTGTGTTTGGCCCTTAAAAGGGCCGTTTGTTTAGATTGGATTTTTCTTGGATAGAAGGAAGTCTTGTCTTTTACTTCTTTGTAGACGCCTTGCTCTTCTTTGCCGCTGCTACTTTCTTTGGCTTCGGACTTTTCGGCTTCTTGGGCACCTTTGCCTTCTTCTCTTTCTTCGGACTCTTCACTTTCTTGACAGGCGATGACTTCTTCGATGACCTCTCTGCCTTCTTTGGTGACTTCTCCACTTTCTTGGTTTTTTTCCATGTGTTTGTCAGTGTTTTCTGCGCTTTTCTGTGTGTTTGTATGTATTTCCGTGCTTTTCCGTATGTCTACACGTATTTTCAGTGCCTTGTAGCCTAATATTTAATTTTCCGCGCGTTTTCGTCAGTTTTAGTGTTTTAGTCTGACCCGTTTTTTAATATGCCTCATCGTTTTTTTTTGTTTTCGGTTTTTTGTTCTGAACGTTAGTGTAAAACCGAAGCTTTTAACATGGAAGCCAATGAAGATTTTGATATGTTGGCTAGTTGTTTTGTTTATTTCTTGAACATTTCATGATGAAATTTTCGTGAAATTTTTAAGAAATACAGATAAAAATAGGTAGTTTTATAATCAACCATTGTTTAATTAAATATTCTTCCTGTATGTTTTTAATGTGTTATTCAAAAAATTCACTCCAAATATTCAAAGTAGGTTTCAGAATAAAACACTAAAAACAACCAACCAGTGACATTACAAAAACAATGCCTGGGCGTGAAACTACGTACTTTTATCTTTATTTCTAGAAAATTTCGCGATAATTGAGAAAGTAATTTGCAAGAAATAAGGAAAATAACTTACCGCCATAACGAAATCTTCATTGGTTTCCATGTTAAAAGTTTCAGTTTTACAGCAACATTCAGAGCAAAATGTCGAAAACAACAGGAATATTAAAAAAATAAAAAGAACCTTACACCACCTTTTTTACTTTATAATGGGCGAACCTTACACAAGTCATAAATATAACAGAAACCAAAATGTGACAACTGACATCGTCTAGACATAGAAAAAACGTCTCTTAGACCATTATAACTAAGGGAACGACACTGGGTGGTAAATCACGTGCATTATGGCAAGCCTTTTTCATTTTTATCCATGTTTTTTAGATTTTGAAGATTATATTCTATTCTGGGTGTCCAGTAAAATGCAGGTAGCAACTTAAATGGCTAGCTATGCAAAACTTTACTGTGAATTTAGTTTAATACATGTGAATCTTAGTGAATCTCATAAGAGTTTCGTCTATGTCGTTCCGCTTGTATATAACGGTTCATCTTAGAGGAGGAGTACTCTTTAGAAAATTGTGCAACCAATCAGGTTGATCTATTACTTACTACCAGCAGCGCCCCAATTCTTGTTCTTCTTCTTGTATTTTTTACCAAATACCCTCTTAAGAGTATTTAAACAGGACCACTTGGATTGGGAGATCAGACTGGCTTGATCGACAGACTAGACACACCACTGATACTCTCACAATCCACAGCAACTCACTGTTTTTGTGAATAAAGTATCTTTATAAATATAAATCCTGTGTGTACTTCCTCATTTCTTGGGAGTTATAGCCGCCACGTAGCTAATGATTCAACCGGACAACAAAGCCTCCAGTAGCCACGTTTAAGAAGACATCTCAATGCTATATTCTACCTCTGGACTCCTGAGGTACCAAACCTTTGTGTCCCTGGTGGTTAAGTATACAACATAGGAGCCAATCAACCGAAAGACTTAATCATCACCATTCACTCAACACTTCCGAATGGCTAGCAAAGATCTCTGCTATCCCTGCAGAATCGGGAATGTTACAATTTGTAATGTTTATTTTTATACATGTGACGTCATGCATAAACTAGGTATAAATAAAACAATTTATGACCATAAAATGTCCCTTTTGGAAAATAGCTTTTTTGTTAAGAGTTAATTCCAGGTTGGTGAATTTCAAGGTGGGTGGGTTGTCTGGAGCACCTTTGTAGAGATATTTTTATTGCTTTTCAAAAGTGACATTATATATATATTAAGCCAGGTCTGTCCATTTTATGTGAGTAACGTTTTAACCCTTTAAATGAATAAATGAACTGTTTTTTTTCTAAAGGTCAACTATATGTTGCACCCTTCCCATCCAAGAACCCCATGATATTAAATTGGAGAGGGGAAAGGTTGGAAAGTGTAGTGGGGAGAGAAAAAAAGTCGGAGGGGTGACGGAAATTGAAATGAAAAGAGTAAAAAAAAGGAAAAAACGACGCGCATGCGCACACCAGAAAAAAATGAAATGCTCATTTTCTTTCAAATATAAAAAAGGGAGGGGATAATAGCAAAATTAAACTAGAATTTTTTTTGCTCCGCCCTTTTATGAATTGGGTTGTTGGGTTTGTTGCTTGGTCTGACGGCATAAAAGGGCAGAGGAAAAGAAATTCTAAAGCTGGGCACAATTGCCTGTGAATTTTGCTCCTATCATTTATGATGGGTTACCCCACTAGTATATATATATATATATATATATATATATATATATATATATATATATATATATATATATATATATATATATATATATATATATATATATATATTGAGTGGTATGGTAATATATATATATATATATATATATATATATATATATATATATATATTACCATACCACTCAAACCACCCACACCAATTCCATCCCTTATATGTCGCTCAAGACACCTCCTCCCACCCAAATTAGAAACTTGTCACCCACATCACTTATGACACCCTTACCTCTGATGTCCCTGTCACCTACCCCATCTAAGGCATCTGCCCCAGACTCCAACCCCACGGCAGAACCTGCTCCCCACTACTGCAGTCACTCCCCCTCCCTTCCCACCCCACCCCATCTCTATCACCCATAACCAATAACATTCTCCCGCCAAAAACTGCAATCCAACTATGCCTCTTGCAAAACTTAAACCCGAATGAGTGGAACTCTGTCATCCAATGTGTGGAGAAACTTGCATACTTCACAAATCGCCCAGATGAGGATCCAACCATCCATACTGCTCCTCGGCTCTTCCCAACCTCTAACCGACACATCCTAAACCTCCGCTCTCATTGGCAAGTAGCCAAACAGACATCTTTTAACATTAAGGATGCTTCAGAAATTCAAAAACTACCGTTGCGTTGCCTTCAGCAACCTATGCAACAATACTTCGCAGTTCTGTGCCATTGACCCTGTAATTCTTGAAAATTACTTCTGCCCCTTTTCCACTAGCCCCACACTATCATCTCCTCCCCACCTTACAATCCCCCAGGACACCACACAGGATGAAACACCTGCACCATTTTCAGCCAAAAAAGTGTGGCACCACCTAAAACATTTACGTTCTACGGCACCTGGCCCTGATGCAGTTACACATGCAAACCTGCGATCAATAGACCCAAATGCTGTCGTCCTCTGTGGCATCTATAACGCCTGCTTACTACATGAAAAAATACCTGCTGCATGGAAAGTGTTGAAAACTATTCCTATCCACAAATCTGGCTCCCTCGAAGAACCCAAAAACTTCAGCCCCATAGCTCTGCTCAACTCTATAAGCTCCTGACGGGCCTTCTGGCTACACCGTCTGCAACAATGGGCAGAACAAAATGCACTCTAAAGAACAAAAAGGATTCAGGCATTTTGATGGCTGCCATGACCACAACTTTCTACTCCAAACCGTACATGAAGATGCCCATCGCAAACGCCGCACCTGTGCATTCGCTTGGCTTGATCTCCAGAACACTTTTGGCTGTCAGCCATTCGGTCCTTCTTGGAACACTCAGGCACATTGGTATGTCGCGGCACGTACTCAGCCTCATCACAGATCTTTATACTTGCACGCAGACCTGCTTCAAGTCATCTTCAGGACTCACTCAACCACTCCCAGTCTCCTCTGGTGTCCTCCAAGGCGATCCGCTCAGCCCATTGCTCTTTAACTTCGTCATCGAAAACCTGATTCGGCCAATAGCGGACCTTGCCACAACACGGACACCAATTTGGCTCCTCACCTATAGCCTTACTCGCTTATGCAGATGATCTCGTCATCATTGCCTAGAGTTCCACTGCCCTGCAAGTTCTCCTGGACACAATCTCCACATAATCCTCAAATCTTGGCCTGAAATTCAAAGCAAAGAAGTGTGCCACACTGCACCTGAACTTTCGGCTCAAACCACCAGCACCTTCAACCTCTGCAACATAACACTCCCAGCACTATCTCAAGATAACTTCTACACCTACCTGGGCATCCCCCACAGAGCAACTAATAGAATTCCTCTACAAGCACAACTAACTTCTAGCCCCTTGGCAGAAAATTGACTGCTTTCTCACCTTCATTCAGCCCCGCCTCGACTTCGTCCTCAGGCTCTCTACCTGCCCGAAAGAGCAACTGAGGTCAATTCATGGTCTTTCCGAATCTTACATCAAGGCATGGTTGTGCCTTCCAAAGCACTATGCTCCCCGCCATATGCTACAAGGAGGATCAGGCCTCCTCCCTTTCCGCACACTCCAGGACATCCTCATCATCAGCCAAGGCTTCTCACTGTTAGCCAACAAGGATCCCTGGGTGAGACAAATTGCTTGGGACTAACTCACTACTGTGGTTCGCCATAAAATGGGAGAAGCTCCAGATGTCACAACCATGACACAGTATCTTTCAGGCTCTATGGAAGGGGTACTTCATCACGACGGTGAGGACATATCGTCCTTTTGGACATGACTATGCAAAGCCTCTGTTCGCCAGCACGCAGCAATAAATCTACAATGGACGCACTGCCAGGAGTGGAAGGAACTAGGCATCTCCTTCCAACCTACCTCATCTAGCAATCCGGTTACAATACCACATACTTTCCCACAATTGGTGTTATGAATGCTCAATGGTGCACACTTCCGTAAAGAAGAAGGGCTCTTCTGGGGCAACCAAGATAGGGCTTCTGAATGTATTGCTCTAGACCCAGCCTCAAGTCAACTTTATCAGATCAGGAAGATACAGCCGGTTCTGCGACTGGAAGTTTCATCGTGCCCGCCTGAACCTTCTTGTGTGCCTGCCCGTGGGTGAATGTGTGCCTACACATGGGTTCTCAATATAATATATATTAAAAACTAGATATTGCATTTCTAGTTTATAATTTTTTTTATGTTGAGAAAAATCAAAATCCTTTTTTCAAATTTTAAACTTTCCCATTTATATGGGCTAAAAAGCCCATATAATTGGAAAAATTTTATTTTAATTTCCTCTTGACTTTTTTAAACCATACAGAGGTAGTGCGTGTATTTACTTTTTTTCCCCTTTCCCTCTTTTTGCCACTGACTCAAATTTTTTTAATATGCTTTCTTGTCAAAAAGATTCATTGTCAGACACATTTTTTGGCAATTTTGTCTAGTCAATTCTTTTTGACAGAAATTGCCGCCATAGGTAAAAAACAATAACTGCACCATCTAACGATTTTTTTTAGAAAGAAACACCTTGTATATCTTCTTAAGGCAGCAGGAGCACTGAAAATATTGTATCCAAAAATGATACACCTGACATGTATGGCACATGCTCTGCATAGAGTTGCAGAAGAGATTCGTGAAGGTAGTCCAGAAGTTAACTCCCTGATTTCTACCATTAAAAAAGTATTTTCTAAAGCTCCTTGTAGGATTAATGCATTTAAAACCATGGAACCAGATCTTCCTTTGCCACCTGAACCTATATTGACACACTGGGGAGCTTCGATAAAGGCTGCATTATATTACAACAAGAACTTTGAGAATATTAAAGACATTGTTTGCAGTTTTGATCCAGAAGATGCTGCATCAATTAGGGTTGTAACACCCTGTAAATCGTGATCCCGCCAAAACCATAGCCCGGGGGTAAACAACTCTCAACCGTCCCTTCCTCTTCTCTGACTCATCTTGCTGACTCATACCCAAGCGGTGGATTAATACATATAGGACCATGGTCACTTGGACCTGGTTACACCTCGCAGGTGTACACAGGTCTAAGGTATAAAAGGGCCATGCTCCTCTTTGTATTCAGTTCTTGTCCTTTGCCTGTATTATGTGATCTTTATCCGAATCATGGGCCTGAGGACGCACCGTTAGTATTTCATAAGATTGTAACGAATCTATCATTTGAGATTCAGCGTTTTAGAATCACCCTGTAAATGTAATCACGGATGTAATGAAAGGTTCTCACCTCATGCTTGGGGGTGGCTGGGAGGTTATCACGACAATGACTCCCTGCCCTCCAAGATGAGAAGAATAGCCCCAAAAGTACTACAATGATGGTTAATAGGATAGATCCTAGAAGAACCATCGATGCAGAACTTTTGGACGTGAGAATCTTTACAAATTGTTAATAGAAGGATCGTCGTACATCCTTCTGTATTGTTATATTTTATACATCTTATAGATGTTTTCGTTTTCGTTTAATTAATAGATCACTTCTAGGTCCGAGTGTGTCCAAGAGACTTGGACACACCTGGAGCCTTTGTTTAACGAATCAGATGTTTCTATTGTATTAAGAGTATATAAACAGGACCGTGTAGATTGAGAGGACAGATTGGTTACAACTACCAAGCGATACTGTTACTCTGATTCTCAATCTACAGCGTGTCGCTGTTCTTGTGAATAAAGACGTATATTTCAACTTATAATCTCGATGTGTGGACTCAGTCATTTTATGGGAGTGGGACTTAGGATTACAGCCGCCACTTAGTCGATGAAGCCACCGGACAACGAAGTCTCCAGCAGCCACGTGTAAGAAGACATCTCTACAATATCCTCTACCACAGGTCTCCTGAGGTACTGACCCTTGTGTCCCTGGTGGTTAAGTAGCAACACAGGAGCCAATAGACCGAAAGACTTAATCATCAATGATGATTAAGTCTTTCGGTCTTGTTGGGCTCACATTCTTCATTTGCAAGCTGAAGAAGTTCGGGCTCAGCACAAGACATTAGATAGATATGTAGCTTGCGTTAAAAGTGCACTGATTAAGGCACCCTCAAGGAGACAGTTATTGCAGGATTGTCTGCGGGAGGCAGGGAAGACGATTGAACTCCCCCCTGTTCCAGTAATCACACGTTGGGGCACGTGGCTTGATGCCGTAGCATACCACTGGCATAACTTTGAAGAAGTGAAAAGTGTGGATTTTTCAAGAAGAGGATACCAGTGCAGCCATTAGTGAATTGAAGGAGCTAGTAAATGAGACTTCTTAATGAAGAGATTCTACGAGTAGCACCAATTGCAACTGACCTATGCAAAGCTGTGAAGAAAATGGAGGCCAGAAAAACAGTTGCCAGTGATGTTTGGATTACTCTTCAAACAATAGTGCAATTGCTTGATAGGGCAGGAGTTTCCAGTTTGAAATTAACTTCATACATGCAGGGACAGCACCCAGCAACAGGATTTTGGAGGGAGGTACAAAAACTTGATCCCAATCGAAGTAACAGTATGAGGGAAATACCACAAGAACTGAGAATATTTTCAGAAGCAAACATAGCAGAAGGTGAAATTGCATGTTGCAATGCAATCTTCATGAATCCAGATAAGGAGATGTGCAATGACACATTGCAATTTTGGAAGCTTGCAGCAAAAGACATGCCTACATTGAGTGCTCTTGCTATGAAAGCACTGACATTTCCATGTAGCAGTGCAGAGGTTGAAAGAAGTTTTTCAGTTTTAAACAGAATTCTGAAACCGGAAAGGTCAAGCTTCACAGAGACAAACTTGGACATTCACATACGATTGGCATTCAATGATGGAGACAATGTGTAGTTTTTCTTAAATAAAGCAACATTTTCAAAATAAAAGGGTTTGTATGTGTAAATGTAAAAGATGATTTTAAAGCATATTTTTGATACATGAAAAGCATATTTTGTCAAGTTTTTTAAGCATATTTGAGTTGCCTTAATCATCAACATCCACTCGACACTTCTAGATGGCTAACAGAGATCACTCTACTAACCTGACAGAAACGGGGATGTTACAAGATCATCCTTGTATTCTGTGTTTCTTACAAGTGATGAATAAAGAGTTATAATAAGAAACAGCGTTGTCTTTCTGTAATGTAACCAACTTCTCTTCAGAGGCCGGAGACTCCATAGGGTAAGAGTTATACGATTCTCAGCAGCTATAACGTCTTCTCTTGTCGGGATACCGAAAGGAGATGTATATCAGCGTCGACCGGGAGAGAGATGGCCGCCACTCTGCTGCATCGATTTCACCCCCATGCAGAGGAGTGACCACAATCCGTCTCCATCCAACTCTCTCTGCAGCTCGAATCTTCTCCGTGCGGGCACCGCGCGGTTCAGAAAAGAATCGAGGTACAGAAGATATCATCTAAAGGTTGGTAAAATAAAATGGTCGAAGCCAAAAGCTCACAGGGTTGTACAAAGATTTCGCAAGCCCAAGAATTAAGAGAGAAACTTACTTCCATCTCTGCTTACTTTTCATTTCTTCCTGACTCACTGACATCTCTTGAAGAAAGGAGCAAATTTTGTTGATGCAATGCAGATTCTTTTGCATGTGCAAAAGCAACTGAATGAAAGTAGAGGTGAAATTTCAAAGGTTGCAGTAAACAAGATGTCTGCATTATTAAAGAAAAAATCCTGGCTACAAAGACATTGTTGAAATCTGAAAAATATTACAAGGTGATCAATCTCGACCCATTGAAAACAGAGAAGCTCAGCTGGATCTATAAGACATTGCAGTTTTTTTAAATTTGCACCAATAACATCTTGTGATGTAGGAGCGGTCTTTCTCGAGATATAGGTCTATGCTTAGGGTTGCTGACAATAGCCAGACAGTTTCACTTTTGAAAATTTAAAAACGTCTTTTGTTTGTCATTGTAATATATAAAAATGTGTATGTAGATGTTTGAAACTTTTATCAATAAATGAATACGTCATTAAATCCAATTGAAATGACACTTTGTAAGAAAATGCATTGTGTGCATATTCTGGGCATATTTCTTGGGTTTTCATGCATATTTAGATGATTTTCAGTGCATAGATGCATGCATATTTTTTGCTATAAATGAGCATGAACTTCCTAGCCCTAGTCATCAGTTATATTGATGATGTCTTAAAGACATACGGTTGAGTGTTTTTGCTTTGATATTTAACATGAAAAAAATAAATTAAATAAATTAATAATAAATTAAATTATGTGAGTGTATTCTATTATTTTTCCTTCTAACCCAGAGACTCGACTTTTGAAGAAAAAAAATTGGGGGTCTCCAGTGTGACCCTTAGTGCGTGACGACTTTGTCTTTGAACACAGAAGAGATTTTTTTTCCTTTTAAAACCCCTTTTATTTTCTTCTCGAGTTCCTTTTCAAAAGTGCCCAATTGAAACTAAATTTTCTGCTTGGTGTAAAAAGGTAGTTTGGAGCAGCCAAAAAAGCAAGAAGAAACTGCTCCAGTGCCATAGAAATATTTATTTTTTGTACGTTTCTGAACGTTCTGCTTCTCCGCACACGAGTGAGCACAGAACGGTTCCAAACTGTTCCTCGAGAGTATCAATCATTTCCTTGAGTGTTGAAACTTTTTTTAAAAGTGCAAAACTGTCGTCAATTTTATGTCAAAGTTGCACCAAAATATATTGAGAAGAAGAAAAACACATTTGTTATTTCTCTCTCTTTTCTATTTCTCTGAAATATGACCACCACATTTTCTCTTGTGTTTCTGAAATATATTGGTGGTCAATTTGTTTTGTGATCTTTGGTGAAAACGTATTGGTGATGTCACTGATGCGATTCCGTTGATCACAAGCGATCACCAACTACACTATACAAACTAAACACATGACAGTAATTTTCTACCATAAACACGGCATAAACGCTTTTTTTGAATGTAGAAACATTTCGTTTCCAAGGAAAATCAGCGCAAAATCAGTATACATTTCAATTCACACTTATTTTCCTGTTTGTACTTTATAAGATTAAAAACTGAGCCATTTGTATCCTAAAAGTCTTTTAGGAAAAAGTAGTAAGTTCATTATAGGGCTTTTATTAACTTGTGTTTCGTGTCTATTTTCTTTGTGAAGTACATTTCACAGCATTTGAAATATGTTTGAGAAACACCATGTCCAAAAAAAAAACATTGTAATATAATGCATATAGGCAAAGAGGATGTTGTTATTGTAGCTGATACACGTTGAGTTAATACAATTTTAAATACCGCATGGCGCAGTTAAAACGCGTTCTATTTAAAAATTAACACATCTCAGGAAACTTATTATAAAAGTCACCTGACTGAAATTTTATAGCGTTGTTTAGAACATAACACAATTTAGATCTTGAATAATTGAAGCAAGAAATAAAGTTACTGCATTTTGAAAACGATTTCAAAATCGTTTCCTGAAAGCCAAAACAAAAATATGAATCATTACCAATATCGAGCACATTTTTACTGATTTTTTCATCATCCAATCATCCAATCCAAAGTAATTAACTACTCCATTAAATACTATTTAATGTCCTGTATGATAAAAAGTATTTCTTCATAAAACATGTTCATATAGTAAAGATTGTAGCTTTTACATGTACTTTAAAAGAAAAATCCAATACCCAGATAAATTTGCATAAATTGTGATTTACAATTAAAGCAAATTTATCTGGGTATTGGCTTTTTCTTTAAATAAGCAACACCAAAGTTAGAACAACAAACATTGCTAATACATTCGTTATTGACAAGTACTGGTTTGCTAACAACTTAATTGCTTTCCTTTTTTTAATTGTCATTTTCAAAATTCATCAACACACATTTCTAAACTAGTATAACGTTTCAACGTTTGTATCAATTTACTATAGTAAACAAAAACAAAATTAAAACTGCAACTACACGAAAAAGAATCTTGTATACAAAATACAAACAAAATTAAAAATTTTAATCTAACACCCGAAAAACGCAGTGGCCCAAGATGAAACAATTTTAATAAGGACTAAAAAACAACGAATCGAAGCGGCGTGTCGGACATCTAGCCACTGCTAAATGCAACAATTCGAAAACGCCCTGTGGCGACTACCAGCTTGCCATTAAATGAAACAACTTCAAACGGCGTGCGCGACAGTGAACTGCTGCTAAATACAATGAATTCAAGCAGCACGAACGACAACGGGCAGTCAAAAAAATTGACCAAATCCGAGCCGCAAGCGCATAGCGCTTACCTTAGTTGTTATCTTTTTGTGCAGTATGCATGACAGGGTTTACTAGTATAATTTACTGGGTTCCAAACTCCAGTATAGCTAAATCATCAAATGTTTAGCTTTTAGTCTGAGAGCTTTAGTCGGTCAGAATGAACAGTGACTTTTTATAGGGCAACACACACAGGGCCAACTAAAGACAGACCGACATGTCGACAGTGGGATGGAGTGCCTGTATCGGTACACGGCCGTGTCACATGTACTACTAATTTAGTTGGGCGGTTTAGTGTTTACTTATGTTCTGGTCCTATGGATGGCATGCACACCTGATGGCAGGCATCCACGCGCACGTGCAAAATCACCCACAAACTGACGGTCGTATGCACTTGCAGTTTGTCGGCCTCAGACATCTGACAATTTCGTCATCTGCACTCGCCCTAAAAACTTCTAAAACAAGACCCGTTTTACCAGCACCACCGAGTATACAATTAAAAAGGGAGGAAATCTTTTTTAAGGGGGTGTCCCTATTTTTTTTGAAATCACCACCGAAGTTTCCTTTTTCATACCGTTGCTTTTCTTTTCTTCATCAGCTTATTTTAAATAGGTGTACAGTTAGTTATAAGATGAGGGCGGCTATGAAAAAAAAAACCTGTAGCGGAAGACAGGTTCAAAAGATTTTCTTATTTCTCTAAAGAAAGTGTTTCAAGGAGGAGGGCTTCGGATTGAAGGGAGGTTGGGTTCGTTATCAGAAAACAACAAAAGTAAGGAGGAGGAGGAGGTTGAAAGGCTGACGGGAATGAGGTGAAATAGAGTCTGACCTGTTAGTTCCAGTGTCCATTCTCGTCCCATTTGAACAGGTGAGAGAAAAAACGGCACAAGCTATACTGTACAGTGTACAGGTAATCTTTATCCATTTGTCATTTTTGAGACCTTTTTTTGGACACAAAAAAAATGTAGACCCCCACCTCGTAACCTTATCTGCTTTGTGTTGCTGTTGCCGCACTTTGGCCCCCTGTCTCAGTTTAGTCTTTATTTTCACCTGAAATTCAAAGACCATATTTTTTTTATATTAAAGAGGTTACTGTTAGCCACAAAGGCTGAGGACTTGCAGTTCAGACAGGATAAATTTAAACAATTAACAATTTAAGTTACTGTTTTTTTTCTGTTTAGTATTTATTTTAAAGTAGACTTGTAGAATTTCTTTTCACACTTCAAAAATAACTTCAATCTTACATTACAATTCTGAACAGCTTATTTTCAAACTTTATTATTCTGGTGTTTCAGAAGAACGACACTTAATGCCTCATTTGGACTACAAAAATTAACTGCACTTAAAAAGTTAACCACAGTTTATTTTCAAGTAGAAACACAAGTGGTTGCATTTAACCATGGTTAAATTTCTGAATAATAAGTTAAAAAACAAACAAGATGGTGGATTAGTGAAAACAGTCCATTTTTTATTGAATGAGTCTGTGTATGTGTGTGTGTGTGGACTAACGCTGTGTCGGAATTTATATAAATTTAAATGAATGAACAGCTTTTGTTCTCAAGGTCAACTATATGTTGCACCCTTCCCATCCAAGAACCCCATGATATTAAATTGGAGAGGGGAAAAGGTTGGAAAGTGTAGAGGGGGGGGGGGGGAGAAAGAGACACGTGGAGGGGGAAAAAGTGGGAGGGGGGTGACTAAAATTGAAATGAAACGAGTAAAAAAACGAAAAAACGACGCACATGTGCAAAATTGTGCACAACGTGCACAATTTACCCCACTAGTTTTAAAATAAAATGCACAACTGTAACAGGAACTGACAAAATCATTTAACCACGGTTAAGTGTCTTAAAAATGCAAACACAAAAGTGCCGATTCTAGGCTTGTCTGCAGTTAACTATAATCTTGTTATATAACTGCAGTTAATTTTTGTAGTGGAAACGAGGTATAAGAAGAAATCGAAAGTTGTGCTACAAACTAAGACAGCCAAATCACTTTTCTGTAACACTTGAAAGCTTCTCTTAAAATGTCTCCTGAAAGACAAAATAACAGTTTTGATTGACGTTTACCCCACACATTTTCTATTTTTTGTTAGTAATTCAATATGGGAAATGGCCAGTTTTCACTTCTATTTTTAATATGTAACATTCTCTCCTTTCTTCTGCAATCCAAACCCCTCTTTATTATGTTTTTACTTGTTGCATAAACAAGTTTATATACTGAAATCATTGTGCAGTGCACATACGTGGTGGTGGTAGTATGATGACCACGTCGCATGTAATGTCACAGTGGTCGATTCTCTTGACCACATTATGCATGCTTGACCATTGACCATAAAGGTTATTTTTTTCTTTCTACCTTGACCACTCGCTTCCTTGCATATGTACTGAACTGTGGTCGCCTAACCGATAGAAAATACAGACTGTTGCTATTTTTGCCTGTTGAAACCACAAGAATATTCCCTCCGTTTTATATTATGTACTGAATGTACACTATGAAATATAACTTTGTAACTCATTTTTAATATGGTATTTTAGAGGTGAATGTTTTACCTAAAGTTTCTTAGTGAATTCCGAAATATAACAATATACATGCAGTTTCAAATTGAAGAAGAAAACTTAGCAAATTCAACATAAAACACCCTCTGAACAGTTTCAAAAATAATTAACTTAACAAACGTTATCTAAGTTTCATTCTCAAATATGGGTGATAAATGTTGTAATTCATATACTTTTCTATTGTAATTTGTAACACTTCTGCCACTCCCCTAGCCTGGGGATCTACGGGACGTACTTCCGTTCCTTCCCTCCCTCTTGGAAACCCCAAAGCTCCTAAACATATCCTGGTTCCGGTATCGGCAGATGGATACCCGTCGAAGCATGGTCCCTAGGGCATGGGTACACTTGTGAAGGTGTACACAGGCCCTAGGTATAAAAGGCCGTGCTTCAATACATTCTGGGTCCATTCTCTGATATCGAAACTATGAAATAACTCATTCAATGGCCCAGTGGCGAAAGCAAGCCACACTTGCAACTCTTCTTTGTCTTACTATATGAACAAGTATAACGACAATATGCATTCGTCTCGCCTGTTACTACTATTCCTTTCAGCACCAGCATCGGTACAACAGAATATCCTAGAGAACGACCCCAGCACCAGCCTGGACTCTGGTAGTATATCAAAAACTAAGCAACAAGCAGTATCCGCTCTAGCAAAGCGAGTCTACAACCTGAGCCCCATAACAAGAGCTCTACATTGTTACATTTGGTGAAGGTGCGGGGTACATCTAAGATATTTCATCGCCGCTGCGAAGAAAAGAAACATCCGTCCGTCCAAGGGTAAACACACTAAATTGCCACATGTTCGCTTCATTCGTCTTTTTCGATTTTTGTGCGAACCACGTGAACGAATTGTTGGGGCCATCCTACTAATCCTAGGGATCACAAGGGAACAACAATTTCGTCCACACGTGCTTGTGTTAGACTCTTGAATTTCCAGCCTGTTCGGTAGAGCCGATTAATCGTCCGCCTCCTTTGGTAGAAAGAGCAACAAGAGTCGACAGTCTGCAATCCATGTGTCAATGTCTTCGTTTTTTTGTCTTTACGTATGTTTTTGTACGTATCTCTTTTTATCGGATTTTAAGAGAAGTTTGTTTTTGGGTGTTTTTTTGGACAACCTTTTTTGGAGTTATTTATTTTGAGCAATTTTCGCGGTTTTTTAAAGTTCTTTTTGTGCTCGCAAAAGTTTTGGAAGAGACGCTTATGAGCATCCCCTCTTCAAAGAGGACAGAAGGGCGTCGGCCCACTTCAAAGAAAAGAACAGTAAGTGTGAAGAGCGAGACACTTAAGTTTTTGTGTTCTATTTCACCGAAGATGAGCCAAAGATGGCAGACTTTACAAGAGCTACTTGGCGTGGTCGCCGACAAGGGTCGGGAACCGCACCAGAAGAACCCCGTGTTTCTTCAATCGTACCGCTACAGGAACTGTCCAAGATCTTCCTTGACAATAAGCGCGAGTTCGAGGGCTGAGGGCGAGTGGGAGGTCCGAGAGGTGTCTCCTGAAGAGCAGCGGACCAAGCTCTACCATCAGCGCTTAGAGGAGTCAGAGCACCATCATTTTGGGCCTAGCAGGCCTATTTTGAGAGCATTCGCCAGGAGGCGGGCGATTTCGTGCTTGGTGGAACTGAGTGGTGGGGGAAGGGGTCCTCGAAACGGAAGACCACCCCTGAAGAGCGAGAGGCGGCCAAGAAGAACTGCCCGGTAGCCACTTTCCGTCAGTCCGCCACTTCCCTGAGATATGCGTGACACCACCCACACATGTACCAGCTGCACATGTGGTGTCTAAAACTGACCAGTCTCAAAAGACATTAAATTCGTTGAGAATTCATTTGGAATTCTCACGGATTTCGACAGTTTTAACGATGACAGAAAACAGTTTCTAAAAATAGAAACTTCAAAGGAAAAATTGGAAACTTATTAAATAAAGTTTTTGAAGTTTCTCTCGATCAAAACGGCTGTTAATTCCAGTATAATTCTCTAGAATTATGCAAATTCTTCCGAGAATTTGCTGCCAAATAAGAAAATATTTGGTAATCAGGACTGGCCATTGGTCAATCGGACCAATGGGCAGGTCCTAGGACAGAGTGGCCCCTCCCAAGGGCCAAAGTACTTGCACAAGGCAAGCTCAGGGCTGATTTTTGCAGATCTTTCGTTTCGAAAAGATTGATTTGGTAAATTGTTTATGTGTAGTGTGTTCTAAGGACAAAAAGTCGTTTTTGGACTTTTCTAAAGACAAAAAGTCGTTTTTGGACTTTTCTAAAGACAAAAAGTCGTTTTTGGACTTTTCTAAGGACAAAAAGTCGTTTTTGGACTTTTCTAAGGACAAAAAGTCGTTTTTGGACTTTTCTAAGGACAAAAAGTCGTTTTTGGACTTTTCTAAGGACAAAAAGTCGTTTTTGGACTTTTCTAAGGACAAAAAGTCGTTTTTGGACTTTTCTAAAGACAAAAAGTCGTTTTTGGACTTTTCTAAAGACAAAAAGTCGTTTTTGGACTTTTCTAAGGACAAAAAGTCGTTTTTGGACTTTTCTAAGGACAAAAAGTCGTTTTTGGACTTTTCTAAGGACAAAAAGTCGTTTTTGGACTTTTCTAAGGACAAAAAGTCGTTTTTGGACTTTTCTAAGGACAAAAAGTCGTTTTTGGACTTTTCTAAGGACAAAAAGTCGTTTTTGGACTTTTCTAAGGACAAAAAGTCGTTTTTGGACTTAGATTCTTTTTCAAAGAATCAGTCGCTGATTATGTATTATTTTCTGCATTCGCTTATAACGTATCGAATCATTTAAAATAAACACGTTAGTAATAAAAGAGGAAGTCTTTTACTGGGAATTCATCACTTTCTCTTTAAAACGTGGGAACTTTTTTAGAGTCCCATATACACACAGAACCCAAACAGGAACGATATGCCAGGGGGTCCTACTTAGAGATGTGCAAACTAACTAATGTAATAAGAATGTTGTAAATACTAAAAAAAGTAAAAATGGCTGCTAATCAACAAAATTCAGTCAATAGTTCTGACTTTGAATGTAATGAATCTCATGATACAGAGTGGGAAACTTTCTCTGCACAGTCAAATGATTGAAGAAGAATCTGTGACACCCTGTAGCAACAGAATAGTGGAACACCTTGCAGAAATTCCTTTGTCAGTATGGCACCCCTTGGTGCACAGATGTTCAGACTTGGGTGGCCCGAATTCTAAGTGAATTCGTGGAACCCAGTCAGACCGTGAGAATTGGGAATAGTTCCAAAAATACCTTTCCTTTTAAGGTAATATCCTGAGCCCAGGGCAATGATTGGCCCAGTTGGTCAATCACTGAGCCCTGAGGTGACAGTTGCCCCTCCCAGGAGACCGAACAAGTATGCCGTGAGACTTATGTGTGAAGACAGTCCGAGATAGAGAATTGAAGAGAAGAGTTAGAATTGTGGAGATCTCGAGAGAAGTCAAAGTTCTGACTTAGGAAGAGATCTATTTTTCGATTATGTAAGGTGCAATACCACAATGTAAAGAATCACAAGTATATAAAGAGATTATACATTTTTATACAGAACGAAGTGTGTTTTTGTGTATTAAGACATTTTGAGTTACAGAACCCAGCCGACAAGATTTTCCGACGGTGAACTCAAAGTCTCTTGAGTACCTCCCCAATTGGAACCTCCAAGTGACTCAGACAGTGACATCGTCAAGTACTGTGCTGAAGGTTTCCGAAAGAAACGAAGTCTTTTTGTGGGCTTCAAAGAGGGATCTAGCCAATCATAACGTATCATATGTCGCGAGTGACTAGATCAAAAAACCCAATGGCTGGCCTGCTGCCAACAGTCGGCAGTGGCCCCACTGCCGTTTCAACAGTCGAAACGATGGCATCTAAGGGCCAGTCATGTCAAAAGTGGAGGTGCGCGGGCTATAGTGCCACTAACGACACCGATGAGGATGAGGATGCTACTGCAGGAGCTTCAACCACACCAAGGTCTGCTAAGAGGACGCCCGAAGAGGTTCTTAGACTAACAGCCCAGAAGAAACGGCAAGTCGCCAAGAAGTACCTGGCCAGCCTACGAACGAAGAAGCAGAAGGAATCCATGCTCAACATATTTGGATTCACCAGTAAGTCGGATGCAACCCAAATGAGTGAGTTTGCATCAGTATACGATATTCCAAGCAATTCTCGTACGGCATGTGCCCAAGAATCAAGCAGCGATGATGAAGACGTCTCAAATGATAATGAAGATCAGCCAGAGTCACCAGAGCATCAAGAGGATCCGGAGCCACTCCCATCAACCACTGGAATGAGCCAACCCAATCACCAACCTGAAGTTGGTGATTGGGTTGAAGTAAAATTCAATTACAATGCAGGTGACAAGTTATTCATTGAGAATGTCATTTGGGCAGATTGACATAAAAAATTGCCCACGAAATCGTCTATCAACAAAAGTTGACAATGTCTACATTTTTCCTAATATGCTCGATGAATCTTCATTTAGGAAAAATGACATTATGAGAATGCTTGAACCTCCTGACGTTCTTAGAGGTCGACAAATTTTCAAACAATAAATTTTTGAGTTTAATTTCTGCGTTATATAGGCTGTTTTCATTAGTTTTCTCCCAAAACAATTTTACTTTGCAATAAAAATGTTTTTTAAAAAGTTAAATGCTGTCCCTAATACAACTGGGTGACGTTATAATAGGAAAACATGTAGTTTTCAAGTAAGTGTCCCGATTGACCCAATGTATTGGGGAAATCGGGACAGTCCTTTTAAAAAAAATATAAATTCGTGGAGTGGGGGTAAAAATCTTTTTCCTTTGGAAATGGATACCTAAGAGGGATACCACATTTTTAAAGTTTCCAACCACATTCATGCATTTTCAAAGTGTTTTGGAAAAAGAACGTGAAAAATTGTCCCCATTTCCCCCATTTTACGGTATGCCGTCGTAGTGCAGAGCAACGCTCCAAGTTCTGGCCAACGGCAACCGCAATCTCAGAAGAAGCAGAACGGTAATAAGAGGGCAAATAATAATAAGAGGGCAGAAGACTAAAGTACCTCTAGAGGAGGTTGTGCTACAACTGCCGCCAAAAAGGACATTTTGGCAGAAATTGCCCACTGCCCGACAAACGAAAAGCGTCAACCGTCGGCAATGTCACAAGTCAAGAGTCAGCTGTTTCCACAGGACTAGATGGTAAACAGTACGTAGCCGTTTTAGTCAATGGACAGGCGATCTCTTTCCCTGTTGAAGCCCAACAACAGCATTTAAACTAATTGGGGCGGCGGTGAATAGGGGGCCCACCGCGATTCACAACGAAAATACCTTCGAAGAAAAGGTCAATTCCCGGGTCGAAAAAGATGTCCAGCAAGCAGCATCTAAGGGCTACAACAGATGTCCAGCACGAGGCATCCACTTAAAGCAAGAGGATGTCCAGCCAGAGGAATCCGCTGAAGTCCAAGAAGAGGCCTTGGTCTGAGGGAGAGGTTTTAACCCTCGACGAAGTAGAAGAGTCCATCTGTCAGCAGCTGATTGCCCACACTGATGTACCATCAACCACAAAAGTGGAAGAGAGCAAGAACGACACAAGCGAGGCGACAGGCACCAAGAGGATTGCCGTCAAGAGGCCAAAAGACTGTCGACTCAACAGGAGGCCCGACTAAGCGCTTCGTCCAGAGCATGCTGTCGCCAAGCGATACGCAGCACATGAAGCGAGATAGTACAAGCTTGCTGCTCACCAGAAGAGGTTAGAGACCAGTTGCCAACCACACCATAATCTCCGAACAACTAGCCAGAGAGTACGGTTTTGAGTAAACATGGTAGGGGGAAACCTGATTACAACTGTGGGTCAAATGTGGCCTACAATCGAGTTGAACGGCAAGCAGGCCAAACTTCGCTTGCTTGGACGTCGAGAAGCTCTACTAGGTAGAGATGTCGGATGTCCTTTTCATCTCGTGTCGATGAGCTCGAATAAGGTCTACGTAGCCAACAAGAAAGTCTACGAGAAGATCGAGGTCATGAACCCCGATGACGTCATAGGAACGGACAACAAGAAAATCTTGAGTGGTTTGCGTATGCCGTTAACGACGAAGTCATACTCTCAGAAGGAAGGGAAGAGTAGTCCTCAATCGTGGACAGTCAGCAAATGTCAAAGTCACAGCAGGTAGAGCACTGACGATTTTGATGGAGACGGATGAATCCCTCCGTCAAAAAGGCATAGTATTGGCCACCGGAGTGTTCCAAGGCACAGGATCGTCTATTTTTCAAGTCCAGTTGATGAACACCACCTTAGAGACTGTGGGTATTGAGACCACGAAATAGTAGGAGACATAGAAGTGATGGATACCAACACGGTTAGCATCAACGCCCTCGAAAGTTATTCTGTAGAGTCCGGGGAAGGACGTACAGCAAGATACAGCCTCAGAAGAGCATCAACCGAGCCATACAACTTGGCCCCGAACTGACTGCAGAACGGCGAGAGGAGTTGCTAAGGTTGCTCACCGAATCTAGAGACTCGTTTGCATTTTCATCAAATGAACTTGGTTCAACAAACCTTACGACACACCGGTTAGACAAAAACATCCACCTGTTCGAGAGCCGCTCATGAGTGCCGGCGGCGGTGAAAGACAAATAGACGAATCTATAACAGAAATGCGACCCTCGAAGTCTCCCTATGCATCACAATAGTACTGGTGAAGAAAACAAGAAAGTACCAATTTTGTGTTGACTACAGGTGGCTCAACTCAATTACGAAAGTGGACAACTACGCACTTACGCATATCGACAATGCTCTCAATTCATTAAGAGGAGCCCGTTTCTTCGCCACATTAGACATGAAACACGGCTATTGGCAGGTGGAAGTGGCCGATGAGGACATCAAGAAGACAGCCTTCACGTCCAATCGAGGTCTCTTCGAGTTTAGGAGAATGCCATTTGGGCTAAACAATGCCCCAGCCACCTTGCAGCGTGCCCTCGATATCCTACTCACGGGCACAAATGGGAAACGTGCCTAGTATACTTGGACGACATTATCGTCTTTGGCCGCACGTTTGAGGAATTTTTAGAAAGGTTAAAGACAGTCTTGAGACTATTGAGGCAGGCCAATCTCAAACTAAACCCAAAGAAATGCTTCTTTGGACATAAAGAAGTAAACTATCTGGGACAGCTAATCACGCCAGAGGGTGTGCTAACAGATCCAGCGAAAGTGGAAGCATTGGAAAACTTTCCACGGCCAGAGAACCCTACGGCCGTAAGAAGCTTCCTAGGACTAGCAGGATATTATAGACGACATGTCCCTCGCTTTGTGATGATTTCCAACAGAGTTGACGAAGAAAGAGGCGGTAAAATGCGAAGACACATACCTAGCACTAAAAAGGACTGTCCACAGCACCGATTGTATCAGTCTACGATCCAACAGCAGAGATCTTCATGCACACAGATACAAATGGATACGGAGTCGGAGTGATGTTATACCAACGACCCATAGGAGAGAAAAAGAAAGAAATCATCGGCAGCACCTCAAGTCCTTCGTAGCGCAGAGCTAAACTACAGCGTAACCGACAAAAATGCATAGCAGTAGTGTTCGGAGTCTCCAAGTTTCGACCCTACATCTTCAGTAAGCACTTCACGGATACCAAATTTTGTAGTCGCCAGCTTACATCCTGGTAATTGGAGGTGTGGTTTCCTATTTTCATCATACAACTTCCTATAAAAATAATAAAAATGGCACCCAGCAGAAAATGGTCACTGGATCAGGAAAAATCAATTATTCTATTTTACCAAGGTATAGTGATGTTATCCTTTTTTCTTTGACTTTATTTCAATTATTCTTTAACTTTAACTATTTGAAGGGAAGGAATGACTTCATGACTCATAGTGAATCAGTGCTTTGATTTTTATGGTCTGTTTTCCAAAAAAGTCCATTTTCAAGAAATCATGACAAATTAACAAAGATTGTTTAAATTAGAAAACTTTGTTACAATAGTCAAGAGCTACACATAGATACTTTCAGTTTTGGTGTACATTTTTTCATTTGGAAGTTATTGAACTTCAAAGTTGGCACTTTTTTGATCGTTTTTTCCATTGGTTTCTCTATAGTAAAAATAGCCATTTTAAAAAGTTCATAAAAAAGTAACTAACAAAGATTTTTCAAATTATAAAACAACATTGTGGATAAAAAGTTTCTATTTCATGAAAGTATCTGTGTAGCTGTTGAATATTGTAACTCCCATACGTAAACCAATCATTTAAACATTTTTAATTGGTACACTTATAGTCAATTTTTGGCATGTTTGGAATAATGTTTTACTAAATTGTTTTTACAACTTTCTTTAGGAAATGATGTGCTTTGAAACCCAAAGCACAGGAATTACTTTGAGAGATATCCGCGAAAATCTGCTGAGTAAACTCAGAAAACAACTTCAGCTGGCATTTTCCATTGATGTTTCGAGTAATTATTTTGTTCTTTGAGATTTAGTGTAACTGAATATGTCGCTGAGGATAAATGAGGATCAACTTTTTTACATTAGGTGCTGAGGTTAAACTAAAATTTAAACATCTGCATACATGTTACACACGTGAATTAAAAAGTCAAAATGTCCCATAAGTCGGAAAGTTGTTTGGATACCCTTCACCAACCAAAAATGGGTTTATTACAAAAACATGATGTTTTTACAAGATTCCGTGCAGGCTGACCAAAGTACTGACATTCTGTCTACACAGTCACAAGACTGATGTGGTTAGTATTGATAATTGTTTATATGTACACATGTAAACGTGTTTATGATGCAGGTGACCTGTATTATGCACGACGATATTGCTGGAGCTACGGAACAGCTCATTGCAATCGAAGATGCCACCATGTTTGAGGAAAGTGCATCTGAGATGCAAGCATTTCATACAAGTAGCCCAGTGCCAAGTGCAAGCTCAAGCAGTACTCTCACTGAGGCTAGAGAAATGGAGAAGAATCCATTAAGTGTTAAGCGGAGCAAAAATAGTAGCTCTGTTGATGCCGTTAGGTTCCAGGTAACTGAATAATTTTTTAATTTTACTATCTGGAAACTAATAACATTTTTTATTTTAGGTGTTTCAAAAGGCCGCTAATTATTTAGACAATGTTGGGCAAAATGCACACACTGACAGAAGATCCGGAGTCACTGTTTGGTGCCCATGTAGCTGCAACATTACGCTCATTTGAAGAGTTGGACAGAGAAGAATGTAAATTGCAGATACAGCAGTTGCTATTTAATTATACAAAAAATAAATTGAATAAATAAAATTACAAGTTCTTGTACTTTGTCTTTATTGTAGACTCGTTCATTACATTAATACATGGTAATTTTTATACAATACTTTAAGCAAAGCGTAATTGCCAATGAACAGCTCCTGTTTCGGAGTTGAAGTAATCCTTATACTCATCTCGCACAGAACGTGCAGCCATACCATAATTATGTGAGTAATTAGTACGAATATTTGGCACGTTCAATCCCGTTATTTGTGTGCCAGGTAATTCAGAATGCCATCGTCCTGGGATGATACTGCCACTCTCAATGTCTTCTCTATCCGTCATATCGATTGGCCAACATTCGACATTGCATTTACTTCGCAATTTAATTTGCAATGCACAAGTTGCAAAAATTATTTGTTTGGCCTTCACAGGTGAAAGACAAATTGGCTGCAAGAACACTAGAAAACGGTTAGCTAGGATTCCAAAAGCACTTTCAACCATTCGCCGAGCACGTGATAATCGGTTATCATATACTCTCTGCTCCAGGCTTTCATTGGTTCCTCCATAAGGCTTCAGTAAGTATGTCTGAAGTGCAAATGCATCATCAGGTATAAAAACGTATGGAACAGGTGTGACACGTCCAGGAAGCACTTGTGGTTCAGGCAGGTCAATTTTATCATCTAGTAACTGCTTAAAGGAACATTTTTTCCAAACACCACCATCACTTATTCTTCCCTGCGTGCCTATGTCTATATATCGGAATATAGTCTGCATCAACTATGGCTAGCAGAATTGATTCGGTTCTTTTATAATTATGAAAATGTGATCCACTAAGTGATGGTTTTTTTAAACATGTTTCCCATCAATTGCCCCCAAACACTAAGGGAAATTCCACCTATCATTGAATTGCTTGGCAAAGGGGAACCCTGAAACCTTGGAAGACACTATTAAGGCAATCTTGATAGAAGAAGAAAATGAAAAGTTGAGTTTAAAATAAGGACTGAATGCCTTGGAAACAGGAGAAAAAGAAAACAGACTTGCAGAAACTAGAAGAAAAGGTGAAGAATCTAGAGCAGCAAAATAAAAACAATAGCAGCTCTAGATGAAAAATATGAGTTAGAAAAGACAAATGAAACAAAACAAAAAAATCCAGCGTGGAATGTTTTAATTGCCACAAGCGTGGGCACTTTGCAAATGAGTGCAGTCCCAAAACAGTTAGGTTTCCATAGCAGTCCACAAAGAAGACCTTGTCAACAGCCCATATCCAAACCAGGCCCATGCCTCTTTTTCAATAGTTACAACTGTGGGAAAATGGGACATGTGGCTCGACTGTTGATCAAAGGCCCAATTAGGGAAAACACGTCTTCAGTGTTTTCATTGTGGAAAGAGTAGACATTTTGCACAGGATTGTCGTAGCCGAAATGTCGAAAGACCACAACCAAGGAATGTTGAATATCAGTCCAGACAAGACCCTAGAAGGGGAAACTAAAAGCTTCCCCTATAAAAATGCGGACATGGGGAGGACAAGAAAAGGAATGTGTCTCATATTTAATCCATTAGGTACTAATTCTTCTTGTCCCATATTCTTGGCAACCATACAACACAACTTAGTCAAAATTCATTATAATACAGGGGCAGCATTATCAGCTGTTTCAAGGAAATGTTTTGAAGTAAAAAGAAATTTCCCACACAAGGTGAAACTTATTCCAAGTTCTGAACCTTTAGAAATAGTAGCAGCAAATCGGAAACCATTTCTTACGATTGGTGTACAAAATTCCAGTAAAGATTAGATCCACTATTGTACAAGCACCCATGTATGTTAGCTGTAATGACTTACCAAAGAAATATATGATCTTTGGCATAGACATTATTAAGAAACTGGGCTTAACATACAAGCCGGTTAAAGATATCAATAGGTATAAAGGACAGATGGTCAGGACGCAAACTGGTGAACTTAGACATTTGTTACAAACGGTAACAAAGGCACATAAAACCAATTCAAAGGAATAGATCCAAGAGAGTTTGGAAAAAAACAATGACATATTTAAAGTAATGTTAAAACAAGTCCTTGAGGCAAATGCTGATTGCTTTGCCAATAATTTAAAAAACTCACTCCTACACACATGGTGGAACAGGGGGTGATTAGCGGGAGTGATGCAGGAAAAGATAGATTAATTATTAACAGCAGGAGTTATTAGATCTTCAGTTAGTCCATATTCCGCACCTTGTATGTTAGTAAGGCAAACCAGATGGAAGTCATAGGCTCGTAATAGATTACAGGGCCCTTAACCAAAAAGTTGTCGGGACAAATATCCCTTACCAGAATTGCTTAGTGTTAGCAATCAATTGAGAAATGCTAGGTACTTTACAACTATTGATTTAGCTAGTGGGTTCTATCAAATTCCAATGAGAGTGACAAAGCATAATTGGCTTTCAGCACACCTTTTGGACACTATGAATTTAATCGATGCCCAATGAGACAGAAGACCTCCATCAACCTCTTGATATACACTAGGGTGTATATATCAAGAGGTTGATGGACAACGTATTGCAGGAACTATAAGGAAAAATCTGTTTCGTATACATGGATGATATAATCATCTATAGCAGTACCCCAGAACAGCATGTTCTGCATTTGAATTTGGTATTCCAACGATTGCGAGAAGCAAATCTAAAAGCAAAACCTTTTAAGTGTTTTCATGAAAACCGAAATTAGTTACCTTGGACACACTTTTACGAAGGAACAAATACAGCCAGGAGACAAGAACATTGAAGCAGTTGCAAAATTCCCAAGACCTACTCAAATTAAAAATTTGCAAAATTTTCTTGGTTTAGTAAATTTTTACCGAAAATTTATACAAAATTGTGCTAAAGTTGCAACACCCTTAACACAGCCTTTGGGAAAGGACGTGCCTTTTAATTCGACAGATGCATGTGAAAAGGCATTTGAGACTCAAAACATGTCTAACCACATACCCTGTACTAATCACGCCAGATTTTGTAAAACCCTTTTTCTTAACAACTAATGCTTCTAACATGTCGATTAGGGCCATTTTAGAACAAAAAGTGGGCGATAAACTACACCCTATTGCTTATGCAAGTAGGAAACTAACAAAATCAAACAGAATTACTCTACAACATGGAAAGAAGCTTTGGCATGTGTGTATGGCATAAATTACTCTTAGGACCATGGTCACTTGAACCTGGTTACACCTCGTAGATGTACACAGGTCCAAGGTATAAAGGACCATGTTCCTCTGTTCATTGTCCTTACTTGCTCAACTTCTGTATTACGTTTTATTTCTATATCTGTACCACATCATCGGCCCGAGGACGCACCTTTAATATAACAATTCATTCTTGTACTTTTAATGTTTCTGAGCAAGAATGAATAGCTACAATGAGAAACTGCATTGTATATCTGTCTGGAAACTAATCCTTCTCTAGGTAAGCTGGAGACACCACAAGACAAGGAGACATATAGATCCTGGAGGAGCTACATCTTCTGGTAACAACAGGAAGACGTACATCAGCATCAATCAGGAGAGATGGTCACCATCCTTCTGCGAAGACTACACCCCTGCACAGAAGGATGATCACAATCGATCTCCATCCAACTCTTTCTGTAAGTCGAATCTTCTTCGTGCAGTCACTGCGCGATCAGAAGAAACGAGTTATGAAAATCAAAAGTTGTTAAAATTATAAAGTCGATGCCAAAAGCTCACAAAACCCACGATGAAAGACATGCATCTTTAACGAGTGTTCGCTTAATGAGTATTGAGTTAACTTGTGCACTTTTCAATATAGAAAATTTGCAGGCAGATGCACCTCAAATTTTCAAGAAAATCGAAGCAGTAGGATTAACCAGCTCAGCTAATACTCATGATAATGGTTCACTGGTCATCCTTACAACCCCAACAACTATTGAAAAGCCCTTGACACTACGATTGATCCACAGGATTTTGCCAAAAGAACTATGTGAAGACTGCCCTCAGAAAGAAGAGATCATCCTAACTGATGTTAAGCCTGAGATCTGAAAAAAGACAGCAGTGTTGTCAGCTCCTAGAAATCCTGGAAGAGAATGACAGGAAAACAATGATGGTATTGGTATGAAATACCACTTCGAGAACTTTGACGCTTAGTGGTCATCAAGGAGTTGGCAAAACAAAAAATCTCGACACAGCCCATCATGCGAAAGATAACAGACAAATAATAGAGATCCCCATTAACTTAAAAAATCAATGAGTGAGGCGGAAGAGTCACAAGAGATCAGAACGAGTAGGAACAGAAGTTTGAGGACTTTAAATATTGGGCCTAATCTAATGGCAGGATAGATGACACCTATTCTAAATTTACACATTGAGCACAGGAAGTCCTTTGCATTTCATCTCAGCGAGTTGGGGAAAACCAACCTAACTGATAGGAGATGCATGCCTTGTACATCAGCCACAGTGAAGGACTGCACCAGAAGCACATGGGATCAAGAGAAAGAAATGAAGATAATAGAACTAGTAGATACTTTACTACACTTGACCTAGCTAGTGGCAGATCAGAGTGCGAGAAGAATATAGGAGAAAACCACATTCATAAGCCCATGCAGACTGTATGATTTTAAGATGCCTTTTTGCTCTCTACTATGTACGTGCAACTATGCAACATGCATTGGACAATTTACTTGCAGACCAAAAGTGGGAAACATGCCTTGTCCACTTGGAAGAGATCACTGTTTTTGGGCACACTTTCGAGAGCATTTTTGGAACACCTGCAAACGATCTTGGACTTACTGAAAGGCCAACCTGTCTTAAGTTAAAGAATGGTTCTTCAGCTACAACAAGGTGTAGCTAGAACACATTGCCCCAGAGGAAGAGTCATTGCAGTTTGTGATTTCCCACAGAAAACAAACATCACCACAGAAGTTTCCTCGGATTAGCTAGATACTATATTCGCTTATGCCGCTAAACCACCGTTCAACATAACTAAAAAGAAAATGTGTCGATGGACCGACAAGGTCGATCAGGCTTTGAAGGGATTAAAGGCCATCCTTATCGAAGCTCCGGTAATTTTAATGTACGACCCAACGGCAGAGATATTGTTGCATACGGATGCATGTGGCGATGGACTAGGAGTTGTGCTGTACCAACAGAAGGAAGATGTAACGTTCGACTGGTGCAGGCCAAGACTCGTTTCACAAGATGCTGAAACACGGTATACTGTGACAAATAGTGTGCCTTGCAGTTCTTCTTTGCAGTTTAGGCCCTATCTGGTTTAACCATGACTTCATTGCCACTGACCACAACTCCCTCTCCTATATACAAAGCACCACGCTTACAAGGAAGGCTGGGAAGATGGCAGTTGCTACTGTAGGAGTATCGATATAAGGTTGTGTATAAGAAAAAGATAACCCATGATAACGCAGGCAGCTTGTCTAGAAACCCCGTAGACATACCTCTGGATGAGGATCTGTCTGAAAATGTTGAGCATGATATGGATGATTATGCTGTTACCACCCTGGGATTGGGCTTTGAGCAGAAAAAAGAACCCGCAATTTTGGACAATGCCACGAACCTATGGAACAACCGAACTGGTCATACAGTAAAAAGTATTCGATTCGACAAGGTTTATTGTATGCTAATGTGCTAGAAATGTCGCAGCCAATCCTTAAGGTGCATTCACACTAGGCTGGTTTACAAGATGCTGGTTTGCAAGATGCTGGTTGCTCCTGGTTATTAGTAGCAACAGCAAGCACCGGCTGCTTTGGGTTCACACGTCTCCAGTCAGAGTCCAGTGCTGGTATTAACAGCACAAGTCATCCAATCACCGACATGCAAAAACAAACTAACAACAAACCAACCCAATCAGTGGAGTGACACACTAGTGGCAGCAGGAAGGGAATAACATGACCAGCTGGAAGCTGCTAAAGTTGGACATGTTCAACTTCACCAGTCACAGTTAAAATCACTAGCGTGCTGGAGAAAGCAACTGCTGGTAGCAGTTCACACTATGCTGCTAGCTGGCTACAACCAGCAAGCAACAACCAGCAGCTGATAAACCAGCCTAATGTGAATGCGCCATAATGGTTGTGATGAAGCAGCTACGAAAGGAAATTGTAGAAATGGTTCATGATGAACCGGAAGCAGGTCATTTGGGTTTTGCCAAAACATATAGAAAGGGAGAAAAGTGAAGACACATTCGAGTACATCAAGACATGTGACATGTCAATGATCCAAGAAACCACCCCAACGACCACAAGATCTTACAACCCGTTTGTGCAGAAAACCAGTTGAAAAATGGGTCATGAATGTCATCGAACCAATGACATCAACAGCAAAGGTTCAAAACATCGATTATGCTACAAGGTTATTGAGGGCAAAAGCTGTTCGAAGAGCAACTGCTTCATCTTTGTGAGGCTTCAGAACAGATGAATGAGGGCATAATCTCTGACCACGAAACGCAGTTAGCTAGTAAAAAAGATTGCTTGCTAGAAGGAACACAGAATCAAGCAAGAAATACACCACGACAGACCTTGATCGAAATCATTCGAAAGAATCTCGACCCAAACGCAATTTCAAACTGATTGACATAGTGCACAAGACGATGCTGTAAGGTCATAAAATACAGCAATACAATCTTCGACGATGTATACACTGTTTGATTTAATGTTCGAAAGGAAAGCTAGAGGCAATCGACAACTAATGCCACCAGCTTCCAAGGTAGTTTCAGAAAAAATCAGCCCGTAAGACTACCCAGAACTGAAAAACACCTACGTACAGAAAAAGCAATACGACTCAGAGAAAACCACCAGAAGAGTACAATGCAGGAGATGAGGTGTTCATCCGCAACTATTCCCCGCAAGCTTGGTTTAGTTCAAAGAACCCGGAGTCATCAGGAAAAAAACTAAGGATTTCGAAATCAAGTAATGGGATGGCCGGGAAAAAAAATAACATGTGACATTCAATCTGGCAGATCTAAAAAAAATCCTCACTACTGTGGCCCACCCGAGCAAGAGAATAAAATTCTAGTATTACGTGATTCACCTACCAGCAACTATGTGATGGTCTGACTTGGTAAGTCGTTCCTACCAAAACATCTGTTAAAAAGAGGCATTGAAATTGATATGAAAATGGCAGAGCAAGAACCAAGAAGAGGGACCCCGTATTAAACTACCCCTCGGCAAAATGTCGTAATAAGAAACAAAATGGATGCCCACACTCATGTTGCTTCGGAACAACCTACACAACAGTCAGAAAATGACAGCTTTACCGTAGAAACTATAGAAAAAATCGACTCAGTGGCTGACCCATTAGCAAACCAATGGCCCTTTAATAAACAAATTTTTGTCACAAACTTCCACAACACACGGTGCTGCCCAAACACAAAAGAAATTTCAAAGACAAAAGACATCTCCAAATGTCATCAGACTCATCACCTAACATAAAAGGACGAAGTTAAAATCTTTATTCAGAATGGCTGCACACGTAAAATCAACCGGGAACAAGTGGCCCTTACGCCAACCTTCTACCCGGTACGCGCTAAATTTGTGCCATGTATACGAGGTAGAACAAGCGTTGCAGAATCTGATACTCCAGGGAACACAATCAGTTAACCATAAGCCCGCCCACCCCTTGCCACCTGCACCTCCCAGGTAAGGAAGAACAATGTTGGACCAAGTCGAATCACACTAGCAGCTCCATGAACCCTATGTTCTTCAATGCTGATCCTGTACCATCTGTTACCATCCCCCAGTCATGGCACCAATCTTCTGCAGGAGATTGGATTCGGTTGTTGCGCTTACCAGGAGTCGTGAAGCAAGTGGAGGAGCACCACACAGGATCTAAGAAGTACCCTTACTGGACATTACCGGTGGGATCATGTTCACATGCAGGGAGAATTGTTTGAAATGAAATGAATTTCAGTACGAAGGATCATATTGTATAAATGCATCTGATTTTTGGATTATTTGGATTAATACGGCAACAGGAGACAAAATACAAGAAAAGGAAACTGACATAAGCAGACTATGTAAGAAGCCAAGCAGAATCAGCAAATGAACTACCTCAAGCAAAACTGGCTGAAAGAGCCAAACAACCAGTCGCTGAGCCAGAAAATTATGCTGATAATTTTAGATAGTTAACAGAATGTTAAACTTTTTCGAAGCTGCACCAAAGCAATGCAGTGCTACTATTTCATAAACAGGATGGGGAAGGATAATAGGTTTTAGGTAGCTTACTTTCAAGTTTAATTTACAGTGGAGGAGTTCGATCACTCCAACTGTAAGAACTTGTCTCGGCGGGATATTTATAACATGCCCCAGAAAGCCTCCCTCAGGGTCAATAAGAGATAATCCCTGAGGACTTACCCTCAAAATTGCAGGGCCTGTTGTGTTAAGGGTGATACAATCCTGATGATTTAGTGATGAAAAACAGAATTGTTTTACTAATGAACAAGGCTAGCGTAATATATCATAAAGAAACATTAAAAAAGCATTCAAAAACATTAAGCTAAAAAGAACTTGTGTTTAGATAATGCCAGGCTTTTTATTTAATTTGAAGTGGCAGACAATATAGAAAACAAGAAACTAGGACATCATCCTGAGTCAAGAAAAATCACTAAACTTGGAGTGTGGCAACCCCGACCAACCAAATATTACCAAACAATTCAATAAAGATGGTAACACTGACTGGTTTCGTCACAGCCAAGTGACTCATCAGGAGGCTTTCAACTTCATACTTCCTTGATCTAAAAATGATACAAATTGTCCAAGCAACAGCATATGCGACCAATGCTCAATGCCCAATGCTCAGCCACTACTGTAATACCACCAATTACCATAATTCACCTGAAGTTAGTATAGTAGGTTGCTTTAAGCTAATTTTAACAGGATGAGTAAATACACTCCAAACCTGATAAACCAGAATAGGAAGATGCACTAGTCTCATACCACTTGTAACCATACAAATGTTGCATGTAAAGCATGCCACAGGAATTTATTTTTTGTAAAATGTTTTTCTTTTAAAGGGGTTTCTTTGAAAATCTTTTTCTTAGAAAGTGTTTTCTTTAAAATCTTTTTCACAATGTATTTTTTGTTATTTGTATGTTTCCCTCTTAAATTTGTGGTGTCCCCTTCTCCCCCTAAAAAAGTCCCAGACAAACTTTCTTTTAGTTTTTTGTAAACAAGGTCTCACACCTCCTTAAAACCCCTACAGGGCATACCAACCAGGAAGTAATAAACTAACAAAATAACAAGGTCCCCCCTTCTTATGAACTAATAGCTAGGCCCATAAAACATGGGTCAATTCAAATATTTAAATAATTTTTGAATTGACATTAAGAACTAACCAACCAATCACCAGAGTCCAGTGGTGGTTTTCTATGAGAGGCAAACAATATAAAAAGGCCAGTATTTGGCTGACTGAGAGCATTAGGACCTTGGCACCTCTCATGGAAAGCTGTCAAGTTGCCCAACGGTTGAAACTCGAGAGAAAAACTTAAGCTGAGTTAGCAACCAGTTCTGGCTGGAGCTGTATCCTGCAAGAATGAACCATTGGTTATAAGCCAACTTTGGTTTAATCTGAGAACTGCCTCTTAAGCAAATTTGCAGCACTCACAGCACTCCGGCTGTTTAACATTGAGCTTCCTTAGTGGAATAGTATTTTCAACTTTTAGGTAACTTCTCCAACATGGACCTTTGGAAAATGTAAGATTGATATTTTATAACTTTTTGTACACGTGTCGTAACACCCAGCAACTCCTGCTCCTGCCAAAACTATAGCTTGGGGGTAAAAACAACTCCTGTTTGTCCCTCCCTCCTTTCCCAATTAATATTCTGATGGCGGAGTGATACACTTAGGACCTTGGTCACTTGGACCTGGTTACACCTCGTAGGTGTACCACACAGGTCCAAGGTATAAAAGGACCATGTTCCTCTTTGTTCCTCATCCTTGTCTTTTGCTCAACTTTGCTGTATTACATAGATTCTTATCCATACCACATGAGGACGCACCTTTCATAAATAACATTAGTCTCTGTGATCTTCACGTTTCTTTACAAAGATGAATAAGTGTTACAATAAGAAACAACGCTGTCTTTATGTTCCGAAACTAATAACTTCTCTACAGAGGCCAGAGACACCATAAGGTAAAGAGCGCATACAGATCCTGATGCAGCTACAACATCTACTGCCGGTAAACATCAACAGGAGATGTACATCAGCGTCAACGGAGAATAGGATGGCCACCATCCTTCTGCACAGATTTCACCCACATGCAGGAGGATGATCGCAATCGATCGCCATCCAACTCTTTCTTTAGCTCGAATCTTCTTCGTGCGGGCACCACGCGATGCAGAGAAGCAACGTGTTACAAGAAACAACATCTACAAGTTGGTCAAAAAATACAGTCGACATCAAAAGCTCACATTGTATGCTATTTTATAACCATTATTGACCAATAACAAATGTATATCTTTTATTGTACTAGTATTAAGTGTAGGCTCTCTTTTATAATTATATTTTAATAATAAAGGGAATTCATATTTTACAATTTTATAATAAATAAAACCAAATATTAACCAAACAAAGTCTCTCTAAATTTTTATTACTGGTCATTGGCCAAAACGAACCAAGACAGAACTGTTAATCTTTCTAATAAATAGTTATAACTTATAAACAAACAAGGAAGGAACTACACATAAAAACCTCAAAAACCTGAATCCAAGGTGAGATCAAAACATAACTTGATTTTAAGGAAATTATAAGACACCTATTTGAGCTTAATTTCATTCAAAAAAGCCCCCTTGTGAAGCAACAGCAACAGTGCTGTTTCCACTGCTCAAAACATTTAAAATGAACTTATGATAGCAAGTGAACAGGACAGGCAATTAGAAATCGGGACAAGCAGAAGTTGGCTCCACACTTTTTATGGCGAACACAATTTCTAATTGGTTGGTTATGTAGTCTGACATCACATACACCACCCTTTTCAACGTAGAACCATACAACAAACCAATTAGAAGAAGTTGCCAGTCCTCATAAAAATGGTGGAGCCAACTTCTGTTTGTCCGGATTTCTAATTGCCTGTGTGGACAGGGGCTTCTTTCTCATCAATGTATCCAAATCAATGAGAATTGTGTGGCATGAATATTGCAGTGATCTAGGTCCTAATGCACCAAAAATGAAAATATTTCTTTATTCACCTACTTGAAACACCTTTAACCCATATAGGACCACCGTCCTTTTACAAGAACTTCAGTATTTGTTTTAATTTGGTGTTTCATTAAATTTGTCTGGTTTCCAAGTTTGAACACTAGAGGGCATACACAGTCAAGGGCAAAGTAGTTTGCTAGTTTTTTCAGGTTCCTTCAGTAATAAGACTTCTTTAGCCACATATTTCAGAAAATGGGTGTGCTTTTTTATTGCCCACATTTTATAAAATTTTAGCTTATTTGGTATTTTTGCTTTGGATTTTAGTAGAAATAGGTCTAAATCCTATTGAAAAAATAAATTGGAAGTGAACATTTACATTGATTACTGCTGTAACACCCAGTAACCCGTTCCTGCCAAAACCATAGCCCGGGGAGGGGGGGGGGGGTAAACAACTCCTGCCTGTCCCTCCCTCCTCTATGACTCACTTCTGAGTCATATCGAAGTGGCAGATTGATAAACTTAGGACCATGGTCACTTGGACCTGGTTACACCTCGTAGGTGTACACAGGTCCAAAGTATAAAAAGGACCATGTTCCTCTTTGTTCATCATCTTACTCTTTGCTCAACATTGTATTACGTAAATCTTTAAATCCGTACCACATCATGGGCTCGAGGACACACCTTTAATTACCAATTAATTCTTGTAATGTTACTGTTTTCTGTACAAGAATGAATAGTGTTACAATGAGAAACTGCATTGTCATTATGTCTAGAAACTAACTTCTCTACAGAGGCCGGAAACACCATAAGGCAAGGAGTCATACAGATCCTGGAGCAGCTAAAGCATCTTCATTTGGGTAAAACAAAGGAAGATGCATATCAGCATCGACCAAGAAAGATAGCCACCATCCTTCTACACAGATTACACCCCTGCACAGAAGAATAATCGCAATCGATCTCCATCCAACTTTCTGTAGCTCGAATCTTCTCCATGCAGAGAAGAAACGAGCTATAGAAAACATCTTCAAGTTGGTAAAAATAGTCGACGTCAAAAGCTCACACTGCTGATCCATACAAAGCTTGTCCTTTATAAAGACCATTGGTTGAACCGGGCAGACATTGTTCTAGTCTTATTTTCATCAGGTGATGAATTTGTGAAACATTCATTTTATGAAAGGGCCACCACACTAGTTTATTTCAGGCTGTTGATCAACTCAGCTTGATTCCTGAAGATTTTCAGCTGGTTGCTATTCCAACAGATCTTGACCCAGCATCAGATTTGGACAAGTATGATATTGCAACTGAGATTGGTGATGGTCCAGGCCAGTTCAGATTTAGTTAGGTTATAATGTTGATATCTATATCAAAATTTTATACATTACTGCTTTTCTGATCATAGGCAAAGTTGAAATTGAAACATTGCCCGATGATAACAAAACTGAACAACAAGATAGTCACCCCAAAGGCTTTTTATAAATGGTCAGACAGATTAAGTACACTTGGAGTGATTTTTCATCTGCTGAAATTCAAGCCTCAATTGACCGAGTCAAAGAACAGCTGCATGAAAAAAACGGTCGAAGCTTGAGCCTTTTCAACAATTCTACTGTTGAACATGTTCTGACTTGAGACATTAAAGTATGCAAGGCAACAGAATAACCATACCTTTGAACATGATGGGAATTCACTGAAGAACTTTGTTGGCATTCTGATTTTATCTGGCTACCACACAGTTCCACAACAAAAGCAATATCGGTCACTTAAAAAGCTGCAGGTTCTTTTTGCATTTCTTCTTGCATAACAATAAGGCAAAGATTTCTTGAAAGAAAACTTAACTCGCATCTCTGACAACACTCAAACCAAAAAATCTATGTGTTTCATCTTGCATGCCAAGACAAAGATTTCTTCAAAGAAAATATTTAACTCACGTCTCGGACAACACTGAAGCAATAAAATTGAAAGACAAAATGTTCAAGCTACATCTCCTGATGGACCTTTTTTCATTGAAGCATTTATTGAGTTTGGTGATCTACATACAAATCTCTCCATTGACGAGTTAATGGTAAAGTACTTTGGCAGACATGTGAACAGCATTAGATGAAATTCCATTAGATTTGGATACAAAAACTGGCTATTGTGTAGTCATAACAGATATTTCTACAGGTTTGAAACTTACTGTGGAAAAGATGACGGTAAAATACGCCACTAGGATTAAGATTTGTCCAAGATTTACTTAGAAAAACTGTGGAAAGCCCAAATAATGTTTTTTTGACAACTTTTTTTCACCAGTGCTGATCTTGTAAAGTTGAGACAGGTTACCGGGCTACCACAACCGTTAGAAAAAAACGAACAAGAAAATGTCCACTGCTTCCCAAAAAGAAATGTGGAACAATGGATCAACGATTTGATAGTAACAAAATATTGTGTGGCTTGGAAAGACAACGTTTGTTGCCACAAATTAAAATACTGTAGAACTATTCAGTCTTATCACGAGATGGTCTGTTCAAGCAAAACAAAGTATCTATTCCACGGCCACAACTTATTTCAGCATACAATGATGGAACGGGAGGTGTTGATCGTCATGACCAGGATGTGAATGCCTATAAAATCTCAATTCAAAGGAAAAAATGGTATTGGGTGCTTTTCATACAAATACTAAATACTACAGTTGTAAATGCATTTAGAATCTATTGATTGGTCAATGGCAACGAAATGGACCTACTGGATTGCACTCGACACCTTACAAGATCATATTTGAAGGTTGGAAGTACAAGTAGATCTAAGTCACAAAGAACACCTAAAAACATTCCATTGTGTGGTTGAAGACCTTTCTAGACACTCCTGTTATTATTGACCATCAGTTGAGGAGCAAAGTTTGCACAAAGTCAACATGGCAGTACACTAAATGTAACATTACAATTGTGCAGTTCGTGATTGTTTTATAAAATTTCATACTAAATAGTATTTCAATGTTTTTGTAATCTTTCACATCAATGGCCCAACGTAGTTTTTCAAGAACCCCTGTAAATACCTAAAAATAAATTTTTTTATAATTTTTCAAAATACATGTGCTGTTTTAGAACCATTTCATAAGATTTCAGTGACATTTACAAAATTGATCAGGCAATTATTGTTTGGTCATATATGGGTTAAAACTAGCTAGAACAGTCAATGTTTTAAAGGTTGCAACTGCATACAACACAGCCAGTCACACGTGTAATTGGTCATGAATTAAACCATAAGTCAAATGTCAAACATTGCCATCTTATATAGTACTTTAATGGTAGATTCCACATGTTAATGTCAGAGACTGGCTCATTGAAAAGCCAACTACTTATGTTGCTCACGGCTACCGTCGAAAAGCAAAGTACTCTTCAAGATCTTGGTTCATCACATTAAGGAGATGCTCATTAACAAGAGCTTGAACTTATCCATCACAACCGTTTTCAAGCAATGAACAATGCACAGATCCCAAGACAAGCGGAAGCTAAGAAAACTGTTCAACAATTATGTGAATCTGAAAAAGATAAAACAATTTAGATTTTTCACTTGTGTTTTAGCTATGAAGATGAGTCACAATTGACTTGAAACATTGGCTGTATTTTGTATTGTTTGTCTTAAACAGTAACCTTTCATAAAGTACGGCCCAGAGGTTACCAAAGGTCTGTCGAGAAATGGTCGCAGCAGAAGATATCGTTAATTTCATGATGAATGCAGCACCCTTTTTTTTGCACTGCGGCAGTAAACTCCTGCCCGTCAATCAGAGAAAAAGTAAATATATCGCAATCCTGACCCCCCTGCAGAGGACTTAAGAAGCTACTGGCAGTTCCTATGAACCTGAGGTGGGAAATGTCGAACTCAATTCAACATGCCTCAAGTTGTTGCAAAAGGAACCCAGTCTCTAGCCTGAAAACCTAATGTACAAGCTGTTTCCAGAAGAAACCTGTAAAAATCAAGGCTATGAACGATTGCACCAAGATGGGAGTCACCCTGATCCAGAACTATAGGAGTGCCGATGACAACCTGTGATGGACTATTGTAGCATGGTCAGCACACATGACCTATAGTGTCAGATGTGAGGCCGACAAACCCCACGAGCACATGGCAGTCATTCTGTACGTGATTGAAAATGTGTTTGGATGCCTGCCATCAGGTGCCCACACCATCCAGAAGGTGTAAACACTAAATCACGCAATTAGCAATTTGTGTGCACGTCCATGTACAGGTACCTCATCTTCCTGCAGACAAAAAGGTGGGGGGGAAATGGAACATGTCCCATCTTTTATGTTGATTCTTCTTTAGTTGGCTGGGTTGCCATATATGCCTACAATTGATGCTGACCACCTCAAATGTGGCATTGTCTGCTGATTGTTGTCTGCACTTGTCGATAATCACACTGATGAAAGATGAGGCATATAAGCAGTACTTTCTACACGTAGTGGAACTACATCGAAAAGGAAATCCTATCTCTTCTAAGGACAGCTTAGCAGATAAGAGAAGGGTGTTTGGATTTTGTTGTGTAGTTAATAGTGAAGTAAAATTGACGAACACATTGTGTATGTGAATTAAAAAAATTAAATTCTGCGATGTTTACATGTTTTTTTTAAAACTCAATCAAAAGATTGTGGTTGCAACCCCTAAACAGTCCTAATGATCCAAAACTTGGCATGTATTATCTATTTATAGAATGTGTAGCCATGGAAGAAGGTCCTGTAGTTTTTAAAAAATGAGTCCTAATACTTTTTTCATTACACCCTGTATATGAGCAAATCATATGACACTGATCAGAATACAGGAACAAGTGTAAGCAATATGGATTGGTGTGGTCCAAGCAAAAATATAAAAATGCACAATGTTTACAAGAGTGAATTGCTACATGGTCCCCAGCAGTTTGCTACACAACAAATGAAAACTAGAAGTTACCCTTTTCATGACTCCTAAAGTACTTGAATTTAGAATATTTAAACATTAAATTGGCTCAGAACAAATGGCAACATTCCCTCATTTATATAGAAAATGGAGACCATAGTAATAGCAGACAAATGACGAAAGTGGCTGAGCTAGCCAAGGAACTAGCATCTAAGAACCAAGTTTTGTCCATCTTTCATGAAAAATTCAGGGTGTCCAAAGTCAATTCTCCGTGGGTGCCCAGCATGCTGACTCCAATACAAAGTGGAGATATCTTATGTAAACTTCACCCTCTTCAAGGAGAATCTGAACTTTCTCACACTGTGACCAGGCATGAAACCGGGATTCACCACTGGTACCTGGAAACGAAACAACTTATGAAGCGGATGCACCCAAGTTCACCACTTCCAAAAAACTCCACGCTTTGCCCTCTGCTGCAAAGTGATGGCCACATTTTTTTGGGATTCCAAAGGTCTTGTAGAATACATGCCTTATAAACCTACACAGTTGTGTAAAGCAATTAAAGAAAAACTGCGGGAAGCTGTCATAAGGTGTGCTGCCCCCATGACAATGCACACATTTTCACTGCCAGCAAAGTGCAGACCACAATTCACAACGGCGGTGTTGAAGTTATCCATCAGTCCCAACCTGGCCCCCAGCAATTTTTGTTCCGTGAGGTAAAGAAACACCTGTAGGACATCAATTTCCAAGTGATGAAGTTGCAAAATTGGTAGTAAATAAGTAATTTGAAGAGCAATTCTCATGTTTTTGAGAAACCCTTGAAATCCAAGTGGGACTGCTGTGTAGAAGTTTGATATATTGAAAAGTTATAAACCTTTTACCTCAATTCAATGAACAGAACAGTCAGGTTTTCCAGTGGCTTTTTACTTTTGTCAGAATAAACAAAACCACACTGATTAGTAAGATGAGCCAAACATTTAACCTTATATACCATCTGACCAGTCACAGAAACATGGACAGGAACAAAGACCACTTGATATATAAACCTGTGCAAGCACATAGGCAATACTAACAGAAGACACTGAAGTACAAAGAAAAGCAATTAAGTTAAAGCTGAATAAAAGTAAGACCAGTGCAATCTTGAATAACGATGAAATTGAATGAGCAAATGAACCTTGTAACTGACTGAATAACACCGAAAGTAAAACCAATTGAAATTAAGATTAATAGTAAATTTGAGCATGGAAAAACTGAATGCCATAAAAGTGAATTCCAACCACATGGAAAACTGAACTGCAACAGAATGGAAGCAGCATTAGAAAGGCAGATAAGTATTTACAAAAAGGGTTAATCCATGCCCCCTTCAAGAGTACCTAATGTGAGGTAGTAAAGTGCATACACAGAAAAATTGGCAGAGGTGCGGAGAAGCTAATTCGTTAACTATTTTTTTTTTTCAATATATGATACAAACGGGTGAGGGAGACACCAAGCAGAAATTAAATACGGATGACATTGTAATCGGACCCCGAAGACAAATCCACATCAAGTCATCCTAAGGATGACGACTGCAAAAATATTAATGACATGAATCCTAAGAATGACAACACCAACCATATGAGGTCTACAATAAACTGACACCAGCAAAATTACTGGTGATTTTTGCATGTTACCTACAAATGACAAATACCTGTAAATGCATGCCTGTTTAAAAAGAACCACAAGTGCAGGCCTAGAAGACTAGTTGCCACCCCAAGTCATTTACCTCAGGACATTTGTGCCAAAAACGAACACCATGCCGCCATGCTTGTGCAGGATTTGGATATTGGGGGGCACAAGCAATGCGGCACACATCTTATGAATGAGCAAGTTTGACAGAGATGGCAACATTATTCTGCCGGTAGAAAAAATTGAGCATGTTGCATTGTCCACAATTGGGCTAGCTATCAGTGTTGCAGGTACTTGGTACTGATCAGGAAGTATGCAGTATGCTGGTTGGCTCTGTATAAGGGCACAATAGTATTACATGGAGCGAGCTTAAAAGACCATCATACACGAGTTCATGCTACTTGACCAAAATATTAGGATGATTAAGAACCGAGGACGAACAAGCAAGCTGGCAAAGCCTTTCAGAACTTTGTTGCACATTTTGTCATTTCATATGGATTAATCATTTCAATACAATCTGCTAGCCACTACCCTAACGGACAGCTTACTCTACTGGTCAAAGGTCAACATTATCAGAATAAGAATTCTAAATCAACACCAGTCCAATAATGCTAGTAAGAGCTCCGAGGAGGACCAGAAGATGAGCTGGGGGTATACCAAATTTCATGCCAAAGAACTCCACCTAATCACTTGCTTTAAAGGCTACCCAGACAGGGCATATGGTGAGTTGTCTAACCAACACAGCAACCTGCTGGTGTCAATTCAGAAATATAAGCTGCCACAAGGAACAAAATAAACATGCTGCCAAATTGAGAAAAGATTAAGTTGATATTCGGGACCTACATTTCTCCACATAGAGAATGCATCCCCACTGTAGAAAAACTAATCAAGGCAACTCAAGCACACTGGCTGTCTAATGGAGAACTGAAAGTCACCAAAACACTGGTGAAGTACGTAACACTTGAAGGTTGATGGACTTCCAAGAACTGAGACCCCTTCTATTGAAAAAGGAAGATGCACAATATTGAAAGGCATTAGAGGAAAACCTACAATGTTCTTCACCTTCAGACCTGAGGTAAAAAAGGAGCCAAAAACACTCAAAGATGTTGAGGATTCAACAAGAGTGGAAGAGATTGAATCTCACCAGAGGCGAGGTGGTCAACTAAAAGTAGCTATCTTAATATTCGGGGTTAATACATGACCTGGGTGAATCTCCAGGAAAGCGAATAAAACCAGAGGCAAGAAATTCAATAGCCCCTTCAAAGATGAGATGGGTTCCATCTCAACACCCTTGTAAAGATAAACTAGCCAGGTGTCATGGGGGAATATATCCTTTGTCCAAGAGTCATCCATCTGACAAACTGTAGGGGAAGCAGTCCCTCACCACACCAAAATAGCCAGAACACCAGGTCTAAAGTGCCCAACAAAGAAATAAATGTCACCTGGCCAAGATTGGCCCCTGCAAGCCAACGAGAATTGGTGGACAGTGACACCCCCAAGGACCACACCAAGCCAACATAGGGGCCTCATGGATCACCATGAACTTTGTAACTCTTCTGGTACAATCAATGAATGGTCTGCAATTGGAATTGACACCCAGCACCATCATATCTACAGTGCTTATTCCAACATGAAACATGCTCTTGCACAATGAACTAGTAACTGGGGCATTGCTCTGCTGAAGAAAGACTGGTAGAGAGCTTCGGAGAGATGAGCCCACACCTGTTAGAATCAGGATTCCGTATCAAGGTTAACGCACACCATAGAAGGCACTATATTGTAGTGGTCCTACGCTTGAACAAAACACTGAAGACAAGAGGCAGAGGCCTACAGTAGCAGGCCACTAAAATCCTCTGCTTTCAGATTTCTGCAGGAAGTCCCACACTACAGCTATCACCTATCTACATTAGGAGAGTACCGCAGTTCACCAAAGACATGCTCACGAATAAAAGACTGTCTACCATAGTACTTGCTGTCAACTCAGATTGTGGAGAAATCGTCACCTACGAGGCTGTTGTGTTGATGTCAATGCATATCATCTAAGGCGTCAAGTACTTGACCAGAACGAAACAAGGTAGAAGGGGCCCCTCATTCGCCGTTTGTTTTTAATGTTTCATGTTTTGATACAGGATTTTATTTTTAATACCACATGGGGAGGGTAGACAGTTGTGCTGGGAAGTTGTCCCCCTCCAAATACATTACATAGTCTAACTTTGGCCCCTATTCACTTTTAGCTCTTTGGACCAAGCAAGTGATTTGGATCGAATCAGAAGTAATCAAAACAGCACACAAAATTGACTGTCATATCCAGAGTGGAAGACATTTAAATCAGATTTTTTTTAAAAAAATTCAAATGATTATTTTAGAAAAAATTTACATTTAAACATTAAAATAATGGAATAAAAATAAAACAGCTTCCAACACTTTTCTCTGTTTATAAAATAAAAGTCCAGTGGTAGTTTTTTCATTAATGCAGTATTTTTTAGAAGATATGCTTGAGGAAGTATACAACAATTGACTGGTGGAAATCAGGGACAAATACTGTATATATAAATAGTAATCTAAGAACCTCAGAGGCAAACTGTTTTAAGTCACCAAACCTAAATTGTACAGTGGAGTAATTTGGAAGTTTTTCTCTTCATTGAAGGAATAGGACTTAACATGGTATACCACCATCTAGCAGCCAATGTGTAAAACTGTGGACTTAACACTGTTTACTGCTGAGGTACTCATTTGCTTTGGGAACTGAAAAGGCTGCAAAACTCGTGTTTACATTTAAAATGTTGAATTAAGTGCTTGAAACTTATTTTCAAATTTGAATGTTTCTTAACATTCTTTTTTCTTCTTTTGCAATTATTTTACTAACTTAATGTTATTATTACTCATTTTTGCAAACATCGTCATAAAAAAATTTAATTCATATAAATGAAAATAAAAAACAAAAAAATCTGATTTAAATTTTTTATTTGATTTTTAAAAAAAAAAATCAAAAAGGATTGTACTATTTAACATACTTCAATGAAATACACGAAACCGGGAATAGTTTTAGGGCAAATGTCCTTTAAAGGCAAGTGGTTTTAGGGCAAATGTCCTTTAAAGGCAAGTGGTTTTAGGGCAAATGTCCTTTAAAGGCAAGTGGTTTTAGGGCAAATGTCCTTTAAAGGCAAGTGGTTTTAGGGCAAATGCCCTTTTAAGGCAAGTGGTTTTAGGGCAAATGTCCTTTAAAGGCAAGTGGTTTTAGGGCAAATGTCCTTTAAAGGCAAGTGGTTTTAGGGCAAATGTCTTTTAAGGGCAAATGGCTTTAGGAGATATGTCTATTGCAAGTGTCTTTAGGGCAACTGTCTATATCCCTTACTATGGTTTAGAGGCTATTGGGGACTAATTGAGAGTAGCTAATTATTTTGTTAAAGAATGCTGGGTCACAAGCTGAATGTAACTACATCCAGTTCAAGACAGCCAGGCATGAAGTTAACATGATTTACATAAAAAAGGAAATTTTCTCAATCACTCCTTTCTTTCTTGATATTATTTTTAAAAGGCCAAATATATTTATTAAATCCAAATCATTTTAGTTGAAATCCAAATCATTTTAGTTGAAATCCAAATCAAATCACTAAATTTTCTATAAAGATAAATCCAAATCCAAATCCATTCCTTTTCACCCTAAATCCAAATCAAAACCCCAAATCTCAAATCCAATGCACTGGTGCGGTTTTGGGTCAGGATAAAAAGATGAACGAATAAACTTGATGAACATTGGGACACAGAATGCCAATAGAATTAGATAAACACTATTATGGATGAACATGGTTTCAAGGGGGATGAACATGGTTTCAAGGAGGATGCACATGGGTTTAGGGGGTTCATCTTCCTTAAACCCATGTTAATCCCCCTTAAATTTCTTAACAGTGAAGATGAAAGTCAATAAAATGTATTTCTTTTCATTGTTTACTTTACCTAAGGGAAACCGGGTAGTAATATGCTAGTTCATAAATAAAACAAAATTCAGGACACATTGTTCTTGAACAGCCTTTGTATTGACAACTAAAACAAAGGAAAATAGATCCACCCTCAAGCGCTGCCCAAACCCACTGGACGCCCATAGCCCTTACCCCTCCCCGGGTCCAGAAATTATAAACAAATTTTAAAAAAAAGTAATAATTTTAAACTAGTACTAATACTAATCTAACATAAAAATATTAAGAAAATTATAGAAAAAATGGCCGTTTCTGTTAAGTAGCGGTTGTAACGTAAACATGACGACAAAATGGTGACGTCACAACAGCGACGTTCATGCTCAGCACCGCACTTAAAACCACATAAAACGAACAAAAATTGCACTAAAATTAATTAAAAACCCACCCGAAATAAATAACATATGTTTTCCAACCTTGTCGTCGTCTTTTTACAGCCATTTCTTAAGAAGAATCCCTTGTTTTGTTCGAAAAAATACGCAGCATACAAAGCCAACAAACAAACACGGAAAGGACGCTCGTCTCATTGTCTGATTCATCCCCTACGGGGTTCACTTTTCCACATTTGGAAAGTAGAAGTTCCATTAAAAACCACACACGGTTCACATCCGTCACAAATATGACCCTTTACAACGAATGCGCGTGCGCAAACATATTAGTATCGAAACCTATGCAATTATACACAAACACCAACAGATGGCGGTCTTTTAATTTTGGTAACTATCACGCATTTATTTGCAATGAAAACATACACAATGGCACACAAACGCCAACAGATGGAGGCACTGTTTTAGACGCCATTTTTCTGTTGCTAGAAAGATCAAAAACTCCGACACAAGATGAACATACAAAAAGACACGTGGTCTAGCCTCTTCACAAAGGTCTTTCGTTATGAATGATTTAAGCAGCCATTTAAAGCAGGCCATGGCCTACAAAATAAGCGAAGGGCCTGTAAGTGAGGTTGACCGTCCGTTGAAATTTGAAAACAAGAGAGCTGCACAACTTCGCCACCGATGGCGCTAAAAACAACCGAGAAAGAAAAAAAAATCTAAGAGTAACGACATACAAGTAAATGAAAATCATCTACGAGATTCACTAAGATTCGCATCAGAGAGTATATATGCAAAGCAGTTTTACTTTTTATCGACGTTTTACTTAAAATTCAGAATAGAACTTAATTCTGAAAATCCAGTAAATCGCTTATAAAAAGTAACAACTGTTATGTTGTCAATGGGGACCGGGTTGAACGGCTGAGCGAATCCGCAGTACGAGATTCAACCACTCTGTCGTCCCCCTTTGAAAATGTCTATAGCATCGTCCACAAAGCCAAACGTTGTTTTTTAAAATAACTAGGGTTACTAACTGAATACCACAGGCAAGTATACCCAGCACAAAAATTTTGTTTGCCCCGCCCTTTTATGAGCGCCATCAATGTCTAATTTTTTTTTACTTGATCTGATGTCATAAAAGGGCGGGACAGGGTTGGGCACACTTGCCTGTTTACTACCACGCTTCGCTCGCTCGGAAAGTAAAACCAACGAGAGTAAAGAGGAAGAGCCCTCACTCTAATGTCGGCACTTTGAAGTTTGTGTGCGTCGATTAGCTCCTCCCTTTCTGGCATCAGCGCCAACGTTTCAAGCGGCGGATGAGCAGTGCAGACGACAATCTAAAATATTACGTTAGATTGTATATGCAACTTGTGGCATCTAAATCTTCTTTTTTTATGTTTATAAACGAGATTTAATTCATTTTGAAAATTTCTGTAACTAAATTTCTTGATTAATTTTGTTATATGTAATTATTCTTCAAATTAACAATTCATTTCTATTATTAAATCAAACAATCAAAGAATAAATAATATTTAATGAGATAATGGTTTTTATTAGTAGTATTATTTTATCATGTCCTATATGCTTTTCATTAAATGTTTGAAAAAGAAATTTTCAAACAACTATAAAAAGTTTATCTATTATCTATTTATCTATGAAAATGGTTTTAATATATTTTTACTAATTGTCCAGTTTTTAATTATATTTTATCTTTTTTATTAAGATTTGCTCGAAGAAAACGAAAATAATTTAACAATCACATAACAACCATAGATCTCCATACTAAATTATATGTTTGTTTGCATCGCTCATTGGACACATGACGGCGCTAGTGCATTAGCCATTTTAAGCTCCTCCCAAATTTGCACATATTTTTCAGATAGTGAGCGCTCTTCCTCTTGTTAGGTGTTTTAAGAAACACACCTAACAATGCTATTTAACATACCTTTACATGAGTGTTCCAGCTGACCAAAAGAGAGAGGAGAGCAAATGGATGTAAAGATGAAGTGACGACTTCATCCTTACATTTAGTTTGGACTCCACTCTTTATCTAAAGTATATCACATTACAATGATACAATTTCTTCTCCCTTCTAACTATGTCCAAGGTCCAGTAGGCTTTTAATTCAAGCTATTAGCTTATCATATCCCTCCAACATTAATTACTGAGAATTTTTTTTTTAAAGGGGGGTGAAATATTGGTTTTCAATTGCAATGTGTTAGGAAAATCATTCTTTAAGAAACATTTTGAAATACATTAGTTATCGGTCTAAAGATTTAATAACTCAATGCCAATTATGATTGAAATTTTAATAAATCATCAGATGATTTATTATAATTTCAAGATAACGGTTTAAGAAAATGGCCGATACATCGGATAGTGGTTACTAAGACCATGTTGCCATCGGTCAACTCAGCAATTGATCACTAGTATAACACGTGATAAATAAGCTAACTATAAGGACAAAGGCTAACTAACGAACGAAAAGAATTAAGTTTTGAAAGTTTTAATTATCAGTTGTTTTCTGGCTAGCCGAAGGAGAGGACGGAGCAATACAGGCATACGCGGTCTTATGATTTAAAAAAATTTCTTCCCCTTTTGTGCTAAATTTAATAACTTAAAAAAGGTTCCCTCCTTCTCCTTCGGATAACAACTGAGCTCACCGGTGCCTCCAAAATCAGCAGAATCACCCTTTTAGAAACCAAAGAAGAGACAACATGAATCCAAACCAGGAGGCATGGTGAGTGGAAAAACATATGACTAACAAGAAACCCAGGGAGATTTTAAGGTTATAGTTGAGCTTGTAGCTCCTTTATCTATCCCTACCTACATAGAAAAACCCAAGAAACCCAGGGGAACTTTAAGGTTATGGTTGGGCTGGTAGCTCCTTTAGTTGAGTATTGTTCTTTTAAAAAGTGCAGTGTTGTATTGTTTGAATTTAATTAGTTTATTAAAATTGTTACTCAAATTAATAGTTGCATTTTATATTGTGTACAGAGCATCACAGCTCTAAACCTGTGACACCCTGCAAGGTCTCAATTTTTAGGGAGTGGGCCCTTTTACACAAAGCCCCACAATAAATCACCCTAACACTCTTAACTCTCTTTGGTAAAACAACTAAAAGAAATAACTGTTGTTGACTTTCGTGTTGACACTTTTTAACAAGTTTTAATGTCATTTCTAAAGTGAATTTCAACATGTTTCGTAATTTCAGACGTTTTTACACTCTTGAAATGTTACGAATCAACACGAATTAAGCTCCATTTACACCGAAAAAGAGCGTAAAGAACTACCAAAATGTACAACTTGAATTAACCGTGGCTTTACGATGAATAAAAACTTATGTTATTGCATTTTTCCCAAAATAGTTTTGATCTAAGATTACACCGAATAGGTCGATTTAGTGATTTTATAAAAAAATTCGTGCTGAAAATCGAACTACTCGTATGGTGTAAAACAGACGTTATGATCAAACAATCGTAAATACTTCACGATTAAAATGTCATTTAGTAGACCAATAGAAATCGTGAAGATTAAAAAACGCCCATAAATTAGGCTTAACTTTCGCAATAAATGTGAGGCGACATTTCCCACCACCCGTTATTTTCCTTCTCGCCAAATTAACCATTCGGAATTGAAAATCGATCAAATCTAATTGGGCTGTAAGCGTAAGTTAGGGTCTACGATCGTCATCATTCCGATAAGAGAAGAGATGACACCACAGAATTCGACGAGTCCAGGCGACACGTCGATCTAACCGAGACCAGAGAGCTGAATGACCATGTCCGAACATCGCAACTGTTTTTCAGGGTATCGAGAGCCACTTCTCTATGATCCAGCGACCACAAAAAACCGGAGCCAAAAGAGCCGTTGAGACAAAGTTACGCAGCTGCGCAAAGGTTGTTTCGTCTCTCGTCAGGAATGGTCCAAATGAAGCGCATTCGAAAGCGGAAGAAGCTCTCAACAGCAAATGAGAATTTTTGCCAAGTTGAAGCAGATGGCAGATCTCGTAAATGTCTCGCATCAGATGCATTAATATACTAAACAACCAGAACCTGAATAAATAAAAAAGAATGTCAACACTTTTTGCAAATTTCCACTTATAAAACACCTCTAGTCTTAAGAAATTTTAAAAGCGCCACGGACATCAACGGGGCGATATATAGGCGTTGTAAATACGATATAGGGGCGATCACATAGTTAACACAATTAATGTTTGCGAAAAATAGTTTTAAAAAATATTTCTAATTAAGAAAACAAAATGAACTTACTTTGATAATCTGTCATATTCTGATGAAACGCACACAAGAGGAGTAAAAAGCTGTACAACTTTGGCAGATCGATTTTTTCCGTTGGGTCGCCCTCGAACAAAAAAAAGATAACGATCCAACGGAAAAAGTCGTGTACATGTTTCGGCTATTTTCGCCTCTTGTGATCGTTTTATCATAATTTCAACAAATTATGAAGATGCGTTAATTTCATTTTCTTATTCACGACATACCTTTGTAACGAACCTAAATTCTTAGAAATGACAGCATGGCGTTACTATAGCAACGCATCGTCTGCTCGTTCTTTCTTCTTCTTTCACAGTTATAAAAAGGGTTGTGAGTAGGCATCGTGAATGTTCCTCCTCACCCCCTTAGATCAATTCACCCTAAAGCATGGTCGTCACCATGACAACGTGATGTCATCCCTTCTCTTTTCTCTATCGTATGAGGAAGGGGTGGCGGTAAACCGATCCTTTCCCTCCTCTTCTCTTAGCCTGCAGCTATTAAATCTGTCAACACTTCAAATGAAAGAAACTTTACTGCATGACCCCTGCTGATTTTCTCACAATAGATCTCCATTGACCATCGTCCATCCTAAAATTCCATCACCCAATAAATTACGAATAATGTCACGAACGAAAAATATATTTTTGTAAACATCCACTGGTTAACATTAACATATGGTTTTATCATTTGGAGAACTTTTCATCGACTTCAAATAATTTTGTTCTCCAGACTGTCACTTGAAAATTCTTCCAATGCACCTCTATGGATAGGCTTAAATGACCTTTTTGGATCCTCCATAGAGTTGCATTGGCGTGATTAATTGTTTCAAATTTAACATTGGGTCTATACAAAACGAAATGGGTTTTTGACCCCCATGTGGTCCCCCATAGACCCAATGTTGAGATTTTTCTGTTTTACTTTTGCATCTCATTAAAATTTGAATTGTAAGCCAAAAGCTTATTGGTGGCTTACTGTCACATGATTTCAAAGTGAAATCATATTTAAAGCCAAGCACCAGCAAGCTCTTGGTCGTTCCTGTTGTACCTGTCGTGGTGGGACACTATGCTAGTGCCCACCCAGAAAATTATCTTTTAAATTAACTGTGTAACCATAAGTAGAGGTGTGTCGTGCAAGGCACCTCTTACCTTTAAAAGGAGACAGCCTATCTATTTGTACATCTACACTAGAAATAAAGTCGTGTTGTTTTTTCGTGATAAATACCACGTGGGTGTCTTCTTTGATTCTTGGGCTGAGTCCCCGAAAAAGATCCCTTCCCCCAAGAAGTGATGCAAGAGGCATCAGCTGTTTTGGTCAAGGCCTGCTTCCTTCGTTAACGAGTGTGAGAAACAAGCAATTCGTCTGCTACATAGCAGACGATTCAAAAATCAACAGTGTCTACAGGAGACCCGGAGGAGGAGGTATCTTGCACCTTTTATACTTTATAAATTGTTAGAAATATTTTTTAAAAACACTTTTGTAAACGATAATTCTTTTAACAATGTCAGCACTCCTATACTGGGCCATTAAATCGTCCCAAAGACGTCTGCAGTGCGTCTGTATAGACCGTATATACGAGTGTATATTCTTGAAAGGCTCTTAAGGTGGCTTTATAAATATTTATTTTGTTTTTGTCCTCCTATGTTCTATATGAGGTCCCTTCCCCTCAGGCCAACCTGTGGTTTTGAGAAGATTCATATTTTTCAAAAGAACGTTTTTCAGAAAAAACATTACGAAAAACTAGAATAGTTGGTGATAATGCTAAAAGTTTTTTTTTAAATGATTGATATTTTTGAAAATAAAACTTTTTATGACAAGTTTGAAAAAAGGTGAAAATAGTTTTACATGAATAGTTTTACTCCTCCAGGGAGGAGTAAAAACTGGGATTATTTTTCAAACTAAATATAAAAAATGTTTTATTTTGTGATATCACCATGGAGAAAAAAAAACATAATTTTATGCCATTCTAGTTTTGAAAAAAATTTGAATTTTTTCGTAATTTTGTTTCTAAAAAAATGTTCGATTGACATTTTTTGCGTCCAAATTTTGGCAAAAACGTTTATGGAGCTTAACGTCAACTACTGCAGTGGCGCCATCCAGAGGAACAAAAGAAGGAAGACAATATTGAGAATGTGCCATGATGTTTTAGCAGGACATTTAGAGATAAGACAATACAGCGCATCGAAGAAAAGTTTTATTGGAAAATTTTACGATCTGATGTAAAGCATTACTGAGTCTTGCATTTCGTGTCAAGAGAAGAAAGTTCCACATGGAAAAAATTGGGATGGACATTTTAGGCCCTTTACAAACCAATGCAAATGGAAATAAATACATCATTGTCATTTGTGATTACTTAACTAGATATCCAGAAGCGTTTGCAATTCAAGATCAGAAAGCAGAAACTATAGCAAGTGTATTAGTAAGAGAGATGATATCAAGATATGGCAGTCCAAGAGAATTGATTACAGACAGAGGTGCAAACTTCGCGTCTGAATTAATACACAATCTATGTAAGATGTTTAGGATAAAGAAAATCTTTACCTCAGCGTATCACCCACAAACTGACAGATTAGTTGAAAGGTTTAACCGTACCTTGACCACCCTGTTATCCCATTCCCATTACGTGGATAAATCACAGAGAAATTGGGATGAGGAACTTTCTCTAGTACTTATGGCTTTTAAGAGTGCCGTGCACTTGAGCAATAAGGAAACTCCATATTTCTTACTGTACGGTCAAGACATGAGTTTGCCTTTTGACCAAGTCATACAAAAACCTGAACCAATATACAACATAGATGACTATGTTAAAGTTTTGACAACACGTATGCAATCCATTCATGAGTTAGCTAAAGAAAGCTTGGAAGGATCTGCAGAAAAGCAGAAAAGGTACCAAAAGGGACCTCGGAAACACAAAGCTATTACAATAGGAGATAAGGTTTCTCTTTACATCCCAGAGGTAACGAAAAGGAAAAACCAAAAAGTTAGCTAGGTTAAATAAAGGTCCATATAGAGTCCTAGCACAAACGTCACTGGTAAATTTTAGGATTCAGCACGTGTATAAACCTAAGGACGTGCAGATTGTGCACGAGGAAAGGTTGAAAGTGGTAAAATCAACAAATCCTTGGGAGTTCCAAGAAATAGAAGATACAGAAGAGTTAAGTCAGAAATCAATAGACCAAGAAGGCAATGCTGATAGCGAGGAGGAAGCCTCGTCAGAAGAAAACATGGATGAGGAAGCAACAAATGGAACAGCAATGCATCCAGTGACATCAACGATGAAGGGACCAGCTCGGAACATAGTATCCATTCCCACACATCGATATGAGTTGCGCAGCAGAGCAGAAATCATAGAACCACACCTATCTACCTCTAGAGGAGGAGAACAGAAAAGAAAGTGGGAAGTAGTAAAACCCACAGAGTCCATTAAAATTGAAATCAAGAAGAGCAAGTCTTCAATCAGATGATGAGGATATTAGTCTGGCAAGGTTGCGATACAGAATTCGAGGTGAAAAACAAGCTCCTGCAGAGGCAACCAAGGTAGTAAGCCCGACAGAACCAGTTGACAAAGTGGAGCAAGCAGCATCGACTAAAAGAGCCGAAGTACCAGTTAGTGAATCCAGAGGAATTTTTTCCGACAAGCTCCTTGATTCGTTTCATAAGATGTTAAGTGTACTAGAAACAGCACCAAAGCAGTGAAGAGCAAGTATCTTACAAACCAAACTAAACAGGAAGGGGAAATTAGCTTAGTTTGAATTCAAATTATAGGGCAGGAGTTCCGCTATTCCAAATGTAGGAACTTATCTCGGTGGGCTATTATCCGACCCAGGAAGCGTCTCGCAGGGTCAATAGGAGATAATCCCTGAGGACTTACCCTCTACATTTTAGGGCCTATTGGAAAAAAATTGGACATAATAAATGCTTGTGAAAATTGTTATGGAAAAAATTAACATTTGACAAATGCTCATTACTAACAAATAAAGTAGCTAAATTCAAAATCTTAACAAGATATAACTTTTCAGGTATATATTTTTGGGACTAGCCTGTACATGTATATCTGGAGTTGGGTCAAATTCAAATTCAGTGACCATTGAAATTTGTAAATGGTACGAAGGAAGGAAAATATGTCAATTCTCAGAGCCTAAAGATCCTAACATTTATTCAAGCAAGCTTTGTAAAGAAAGTGGTTGCAAAGGATGCGTAACTCAATGGACTACTAAAGTAATAATACCACAAAAACCACCAGCTCCTGTAACTGGTTTTCAGCTCCAGCAAATAGAAGCGGAAACTGGCAGAGATGTGGTGTATAAGTGCACTAACCATGATATCACTTGTACCTGCAGTAACAAATCGTGCTCTGGCACCATAGATTATTGTGCAAAGGCTAAGTAAGAACTGCAAATCAGAACCTGCAAAATGCTGTTGTGAATTAAAGAAAGCATCCACTAAATTAGTACATGTGGATGAAGAAGGACTAGAGACCGAAAACTTTGTAGTAGTCTTGTATAGAGAATGTTACTGGAATAGATCTGATATAAGAAATCGTGACTCGCGATCACTTGGGAGAAGATTACTGGCACAGGAACAATTCAAAATTGAGGATGTGCAAAACTTTATTAAATTTAATGATCCAGTAATAACTGAGTGCTGAGGGATCTCTCATCTTAAGAAAGGATGGAATTGAGCGAAGTACTCACGTGGGGAAAAATAAACAGGTTATCATATCTCCTGAATTTGGTATGGACTCAGGCACCCTCCATATCATCTTCATTACCCTTGAAGGTCATATCATAGAGGGTCGATTTCCTATCGAAGGGAAAGACATTTGCCACAGGATCAAATGTGTAATGTGTGTAGAATTTGTATAAAACTTTAATTGCATTCCAACTTACATACAGTATCATATACTCTTGTGATTACTATGATGGTACTTACAAGTGTTTTATTATATATTTGAAATGTGTTATAATTGCCATTTGGGAAATAAGTAAATGGATCTGCTGGTTTTCCATTACGAGTTTCAGACTAAGTACAAAATTTTTACGAGTAATTATGGTAATAGGTGTAGCAAGTGGTCATCAGGTAAAATCAAAGGCAAAAAAGGTCCAAAATAAGTTCAAGTCTCTGGAAGAAAAAACCAAGAAACCAGTGGTTGTAGCCCCTAAACTGCAATTAAGTACCGCTGTGCTGTATATTATTGTTTTTACAGGTATTTTGTTAAGTTTGTTCTTTATCGCATCATCATGATGTACTGAGCATAAGCTTATAAAATCCAGCGTCAAAGAATGTATAGATACGGGCATGGGACACAAGTATGCCTTGGCAACATCAGTGCAGTTGACACTATCCATCTGGGCTATACTGCTTGTTTGTGGTTAACCAATGATCAAGAATATTATGCTGCTACCTTAGAAGTTATCTTTGAATCTGTTGACTGCGAGTGGAAAACTCAGCAAATGTATTATACGTTCCCTACAAAATTGTTTACTTTAAATCAAGTTGTGTGTCCTCACAATGAATAGTGCCGTTGGGGAAAACATTGTCATAGGGATTATAAATTCGAAACACGAACGAAAGAATCATTGGATTTTCCTGGTATGACTGATTGTGAAGGAGCAGATTCAGGTATGAAGTGCATCTTCAACAATCAGCCTTGCCATTTTTTCCCGTTGGTGGCTAAAACCCGTATATTATCAAACATACGAGGCTAAACGAATTGTATCAATGGATTGTGCACCTAAAATCAAGATGATTGTAAAAAATAATAATACAGAAACGGAGTATGTTGTACGCAAATACAAGACGATCCCAGGTATATTTCACATCGAGGTCTTAGGCACGTTTGATCAGGCTACGGACATCATTTCAAAACATTTCATTGTCCGCTACAGTCACATTTCCGAAGCATATCTAGAAACTGCCGCAGAGGTGGAAAGACCATTGCGAGGGCAGATTGGTGATGTCCAGTCTGGTGCAGCTATACCTGAGCAGTTCATTTTTGATGAAAAAATGGTTACCTGCAAATTCTTAGAAAGACGTATGACCTGCTCCAAACAGTCATCTTACCTAGAACTCATGATTCAAAGCAAAAGAAATCACTTGCCTATGGCAACAGTAAACCACAAGATGTGTATTGATGATGACGGTAACGTGAGATCTACCCTTATATCATCAAGCCCAGCTGTAGCGCACATCACCCTTGAACATTTAGATGGGTTTGTCCCAAATTACAAAAGCTTGTCTCATACCATGGTTACCATTCTTGTTCAACTATGGCAACAATAGTAATTGACGCATTAAGTACCTGTTTACCTGGAGAGGTTTTAATTACGTTTGAAAATGATTACGTTAATTACGTTTATAAATGAATGTTTCAATCCATTTTCATATATCCATTTTGTAATTTTAGTTTTATTTGTTCAATTTTGCAAGTTTTATTTTTTTACAACTATTTTCAATCTTATGAGAACTGAATCTGTAAATAAAGATGACATGTCAATAAATGTATTTTTGTAATTTAATCCATATTCACTTGTGGAAATTTCAGCTGCTATTTGTTCAGTTTCACATGCTATTTATTTTTTAATGATATTTTTTCTGAATTTTATCACATTAACATTTTTGTTTTGTATGGTGTACCGACTTGGCAATTAAATTGTCCTTGACATGAAAAAGAGGTAAATTAATAATTATCCACTTGGCGTTAAAACAATTTAAACAAGTGGAAAACTGTTGCGTCTACTTCTCCAAGTTGGAACTCATACAATGTTGTCCACTAGGTGTAACGAACATTTTAAACAGAAAGTGGGCATTTTATTTTTTCCGTTTTATTACCGCGTTTTTAAAGAACTTAGTTTTTGATACAGTTCGTATCTAATCTTAGACCACAACACAAGCTGTGGTCTGTTCTACTTTGATGTTTTTAGAAAAAATTATCAACTGGTTACAATGTGACTCTTGTGATGGCTGGCTTCACTGGCTTTGTTGTGGTCTGACAAAAGGCCCAGTTCCTGACAGATATATATGTCGACCATGTGAACTGAAAGTAAATTACAAATTACACATTGTTTGTCTTTATTTAATTGAAAAAAAAAATCATTTACTGCATCTTTTAACAGATTATTTGTTTAGTTTAATTGGCTTTGAATGAGTACAAGTCATAATTAAAACAAAATTCATTCACTTTTAACAGGATTTATCAAAGTTCACCGTGTGTTACAGCAGCAGTGAATCACATGAAATCACATGTTGCAGTTTCAGTCAGAACGGACCTAGAAAAAGAAATCGAAAATTTAATAGATGATCAGCTGGATTGCAAGTTGCTCGTCCCTCGTCCCCGTTGAAACAAACGCCGGCGATTCTAACATAAATCATGGCGCTCTTTCCAACGTCATTTAACTTGATTGTCATAGAATTTATACCACCACCACCACCACCCCAAAAAAATCCAAAGCGCCTTTTTTCAAATAATTATAACCTCATGTTTTTCTGTAATTTTTTTTATTGACTAAAATAAAATGTATTTTACAAAATAAATAAATTTGTTATTTCTTTTCTTTGTATGTTTTTTATTTCATTTTAGGTAATTAACAAATTTTATTCCTAGTTAATGATTAATTAGAGAAGTTTTCATCAAAGTTATTATCAGAATAAGAAAAAGATGTTAAAAATCGTAAAAATTTGAAATATCTAAAATTCTAGTAAACTAATAAATTACATGCTAGAAAGACTAGACTAGAAATGGAACCAAAAACTATAACACTTGTGTTTGTTTGTTTTTTTTTTGAAAAAAAAATTGAAAAATGTTTTAAGAGAGTAGAAGAGTAATAAGATGGCAGCATAGTTTGAATAACACCAAAATTTCGAAAAATGGCTGTATCCAGAAACTAAATAAAAAAGCGATTTACTCTAAAGAAAAACTTAAAAGTAACTTCCGGAAACAAAATGAAAGAGGAGAACGTTTTTAAAGAAAAAAATATTTATGAACTATGTCCAAGCTTCCAATATTTTTCTCAAGAAATCAAATCACCATATTTGCTTCCTCGAACACTGAATATATTAGCTATTTTCAGTGTAAAGATCATAATGTGTATTTACAGACAACATGTTTTCAAAATGGCCGCCTCCATATTTGAATAGAAAATTGGAAAATCAATGAACTAAAATCTCTTTTTAACATAAAGAAAGTGGCTTCAGTTTCCGGACATGTCATTACCGGACAAATTAAAACATTTAAGAATTTACTTAACAACTTTCAAACAAGTATAAAACAAAAGTGATTCTAAAAGTAGTTTTAACTTTTAACTACTTTCATCATAAACCACTCCAGTTTTTAAGACATTCTTATTCACTTTATCTTTCCTACACTTTAAGGCGAAAAAAAGTATGCTTTTTTCAATCAAAAAGACTGTTTAGAGGCTAGTTTTTTTCTTACAAAGGTAATCCTCACTTTAAAAAGTTCTAATAGATTTTAGCTTCTGAAGAGTCTTTGATTGAAAAACGCATATTTATTTTTTGTCTATTATAAATATAAGTAAGTATTAATTAAAAGCCAGAAATAATAGAAGAAAAAAATCAATTTTTATTTAACATTTTTGAAAACATCTGAAGTGAGGTTACAAAGTTTTAATGAAATCAACCTGACTTAATCACTTTTTAACAATTTGAATAACGTCTTCATGTTGCATAATGTGTTGAAGCCCAACTCTCTGAGGACTGTACTTGGTGCTCGTACCCTTGAAATGATAAATGAATAGTACCGATTGTTTTAGAAACTTACAGCAGTATTCTAAAATGTTACTTAAGACAAAGCCCAACTTAAAAACAAAGCTAAACTTAAAAAAACTCCACGTAAACTTACTACAGAGTTTTGTATTGTGTCATTGTTTAAGCTTAACTTTATTTTAAGCAACGTTTTTGAACACGAGGGTTAGTTCAATCAACAGAACAAATTTTGAAAAAATTCTCACCCAAACGAGAGCATATTTGAAGACGTTGACGATTGTTCGGTGAATCGAATGACACTAGAACATAACAAAAGACATTTATTGAATGAAAAAACTTTGGTTTCTTAGGGGTGAAACGTACGACATGTTCAACAGATGATCCCCTTCTAAGAATGAGGCCACCATCGAAATCTGGTGCATCACCCTGCTTTTTGGTGTAGACACGAATGAGAGCCAAATAATCCCAAACTCTTTCTAACAAGTAATCCAGGTTCAGTTTCATGTTGCAACTACAAAATGAGGAATAAGATCAGTTAGTTCACTTTTCACTGATTTACACACAAAACAAAATCTGGTTTCGTTTGAACTTTATTCGAAAAAAAAATTATGGTATTTTTGTTGAAAACGCCAACAAACATGTTTAATGAGACTTTTTCTAGAGAAGTCTGAGCAAAATCATAAAAAACCGGGGCTTCCATTTTTCAATGGGCCAAATGGGATCGAGATCTAGTTACGATGTGAAACTATTAACAGACAAGGGCTAAAATACTGTAGTAGTAGCAGCTTACAATTTCGACTTCGAACAGAAGTTCTTTTTTTTTTAAAAAATAACACCCACCTTATAACCATACTGTCCGGTTCGTGAGCTATCCTATCCACTTCTTCCAACGGAATCTGATCGATTTTATTGTAAACCTTAAACATTTAAGAGAACAGGTTTTTTTTTCTTAGAATGACAAAAAAACCCCTAGGAAATAGGTTAAATTGTGTGCGTACATAAAGGCACGGAAGATAAACACGGTTTCCTGTAACAACGTCGATGAATTCATCGGCCGAACAATCTTCTCTGAACAGAACTTCGCAATTAAACAGTTCTTTGAGAAACGTTCAATTAAGGTTTTAAATTTGTAACTTATTAGCCATTTAAGAAGGATAATAAGAAGGATACTGTATTCATGCAGAACCATCTGAATTAACTTCTCGTCACATTTTGTAAGCGGACAAGTAGAATTGAAAGCGATCCCACCACCTTTCTTCACCTAGATAGAGATATGAATAACAAACAAATTAAAATTTTATATTTTAAGATATGATTTCGTTATAATAATAGTAAATAAATTTCATACTTTGAAGTAAATGTTCGGTTTTTGTTTGTTTAATCTAATTCCGACTGATTCTAATTCTTTTTCCAGTAAGTCTCTGTAACGAAACAAAGAAAAATAAATGACAGGATCACATTTAACTCCGATAAGACATCATTTTTAAAACTTTTTTCTACCTTTGAACGTCTCCTTTTGTCGAATCTAACATCATAATGACCAGATCAGCTGTCCTGGCCACTGCTATCACTTGTCTTCCTCGTCCCTTTCCTATTAAAATCATGATAAAATTAGTACACACACACGATAGACATCTCGATCGATGTTTCTCTCGTTATGTAGCGAGAACCTTGAGAAGCTCCTTCAATGATTCCCGGTAGATCTAGTAACTGTATGTTAGCTCCTTCGTACTCGATAACACCCGGAATGCAAGTGAGTGTCGTGAATTCGTACGATGCCGATTCGCTGTGTGTTGACGTCAATGTATTCAAAAGAGTAGACTTTTAAGAAAACAAACCACATTACATGTGAATTTCACACGTGTCATATTTAGTATTCGCCTTATTTTGACACAAGACAACAAAACTTTTTTTCATTACATGAAGAAAACTGCAGTTTTTTCAGGTTCTTTTAATTTTTATGTAAATTTCTTGCAGTTTTCTGCAAATTTATTTGGGCTTAATTACAAGATATTTCTTGAATTTTTTTTAGTGTGCACAGATTTTCTGCAATTTACTATGCATTTATTTGATGTTTACCATGGTTTTATTGAATTTTATCCAAATTTTGGAGCATATTATTTAATAATTTACTTCAAATGTATTTTAAGTTTTTTTTTGCAGATCCATTTAAATAGTAAATACAGTAGAACGTCGATTACTGGAACTAATGTCTAACATGCATAGTTCCGATAATCAAAAGTTCATATAATAGAAAGTGGAGAAAAGTAAGAAAAAGGTGATTGCAAAGAATTTTTTTTTTACTTCCGCAAGTAGTATTTCCATAAAAATAAGTAAAAAAAAAAATTGGCTCCTATCATAGACGGTTCCGATAACCGACGCTCGCAAGAAATATGCCAATACAGTAAAGTTTGAACAGATTTCTTGTAGTATTTTTTTTCAGTTTTATACAATTTCTGCACATTTAATTTGCAATTCTAATGAAATTTCTACATTTGAGGTTTCTAAAGCACTTCCTGATAATATTACTTTTCCAACTGATGGGAATCCAATAAGAGCCACTCTCGCATCACCCGATTTCATGACGTCAAAGCCATCACCCTGTAATGAAATATCCCCCCAATGTTATATATTTTATAATTTTATATTATATTATATATTTTAATAAGTGGTTAGATTTTTCTGGGGGGGGGGGGGGAGGGGCGATTGGCCACATGCTAAAAAACGTTTACAATATTTAGGGAGAAATTTCTTTTAGCAAGTTCATGTTTGGATTTTGCTTAAAATATAAAATATAACATATACATATACATATACATATATATACATATACATATATATATATATATGTATATATATATATATGATTATTCTATATAATAGACTGCAACATGTTTCTTAACTGCATTAATTATAATTGTGCCGATTTTTATCTTTTGCACGCAAATAACACACATTGGCATTTCTACTAAATCAATCCAGAAAAATGTCCTATTTATAGAAAAAGATGGGTGTTCATTGAATTATTAAACAATTACGAACTTGGGGAATGAATTTTTTCAGATTGTATACATTGGGATTGTGAGGTGAGTTCTTTTTTTTTAGAGTCGTTTTCTTAATGATTGCTAAGTAAAGGTTGGTGCCAAACTCATGAACATTTAAATAGGAAGTTTTGTGTGTAAGTTAATGAATTTGGCACTAGTTTTGACTTAAAACAAATCATTGAGAGTGCGGTATTCTTAATGATTGTGTTTAGTCAAAAGTATAGCTAAACTCTCATGAATTTTCTACAGAATGTTTCATTTCAAACAGTTAATGAGTTTAGCCCTAACTATGACTTAGCAATTATTAAGAATAAACCCCATAGAACTAGGGTGGGATGTCATCGCCCACACACCCCTAACTTTAACCACCTATACATAAACATATACACGTATACAGTACAGGGTATTCTTTAATACACGGTATAGGACATGGGATTGTTGTTCTTTTAGGATAGGATTGCTTTTTGGACGACCTTTTCGCCTTTTTTCCCTTGAGGTTCCAATAGTTGAGCTCGATATTTAGCAAGTTTCGCTTTCAGAACACCCAAATGGTACTCGGTAGCTACATTTACAAGAGAAGAAAAAACGTCAAAAGTTGTTAAATAAAACAAGCTTCAAAGATTGAAAATTGAAATGTGAAATGGGAACACACGGACGCGGAATGTCGTCGATTGTGTCCGCCACTTCTTATAACTACCTTTATTTTTTTGTGTTCGACTGATTTCTCTTTCAATTTCGGCGATTTTTTCAAGAATACCCATCGTAACAAAGCGTAAAGAATATGAAGTAACAGGAAAAACACGTTGAAAATATAACAATTTCTTCTAGTTTTATCTCTTGTTTCGTATATATATATATATTAAACACATGGACACCAATGCAAACCACAATCGCGTATTAATTACGATTCTTTACTGAGTTTGGCATTAGATGGCAGCACTGTAGTTGCAACTGCAGCCTAGATCCACGTCCATCTTGTTGTTTTGAGCAGACGACAACGAGACAAATGAGAGTTCTTATAGGGTGTTACTAAAACTGCAAGAAATCGCCTCACAATCGCTCAATTAAAATACAGTAAAGCGCAAAATGCAATGAAAAGTATTGTTCTTCACGTGCACGATTTATATAATTTTTGAAAAGGTCCTTCTATTTTTAAACAAGGTTCAAAGTCGTTCGTTTTTTAACCCCATGTTAAATCCCATTGGCCCCAAAACCGTTCCACAAACATTTGAAAAACTCGTTAAAACGAATTAGAACAACAACAAAATAATTAGCACATACTTTCAAGTATTGGCTTCACGACGTTTCCATTTTAGAAATTTTGAAAAGGTCCTATTTTTTAATAACGTTTAAAATAGTACGTTTTTTAACTCCATGTTAAGTCCCATAGGACTAAAACACCGTCCAACAAAAGTTAAGAGAACTCTCATTAAAAATGATTTAGAGCAATCAGAAAAATTAGCACGTACTTACACGTGTTTATTGCCTTCAGGATTATTCCTTTTTCTAAATTTTAAAAGGGGCTTTCTATTTTTAAATAACATTTAAAATCTTACGTTTCTTTAACTCCATGTTAATTCCCATAGGAGCAAAAAACCGCCAGCCAAACTTTTGAAAAACTCCCATTAAAACGACTTAGAACAATCACATAATAATTAGCACGTGCATTAATCTATTGACTTCACCATGTTTTCTTTTTATAAGATTAGCACGCGAAATTATTTTTTTATTAATTATTATGTGACTTGAAACCTGGAGAAAAAACGTTAAAAACCCGTTTTTAAATCAACAACGATCGCAGCGCCGACATTGGGAGAAGTTTTGAAATAAACGCTATATCTAGGCTCTTAAGTATGGTAACGCGTTGGACTTATGTTGAAGGTTTTTATGGTTATTTTTTTTGGGGGGGGGGGGCTTGTCTGAAAATAGTTTAAAGTTTTATTTGTTAAAATTAAAATCGTGATTTATTAACTTCTATTGACCTTTCTTGGGTTAAATTTCGTTGTAAACAAAATTGAAAATTTAATTTTTTTTGATATTTTTTTACTCCATTAAAAATAGTTTTCAACTTTAAAGAAATTCCAAATAAAAAGGAATTTTTAAAAACTTTTCTTAAAATTGTTTAATAGGGTATAAATGGTTTTCAAATATAATCAAATAACAAAAATGGAATTTTAAAACTTTTCTTAAAAAAACAAAAACAAATAAAAATTAGCTTATTGAAAATCATTTAAGTGACTAGGTGAGAATTTTTAAACAAATATAATTATTTAAATTTAGGATAGTTTCTTGTAATTCATTTTTAGTTTTGAATGTTTCTCAAGTCATTTAAAGATTTCGATTTTTGCCTCTTTTTTTTTCTAAGGAAAAAATGCAACTTTTTATTTTAGTTTTCGTCAGCATTTTGTGTATGGTATTTCGTCGTTAATATATGGACTTCTTAATACTTTTCATGACTTTATGATTGTCAGAACTTTCTTAACCCACTTCTCAAACATTATGAAAATGGAAATTTACTGTTATTTGTTGAAATTTATCGTCATTTCTTTTGAGACTTATAATTTTCTTACTCGTGGAACTTTTGGGCTATTTTTTATACTTCTGAATTCTGAGACCTTTTCAATTCTTAATTTTTTTGTACCCTTCTTTCGATGTCTCTCTACTTCAAGAAATCCACTTTAGAGAAACTACTCAAAATAACCTAGAATCGTAACATCAAAACAGTAAATTATACATATATTTTTATTTGACAACAAAATAAGTATTTTTAGACAAAAAAATACTAAAATAATCGGCTGGCATATTGACATGTCATGTCCAGCGATTTTTTGACATACTGTATATGCATATTATTTTCAAAAATAGATATGATTTATTTCTATGCATTATATGCGCAAATCTATCATATGTATATGTACACATAACGTATAATGTAACAAGAGGTATATGTCAGCTATAAATGGGCAGAACGATTCATTTTCTTCTTTTTTGCTTGGGTTGTTTAACTTCCCATTAAAACAAGTCAATTACAATTGAAAGCAATTTCAGTACAAGTAAATTGTCTATAAGATTAACCATCCATGCCCAAATTAGAATTCGAACCCGGAACTAACTTCGTTGGTTGGCCAGATGAGTATTAGATAGTTTGCTCAGGTAGGTATTTCTATTTCTTGATAGCATGCATAATGTAACTTATGTTTACAGTTTTGATATAGTTCCACTCGTAATTTGGCATCAGACACATTCCTTGAAGTAATCTCATTTGACAACCACCTAAAATTCAAAATTCAATAAAATTGCGAGTATAGTACTTTAATATAAATTAAAAGAGTGACTAAAACTCACTTTGAACGAGATATTTCTCGAGATCTCGATGTGGCATCAAAAGATCGTAATGATGAGTTCCTTTGGGGCAGACACGAACAATGTTTTCGGCAAGAAACAACATAACGAACCAAGCAGCCCACGTTTGATTGATCGTAGTGTAAAACAGTGATCCACCGCTCTAAGAAAATTGAGTAAAAGACTATCCATTATAAAATACGATCGAAAGACTCCAAGGAAGGAAGCACCTTAACGCTTTTGACACACTGTTCCACGAAAAACGGTTTGTTTTCGACGTGTTCGATAACTTCAGAACAAACTACGGCATCGTATTGATCTACGTGTTCCTTGACGTGATCTTCAATTGTTGTGTTGATGTAATTCGGAACCGGGTTTAAAGATTTATTCAGAGCAGCGTGCTCTTTAGCTACCGATATCATTTCTCCGGATGCATCGATTCCAGTTACTTCTGCTCCAATCCTTGCCAACCCCTGTAAAAAACCACTTACATAATGAATTTTACAGTGAAAAATAATGTCATTGTATCGAAACACTAAATATTATTTAGTTTCTTTTTCAGTTAATCAGCTGCCTCTTAATACTGACCTCGCTGTAGATTCCAGCTCCACAGCCAACGTCAAGAATCTTGAATCCTTTGAGTGGTAGTGGATCCTTCTGAAAGTTCGGTGAAGGAGTTCCTCTCGTAGTTAAGATTCCATCTCGAGCCAATGGAACTCTGATTTTATTTAGATTATGAAGAGCTTTCGCGGGCCCGTTATCGTCCCACCATTCTTTACTATAGTCATCAAATTTTTTAACTTCACCTTTTATTACTGTTGATTTCTCATTAGAAAGAAATCTGTATGGAAAGAAATAAAAAAATTGGGTTTTTAGGAATTAGTAAATATATAGGGTGCATTGCAAGAACAAACTACAAGTGTACGTACATAATTTCTCATAGCATGAGTGCATTTAATGTTTTTTTAAAATGCACTCCTAATTCATGAAAGCAAGTAGGACATATTTCAACTTGAACTCTATGATAGCTTAAGAAGCCTAGATCCACGTCGTCCATCTTGTTGTTTTGAGCAGACGACAACGAGGCAAATGAGTGTTCTTATATGGTGTTACTAAAACTGCAAGAAATCGCCTCACAATCGCTCAATTAAAATACAGTAAAGCGCAAAATGCAATAAAAAGTATTGTTCTTCAAGTGCTCGATTTATATAATTTTTGAAAAGGTCCTTCTATTTTGAAACAAGGTTCAAAGTCGTTCGTTTTTTTAACCCCATGTTAAATCCCATTGGCCCCAAAACATTTGAAAAACTCTTGTTAAAAACGATTTAGAACAATAGCAAAATAATTAGCAGACACTTTCATGTATTGGCTTCACGATGTTTCCTTTTTATATATTTTGAAAAGGTCCTTCTATTTTTTAATAACGTTTAAAATCGTACGTTTTTTAACTCCAAGGTTTTTTATATTTGAATCATGTTCATTGGAAGTTTAAGTTGAAAGATTAGGTTACATAATTGAAGTTTGAACATATAAACAAAAATAAAAAAACAATTAAGTTAATTTACAAATATAAAAGGTAATTATTACCTAAATAAAGAACATCTGTGTAGTGAGCTATTAGCATGTCGCACGAAAAGTTTTGATAAACTTCGATTCATATCGAGAATTTGAAAAGGGAAACAAGTCAAACAACTGTTATACCAAAGAGAGTAAAGACGAAGAGACCTCACTCTACTGTCCGCACTTTGAAGTTTGTGTGCATCGATTAGCTCCTCCCTTTCTGGCATCAGCGCCAACGTTTCAAGCGGCCGATGAGCGGTGCAGACGACAATCTATATAATCCAGTAGCTTGGTGAGTTGATTGTGCACTTTATGATAAAAGCACCAAACTTGGCAAATAGGAAGAAATATGTAAAAGACTTGATTTCAGATATGGAGGCACTTCGGCATGACTTGACCTGTGCGCCGCCGGTGTTTTTGAAGCTAAAAACGCCGCCGCTCCCCGCATGTACTTTTTTTTAAAAAACCCGCCGCCACTCGCCGCCGGTGTATGACTGGCGGCCGCCGAATTAAAATTTGTTTTGGTTGGTTTTGTTTCAAAAACTGCCATAGGAATGAAATGATGCCATATTCGATATTTATCGATTTCAATTTATATCGATAATTACCTCATTCAATATATCAATCCCAGACGCCGGTAGTCGCCGCCGCCGCTGCTCGTATTTACCCTCGCCCTCCGCCGCCGATCAATATGCTACGGCGCACAGGTCTAGGCATGACGCCAAGTTGGCGGCCATCTTGGAAAATGGCCGACTTTCGTTTTTTCTTAATATCTTTTGAACCAAAAGCCCAATTGATGTGTGGATTGTCTCTAAATATGTATGACAGTACACTGCACATATGTGATGTCATACATAATTAACATAAAACATCCACATTTTAGATATAAAGCAAAATACACAATTTTTAATGAAGTTCTCCAAAAAAGTCATCATATTATTTTAAGCAGTGAGTTTAACATTACATGTAACTTGAAGACACATTCATTGTGAACATTTTTATTAATTTAAATGAGGACGCACCTTTAATATCAAACGTTCATTCTTGTAATCTGAGTTTCTGTACAAGAATGAATAAGTGTTACAATGAGAAACTGCGCTGTCTTTATGTTCGGTAACAAATAACTTCTCTACAGAGGCCGGAGACACCATAAGGCAGGAGACATACGATCCTGATGCAGCTACAACATCTTCTATCAGTAATTACATTCAGGAGAAGATGTATATCAGCGTCGACAGAGAGCAGGATGGCCACCATCCTTCTGCATCGATTTCACCCCCATGCAGGAGGATGATCGTAATCCAACTCCATCCAGCTACTTCTGTGACTCGGATCTTCCTCATGCGGGGGCACCACGCGATTACAAGAAGAAACGAGTCGCAGAAAACACCATCTACAAGTTGGTAAAAATTATAGTGTCGACGTCAAAAGCTCACAGAACTGTGGAATAAGTGAAAAAGAAGTACACAGAAGTACATCTGGAAAAGATTTCGAGATTTGTTCAGAACCTTGGAATAAGTGAGACAGAAAAGGATAAATAAAAACATTATCTTTTCAGTCCCTACTCAGGGGACAGCAAGGAATAACAGAATTTTAAAAATTCTTGAATCTTTGTGTTTTTCCAAGATTTTTGGGACTTCTGGGGCCAGTTGAGCACTCCTTTGTGTAAAATACTCCTTTGTAACATTAAATAAATAAGGTAATAAATTAATAAATTTCACCTCTTTGATGCCAAATATTATCAGAAAATTACGTTCATACACATTCACCATGAAATATGAATATGAAAAAAAGGTAATAATTAGGGTCAACGGTTTCATGCCCTAAAAATCAAAGAAATATGCACGCAAATATGCTGTCAAAAATCCTAAAATATGCCCACAAAATATGCTGTCAAAAATCCTAAAATATGCCCACAAAATATGCACTATTGGATCTCATTTGCACAAATTTTTTTTTGGGATTGAAATACACAACAAAAAACATTCTCAAATTTTCAAACTTAAAATTATGCAAATAATTATGGAGTAGAGCTTTATACACAGGCATTTAGAAATCGGGACGAACACAAGTTGGCTCCACCCTTTTTATGACGACCGGGAACTTCTGATTGGTTTGTTGTGTGGTTCGATGTTGAAATAGGCGGAGACGTCAGACTACATAACAACCAATTAGAAGTTGCGTTCGTCATAAAAAGGGCGGAGCCAACTTGTGTTCGTCCCGATTTCTAAATGCCTGTGCTTTATACTTCGACAAAGTACGTTCTACGTCACAAGATGTGACTGGTCCCGCTTAAAACGAGCAATATCAGAAATAGACACACTTGATATCTTCATTAAGATTTTCACCATTCAAAACTGCACAAATCTTCTGGAGCTCTTAATAGCCATTATTTTTCTCTAATACAGTGGTCAATTTCTTTGTTGCTTCTTTGGAAGTATTTCCAATAGCACATTTTAAATTGTCTTGCAAGTTCTTGAATGACTGAAAATTTGTTCAGTTTCTTGAACTAAAATAGAAAAATCCTAATTTTTCTAGAAAAAAAGTGTTAAATATGCCCTTAATAGGTAAAATTCCCCAAAAATACAAATACCCTTAAATATGCAATTATATGCAAAATAAAACTAGTGTTATTCGACTTCATATCACATGAATCGTGCTTAAATCTGACACAGCATGAAATATAAAGCAGCAAAAAGAATATGCATTTTCATAAAACCGTTGACCCTCGTAATAATAAAGGGTATATTGTATAAAAATTTACATATAATCATGTCAATAAGAATTTTTTTTTAAAATTCACTATTTCACTATAATATGCTGATACATTTGGAACACCTTGTACGATGTTACTTCATTGACGAGCGTTTTGTTTTAAACTGAAGCGTCGTGTCATTTCTATAGTTACAGCATAGCCCTCCTCATGGCCCTCCTTATAGGAAAGCATAGCCTCCTTATGGTTACAGTAACATTGCCAGATTAGTTTTTTTTCTTCTACTGTATGATTCACAAGTTTTGAGATTTTGAAAACTTGAAAAACAAGTGTGATTCATTCGTATATTGCCGCGAGGGTCAAATCTAAGTATGGGTATTGAATCATGGATGGATGTGTTTCATGTTTTCTGTTGATGAAACTATTGAGAATTTCAGAGGCAAAATGATGAATAAATAGTCTGTCGTTTCATAGAGAAACCATTATTAAATAAAGCATCATATTTGGCTAAAATATCTTCATGAAGTAACATACTAAACACCTGCATAAATAAATTTATTTTATATAATAAACATCTAACTATACTTTTTATATGATTCCTTCTTAACATTATAATTTTTAATGGTATTTATTAGTTTGTAAACAACTACTAGTCATTTATTGTTAAATAATCATTTAAAATTTTATTGTTGTAATAACATTTTTTTTATGAACTTTTAATGAGTTAATTAGCTGAAAACTTAATTGGTAACTTCGTTGGTGTAATTTAAAAAAAAAATTCTAGGTTTTTACTTAGTAATTTCAGCTTTATATATTGTTTTAAAAATAATTACCGGGTATTGATTAAGTTTGATTTCTCTTAGCAATATTTTGCCTTTGTATAGGTAATGTATTCAAATGCAGAGGATCTTTATATTTTGTGTATTCCCCGTTAACGAAAGTTATTGCATTTAAATACTAACAATGCACTTTTTTTTTAGTAACTGACAATGCACATTTTGAGTTTCATATATTTTTTTCAATTAAACTGAACATTATAATCAGTGTATGGCTCCAAAGTGTGTAGTTGTTTTCCTAATGCTCATCTAAAATGGATGATTTAGCAGCTGTGAAATCATTCCCTCATCATTACTTTTTTTTTTACAGCATTTCTCACTCTTCTCTCTCCCTCTTACTCAAGAGAAAACATTCTACTAAACTATTTCTGGAATAAGGACATTTTGATGTCGGAGGTCACTGTCAAATTCTTGCAGTGACACCTAGTAATTTGTCATTTTACCTCCTACTTCAAAAATCTGTTCATTATCATCATTTTCATTTAAACAAATTTACAGTTTTTTTCTTATTTGGAATGAACATGATTATTTCAGGTGGTGCCGATCTAGCGCCAAATTAAAGAAGCCCCGATTCGATCAAGCACCGACCTAAACAAACACCAAACAAAATTACCCCTAAATCCTTATATTTAGGTTCATTAAAACTACACAAAATAGTAATCATTTAGCCTCCAAGCTGGGGTGTTGTTATTATATATTTGCAGTTCGAGAGACATTTTGTGACAAAATTCTAAACATAAGAGACTAAAATTAATTCTGATCTTTTTAAACATACTCAAATTCTCAACCTAGAAAAGTGAATAAAAGACAATTAAAATAAGTATGAAACTGAATAACTGCCTGAAATTTGCCTGTTATTCAGTTTTGGTGTTTTTCTACTCATTCTATACTATAAAGATAGTTGATTTACTGCTACGTTGATTTACTACAACATTGTCCAACTTAAATAAATAACTTTATTAATAAAAAACATTTACAATAGTTTTCACTTACAAATATTTTACTAACAAATACAATTTTTTGTTTTTGTCTCAAAGCTATTTATTAAGATATAATACTTCTTTGCAACAGTTTAAAAAAACATATACAAAAGCAACAGGACTAGACTTTACAATTCAAACAATATTTAAGACTAAAATATTAATTATTAGATTTCTTATTAAAATTTACATTCATAAAAACTCAACTGAAATAAACATGTGTAAATCTGGTATACAACAATTTATAAATATGATATTATAATAATTATACAATGGAGAGAACTACTGTAGAAAGATTAATTAAGACTAGGATGTACTCAATATTTATCAAATCGCATTGGCAATGAGACAAGTAAAATCTAAATTTCATTTATAACAGAACTTAGAAAATGTGTGAAATACAAGGCACACCATAGCCAACATCCAAATGTACATAAATTCCATAAAGTTTTTGTTTTTTTTAGAAAACCACTTCCTGTGTTATATTTTAACATAATTGAACATTAATTTTTATGAGAAATACTTTTTGATTAAAATGTCCTTCTTGTCTGTGTGAATTGGCACGTTAAGGTTATTTTGACACTTTTTGAATTTCTCAAATTTCAACGACGCAAAAATTTCTTAAGTACCACACCAACCTTCAATTGCACTTTTTCTTTGTAAATGTTTACAAAAATGCATAAAAGTGTTCTTAAAAAATCTCATAAGCCCACTATAACCCATGTTTTTTTTCTTGTTCTTCTAAAAATGTACTATTCTACAAATAGATCATTTAAAAGATTAAAATGGCATCTTAACCACTTAACAAACTCATTCTCACATTCTTTCATGTTTGACATTTCAGTTAGAAATTTGTAAATTTTTTTCTTTTTCTTCATTTTTTTTCTTGGTTTTAAAGAGTGATGTTTAACAGTTGATGACATGGTGGCAAGAATAATAGTCATAAATCACACTCAGTCTAAGCTAATCAAGTGGAATGACCTCTTTAAGAAAAAGTCATATTCACATTTTTTTCTTGAAACATTTTTAGAAATATTATAAAAGGGACTTCTTTATATTTGCCATAAATACACACAGACATGATACATAAAATGAAAGTGTTGTTTCTCAATTTATTATCTGAAATTTTGTTAAAAAAAATACAGTAGAATCTCGATTATTCAGGATCTCAGTAATCCGGAGTTCCGGGATGTCATTACAAAAAAAAAAAAAAAATAAGACTGTCACATGACATTAAATTGTCATATCTAGCTCATAATCTTGTAGTAGTCACAAATGCAAATTACAAAACATTATTATGACAAATATTGTCATATGACTGCTACTGACTTGTGTACAGCAATAATATGACATATGCCAGTCGTAAAATAATAGCATACAAGCAGTGACATCGTAAGGTATGATTGTCACAATTTTATGACCTTTTCTGTAATGAGTTCCCTGGCTTTTATCATAATGTAAATGTGTTTTTTTTACTTATCAGTGTTTTTTTGTTTTTACTTTTAACTTCCCGATATTGAATGAGAGATTTAAATTAAAAAACCGTGATTTTCCAGAATATCTGAACTTCCAGTAATCCGGACCAGGTCCAGCCCCATTTAGTCAGGATAATTGAGATTTTATAATTCTGTAAGGTGATTTAAAAAAAGAAATGATATTATTTTGGTTGATTTCTGAATGTTTTCTTCTTACCAATATTTGTAATTTGAATACTTCAGTATATTTAAGAATACTTGTACTTGAAGTTAGAAGTTTTCCTTATTTTTATAACATTTTTGTGACTAATTTTACATATAAATTAAACGCTAGATAAGAAATACAACACAATTTCCTGTTAAAATGAAACCAGAATGAGTAGAGAACAACATTTTATATAAAAAAAAACTGAGTTCCAGCCCGACCCACAAAACCTTATGGTGAACCCAGGTAATAAGGCTCATGAAGTTTATGAGCTTTTTTCATAAAATTCCAACTCCAGGTTCAGCCCGACCCATATGGGCAAAAATTTACGTAGGTTTCTAATGATGGCTCCTTACGTTATTTTTTTTTAGATTGTGCGATTTATGATATAATGTAGGCTAACGTTTTTATGACAATAGGACACAGTTAGTTAATCAAAAAACAAAGAGAAACAAACAAAACATTCTACGAAAACTTTAGAGATGCAACACCGTTTCTTTTTTTGTTTTGGATCACACCATGGATCTATGTAAGGCGATGGTATCAGCGGGTGAAAAGGGCTGTGATGAGTTTGGTTGCCCTTTCCTGCACCATTTCCTGTCATAGATGGGCATCCACGTCTTCGTTCCAAATACCGTTTTCTGTTGACTAGTTCCGTGAGTGACTGTGAAGGTGGTGGTGGTTCGGAACCATCAATGGCGGCCAACAACCAGTTTTTTTCATCGGGTGTCAGTAGATCAGTGGCACCAGGTCCAGTAATAAAGTCTTCTTTGTTCATGAGTAAATAACGAACTGCATAGAGAGCACTGGCAAGAGAATTTCGTTTGTTCCCAGATGTCATTTCCTTTTGGTTTCTCTTGCATTGTTGTGTGGCCCATCGATGAAGAGCTTGAAACACAACTCCTTCGTTGTTCACTTGGAGAGTGTCACGAAAAACAATTTCACTCACTTCGACTGGTGAAAGTATTTCGAAATCATCGCTCATGAGCACCTGATCGGCATAATTGTCAATGATTTCGAGGCACCGGTTCTGCATTGTTTGCAGCAATGGAATGTAACTGCATTGATCTTCTTCTTGATGGTTTATGGAACTGTCACACAAAGACATATGTGATGGCCAACAGTATAACCTAATGGCATTGTGAATGACTAGCACATTGTTCACACTCAAACTGAAGTCCAATACTTCCAGACACAGTCTTGTCAGTTCTGGAATCATGTATTTGTCAGTGGCTTTTAGAGTGTCTATTGTTGCTTGGATTGTCTGCAATTTAACATCACCAATGTAGATAAACCTGTTGTATACATTTTTTTTTTAAAAAAAATTAGCATTCATTAATAGAGTAAACAAACTTACAGTAATAGAACTTTTGTCATATGCATTAATTAACTTTGACAATTAATTGGACTAGGCAACAATTGGTGTGAAAAGTTGTTTTCTGATTATTTGATACTTTAATAGTATTAAGCATGTCCTTTTAGATTCTTGACTATGATTTAATAATAATATAATAGACAGTTTTTTTTTCAGATAGTCTGGCAAATTCCTAAAATTAATTCAAGTTTATTGAAATTATGGCTTGTTAATTACTCAAAATTTATTTTATTAATTTCTCTGACTATCTGAAAGAATGATTAATTATTATTTTTAATCATATATAATTACGAGCCCGTAAATAACACAACACATATTTTAGTGATAGAAAATGCAATTTGATATGGATAACAGTTAAGACGTTTGTTGTGTCTTTGTTCATGTCAACAGCATTGTCATGTGGGATGTTTGCCATCTGTCATAGGCCTTGAAACATTATTTGGAGAAAAATGTCCTATGATTATATTACTACAGACGCAATTACTACAGTGTTAACTGAGGATCTTCAGTATACATCCACAGATGAAAGTGAAAGGTATAAATATAAGAAATTTGATCGATTATCTTTCAATATTTTCTATAAGTATGTCCTTGATTAATATTGCAGAACAAACAGTTTTTTTTTCCTTCCTTGTTAGTTATATGAGGTTATTAGCCATAGAAAAAACTAGTAGGAACCAGTGTTTATTACTTTAAAGACTGTCAGTTTAGACTATTGAATCCTAATTACTAGGGCGCGGATTTTTATGCAATACCAAGCAAATGTTTATCAATCTGTGGCCCTAGTGCCAATTGTGAAGTAAGCATTATCATCATTAGAGCAACTGCAATATGCTCTTTTTTTAATCAAAACGGCTGGTTAAAGGCTAGATGTCCAGTTACTATCAGTTGTCAACAACAGTTCTAACCTCTAAACATTGTTTTTGATTGAAAAAACCATAGTTGTTATTTGATCTAAATGGTATTGTTACCTCACAAGTAGCCCTTGGGCCACAGATTGAGAAACTTTTGCTTGATATTGCATGAAAAATCGAGCCCTACTAATTACAATGTATGTGTGTACCATACAGAACTGCTTCTAAACGATTTCTTCATTTTCAAACGGTAAGCATTTTTGTAACTATTGATTGTAGTTATGATTTTGGTGAAAGTGTTCACAGGTTTGAAACTTATAAGGATAAAAAGTGAAAATAAAATAGTTGTTTTAGTCTTAATATATAATGCTACAGACAAAAACAATATTGGCGTTTGTCCCAGTCTCTGCTAATGGTTCAACATTCTTTTCCTTCATTCGAGGACATTAGTTTTTTGATGGAAGGCATTCTTGTTTGTCTGAACTTTTCAAATAGCTTTGCCAGTACTTATTCCTTTGTACGTACGAGTATTTTGATAGCATTTTAGTCTGGACCGTTTGGTTTGGTCTATAGAATTGTATATGTGTTGGGAAAAAAATATGGGACAAGGTTGGAGATGTGGGGTATAGGTCCTAGTTTATGTAATAGTGATGTTGAATGACAGTTGTGAGGGGTGGAAAAAGGAGGACATTTAGTAACAAATCCATGTGTGTGTTTGTAAAATGTATGGGTTTGACTAATTATCTGAAGCATCCATTTGTGACACATTTCATACATATGAGTTACTCACCTCAGCATGTTTTCAAATGCTCGTGGTTCCACATCTACAATTGGAATTTCTTCTTTACAAGTGGATGAAAGTGGCCCATTTAGCATTGCTTTAAACACTGGACTTGCCGGAGCCAAAACATGCTTGTGACCAGGGAAACGCCAACCGTGTAGTCCGACCAGGAATGTTACATCACTTTGATCTTCATTTTCAAATAATTCCGGATACCTTTTTGAAATGATAAACATCATTAAAGTTTTTTAACTGGCCATTTGCCAGTTACTTTATTTGTGCTTAACACTTTACAACGGAAATGTTAGTTACAACGGAAATGTTAGTTTCTATTTGACATTAGAGGGGGGGCCATGATTTCTTTTTTTCTACTTATGACAACTAGCAGACATTCAAAAGATGTATGGGCATTGCAATAGCATATGCCTAGCTGAGCCTGCAACTTAACAAAAAAAAAGTTTTTTAAACTTAACACTACATTCTGAGAAAGTTTTCCTCATATTAATTCATTGGCGTAAACATTTTTGTCAGTCTAATAGATTTACATTTTTTTTACAAAAACAAAAATACATTTCACGATGTTTTCATTGTTGCTTTAGTTTTAGACCTAGTGTTGTTGCATTAAACTAATCTAATAGAAGTCCAAACAGATCATTCATGCTGTTACTCTATCACCAAAAAGCTAATTTATGATTCCATGTTGTTAGATTTGAATCTTTGTGCTAGTTTTCTATCATATACATTAAGGGGTCGTATTCTTAATGGCTGTTAAGTCAAAACTAGTGCTAAACTAATCAATTTCTATATTCTTAATAAGATAAGCAGATACTAAACGAAGCTTTAGCATATGTTAAACATAATTATGTACAAAAATAGCCATTTTCTTTGTTTTTATTTAAAACACTAGTGGGGTAACCCGTCATAAATAACGGTTGTGCGCATGCGCGTCGTTTTTTTTCCTTTTTTCACTCCTTTCATTTCAATTTCAGTCACCCCCTCCCACTTATTTTCCCCTCCACGTTTCTCTCTCCCCCTCTACACTTTCCAACCTTTTCCCCTCTCCAATTTAATATCATGGGGTTCTTGGATGGGGAGTGGGCCACATATAGTTGACCTTGAGAAAAAAAGCGGTTCATTTATTCAAATTTATATAAATTCCGACGTGTTTCAAGGTTTGTGTACAGCGTTATTACAGATAGACACCCACACACGCACACAGATTATCCCAGGTCTCTCTCTGTGTGTGTGTGTGTGTGTGTGTGTGTGTGGAGTAACAAAAAACATTGAAGCATGTCGGAATTTATATAAATTTGAATGAACCGTTTTTTTTCTCAAGGTCAACTATATGTTGAACTCTTCCTTTGGAAAGTGTAGAAGGGGGAGGGAGAGAGAGAGAGAGAAAAGTGGGAGGGGGTGACTAAAGTTGAAATGAAAGGAGTAAAAAAAAAAAAAAAAAGACGCGCATGCGCACAATTGCCTGTGAATTTTGCTCCCGTCATTTATGACGGGTTACCCCACTAGTATAATAATATGAAATGTGAGCACTTAAACTAAAAACTTGCCTAGCTGAGCTGAGCGAGTGCTCATCTCTAAGCACCTATTAAGAATACCATCCTTAGTTGTAAAGTGACAAAGCTGTAAAGTGGCTAAGTTTGTATAATGTGGTATAAGTCTGATTTTGCTTTGTGATGAAAAAAGAATGTTTACAGAATGTAAAAAGTATCCTTATAAAGCACTTTTAACAAGCAAATGATTTTTTTTAAAACAGCGTTGAATTATTTTTCGCTTTCAGAATGAAAATAAAATTGTTTATAATTGTCTCAAACTAAATTAAACAGACATGTCTATGCTTTTCTAAAACAAACAGTTGCGATTGTTTTTGTACTGAAGAAAAAATACAATAAAGAAATACATGGGTTCTGTTTAGTATATAGAATGTAGTCTATATAAAAACAAAGGTTGTTGTAACAAAGCATTACTATTCTCTAAACTAAATAAGGTTGTTTTTTTTAAAAAAAAGTTAAAACTTTCCTTTACGTTTATTTTACAGTTTGCCTAGAACTTTATTTTTAGGATAATTTTTACTCCGTTTTTTTTTTCTCTTCTTCTTCAAGCTGTTTCCTTCTGACGAGAGGATGTTTTGTTATCAACTCTCACTGAGAGGTTAAGTTCCTAACAATAACAATTTTCAAAATCGAAAGTTAAGTGAATAAATGAATTTGCCTTGATTCATTGAACTGTATTTTGGTTTACTGTGATGCTCTGCACAACAATACTAAATAGTTAACAGGTTTAATTAAGTTATTAATTCAAGTACTTATTACGTGTTTGGAAATTCGATGATCCATCCCATCTATCCATCAATCACTTTTTTTTTCATCTTCAATAAAGCGTAAAGCGTGTTTTAACATTGAGGTGCACTTTATAGGTCATATGGGTGTTGTTCTAAAGCTTGATTAGTTTTTATTCTCTTACTAATTACACTAATTATCAATTGCATTATTGGTGATCCACTATAATCAATATTTTTTATTTGATTGTTTTCTCACCTCTGGCATGTAATTGTGAGACACTTGGTGTTTAAATTTCCTTGTTTATTGGAAGGATCTAATGTTACAGTAGTAATGTTCTGTTTCTTCGAGCGTACTGCTGATGACGGCGATGGCTGATGGGACTTTTTTGATTTTGTACTCCCGGTGGTAGTCCTGACAAACTCATGACCCAACTTTTCCTTCAAGCACTTGGAATGCTTGATTCCCATGTTCCTAGAACAATAAAAAAAACACAAACAAATAGATGAAAATACAATTAAAATGCATATTTATTAATATCATGTTACCAGCAATGTGTGTGTGTGTTCGTGAAAAATTTGTGCAATTATTAGACACTGCAAAACCATAAATTTGGTAGTGAATTTGCACAATTAATCGCGTTTTAGGCAATAGGCAAAGTGTATCATAACATTGTAATACCATCTACATAGACATAGAGGTGGTGTTTTAGATATTTTGCACATCATCTAAAACACAATTAATTTTGCAGAGTTACTGTAGAATTGGTGTTTTTGCACTTTTATCTAGTAATCGTACAGACCAACTTATTTTCAATTTGATAGTAACGTAATACAGACTGTAATTATTATCCAATTGTACAGCTTATGTATATTTATTTTGCATTTAAATAATTGATTAGTTAGTTAATCGAAAATAAATTTCACCTAGAGTTTATTGCCTGTTGCTTTCGTGACTGTTTTTGCCTTTTTTTCTTGTAATTGTGTCAATGATAGTTTGTGTTTTATAGTGCGTTTTGTTTCCTAGCAACTGTGTATATCACTATACTATATAGTAAATAATATCATTATGAAATGAAAGTTGGTGACAGTTATTGATTTTTTTTATCCAATGTATAAATCTATAAAATGTTGGAAAAAATATAAACCTGACTTTATTGGTTAGAAAATTGACTGCATGCGATCCTGACTTTTAGACTAGACTTAGTCCTACATGTTTGTGACTCTAATGAAGAAAACTAACAGTTAAAGATAGTGTATTATATGGGATTAGATAACAATTGAAGGATCTTAGACAGATCTTTGGGATTATTTATGGGTTTTTTCATTAATTTCCTTGTGTGTTGACCAATCCATTAGTTGTGTTTCTAATGAGAAAGGATCAATTTCTTCATGTTTAATTTAAAATTGACATTCAATGCAAATGTCAAGAACTCACAAGAAAACAGTAATTGTTGTATACATGAAACTTTTATATTCTATTTACTATGGTAAATTAACAACAATTGCATTAATTTGATGGCTTTGTATTGTCTTAAAGTCCTTGTTTCTCTACACATTTGTCAGGTTTTGTGTGTTAAAAGTCTTAAAAATAGGACTAATGGCTGTAAATTGTAAAATCACAAGGAAACTATGTCTCGAGCTACATTTATTGTACAGTATAATATTAAAATATCTTTGATATTTTGTGTGCGGTATTATAAAAAAGACTTCTAAGAAGATGACAAACAAATAAAAAATTTGCTTAGTTTGAATTTTTTTTTGTCAGAAGTAATTTTGATTGCAATTTACTTAATTGTATAACAGTATAGTCGCTCTATTACGTTGAAACGCCCTCTTCAGACACCAATTATACACACACCAGTTGTTGTACAAACATAATAAGTGTGATTATTTGTAATTACTAATTATGGTTGTTAATAAAAAAAAATACTTTCAAGAGTTTTACAACTAGGCCTATGCGCAATTCGAATTTCAATCAACTTATATATTTTATCTAAATTGATAAGATCATAAAATATTACGATTCATTTATTTACAAATGGTATCATTAATAACTAATAATTATACTTTTATTTAATAACATTTTAATTTGCTACTGTTGTTTATTTACTATTAAGGTGATTTTAAAGTGTAAACGCCCCTTGCACTTTGGTTACTCTTTCTTACGGGAGAAAAATCAAGAGAAACTTGAAAGTGTTTTAGATACTAGAAAGATAACTCATTAATTTCAGGGTAATTTCCTGTTGTCATGATTTTTAAACAGACAATATTGTTTTAATTTTTGTTTATAAAAATTATTTTGAAAGAAAAATGACTATTAACTTATGCAAACAGTTCTATACTGTGCTATATGTTTTTCAGTATACCCTTGTTATAGAGTGAATGCATGTAGAAGGATGTAAATTTTGAAGCAATTATGTGTACTTACATGATGTCTTACCACTATAATATGCATGCAATGTTTAAACGTCATAATGGTTAACCTTTATAATACAATGAAAACGCCAACCTATGCTTTGTTTCTTCTTTAATGAGGTATGTTCATACCATCTTTCACTTGCGCCCTGAGGTATATCGATTTTTTTTAAATAAAAATGTATGGAGGCGAGGGTTTTTTATAACGTTTTTTATGATTTTTCCGGGACTTTTCTCTAGCAGGGGCGTAGCTAGGAAACCGCAAGACCCGCAACTGCGGGGGGGGGGAGGGGGCGGAAGAAGTTTGGGGGCGCAAAAAACGAAATGAAAGCCGATTTATTTTAAAAAAATAATTGAATAAATTAAGCATGTGATTCCGAATCACTCGCTTAATTTATTCAGTTAATTTCGAAAATAAATCGACTTTCATTTCTGCATAGAAATTTTTTTAGGGGGTGCTATTTTGATGAACGGTGGAACGGTCCGAACAACGGTACGAACAGTCGGGAAAATAGTAGGAACAGTCCGAAGGTTTGGTTTAGTAAAATTAAGATGTTACAGGTTGTCTGGGGGGGGGGGGGGGGGGGGCGCAGACCCCGATTATTTTTTTAAAAAGAATTATTAAATCAAATTAGTCCATTGTTCCGACTGTTCCCTAATTTGTTCAATGGGAAGAACCCAGACCCTGTGCAACAAGCTTCATTTTACTAATCTTAACCTTCCGACTGTGCCTACTGTTCCACCGTTCATCAAAATAGCACCCCCCCTCCCAAGTATGAGGGCTAAGTGGATGGGTTGGTAAAGGAAGCGCAAAGTTTTAAGCTGCCGGGGGGGGCGCAACCAAGTCATTAATTCGCCAGGGGTTTACGCCCCGGGGGCCTAAGTTTTTTACCCGTTCTCAACGTATGGCCACCGTGACCACTTTTGACCACGATCAGCCCACTTTCGGCCACGGTAGACCAAAATTGGGCACAGGTTGCCGACGCACTGTGCCGGGTCCTAACCGACCTAGATCGGTCGACGCTTTTTCAACAGTAAAATCTTAAGTTCTAAAGGTGGAGTTGTTGTACAGTCGAGGTGCGGCGTCTACGAACGTTCCGTGCCAAAGGCAACGCAACAAGGCGAAAGGAGGCTAAAATGAACCGACATTTTTTCAAACACTCGACTCCTCTATAAACTGAATAATCGCCAAAGTGAATAAGCGACAAATTGAACAATAAAAGTGATTAAAAATTTCAAAATTTCTCCATTGTTTTGCTTTTTAAAAAGAAGAATAAACTGAGTTAAAAAAAATCTGTTCGTAAAACATTTTAAATATATAATTTGTTTGTAGTGGTTCATTTTTCTAAAGCAGCCTGTCAACTAGGAAAGCTCACATTTTTGTGTTGCTCTTGTAAATATCATCACCAACTTCATTTCCATTCTATAATTGGACGAACATTGACCCTTTTTATCAGTCAAGATGGTTTCTGTTTATGGTGCGACTGGATTAGTTCCTAGAGAAAAAGGGAGAGAGATACAGCTGGGGTTTTCTTTGCCACTTAATTCAATTTATCAATGTGCGTTAAAATGTGGTTTTGTTCTTCCAATGGCTTTTCCTTTCATTTTTTTAAATATTCTTTCTTCTAACCTTAATAATATTTTTTTGTTGTTATCCGACACAAACACATACACATTGTTACATACAAACCCTGGTTGTGACAGCTAAACCTCTTATCTTTGTAATCATACAAAGGTGTAACTGTACTGTTGGCAGGCTTAATTTTTAAATTAAAATGTTCTGTTATTTACTTGTAAATGATTTATGAGAAGAAAAAAATATTAGTTAAAATTGAGCATAATTAAAAAATATATATTCACCTTGAATCTGTTGTTTTTGTTTACCATGTACATACACAGTTGCTGTAAATTAGGATGCCAATTTTGATGTTGATGCTCGATGTGGCGTTGAATTCTCGTCAGTAGAGAAGATATTTATTTACAGTTAATATGATGACAAAAAATGTCTTTTAGCTTCACAAATTTTGATAAAAATTTAACTGATCATTTACTCAGTTAGTTATTATTTAAATACATAAAATACTAATAAAATACTGTTTTAAAATTTACAACAAAAATATGCACACAGTGATTGATGACTTTGGTAAAAAAAAATGTTTCACTTGTACAGAAGGATGCAAAATCCAGAATGAAATCTTTGTCCTGTTTTTCTCTCTTTGATGAGGAGAGAAAAATCTCAAGAGTGAAGCGAGAAAAACGAACAAGACCAGATTCTGTGAAAAAACACACAAAATTGTTCAATGGAAGAATCACGTTTAGCACTATTTATAGTGGCCCAGTGGGTGAGTGAGGTTTATCTTTTACCAGTTTTCTTGAGCATTATATGTCTTCTTCCTCCATACTTACCAATTTTTATACACACACGCCCAACAAACACCTTGGAAATATGCCAGAATATATTATGTAGAAAGGAAACATGGAACAACTGAAAATGATGATGATGATGATGTGTTTGTGTGTTGGGGAGTCTCCCCTAGAGCTATAAGTTGCTATGGTTACTGCACAAATATCAACTTGGAAGGTTCTAACTTTCTAGAATCTATGATTTCAATAGAAAGTATACAACACACAAAAATTTAAAATGATCTTGAGCTAATTAATTATATTATCACTAGTTATGTTTGAGAAATTACTTAAGAATTTTTTTATAGAAATTTTGGTGTATTATGTAAGGTAAATAAGTGACATTAGAATGATGATGATGATGGTGGTGAGTTATTTTTGCAAACAAATAATGGTTATATAGGGGCATAAAACAGTGTCAGGGTGAAGGTATCAATACTAGGAGATAGGAAACATCAGTGTAATTATTACACCTTAACAAGGTACACATATGTAAAATCTTCTATAATATTATTCAATGTATCTTGGCGTATTTTCTTTTTAACCTTTTAGATGGCTTTTATAGGCATTTCTAGGCATATTAAGTGGGAATCTGAACTTTTTTTCTCTCCAAATATATCCAGTTTATTAAAGGCTAGAACATGTACAATGGTACTAAATATATTTTCAAGATATATTTTGAATTAAACATGTTATTAAAGTTTGAAAGTGTATGAGCACAATTTTTTTTTAAATTAAGAATTTCATATTTTCATGTACGAGCGTAAGTTCTGGACCGTAACAAGGGTAATAGGTACGCAAGGCCCTAGTCTAACGTATTTTGCTGGACTCCTTCAGTGCGTTCTATTCTGCTTTTTTTTAAACTGTCTTTATGCTTTAATTAAACATACATAAGTTAGTTGATAGAAAAATGTTTTAGAAAAATTTATTTTAAATGTTCAAATATATATTGCAAAAAGTTTACAATAATTTGTAATTAATAAAATGTTTAAAGACCTTTATAAATTTTTTTTGAAAACTTATATGCATTAGTATTTTATGTTGTTATTTGGGCCTCCCTGGTCTGGAGAACGAGTAAACCTCACTAAAGTTACGACCCTCGTTTCTGACAAGCTGATTTTTTATTATCTCTGAATACCTGATATGTGTCCACCTTTTTCATAATTTGTTTGTTTGTCCACCACCTTCTGAAATATTAGAAAACTAGTGGGGTAACCCGTCATAAATGACGGGAGCAAAATCCACAGGCAACTGTGTCCTGCATTAGAATTTCTTTTCCTCCGCCCTTTTATGACGTCAGACCAAGTAACAAACCAATTAGAAATTGCTGACGTTCATAAAAGGGATGAGCAAAAGAAATTCTAATGCTGGGCACAATTGCCCGTGATAAACTGTAGTTTAAGTTTGCTACTATTATCCCCTTCCCTTTTTATATTTGAAAGAGAAAATGAGTTTTTCATTTTCTCTGGTGTGCGCATGCGCAACGTTTTTTCCTTTTTTTACTCCTTTCATTTCAATTTCAGTCACCCCCTCCCACTTTTCTCTCTCTCTCCCCCTTCTACACTTTCCAACCTTTTCCCCGCTCACCCCCTCCCACTTTTTTCTCTCTTCCCCCCTTCTACACTTTCCAAAGGAAGAGTTCAACATATGTTGACCTTGAGAAAAAAAAACGGTTCATTTATTCAAATTTATATAAATTCCGACGTGCTTCAATGGTTTTGTACAGTTGTACAGTTACACATACCATACTACACCAACAAGACAAGAGGGGATTAGATCTTGTTTTTTCTTACTTTTTAGACCGTTCGTTACACGTTTATTTTTGCTGCGTTATATCTAGTAGACACACACATGAGTTAAATGAATTCAAATTAAATGTGTTTAGGTGAATTTTACGGAATCCAGTGAAGGACAGGAACACAAAATAAAAATTGACTTTAATATTATTAATATTTTATATTAAAATACTAAAATACTAAATGAATATTTTAATGTCAATAGTTTATATTATTATATCAATATTTTCAGATTATTAACTGAATAAATTGAATTCGACATAATTGTTTGTATGTCATTCACAGGGCTCTGTAGAACACGTTTAATATTTAAATGCATTTAAATTATCAGGTGTGTACAAGGTATCAGAAAAATTACTTTAACATTCCCTAATTAAAAATGTCTAGGTATTTCTGGTTGAATATTATTTCTCTATAGATTTGAAAATGACATCAGTTCATAAACACTTGAAACTAAAATTCAACAAATCTATAATTCATATTTTGTTTACTTCATATATTTAATTGTTATTAATACAATTTTACAAAAAAAAATAGCAATTAATACAATGGATGCTTCTCGTTTGATTTCTTTTAAAGAAGATTTATTAATGTTTGTTTTCTACTCGAATTGAAATTATGATTATGATACTCAAATGTTTGAGTTTTTCATATACAAGTTATCTTTGTTTTATGAAAATATTAATACTGCTACTGCTCATCATATAAGAGTCGTTTTTGTTGCAAAGTGAAATAATAACTGCTGAGCAAATAAAAACTTTTTTGTGTGTGTTTGTATTTAAAAGTATACATCAGGTACACATCTGTGGTTTGTTTAGAAGAATTGAAGCCGACTTTTTTTTTTGGGGGGGGGGGGGGGTGAAAGAAAAACCACATTGGCCCCATCAAAGGATAGTATACAGAAAATAAAAAAAACATGAGGTAGCACTTATAGAAAGATATATTCTTGTTTAAGTTGCTCTTCCAAATACATTTTCATCTTCTTCTTCGTCGTCGTCCACTTTTTATTTATAACTTTTTCAATTTCTGTAGCAATTCTTTTTGTTACATTATAAAAGGAGATAGATCTACAGTAGGGTGTCCCAAAAATGTCGATTAAAAATTAAAATTAAGAATCTGTGAATGCATATACAGTGTACCCACTGAAAAGTTTATTCATAGATAGTATTATTAAAATTTCTGATAATTTGAACAATATTTAGAGGTCCCCCAAAGGGTCTCCAAGTTGGTACATTTTGGTAATTTTTTTCAAAATTATTATTTTAATTTCAATACAGTAATACACTTGACTTAAGTAATATGTTGTAAAATTAAATAATACATAAGTTTTTGTGAATATTTCTATTTTAAATTTAAATTTGTCATGTATAATATAAAAAAACTATGGTAATAGCCAGAGAGATTTGGGAGCCATTGGGGGGACCTCTAAATATAGCTCAAATGAGCTGGAATTTTACAGATATTATTATTTTACAAGGGAGAAATGTTTTAGAAGGTATGCATTCTAATTTTCAAACTTTGATTTTTTTGGGACACCCTAATCTACAGTATAATAAATAAGTTATAGTGGTTTTCTTTTAAATTTAAGGTATGTTTACGATGTTTCTTTATTTTTCTCTCTCTCTCTCTCTCTCTCTCTTGCTACTTCCTGTTTGTTTATATTTACAAATTGCATTTTGAGTGTTTCATGTTTTGTTTATACATATTTTTTTTAAAAAAAATATTCTTTTAACACAGTAACCTTCATGAAAAATTATAAATATCATAGATTTTAGTTAGAAGATGATGATGATGATGATGAAATCCAATCATCATCATCATCATCATCTATCCAATTCAATAAAGTTGATTTTTTTTTTCTAAAGAATTTTTTTCTTCTTAAAAATGTTTCCATTTTTACTACATCCTTTAGGAGTTTCAATTTTTAGTTAGCAGCAAGATACGCTCCTTATGCAATTTTAAACATTTGCCAGGCGCCTGCATTTCTTTGGTTGTCTACTGCAGTAGCCGCACTGTTATTTGAAGCTTGTGACGTCAAAGAAGTTGATAAAAAATACGGCTTGTGTCATTTTTCTTTCTAATGGCACATTCACACTAGGCTGGTTTACAAGCCGCTGGTTACTGCTGGCTATTTAGCAGCAACAGCAAGCAGCTGCTGCTTTGGGTTCACACTTGTCCAGTCACTGCTGGTATTAGCAGTGCACGCCGTCCAATCACCGTCTTGCAAAAACACAACCTCTAACAACAACCAACCCAAACAGTGGAGTTTCAACTACCTACAGCTGGTAGCTGCTAAAGTTGGACATGTTCAACTTCACCAGTTCACACTATGCTGCTAGCAGGCTACAACCAGCCAGCAGCAACCAGCGGCTTGTAAACCAGCCTAGTGTGAATTTTTTTTAACAGAAAAATAACGACAGCAAAGTTATCAATATTTTAATAACAAAAGATTTCTTGAGCAATTTTGTTATACCGGTGACGTATTACACCATTTCATCAAATAAAATGATACATAATCCTAGTATTTTAATCAGCCTCTCTGACGTCACAACCTTAAAGTTATAGTGCAGCGACTATAAAGTAGGCCTAACTTGTTTACAGTGACTGTCGTTTCCTAACTTTCTTGTGTGGGTGTCATCCTGGTTTTTTTTTTTAGTTTAATATTAGTAAATGTGATTTTAACAAAAATAATGTGTCGAGCCACCAATTCAGTATTAAATTAAATCAACGCAATTTATTATACTTGAGGTAATGTCTATAATAACAAGCATTTTCAAGATTGGCTTGTTATTTCAGGCATTCTGTACCGTGCCTAAGAAGCATATGAAGTTATGAACTGTACAGTTATGAGTCTTATGACTGATATTCTATTCTGGCAGTAACATGTGTTTTTTTTTGGCAAAAAAACTTTAGTCATCAAGTTTCTTTGTTGGAGAAATTCTTGTTTTGTCATTGTAAAGTGAGCATGGAACACACTGACACGCTAGATAATGAGGCTGACTTAAATGGGAAGGTGGCAATAATGAAAAGGTTTGTTGGGAGCATGGTAAAGGTCTCACTACAGGTGTAGGTTCTAGAGTTGTTGGCCCACAGTGGATATTAATAGTGTGTTTGATATCAGGAGCAATTTTCAATAGTTGATGTGATTGTTTTTCAAGAGTTGTTGAGCAAGAAATGTCCATTGATGGCACAGAGTGTTTGGAGTTCAACAAGGCGGCCGTGGACAAGGGCAAAGCGGGCAGTGGACGGTTGCCGCTTGATGTACCATTGCTGGCCTGTGTGTCATTTGGAGAGTAGATTTCATTAAGCAACTTTTTCATTTCGTCCAAAGAACTGTTTAACATGAGAATGTAGTTTTTGGCCAATAGCAAAGTGGCTATTTTTGATAGTTTTCGTACAGAAGGTCCGTTAGCATATGGCATTACTTCTCTTAGTCCATCGAGGGCCGAGTTTAAGTCGTGCATTCTTCTTCTTTCTCGACTGTTAATCTTCAAACGAAGTTCTTGTTGTTCTCCATCAGTCACTGCTTTGTTGGTGTTATTGTTTGATGATGTTGAGTGTCTTGCTCTAATCTGTCCTCCTTCGCCCGAATTACTTTCAGAATCCGTTGTTGCCCCACAGGAATGACCATCTTCAAATACCTGCAATCATCATATATGACAAGATTGAAGTTTTACCTTTAAGATGAGTTGATAAAATTGTTGGAGGAAGTTGCTAAGATTATAAAAGGTATGGTGTGTTTCATCTCAAACGGATCCATCTGGCACGACGACTATCATTTGAGGTAGAGAATAGACTAGTATTGGCTTCTAGGGTTCGAGTATGGCAATATCTTTTATAGTCGGACGCGCTGTTACTGTTGATGACCGAGAGTGCCTAATCGAGACTCTGTTCTCCTCAGTTCTCGTCACGGTATGAGAGAGAAAGCACTTTTCCTCCTATTATCGTAGCCACTTATTTAGTTACCTGAGGGTGGAAGATGTTAATTTGGTCTCTTGCACAAAGCGCTGACACAATCGATACTGTACTGCACTTTTCTAATAGTTAAGTTATTCTCTACCTGTAGCCCTTGTGACTGTGCCAGATAGATTCTTGTGAGATGTCGAAACTGAAGTTTTTTTTCTGGAGTTTTGAAATGGAAAAACTTCCCCCCCCCAAAAAAAAAAAACGAAAATTGAGCTCCAAAAGTAATTTGCTACTTGCAGCACTTCAGACATTCTTAAATAAAATACCACCTTAGAATCATGTTATTCAAAAGATCAAATTGAAGCATAACTTTCCAAGAATTCTCACTTTGGAGTGTTTTGTCAAACTCTAGAAAACCATTTTCAAACAGAAATTTTCAGTGATTTTGAACTTTACTTCAAGTTACATATAGCCATTATAATATGCTTATTTTAAAACCTACTTGTGATGAATTCTGATGAACTTCTGATTTCCTGTTTCTTCTTTCATTAGCCATATTTACTTGTAGAAATCTTGTTTCAGAAATTTCAACTTTTCCATTCGATAAATTTGTATTAAATAAGGATCCAGATTTTATCCAAATTTAACTAAACCCAACTGAATACTAGCTGTGTGTCAGCACACTTTATTTATACCTCTGAGTCCTGTCTATAGGACCTGTATCTCCCTACTTCAAAAAGACTGTTTAAGAGGAGGGAGTGAGTGAATTTGAATTGGGACTTTGAATGTGGTTTTGTTTTGGGGCTCTCTTTTGACCCCCTAGAGGCTATTTTGATGTCGATCATTCGAGAGGTTGGAGCTTGGTAATCATTATTTGAGTTGGCGTCTGTTCGAAAATTGAATGGTTTTGTATTGCTTTTTTTTTCTTCTTCAAAGTATGCATTGCCTTTATTCGATACTCATTCAAGTTCTTTTGTTAAATGGCGTCAAGTAAGACCCATATGGCACCAAACTACTGTTTCATACAGACTGTAGCCAATATATATTCTATAACATGTGGCAAAAATCTTCCCTCTCTCTCTCTTTCTCTCACTCTTTTTATATCAAAAAAGGAGGGTTGTATGAGCTCCATTTGAGGACTATGGCCTCTCTATGCATTTTTCATAAGAACACACCATCAGGATATAGTTTTTTAATCTTTCAATTTAGAGATCAGTTTACACGATGAAGTAATTATTGGGAACTTACTATATCAAAAAGATATTTATTTCATTCCATCGAACCAACCTTATGTCATCTTTTTTTTTACATTAACCATAAGGGGCTCATGTGGCCCTTAATGGGTCTCTAGATACTTTTGTTGTTTCAGAAGCATGTGGAAAGTTATTTTTGGACTGAATATTTGAGCCTGTTTTTATTTATAACCAGGGCCATTTTATCTCAAAGGCACAATAGGTGCAGTGCCCAGGGGCTTACAAGTAGTTAAGGGCCTATGAAATTTTGACACGTACACAAAATTTATACAAAATACAAATTAATTCTGAAAAATCGATTTTGAGTGGTAGCGATAGTGGCAGTAGGCAAAAAGACGGCCCCCTAAAATGAGCAGACGAAACTGTAACATAGAACTCTATGGAAAAATCGCTGCACCGGTTTTTTTTTTGCTATTTTCTCGCCAATTACTCGCTTAATTTTAGTGAATTTTTGAGAAAATAAAGAAAAAAGTGCGTAGTTTAACATCCATGTATTAGTTTTATAATATCCGTCGTTGTTTGTTTGTTTTCAATGTTTTATTCTGAATGTACCGTGGTACACCCACATCGAAAAGTTGAGTGAATTATTTTAAAGAACATAAAAAATAAATCTGCCTCTACATCTCATTTGCTAACTAATAATTGTATTTGGTACAATAAATGTTTTCTACAGATCTGTATAATTTAAGAAGACATCGACAGACATTTGTGGTAAAAGCACTAACGTTTCGAAAAATTCACGTTAAACCCATAATCCTGACGTTTGAAATTTTATTTTACAAATGAGAAACATAAAAAAGGAAATCTGCCTGCAAATGGAAAAGACGCACTCGTCTTTGCTCAGAGTCCTCGTTAACGAGCTCCCAATAGATACACATGTGGAGTAATTAACATTTGTAATTGTATTAACTATATAAAACAATATTAACTAAATAAAAAAGCCACAAAAAAATGAATACACTGTAGAAAAAATTATATTTACTTTCAAATTACAAAACATTTCGCAAAAAATGTCTAAAATTTTAATTATTTTTTGTTTACAGGTTTCTACAATTTTCAGAAGGTTCCTTGGTAATTCGTCACATTCGTTCAGTTTTTTTTGCGTGAATTTTTTGAAACGTTAATGCTTTTACCACAAGTATCTGTTGATATCTTCGTAATTTAAATAGAGCCGTAAGAAGGGGTCAATGAAACAAATACAATTTTATATTGGCAAATGTTATTTGCATGTCGATTTTAATTTTTTTTTAAAAACTTTTTTTGAAAATTTTTGTTGAAAATTTTTTTTGAACATTTTTTTTGAAATTTTTTTTGAAATTTTTTTTGAAAATTTTTTTTGAAAATTTTTTTGGAAAGTTTTTTTAAAAGTTTTTTTTAAAAATTTTTTTAAGGTTTTTTTTGAAAATTTTTTTTAAAATTAATTTAATTGAATTTTGAATTTTTGTTTTTTTAATTTGAATTGAAAGTTTATTTTTGAATTTGTGATGATACAATACAAATTAATTTTAAAATCTCCTTGCCACGGCTCCCATTTCATTACATTTATTTCTTCTTCAACTTGTACCAGATTACAAAAAAGAATGATTACAAAAAAAATTATCGCGAAACATAAATATGAAACATAGTATTCGTTGATTTAAATAAAAAAAAAACGTAAAATAATCTATCAACGTGCCCCCTCTTCCACGCATAAACTTCGTCATAATCCGGATGACGAATGGCCGAATTCTGCTAACTGTTCACGAGCCGCTTTGAAATCGATCTCCAGATTCCGAACTGCTTTCTTGTATTGTTGAATTAAAGACTAATCGCTGACATTTTTCGTAATTTTTCCTTGCTTTTACTTGCAGGATTTTTATAGTAAGATTTACAAATAGGCACACAGCAGTATGCCATACTGTATATTTGAGCAAAATTTTAAAGAAAAACTGAATAACTTGAACGAAAACTGTTTTTGATTATTCAATGTGCAACCATAAAGCCAAGAAATAATTTTATTTTCTTTATTTGTAGTCATCGCCCTCTGGTGAAATATACATGCATTTGGTGGCCATTTATGACTTACAGTTTTTAAGCCAAATGTCAGGCCTGGGACTGTATATAAGGTGGCTATGTTCTAAGTTAATGGCCGCTTTCGTTGGGAGAGGACGTTTTTTCGTTCTCTCCCAATGAAGTTATCTTCTTATTCTTGAAACTTTTGAAGACATTTCGAAACGGCAGTATGTTAAGTTTATTTAATTTTATTTAGTTTTTATTAAGTTTATTTTATGGTTCTTTTAAAATAGGTTCATAAATTGAGGTGAAAAAAATGGGGGCGTACTAAAATTCCGTGACGGGCGTGTATGTTAATTACGTTGCTTTTCACCATTCCGGTATATGTAAATATCACCAGCGGAAGTGGCCCTTGCAATACGGCCCTACACGATGATTTATAATGATTTTACAATTTTCATACAAAGTAGTTGTTTATTTATTCAACTTCGAATTTTCTGTAATGAAAAATGTTTAAAAATAAAATTTCAATATGCAAAGAAGATTTGTGTAAATTGTATGGCTTGAGTCACACTGGCTACAAATGTTTCCAATTTAATAACTTTTGATAGGATAATCGAAATTTTATGGAACTTTTTTGAAAAATCCCCCAAAAAATAAAACATGCCAAAAATAACAAGTAAAACATTTTTTTATGAAAAACAATTATTCATGACTGAAGGGGATATTCATTTAGTTAACAGAACATCATCCAGAAAGGGTGCTGAGTAGTGAGACATTAGCAGCTGTTTTTTCAACTACAGTTGATGAGATCACAAACAAACCTCCTCAACATTTTATCATGAATTTTACTGCAGATGTCTGGAATAAAATATTTGATTTTAATACTGGTAAATTGTTTCCTTTCCAATGGGCAGACCGTTTCAGTGAAGAACTTGGAAAAGTGCAGGGTTGCTGCTCATTCACTGCTGAAAAGGCACCGACCTACTCCACCGCAACTGGACAAAGAACAGTAGATGTCTTCTATCTGAAGGCTTTCGGCTACTGCAAGTGTTCGGCACACTTCAAATGCACTGTTTTTAATAAGCCACAACCTTTGCAGACTGTTGAAGTACATGTAACTTGCAATGTCATACCAGATACTCTTCAACATCATCAAACTGGGAGACAAGTTCGATGGGGTAGAAGGAAGGCCATGAAAGATGCATTGAAGAATAAGTCTGCAAAGCTGCTCTAGGAAACAATTTAGCACATGGAAACCTACCTGTATCCAGTTTATCTGCCCTGAATAAGATGAAGTCTGAAGACCATCATCTTTCAGCTAGAAATCACACTTCTGATGTTCGAATTGACATACTGTCTCTCAAAGAAGTTTTCGTTTTCTCTGTTATCACCAATGTGTGATAACAGAGGATGAGTCATTGATTTTGGCCAAGTAGACCGATCCGTTGATTGGTCTATTTGGGCCAAGAAAGTCAATTTAACCAATTAGAATTTTGTGAATGAGAATCCGACTTCTGGGTTCTCAGGGTATAAAAAGCTGTATTTTTCGATTCGAGAGTGATTCTCAAAAGACCGAACCTATGCCCAATTTTGGTTAGGTTCTTTTATTTTACTTTCTCAAAAGTTACTATTTTTGTATTTTTGTGATTTTCATATTTTTTATATCTGGAATATAACTTCCATTCACTTTAATCCAAACCAGTGGTGTTTTCCCTATTTCTTTCGTGTTGGATTATTTTCGCGACGCGACTTTCATCATTACATTGCAGCTCTTCGCTAGTATTTAACTTGAAAGAGCAGATTCTACCAGAGGGAAAAGGTCCGTCACAATAGTCATATAGTCCATATGACTACCATCCACAAACATTCTACAGATTCAATATGCAGATATACTACAGATGTATTCTTCAGACCTCAATTACAGACCTGATTCCCTAACCCATATGCTTAAGAGTCTTACAAGTTATAACTTACTTGATAAAAGTCTACCCATAGTTTACTTTAAATGTCAATTTTAAACTGATAGGAAGTTCTTCCAGTTGATTATGTATCACATGCAGGCACCCAGCAAGGGATGCATCAAGGTTATTGAGACTGATTTTAACATTTTTTTAGGGGAGGCTGCATTTCATAGGGAGATAGATGTAGAGCTGCCTGACATTTTTGCAGAGGATCACCGCCAAATATCATCCAATTTAAACATGCTTCTAGAAAGTAATGCAGAGGACAATGAAGTTGCTCTTCCACACACATGTATAATATGCAAAACAAAGGGTGTTAAGGTTGTTTATCAACCCGTCTTTCGTAACCTTGACCTACTTATTATTGCTGTTTTGTTTTAATGAGTCTTCATTGTATGCTATTCCACTAGGGGCAATTTTGAGTATAAAAGGGTCACTTTTCATCTTAAAAATCACACCTCAACTTTAACCCTTAACTGACTGTGTATCTTTTAAGATACAAACTTTTGATCTTTTTCTGTAGTGAAACAAGTAGAAAATATTTGCCTCTAGCAATGTATCTCTTAAGATACTATATAGCTAACAAATGGATGTCACCCTACTCACGGATTTGCGTGTTTTGGGTCGAATTTGCAGGTTTTGGGGCGGATTTGCGGGTTTTGGTACTTTTACTTAAAGGTAAATTCGGGTAGATTTGCTCTACAAGAAACCGATGAAGAAACTCATCAGTAGAGATCCGTCAGCGTTACGCGTGTTCAAGGCAGCATGGACCCTTCGGCACAATAAGGTGGTAGACGAGCTAGCGACTTTGGCTGGCAGAGTCAGGCCTCAAGAGGACTGAAAGGGTTCAGCTGCGGACGGACACCCTCAGAGCCCTGGAGGAGGAACTATGGGCCTCAATCCTTTTGGACCTCAATAAAACTGGACAGGAGACCGGAGATGAGCATGGGACCGAACCATCCAGCTCCTTGGGTCGGACACGGGCAGCATCGAGGGAGGCCGCAGCGAATTCTGACCAGGAGGGGGAAGCAAACGACGAACCCGCCGACTATTTCAACCTTCAACCGGACGATATCCTCCAAGCGGTCTTTCACCACGTCGAGGCCATCCGGGTTGCAACTTCAAAGGTGATTGGGAACAAGCTCACATTCCACCGTAAACATCAGGGCATTGTCTCTAAATCGGTGGACGCTTTGTTGAAGGCTTGCGTGGTCCTTAATGACCACAACCAGAAGTTAACGTTGCAGCTGGCTACCAACTGTTCGAGACGAGGAGAAACTGTGGACAAGTGCACGAACAAGGGTCTCGTGCAGGTCCCAAACGAGACACGGAGCCGACAACACTAAAGGAGTGACGATGAGACCGGCAGGGGAACCACGGTGCCTATATACACCTTGGGGCACAAGGTCGGCAAACGGAATGGCAGACGGGGAACGAAGTCGGTACAGTCACCAGAGAAGACCTACAGCGAGGTTAGTAAGGCAAAAAAACGACACCGAGCTCTTCTTTCGCTGTGGTGGTGAAAGCGGCCGCAGTAGGAGTCCATCCACGTGAAGTCGAAGCGTCACTGCGAAGCAAAGTGAAACCACAAGAGGTTGGAGGGGGACTGAAATATGTTAGGCAAAGCAGGGATGGGGCTCTTCTCCAAGTTGGAACTCATACAATGTTGTCCACTAGGTGTAACAAACATTTTAAACAGAAAGTGGGCATTTTACTTTTTTCCGTTTTATTACCGGGTTTTTAAAGAACTTAGTTTTTGCTACAGTTCATATCTTCTAATCTGTTCTACTTTGATGTTTTTAGAAAAAAATATCAACTGGATACAATGCGACTTTTGTGATGGCTGGCTTCACTGGCTTTGTTGTGGTCTGACAAAAGGACCAGTTCCTGACAGATATATGTCAACCATGTGAACTGAAAGTAAATTACAAATTACACATTTTTTGTCTTTATAAAATTGGAAAAAAAATCATTACTGCATCTTTTAACAGATAATTTGTTTAGTTTAATTGGCTTTGAATGAGTACAAGTCATAATTAAAACAAAATTCATTGACTTTTAACAGGATTTATCTAAGTTCACTGAGTGTGTTACAGCAGCAGTGAATCACATGAAATCACATGTTGCAGTTTCAGTCAGAACGGAAGTAGAAAAAGAAATTGAAAATTTAATAGATGAATTTTCAAGCGAAACAGTTTTCATGCCTTTACATTCTAAATTTGTGGAATCTTTGAAAGACAAAAACAAAAACAATATTTTGGCAGGCATCATTTCATACTTGTAAAAACCCTGAAATCAAATCAGCTGCAGCAAAAATGTTGTTTAAGACAACAAAAGACTACAGCTTCCGCACATTTTTAATACAGTGCTTTTTAAGGAAGTTGTTACAGGTTAATATACTATTTAACTTTTAAAAAAATTATTTGTATTAATATTCTAATTTGTAATTTTGAATGTTACACTTGATGCAATTTAAATGTGATGTGTACAAAAGCAGTACTGAAGTCTAGAGAAAACGAACCAATGAATTGGACATGCAAGAAAAAATGGCCCTGCAATAGTTGGCTGGGTCAGTAATTTTCCACGTCATTAAAAAGTTAAAAAAATAAGCATGATGCTAAATTATTAAGAGCCATGGTTTCTGCATCAGCGAATGAATTTACAAATGCTGTATCAAGGAGCAGTCTCATTAATATAAGCAAAGGATGTTTGAGTTTTTTTATTGAGGTGCATAAGAAAACCACTTCATTGTTCTCTAACCCCCTATGTATCAATCAAAAAGAAAAGGCTACTAATTGTATCATGGGAGATGATCAAGTTTTAAACTTGTGGTGGCCTTGCATTGGAGACGAATTGTTCAACAAAAACGAAATTCTGAAGATGGTCATTGATAATTTTGTACTTAACATTGGAAATAGCACAGCTGTTAGAGGCTAAATTGAGAAAATTTAACCTCCAACATCAATAAACCCATATTGCATCATAAAATGAAATATAGAATCAAAAAAATATTAGTTTTGAGTATTGCACCATATTATGAAAGAAAAAACAAAAGTAATTAGTGACAGGAAACAAAGAACTATGGTCAATAGAAAGATTAGTTCAAACAGGAAACAAAATAATTTAAGAAGACTCATACAAGAAACAGTAGAAAGGATTATAGAAACAGGAAACCAAAAGAAAAAATGAAAACTTAAAAAAATAATTAATAAAAAAATTAAAACAAACTGATTCGACAGAATGGTCAAGGGTCAGAATTCTGACATTTCAAAATTTAAGTTAAAGAATTGAAAGTTAAATGAGCAAATGATGGAAAAAATAGATAAAAGACAAAAAGGAAACTCAAAAAACCAAAAAACTAGATGGTATCGGGTAAGAAAGGCATAACTCCGGATGCCTCATAGCGAAGCATAAAAACTTAAATATCCAAAAAGAGTAAACAAAGTCCGGAAGTCTTAATATTATAAAAGGAGTAACATTTTTTAGTTCGAGGAGTCGCAAAAATATAGTCCACAAAGAGAGTTGCTGGAGGAGGACGTGAGAAGCTCGTTCGTTTAGAGGATTAGAAGAGTTTTTTTGTTTATAGAGTCTGAGGGTTTTAGCGGAGTTGGGAGTTGAATAAAAAAGTTTGAAAGTTGTTTCGAAAAGAAGGGTTAGGATTAGTTCTAAAAAGTGATTTGAAGTGATCGTGAAAAATAGAAGTTTTCGTGAAAATCTTTAAATTGCGAGAAAATAAGACTGGTGAAAAATAGTGAATGTTGGAGTGATTAGTGAGTGTGTTCCCAAAGAGAAAGGAAATATTGGCTACAGAAGAGAAAGTAAGACAACAGGCAATAAGAAAAAGATAAGATACAAAATACTTATTCTTAATTGGCTATAGAGATAGTGGGAAAAGGATACCCAAACAGAAATAGTGGGAAAAGGATACCCAAACAGAAATAGTGAGAAAAGGATACCCAAACAGAAATAGTGAGAAAAGGATACCCAAACAGAAATAGTGGGAAAAGGATACCCAAACAGAAATAGTGGGAAAAGGATACCCAAACAGAAATAGTGGGAAAAGGATACCCAAACAGAAATAGTGGGAAAAGGATACCCAAACAGAAATAGTGGGAAAGATTAAAGGAACCCCCTAATAACAGAGAGACTCCAGAGTTATATCAAGCTACATAAGTGTTTGAGTTCGAGAATTAAGTTACTTTGTTAATTACTAAGTTGAGAGAATACACAAAGGATAAGTGATAAGTGATTAAGGATAAGTGCTGTAACATTGATGTTGTAATAAGGTGTTTAGTGTATTAGAATTGAAATCTAACTTAGAAGAGTTAAAAGAGTCAATAAAGCAAGGCATTTCCTCTATTTAAAATTGCTTAAGTTAACATGTAAACCCAATTTATTATTTGTAATAACACTAAAGGATAAATTAAAATTTGTGCATTTTTTCACTCAACACATTTTTATTTTTCGGTTTCGAATTTGTACAGAAGCCTTCATTGGCTTAAAGAACCTGCAATTTCAAACTGAAACCTCCCTCGTTACATTTGTTTATTCAGAAACTCATCTTCTTCCCAAGGTGAGGTAACGATAACAAGGAGGAGAAATCAACACAGCCAGACAGTTTAAAGAACAAAATGTTATTAAAGTTAATAAAAATTGTAAAGGGTTACGGTTAAACTTAAGCACTCGCAGCGTTTAATGAAAAATGGAGAAATCGTTCCTCGACAGTGGCTACTATATTCGCCTTCCTTAGGTTCGGTTTTCTGTTTTGTTTGCAAGCTATTTTCAACGAGCTCGAATTCATTTGTAGAGGATGGATTTTGCAACTGGGCCAACCCATTACGAATTAGTGTGCATGAAAGCAGCAATGGTCACCTCAATGCAATGTGTGACTATCTCTCTCGATGCGGGAAATATGGTCGTATTGATACCGGATTGGAACAACAATATAAGACGGAGATTAGTTACTGGAAAATGGTATTGGAGAGAGTAGTAGCTGCAATTAAGTTCCTTACTGAGCGTGGCCTAGCACTCAGGGACAGTAAAGAAATTTGTGGCTCTCCAAACAACGGCAATTACTTAGGTATTTTGGAACTAATTGCACAATTTGATCCTTTCTTGGCTGAACATATCCAAAATCATGGAAATAAGGGGAAAGGACATCCAAGTTACTTATCATCAACAATATGTGATGAATTTATTTTTCTGATGGGTGAAAAGATGCTACTGGAAATTGTGAAACAGATAAAGAAAGCCAAGTACTATTCTATCAGTGTGGATTCTACACCTGATATTTCACACACTGATCAATTGACATTTACTGTCCGCTATGTTGAAGATGAAGGCACACCAATTGAGCGATTTCTAAAGTTTATTCCTATTCACAGCCACACAGGAGCAAATCTCGCTGAAGTTGTGACAACATTTTTGAATGAAATGGGTATTCCAATTGCTGACTGTCGTGGACAGTCATATGATAATGCTGCAAATATGTCTGGAGTTTACAATGGATTACAAAGTCACATAAAGAGTCTAAACAAATTGGTGGAATTTGTACCATGTGCAGCTCATTCATTGAATTTAATTGGGAGATGTGCAGTTGACTGTTGTTCACATTCAACTAGATTCTTTTCATTTCTCCAGTCATTGTATGATTTCTTTTCAAGTTCAACTGCACGATGGAAGCGACTGACAGATTTTACAAGTAAGAATACCACAGTGACAGTGAAAAGCCTATCAGATACACGATGGTCTGCTCATGCAGATGCCACAAATACCCTTTTTATGTCTTACCAACCTATTCGTGATGCACTTGAAAGTCTTTAGAATGACAGCTTGCTTTTCAGCTGATACCAGGTTGAAGGAGAAATCATTATCGAAGAAAACATACAACCTGCAAGTGGCATTCATGGTCATACTGTGGAATGACATTTTGGAACGTTTTAACAGTACCAGCAAATATTTGCAATCATCTGAACTTCAGCTTTCAATAGCTGTTTCATTACTAATATCTCTAGGAACATATGTAAATGGCTTGAGAGATAACTTTGAAATGTACGAAGCTAAGGCAATAGAACTTTCAGGAAGTAAGAAATACTCGTTTGAAGAAGTGCGTCCATCGAAGAGAAACCGTCAGAACGATGAACCATCGGATGGTTCAGAAGTAAATTTGGAAGGAGGCAATAAATTTCGGGTTGAAACATTCTTGCCCATCATTGATAAACTCGCCATTGAACTCACAAAACGCACATCTGCATATGCTTTTCTAAATGAAGATTTTGGATTTTTGACAGATATCAACAATCCGAACTCTCAAAATCATCACGAGTCTGCTACAAACTTGTCCAAGAAATACATGGTAGACTTGGAACCTGAATTTGCAAATAAATTTCAGCAGCTTTGTGTGTTCGCAAAGAAGGAATTACCGATACAACAACTAGATGACTCCAAGAGAATAAGTGCCGCATCAATGCTACAATTAATTAGATCAACAAATACACAATCCGTCTTTCCTAATTGTGAAATCGCCTTGAGGATCTACCTGTGCTTATTTGTGTGTAATGTCAAAGGTGAACGATCATTCTCTGTCCTCACTCGCACAAAAAATTACCTCAGGTCAACTATGGGCCAGGACCGATTGAGTGCAGTGTCAATCATGAACATTGAAAGTGAACTTGTAAAAACACTATCATTTCATGATGTCATGAATGATTTTGCAGCCTGCAAAACAAGAAAAGTGTTCATAAACTGACAATTGATTTGAACTTCCTTTACATATACATGTAGTATGTAATGTACATATAAGGTAAATACTATTACATGTTAATTTTTGTGATAGGCCCCCCATAGTTATTCTGCATCAGGCCTCAACAGACCTTAATACAGCCCTGCATGCTAGAAATTTACAATGCTACTTAAACCTGGGGATGAAATTAATCAAAATTCATCATGTACTTTCTTTTACCCAAGGCAAGTGGCTAAAGCCTTATATAGAATTTAACATCGCCATGCATAAGCTAGCAAAAGATGATTTCGAAAAAGACTTTTTCAAATTAATAAACAATGCAGTTTTCGGGAAAACGATGGAAAATCAAAGAAAAAAATTAATGCCGAACTCGTTAATGAAAAAGAACGCTGCCTAAAATTACTCAGCTGTGCAAATTTAGACTTATTTCACGTTATCGATAAGAACCTCACTGTGTTTAAAATGAAAAAAATGGTCCATTTATTTTAACAAACCATTGTATACGGGTTTTACTGTACTAGAAATATCGAAGTTGTTCATGTATGGATTTTATTATGTTCTGAAATCAAATTATCCCGGAAATAGATTGAAATTGTTGTATACTGATACGGATAGTTTCATCATGCATATTCAAACGAAAGATTTGTACCATGACATGCAGCGTTACCAATACCATTTGGATACGAGTGACTATCCAAAAAGTCACTTAAAAACAAAAAAGTTATGGGAAAATTTAAAGATGAAATGAATGGTGAACCTATTTCGGAATTTGTGGCCCTAAAATCTAAAATGTATTCTGTACTGTTAAATAATCATTAGTATAAATGTAAAGCTAAAGGTATTAAGAAACAGATCATTAAATCTCACTTCAATCATGATATGTACATTGAATCGGGTCCCGCACTTCATTTTGGAATCGATGTAAAAGGTGGTAAAAATTAACATCCTTATTAAATACAACCCTCAAAGGACATAGTGACACATGATGGTGTTCTAAAGCACGTTCAATTAGTGCACTTTATTCTCAAATTAGTGACGTGCTCACTATTTTAAAAGAAATATTTGAAGATTTTACTTTTGGAGATGGTATTGTTGCAGCCAGATTATTATTATCGAATGCTAGGTAATATAATTTATTTTTATGCTAATAATGTGGGACAGAATTTTATCCAAAATAAACATTACTAACAACCAGCTACAAAACAAGACGCAAGACATTGTCCGTTCTTCGGAATTATTGAAGGGTTTACTAAACAGCTTCAGACAATTCAGAACTGAGGTATTTGAAGAAATTATATCTGTGTTAATTATATCTTGTGTGGAAAAATGTTAAGAACTTGAAATAAATCCTGCTCCTCAAGATAAGAGAAAAAGAAAATGTTGCCTGGAGAAGAAGCTAACGATGAGGGAGCACAATTTTCGGTCAGTGATCAATTAAAACATCTATTTTACGATGGTAATTGATGTTATAATCTATCAGTTAGATGATAGATTTCAAAATATGTTCTGTGTGTCATCATTATTTGATTTTTTAACCGGAAGAAGCTTAGAACAAATGTCATTAGTAGATTTAAAAAAGGCAGCTGCTGATATTTGCACAGAAGATCAAGATTTAGATTGTATTCAGATTCAAAATGAACTAGAATGTTTTAAATTTCAGGCACAAAGCCTTTTCGTAAATTTAAAATGTCATCGTTTTCAAATTTTAGAAAGAATGGTGTAGTGGGACTTATGTGAATCTTATCCAAATATCACAATTGCACTGCGCATTCTGTTAACTCTACCAGTAACTGTTGCCACTGGGGAAAGGAGTTTCAGCAAATTGATTCAGCAAATTGAAAATTATAAAGAATCATTTACGCTTTTACGCTCGACAATGCACCAAGATAGACTCAGTAGTTTAAGTCTATTATCTCTATTGAATGTGATGTTTTCTCTAACAAATTTTGACAATGTAATCGATGATTTTGCAAATGCTAAAGCAAGAAAAGTTAAATTACTGTAACTTAAATAGTTGTATTTTTTATTAATCTGTATTGTAACTCGTAAAAAATTCAATGTACTTTTAAAAATATTTGTATAAAACATTTTCTTGTTCTTAATAAATAAATATCTGCAATTTTGTGCCTTTTCTCTTAAAAAATAATCTCGGAGGCCACCCCATTTTTTAAAAAAAAAATATTTTTGCAGGAGGCGCAATTATGATATTTCGCCATAGGTGCCAAAATTCGTAGTTACGCCACTGGTGGGACGAATCCTAAATTTTCTCGAATCAGAATTCTAAAAGGTTCTTGAATCTCTATATAATCTCCCGAATCTCGACAACCTTTTGGGCCAAATACAAAGTTGGTTTACATGAAAACAACGGTTGGCATTCTGTTGTGGTGTGTTACTGTTTATGGAAAATTTTCTCATTTAAATATTCTGTTGTGGTTTTCTAAGCGTGTTCCAGGTTTAAGAGTCTAATCAGGCGCCTCCTTCTAGTCTGAAGTGACTTTCAGAAGTGAATCAGTGAACTTGTTTGATTTTCTTTTTGAAAATCTTTCCTCAAATGTTGTGAGGATGGATTTAAGTGGTCATGCTTGTCAAATCCCTTCTTTAGCTAACAAATTAGTAATTAATAGCCTCAAATGCAGTCAAAGTTGCTATATAATCGTTTTGTCAGTTTCTCACAGCACCATAGAAAAAAAAAAAACTAGAAAAAACCTCCCAAGTAGTTTGCTTTAATTTACATATTACGTGTACTGAGTACAGGGTGAGTCATATGTGCCACTTTTCATTAGTTCTCTTATACCTAGTACACACCTGATAATTTAAATGCATTTAAATAAACGTGTTCTACAGAGCCCTGTGAAGGGCAAACAAACAATACAATTCGAATTCAATTTATTCAGTTAATTAATCTGAAAATATTGAGTTAATACTTAAATATAATATATAAACTATTGACAAAATATTTTAGTATTCTAATTTAAAATATTAATAATTAAAGTCAATGTTCATTTGGTTCATGTCCTTAACTGGATTCCGTATAATTCACCTAAACACATTTAATTTGAATTCATTTGACTCATGTGTTTACATGGTATTAGCCTCGTCATGTATTCTGCTCGTCATGTATTCTGCTTATGTCATTTGAATGGTCAAGTTCAGTCACAAGTGATTGATGGTCATTTTGAGCACGGTCGGTCGTCTGTCTCTGTAGTCTGATCATTGTTTTTATAACAAGAAAACAGGGTCAATTTTTTAAGTGAAAATTTCTAGTATGAAATTGGATCTATTTGTGAGCGAAAGGGGGGGGGGACTGTTTTTGCATCATGGGAAAAGCGTCCTTTTAGGAGCAAGAAATGGGAAAAGGAATGGTCAGTTTGGGGGGAAGGTAACTGGGTGGTCCTTAGATTAAGAGAAACTGGAAAGTGTTTTTTTTTAAAAAACTAGAAGGGTAGCTCAATCAATTATGTTGCTATCTTTCAAAATAAACCTTTTGTGGACAAAAATATCGTCTGCGTAAAACTAACATAAAAAGTTTATTTTGAAAGATATCAAAATGAAAATATCCTTAACCGATTAAGCTACCCTTCTAGTTTCTAAAATACTTTCTATTTTCTCTTAGTTTTGTTTCTGAAAGACAGAATAATTAATCAAGAATTTGAAAAGCATTTTAAACTTAACACTTAAGTTTAATAAAAACATCCTAATGGGTTGTTTTGCAAATTGCCTAGTAATAGTCCAGAATTAACAATTTTCTACTTAGGTGGTAACATAGTAATGATGTTACATTGATGTACATTATGTGTTGCCACTGGCCGGTCTGATAAAAATTGCCTTGTCCTTGTCATTCCACGCCCGTCTACGTTTTAGAAGAAATTTAAAGTTTCTTAGAGACTAGAATTGCTTAAAAGTAATTTTTATTGTGATACCTTTCAAAATAAAGAAGTGACAATGTTGGAAAAGACAAAAGTAACGTTTTGTTTGTGTTCTCTTGTGTATTGTCGAGTCCAATTAGGAGTGAGTGTTGGATGACAAAAGTTGTTTAAGAGACTAGAAAAAAGTGGCTTTGGCGGCCTCCTTAATTTGTTTTCTCTTGTTGAAAATATGATGGTTCAGGTTTTAGGTTAAAAGTTTTCCTTTCTTCTATTCTCTTATTACTTCATTAGTGGAGTTTTATTTCTCGCTAATGATTACCTCTACATTTTCAAAACTTGAGATATATTCAGTTATTTGCTCTAAATTAGCCTCTAAAAACTCCTTAAATTTAACCCTCACCCCTTAACTCCTCCTCCCCCTCCTTAGGGCCTAAGCTCAACTGTCCTAAATGCAGTTGGTTCTCTTAATTTCTAATAAGCCGAGGTTTTTTATGGTTGACTTTCATTTTATGATGCCACCAGTTTTATTTTTTTTTTAAGTGTTTCAAAGTCTATTTTTCTACTTTGCCAATTAGGAAACTAATGGACTTAATTAATTTTAGGCATAAAACTGAGAACTAAGAAGGTAAAGCAACTTCATATGTTAAGAAAAATAAAAGCCAAAAGTGAGTGAAGAATCGTCTGCTTTTTGAAGCTGGAAGGAAGACATCTTGCTTAAAATGGCTTCCATTTTTTTTCTTCTATATTCATTGAACCCTATTGGTAACACAGGCATTTAGAAATCGGGACGAACTTCAGTTGGCTCCGCCCCTTTTTATGAGGAACGCAACTTCTAATTGGTTGGTTATGTAGTCTGACGTTACATGCCCCGCTCTTTTCAACGTCGAACCACACAACAAACCAATTAGAAGTTGCCGGTCGTCATGCATAAAAAGGGCGGAACCAACTGAAGTTCGTCCCGATTTCTAAATGCCTGTATTGGTAACTGAGGTACGAAGTACAGTTTGCGCCATCTATTGGAAACACTTACTTTGGTCACGAAATGCTTAATAGCAAAAGCTCTTAGTTGATTTACCTCTCTGTTATTATTAGAGGTGGGACGAATGCTAAATTTTCTTGAATTCGAATCCTAAAAGGTTCTCGAATCCCTCGAATCCTTCATATAAGAATCCTATATTATTCATTAAGAAAATACAAATAAATGAAATAATATTAAATATTAAATTATTAATAATAAAAAACAAGTGTGGCACTCACGGTCGCCATAAGGTAATATTGGTGATTCGAATACAACACCGAAATTGCAACAATGACAGAGTTTTTTTTTTGTTAGTGAACGCTACTATTGGACGTCAATCTAGTTAAAACTAATTTTAACCAAAGTTTTAATAGTTTTTTTTTTAAAGGTTAGGTAGGATTTGAAAGATTTCGTCGAAAGACGAAAAAAGCGCGAAGATTCGAGTTTTCGAATGTCGAATATTTTTCAAGATTCGCGGGATTCGAATGTCCTATCCCTAGTTATTATGTATCTTGCTAAGAACAAACAATAGAAGAGAAATATGTCAATTTAAAATAAACAATTTATTTTAATCAATTACAAAAAAAAAATATTAATGAAAAAGGTTTAAAATTTAAATGCATTCTTTGGTTTTAATTGAATCACACATGAAGAATTAACCAAAAATTAAAAAAATTCGGAATTTTTTTTATTTAAATTAAGTAATTTTTATTATTTTTAAGAAATTAATCAATGTATTATTAATATTTTAATCACATTTGTAAAATTCAAATACTACAGTGGAAACTGGATAACACGAAATTATATTCTATTTTGGCCTCTTAGAATAGCATAATAATTATTTCTTTTAACACGAAATTCGTTTAACACAAAATATATTCTAATCTCCTCTAAAAAAAATATTTGAAATTAAGATTTGAAAATGCAATGAAAATCGTATAACACGAAATGGTGGCGACAGAAATATTTTTTCGTGTTAAACGACAAATATTTAATGCTATTATTTTTAAGCCTATTATTATTATTATTTTCATGTTAGACGGTTTTCACTGTTTTATATTTAATTCACAAAGAACTTTAAAATAAATCAGTAAATGAAATTCCAAATTATTTATCTAAAAAAATTAAAATTTGATGAAAACATTTTTATTAATTAATTTACAATAAAAAAAATTCTGAAATAAAAATCTGAAAAATTGATATTTTTTGTTTTAAAAAAATGTGATTTTAATCAAACAAAAATCCTCTGTAGAATTTTAAGTGTATAATCCACCTATAGGTGTTTAACATGGAATTCTGGGAACGCAGTTCAATTGAATGTGATTCGAACTCATCGTGGTTCGTTCTCCATTATCCAAGTTAACAATGTCAATATCAGAATCACCACTTTTTATGGCGCCCACTTCACGTTTTCCATTGTTGCTCGTGTTGGTGTTAGACATCTGACGTGAATATTCGTGCGTCTTCGAATGTTTGCTCAGATGATCGCTTCTCATAAACCTTTTACCACATTCTTGACACGCAAAACGTTTTTCTCCGGTGTGAGTTCTCAGATGCCGCTGTAGTTCGTCAGAACGCGTGAAACTCTTTCCGCAAAAGAGCCAGTTACATACAAATGGTCTTTCTCCGGAATGCCATCGTAGATGTGCTTTCAGATGAGATGTTTTTCCGTAAACTTTACCGCAACCCGGTACATGGCAAACATGCTGCTTCTTCTTGGTAGAACTCGAACTCAATGTGCTACTTGTGTCCTGACAGTTTGGACAGCGACAACGGCGACATCTTCTCGTAGATGCCGCTGCAACAACCGTTGGAGATGTAGGATTGGTTGCCATGTCCACGTTGGATTTTGTTACGAAAGATGTTCCAGAATGAGAGTGACGATGATGAAGATCATAGGAATGGATGTCAGTATTCTGATTGAAAACAATGGCATTTGTTGTCGGATGAACGACATTGTTGAGATGTTTGAGTGGAGTTGTTGTAGTCTGATGATGGCTCCACCAGCAAGATGTTGCAGATGCAGTGTCCATTTCTGATGGAAGATGTTGATGAGAAAGTTGTTGAGACATCATTGGTCTTTCGATGGCTGATGTTGCTCCAAAAATATGGTGTGGATGATGACACTGAGGATGGGTGTGGTGCATTCCTGCATTGCAATTAATTAAATATATTTGTTAATAAAATTACAAGAAATTGTCTTCGAAAAACTCGAAATAGGTTTCATTTTTTAACATGGTGTGAAAAGAGATTGAAGCAACATATGAAAGATTTTCAAGATTTCTTTTGAAAAAGCTAGAAATAATTTTCTTGATATTATTTTTCAAAATTTTTATAACAAAAATTTCAAACAGACAAATAGTTTATTTTGAAAGATATCAACAAGAAATTACAATTTTAAAGGTGATTGAGCTGTCCTACTTTCTAAAACACTTTCAAGTTTGTCTTAATTTTGCTCTTGAAAATGAAAACAATATCAGATCTGCTTAAAGTTAAATAATTTTCAAACTGACATATAAAAAGCTTATTTTAAAAGATAATCAACTTGAAAATGACCCTTAAGTGACTGAGCTACCATTCTAGTTTCTAAAACACTTTCTAGTATATTTTTTAAAATTTATTCAAGATATGATAAACAGAGATTTGAGTTCGAGTTTCGAGAACAGTTTACACTTTTCTAGTTTCAGATAAAATCTTGTCATAATCCTGTGTGACACCATGTACAGACAGAATGGTGGAACACGAAGTAGAAATTCCTTTCTGTCAGTATGGCACCCCTTGGTACACAGATGTCCAGTCTTGGGTGGCCCGAATTCTGTGTGAATTCGTAGAACCCAGTCGAACCGTGAGAATTGGGAGAAGAGTCCCAAAAATACCTTTCCTTATAAGGTAATATTCTCAGCCCAGGGCAATGATTGGCCCACTTGGTCAATCATTGAGCCCTGAGGTGACAGTCGCCCCTCTCAATAGACCGAACGAAAGTGCTGTGCGACTTATGTGTGAGGACAGTTTGGAGAGAGAGAGAGAGAGAGAGAGATCGAACTAGACAGTTAGTCAGCGATTTCAAGATTGTTCAGACCGAAACAGCCCTGACTAAGTTAAGAGTTTTATGTAAAAGTAACTGAGTAAAGAGATTTTATACTTTTATCTACCTCAATTGGGGCATAAAGTGTTGTGTGGTCATTTCGGGGTTTCAAATCCCACCAAATCAAGGAACCAACAGAGGCACTCGGACACTGAGTCCCTCTGCTTGGAACCTCCAGATAACGAACAGAGAACAATAGCAGTGCCATCGACGTCGTCACGCCCCATACCGAAGATTCCCGAGAGTGCGAAGTATTTTTGTGAACTAACAAGAGTGATTGGATCGGTCGTACAATAAATGTCGCGAGCGGTAAAATCAAAGCAATCCCTAGTGGCTGGCCCGCCAACAGAGTCGGCGGCACCAACACCGGCTCAACAGAGTCGAAACGGTGGCGCCAAAGGGCTAGCCACGTCACACCTGTCATAAGTTGCTTGAAAATGAAACAAAAATGAAACGCCTCTATACCGACCTGATGATGGTTTGATGGTAGAATGTTGTTGTAAAAATTTATCCAAAGAGAGAACTGCAGCAGCAACTGCTGTCACTGACGGTGGCGATGTAGGTGGAGTCGTTGAAGACGTTGCCGTCAGAATTTCAGCCTGAACGTTGGTCGGTGGTGATGATGCTGCCGGCGGTGTTAGTGGTTCGTAAGGAGACATGCCATGAAAATTCGATGGTGTCGAAGCCGTCATCTGATGAGGATGAAACCCTGGATGATGAAGATGATGATGGGAATGAGGATGATGATGATGATAACGAGGATGAGGTGACATTGTTGTAATGGAGAGTTCGCTTAAAGTGTAAGGAGCCGTCGTTGCCACTGTCGTCCATGGATAAACATGAGGGTGATGATATGGTGAAGTAACTGCGCCACCGGCACCGACCACCGTCTTGTTATTACGAGAAGAACATGCCGTTGCGGATGCGGCTAACATTGCAAGTGAAGATCCACTGTGCAATAGACCACCACTCTAAATTGATAATTGAAATTGATAGAAAAATTTGAATAAAAAAGTCAATTTTTGTTAATTTAGATTTTACTTTAAATAATTGTGTCTTATTTTTTTTAAGGTAAAAAAGAAATACAATGAAAACCCGTTTAATACGAAATATGTGTTCGGTTCGGCTCTTGTTTTGTTAACACGAAAAATTATTCTGGTTCCTTTCATTTCATGTTAAACGTTTTCCACTGTATGCTTTTTGCAATCCAAAGAGTCTTGAGTTAGAGGCTAGAGTTAACTTACAAAATACAACACTAGGCTACTTGTAGAGTAACTATGAGAACTTTAGCCTCTTAACTAGTCTTCTTGAATACAAAAAGCATTAATCTTTTATAATTTAGAGGTATTAAAGGTTTTAGGAAATTATTTATTAAAAAAAATATGTATTACATAATTTACACATTTTTTTCAAATAAATGTTAATAGTAATTGCAATTTTTATGAAAATGAACAAATATAATTTTAATGCATTTGCATTTCACATATTGGAGTAAAAATTAAAAAAAAATGAAGTAAAAATTAATGATTTAATGAATTGACTTAAAAAAAATTGAAAGAAAACCTATTTTATACAATTTCTTTATTAACCGTAAATTACTAAAAAAAAATTTAAATTACCAGAAACATCAAATATAATTAAATGAGAAACCTTTTAACACGAAATGCTAAGGGATCCAGAATATTTTTTTTCTTTCCGTTTTTCGTATCAAAAAAGGAATTTTTATGCTATTCTAAGAGTCCAAATCGAAAATATATTATTATATCTAATGTTATCCGATTTTTCGTGTTAAACGGTTTTCACTGTAAAATATGCAATTATTTTTGTTTTGTTTTTAAAAAATACATGTTAATTCCTGAAGTTTTAAATTCCTTAAGCGTTATAATACCTCATTTATGATACATTAAAATTTGCTTTTATAAAAAAAAGTACCTGAAAGTGATTTGGTATAGATTGGACCACTGTAGAGGCCATCGTAGATAACTTATAAATTCTTGAGACTTGACTGACTGACTGATGGTGATGTGTGTCCTCACTGTCCTGTCCTTCTAAATTGAATGTGAGACCTGAAATAAATTTTGAGGATGTTGTCCCAACTTAGAATCTTTCAGAAGAAATTTACTTTTTTAGTCTCTTTTACAGGGCCTCTCCTCCCTAAAGGGTGGGTAGGAGGAGTAGTGAACTAACATGCCAGGGGTCAGTATTGTGTTGAGTTTAGAGTGACCCTGCCCAAAAAAAAACGTTTGAATTGCCGGCATTTACAATGGGCGGTCTCATCCCAACCCATGTCCATGTCCTCCTCCTCCTCTTTTTTCCTTAAGGCTTATTCCTTATTCTTATGAAGGGTGTTAAGGGGTGGGCTAGGGTGGAGATAGAGGGGGTTATATATATTCATAATGAGGTCTCCGCCTCAAAGTAACATTGACAAATCTGTTCATCTCCGCCCCCCACCTAACCTTAAATCCCTCCATCGTTTTGTCTTTTTCTTTTACCCCCTTCTCATGTTAAAAGGAGCAATGTTTCACTCCTTCTCCTGTCATTCCTGTTCCTCAGGCAATTTTAGGTTTTGTTTGCTTATATTCAACCTTTAATGGAAATAATGATTATTCACTGTTATTAGTACTTATTACTTGGTTTAGGCGTTAATCTCTGTTGATATATACAGTATAGGTGGTAATCAGCCTCAACAGCATTTATCATCATCATCATCATCATTAGGGCTCGGATTTTTATGCAGTATCAAAGCAAGTGTTTCTCAATTTGTGGCCCAAGCGCAAATTGTGTAGTAATTATCATCATCATTAGAACAACTGCAATTAGATTATGCTCTTTTTTAAATCAAAAAGGCTTGGTTACTGTCAGTTGTCTACTAGACTTCTAGCCTCTAACAAGTGGGTTGGATTGTAAAATGTGAAGGTTTTTTCTTCTTTTCCATCGCCCTTGGGCCACAGATTGAAAGAAACATTTGATTGACATTGCATAAAAATCTGACATACCAATAGAAGAGTCTATATACCTGTAAGATAATTTTTATATTATATTGATTTACTCTTCTAGTTTTTAATAGACTTTCAGTTATTAGAGAATAAAAAGCAAGAGACTTTTTCAAGTTCCATATTATAAAAATTGTGGCAGAATTAAATCCTGGTTAATCCTGGTGTACTCTTTTAGTTTCTAATAAACTTTCACTTATTAGAGAATAAAAAAGCAACAGACTTTCAAGTTCCATATTATAAAATTGTGGCAGAATTAAACAGTATTTTGTACCATATACTGAAAGTGGCACCAGAATTTGACACTTTCTTCTAGGTTTAGTTCTAATAACCTTTTTGGAACGTTTTGAGCCTGTCAAGTTGTATTTGTGGGGCAAATCTTTTGTGTTTTTTTTACGTGAAATCTATTTGAGAGAGAGTTGAATTTCCAGGTATTATTCTAAACAGGTATATACATATAATAAGTAAGCACAATTTAAGGAGGTGTAAATCTTTTTTTTTTGTTGCAAACACATACATTATCATGAATGGATAATATATTTGCCGCCATTATGTGTTTGTTCTTCCATTGGAAAAGTGGATGTTGTTAACAAGCACCGCATTTTGCGTTCTTTGTATAATGTGAAACCTTTTTACATTATTTACCCTACACCCCCCTCTCAGTCACTACCCTTAGCTACCCTCTTATAACCTACCTACCTACCTAACCTACCTACCCCCTTCTTGTTCCCCCATCAATAATCACCACAACTATATACCCTCATTCATTAACAGTCTTCCCAGGGGCCCACATACAGCTGCCAGTACAATTGCAAGCACAGATGACACCTGTATGTTTAGATTTGTTATATGGTTTACATATATACTCATAGTTCGATATGATTAATTGATATTTTTGTTGATCATGTGACATGAGGGTTGATGACCACAGGGTTCAGACACACACACATCAAATATTTTGTAGAAAACATCGAATGTGGCAACGATTTAAGTACAGAAGCATCTCTGATGGTGGACATACACTCAGTAGAATCTTGATTATCTGGATTAAAATGGGACCAGCGGACCTGGTCAGATAATCAGGAATAATAAAAAGCATATTAATTTAAAAGCCGGTCCGGATTACCGAGATCTCGATTGTCCAGACTCTACTGTAGTTTGTTTTTTGACATTCTCGTAGTGGACCTCGGTGAAGTATTCAGGTTCTGACTAAATATTAAATTGCGTTTCACTAAGTTTTCCAAAAAGAAAATTATCCTGAGATTCTTTGGATTTGTGTAGTACATGACCTTTTTAGAGGTTAGAATTACGTGGAAGTTCTGCACGCGTAGTGAGCAAAACAATTTTTTTAAAAAAAAAAAAGTATCCCAAGTAGCGCGACATTGTTGGCCCAAAGTACGAATCTACGTTTTCCAAAGTACGAATCTACGTTTTCCAAAGTAGGTATAAGAGTCGTACTTTGGAAAACGTAGATTGGCCAAAAGTACGAATCTATGTTGGCAAAACGTTAGCAGCTGGGGAAATGTTGCCAAAATACAGATTTCCCAATAATTCCCCCACTTTATTCTCAAAAATCATAATATATCAGCCATTGATAATCATCAATCAACAATCATTGGACCAACAAGTACACCAACCTCTGTTGGTTTAAAACACGGAGGTTCCATGTCGAAGTTTGCATTTCAACTTTTTAAAACTTCTCAAAATGCAACCAAATATGCAAAGCATTAAAATGTCTTTAGCTAAATAATATTCTATATTTTATTAAGAAAAGAAACTAGTTAGAGGCTAGAGGTCTAACGTCTACTATAAAAGTTAGCAGTGGCACGGTTGTACCGTTTTTTTAGCCTCTTTTTGTTGGTAAACATAAAGTTTTTGTTGGTTCTTTACAAAGTTCGGTATTCTACTCTTTTTAAACCGCTTCTTAAACCAATGTTTAAAGAAATTTACTGTTTATAGCAATAGAGAAGATGGTTTTCTACTTTTTAATATCGTACCGTCGACGATATTTGTCATTTTGATGATTATTACTGATCGTGTTCTCTTGTGTGTGTTTGTGTGTGTGTGTGTGAACACGTACATTGTATACATTCTTGAAAGTTGGTCGCGCCACAGGATGTCCATTGCCGAATTGCTCAGCTTCAGTTGAGATAGAAGTTTCCTTTTTTTTTCGTGCTCAACGGGGGTTAAACTTGAAGGTTTTTTGTCGGCACTTTTTGGATCTCAATGGGGTTGTAGTTTTCTTTCCTCGGGATTCCCTCCCTCACTGTCGTTGTTCTCCTCCTCCTCCTCCTCTCAATGGGGGTGGTAAATGTAATTGTGGGCAGGGGTGGCGGGTGGGTGAATCAGGTTAAACATGGAGAAAGAGATGAAGGAGGGGAAACTGGTGTCCAAAACATGTTGACCCATTGCACCCTCATCCACACTGTTGTCCACCTTGAACAGTATATCTTACATGTATGTATATATAAATAAATACACAAAATGGATTCGACAAGAATTAAGAAATAAATAGTTTGAAATTAAAGAGGCACTAATTGCAAAATTGTGCAAATTTAAATTATTGGTATTTGTTTGAAGAACTGTATAGAAACAAGAATTAAGAATAGAAGAAATGTCAAAAAGGTTTAATTGTTGCTATTAGAAAATGGATAACTGCATTAATTCTTCAGCCTGGTTCAGAACTTCAGATAGTGAGTTTTAATGTAGATTAAGAGCTAGACCCTACAGCGTGCACATACTACACTTTTGCATACATTGCGCGTACTGGTATTAGTTGGAAATCCTATTTTTCTAATGGAAACAAATGTGGTTACATTAACCACGGTCAAATTTCTGAACAATGATGTTATAATTCTCAACTGCATAGACCAAAATGTGGTTAACCACAGTATTGAATGGTTAAATACGTCACTTCCTGTGTTTAAACCAATTTAGCCTTACAAACGACATGTCGGACAGTAAGAAGAACACTCAATTTTTGACTGAATGAAGAGTGAAAATTTCACAAAAATGCACAACTGTATAAAACAGGAACATTTAATTTAAACACACCAAAGTCACTTGTAACTGCAGTTAATTTTAGTAGTAGAACTGCAGCTACAGTGTAATGTAGGTTAAGGTAAGGTGGCACTGTATCTGCGCACGTGCAGTATATGCAGTCACTGAAGTGTCATCTGCTTTGATTGGTGCATTTGAACAAGGCACACGCGCAGTTAAGAGAGTGACCTTACTTTAACCTAGATTAACCTGCTAGTCTGAACAAAACTTTCGGCATTAAGCAACTTGCTTTGTTTAGTAACACAACAAAAATAATCTTGTTTACAACCAACAATAATATATTTACTTGACTGAAAGAAAACCAAATAAAAGTACACTTTAAAATTTGAAATAAACTTTGTTTTTAGTTTACCTGTTTTTATGTAAATAATTAGCGGACACACACAGAATAAAACAATTATCAATTTCACATGAATTCCATCCACACTTAAAACTTTAACTTGTACTTTATTTTTTAAGTTTGCTTTTGAATTTCCAGGAAAGAAAAAACCTAAAACATGTTTCTCTCTTGTGTTTCACTCATCCATCAGATCCATTCATTTAAATTTTTTCTATTTGAATTGACAACAAGAACCAACAATGACCAACCACCCTTAAAAACCCCTTTTTTTCTTCTCTTAGCCTTGAGGCCCAGATTTTTTTTGGTGAACAAAAATGGTTCCAATAGTGTTTAAAAAAAGGGAGTCCAATAATGTAAAGGAGATTGACTGATCCTCTTGGTCAAAAGCATACCGGCAAATGATCAAAGTCAAGCATCATCATTGAATGGAGCACCCATTTTCCACATGAGGGTGCACCAATAATGACCATATGTGCCAAAGTAGAGAATGACCCGTACAGTACTTTGAGGTATTACCAACAAAAACCGACCTAAAAATGGGGGGTAAAAAGCAGTTGTTTTAAAGTTGTCACAAAATTAGAAGAAAACCCTTACAAGAAAATTCTTATTCTTCTGATGAGCAATGATGAGTAGAAACCACATGATGAACTTCCTTAGGACATTTTGGATTAAAGTTTAACTCCATTGGGACATGGACTTAAAATAGTAACTTGTCTTGGCCCTTGGAGAGGAACATATCTCGGTTTTTCCTGTGATTGTTTTTTTTTTACTGAAATCAAAATATTTCAGTTTTTTAGAATCGTTTCGTTTTAATTGTAAATGTTTCTATATAATTATCAGGGCTCAGATTTTTATGCAAAAATATCAAGCAAATGTTTCTCAATTTGTGGGCCAAGTAAAAATATGAAGTAACAATTCCCTTTAGAGCAATCAACAATTATTTGGGGGGGGGGGGGGGGGGGTCAATCAAAAACACTGGTTAAAGGCTAGAACTCTAGTTGATAACTGATAGTAATTACTAATTAGACATTTAGCCTTTTTGATTAGAAAAAAGCATAATTGCAGTTGTTCTCTGATGATGATGATGATTACTTCCCAATCGGCACTTGGTGGGCCACAAATTGAGAAACATTTGCTTGATATTTGGCATAAAAATCCGAGCCTTATTAATTATCAATTATTCATAAATAAATCTGGTTTTAAAGTGTAAACGTCCCTTGAAATCATTTTTTTATTCTGATTTTCAAAAATTTAAATGTAAAGTTAAGGGAAACTTGAAAGTGTTTTAAAAAGTAGAAAGTTTGCTCGATCACTTAATACTATTTTCATGATGATATCTTTTAAAATAAGCTTTTTATGTCAGTTTCAAAATGATCCAATTTTATATAAATGATTAATGTTTAATTTTTGTCTATAAATACTTAATTTTGAAAGATATCAATTTTGGTTTTATATATGAGTTTCATGATAATTACAGAAAAAAAAGTTTAATTATTTATTATAATTTCTACCACAATTCGTAATTTCATATTGAGCATTTCTTTTGGATCACTCTGTACAGTAAGTAAATCCTAATTGTTGAATTATTACTATTTTGTTCTCGGATTTTGTCATAAATTGTGACTCCGTTCTGAGTCGTTTACACTGAAAAAAACATTTCACAGTTCTCAAATCCTCCTTCAAAAAAACGGTGTTTTGTTTCAATTTTCAAATAAAGACCTCAGTGCAATACATGTTCCACTTATTATAGGAAGAATTCCTACCAATGTGTCATCTTTGCGGCTTTTGCAAATTGTATTGCTATTTTTTGAGGAGTTGTTATTCCCTCCTGAATAGAGGATTCCCCAGCCCTCTCCTCCTCCTCTTCTTACAATTTCATTATATACTAGATTGGCCGTATAATTCTTTGAAAAAGTTCGGAATGGTCCATGTTTCCAATACACTTGAAGAAGAACTCTCAGAGTGTCCAGTGTGTCCGGTCATGTTTCGCCTATGTTTGATCAAGAGATTATAATGAGTTCATGAGTCAAGTTTTCAACCAGAGGATTAAGTTTTTATTGTTAATGTATTTTGGTAGGTGGAGTAAAGGAGGTTTAAAGTGGGTTGTCTAGAGATTGAGAAGGCCCTAGGGTTGTCAATAAGGAGGAGGAGGAGGAGGAGGCGGTACGTTTTGAGTGTCCTTAAAGTAAACGTCAAATATATGATTTAAAATGAGAGATTTATTTTTATTCACTGACCTAAAATACCCTTTTTTTGTTGTTGGTCTCTTTTGTTTTGAAACACGTGACATGTCCGTAGGTCACACACATACATACATTGAAAAAGTCTGAAAGGGTGACTGAGGTGATCATCCTTACAGGTTCCAAATGATTGATTGGGTTATGAAACTTTTGTTTTGATGCAAATGTGGCTCTGATTAGATCCAATTTGAATTTCTTTTGTACATAATTGCAACTGAAATAAGAGAGAGAAAAAAACAATTAGACATTATAATATTATACAATGCCTTTGGCGCTATATAGGATCATAAATAAAAAAATTGAATAATTATTATTAGGAGGAACTTTTTTTGTTCAGAAACATGTGAAAATGGGCTAAAAAAAGCCTGCATTTTCTGAAAGGGAACTTCAGGGCTCCATAAAAAAATACTTGTGTAAATGCATGGTAGATGGCGCCATGCTACCTCCATAGAGGTGGCAAACATTCGTCACCAATTACTTGAAGTGGAATGCAGTCTTTTAGTTCTAAAAGTGCGTCCAAAACAACCTTAATTATCAGCACGTGACAAATTTATTTATACCCAGAACATAATATAGTGAAGAGAGAGCACGTGTAGAAATAGCGATGATGCAAATTAAAAGTTTGCCACGTGAAAAAAAGTTGAGTCAAAGAGTTGAAGAGTAGTCAGTACATTTTTATGGGAGGGCTAGTGGTGCCATCTAACGCTATACAGGGACAAAATAAATGATCTACTTGCATTCTTAAGAGACTCAGCTAGGCACATGTTTAACTTAGAAGTGGTTCGCATTAATTTTCATATTTTGAATAAAATCAAATGTCTATTCAATGACTATATTAAATCAATGTCTATTCTTGTCTTATGTTTAGCACATGCTAATGCTTCTTTTAGCATCTGCTAATCAAAGTAAGAATATAAAAGTTCATGAGTTTAGCACTATTAACAGCCATTAAGAGCCTACAGTGAAAAAAAACTTCGCATGTAGGCGCCTTCTGTAGCTGTGACATCAACTTGTATCAAAATTGAATTTTTTGTCACATTTTTGTCCGCCATCTTTTCTTTTATCGATGGATAGAAGTAGCATTATTTTAATAACGACTCTTTTTTGGATAAATATGCACTACTGAAAAAAGGAAGAGCAACTTTTGAACTACAATGGTGAGTAATTTGAGTCGTATGCAAATAATGGTCAAATTTTAGGGTTATTATGAAACTTATTGTTAGTGGGAAATTTAGATCCTATAAAATGTATAAACGGAGCTTTTGTCGCCTATGGGATTTAACATTGGCTAAAAAACACGAGATTTTAAAGCGAAATTAAGAAAAAACTAATTATAAATTTTTACCAACTTATCACTAGATGAGCAATATTGTTATGTACATATTGCAATTTGAATTTTGAAAATAACAATTTTCGTTGCAGAAAACAAAACATTTGCCTGAACCATGTATTTTTTAAAATAGGAATTTCTTTTTCTCATTTGTTTTAATGGCTTAGCTGTGGGGCGCCACTAAACGGCGAAAAGTGTAACTATAATTGTCATCTGCTAATATTCAAAACGGCGTCACACATATAGGCTCTTAAAGAAGAAAAAAGTCCTTCGAAAACCTCAGTTAAATAACTTTGTAAGTCATCTATCTCTTTATCCTTCGATCTCAGTTCCTTATGACACTCAGTCAATTCCGTCTCCTCTTTTGAGGATCTTGTTCACTTCGAATCGCATTTCATCGTAAGTTTCTTTCTCTTTCTTCAAAATCAAATAATAAATAAAGCTTTTAGATAAAACTTCTATTCTCTTTCAAATCAATGAAAATCTTATTTTGAAACCCATTTTTCGGCTTTTAGATCTTCAACTTGTTTCTCGCAATGGATTTTATTTCGTCTGTTTTCAGTTTCCAATTCTGAAGTTCTGTTTCCCAACTTTATTATTTTCGTTTTTGCAATCAGCAATTCTCCTTCACTTCTTTTTTTCTGAAAGCTACGAAAAAATATAAGCCACGTAAATCAAAAGTGCAGAATTCTTTTTCGTTTCAACTGGGCATAAAATTAGTCTTATTAACTTATTAGCTTCAATAGAATAAAAAAAAGTGGGAACACTAAAAGCGTTGTACATGGTCTTGCCCTGTTTTTCAATGTCCTGCCCAACCGGCCCGAAAGTGTTTTAGTACTAAAACACTTTCGGTTGGCTGAATATTGGGAATAAATTGAGCACACGTGTGCTCTTACGCACACTAAACCACCATACTGTGACACCCTGTAGAAACAGAAGGTGAAACACAAGTCAGAATTTAGTCTTGACAGTATGGCACCCCTTGGTGCACAGATGTTCAGACTTGGGTGGCCCGAATTCCAGTGAATTCGTGGAACCAAGTCCGACCGTGAGAAAATTGGGAATAAGTCCCAATAAAATATTTCTCCTTATGATTTAGTATCCCCGGCCCAGGGCAATGATTGGCCCAGTTGGTCAATCATTAAGCCCTGAGGCGACAGTTGCCCCTCCCAGGAGACCGCACAAGTGAGCTTGAGACTTGAGTGTGAGCACAGTCAGTCTTGAGAATTCAGAGAGTAAACTTGAACCAGAGTCAGAGTTTAGAGTGAGAACGGATAAGTTCAGTTCTAGACAGTCAGTTCTAGAGAGCTAAGCCTGACTTAGAGTGAAATAATAATGTAAAGAGTGTTAACAATAATGTAACAAAAAAGAGCTAGTAAAGAGACATATCTTATTATACATAAACCTGTGTAAGTGTTGTGTATTTGAACTATATTGGGTTTCTGTACTCCTAAAATAGAGGAGTATCCAGCAGAAGGCACTCAGACACAGACTGAGTCCCTCTGCCTGGAACCTCCAGCAATCCAACGAAAAGGACTAGAGTGACTTCGGCATCGTCACGCCCTATATCCAAAGATCCCTAGGAAAGACAGTCTTTTTGTGGGCCGTACCAGGCAAGGCAAGTAAATGTCGCGCCCGGTGAAATCAACCCCCAGAGGTACAACAGAGGCTGGCCCGCAGCAGTCGACTACAGAGTCGACCCCGGCACCACCGGTTATTGAACAACGTCAAAGTTTGAGAAACGGCGGCGTCAAAGGGCCAGCAACGTCACATATTTGTATTGCGGATCAAATTGTATTTGGTATTTGTATTGCGGATCAAATTGTATTTGGTATTTGTATTGCGGATCAAATTTTATTTGGTATTTGTATTGCGGATCAAATTGTATTTGGTATTTGTATTGCGGATCAAATTGTATTTGGTATTTGTATTGCGGATCAGATTGTATTTGGTATTTGTATTTGGAATTTTTCAAACATGTATTTGTATTTTGGGTTCAATTCAATTCAAATTCAATTACTTTTTATTACTGAAAATATTTTGTACTTAGTACTCAAATACTTTAGGTTAGTATTTGCCCAACCCTGAGTAGACTCGAGTTTTGTTTAAAACAGTTTGAGAAAGGACATTTTCTTTGTATCCAAACACAGGATTTTCATAACAAAATGGCCACAGGTGGTTTTACATTGTTTGGGTGGGCTTGATTAACATAGGTTCGAATTTCACAAAATTTACTGAAAATCTATTCATGACCACTTTTGCAAAACAGATTGCAATCTGTTTATTCACCTGCCAAGAACATTGTTATATAAAATTCATTTCGTTAAAATGAAAAATTGACTTTTTAAAAAAGAAATAAAAAAAATTCTGAAAAAAAATTCCAAATTGTGATTTAAATCACTTGAATTTTATATTATTGCCAAATGAAAAGTATATCACTCCGTGAGTGTTTTATTTATACTTGAATAAAAGTATTCTTATTTATTTTCACTCAACCACTGTGTCCGTGTCTCCTTTATTATTATCAATAATTACTGGGGAAGTTACCGAGGGGAGGGTGGGGGTTTACCGGTGGGGTGTCACCGGTACTTCACCGTCCTGTTTCGGCGTGGTTTTTTGTCATGTCGGCCGGTGCCACGGTAGGATTCAACGGGAATCTACCATGGATTCTCCATCTCCTTCGGCGGCCTTTCGTCCGTCGACTTTCGGCGTGAAAGTCGACCTCCAACCGGCGCTACCTGTGGGCACGGACGGGTGCAAGAGGGCTGGTCAGCGCTTCGACCCGTCCCAAGAAGGTCAAGAGGCGGTAAGTGGATCAAATTTACCGTGGGTCATTGCAGCGACCAAGTCGGGTCGTTACACTATTAATAAAATATTATTATTAAATTATTACTATTTATGTTATGTTTCTATCTTCTTTCTTAATTTGTGACTAGCACCACCAAGCGAGTAAGAGATGCAACACGGCTGCATTTATAACTTCAATTTTTAACATTAGTCTATGGACGAAATGTCATTTGGCGCCGCCAACAGAAACTATATATTTGACTCATTTCAACTGCTTTCAGCTACTGTTGACATTTAGAAAAAGCACGTGTTTGGTTGTTAAACGGTAATATTACTTTTTTTATTCGTTTTTCGTAATATTTTAAGTTTCTGGTTGTGTTTGAATGTCAAACACATGGAAATTTCAAAATAACTATACTGTTAAGTCAATGTCGGATGACCGGGGGGGGGGGGGGGTCCAATCAGAAATTTAATACTCATCCAAAGGTGTTGCTCACTCATCTCAGCTATTAATGTAAAAAATTACAACACAACTAGAAGCATAAAAAAATACTAACTTTTCTCTCTTCGAAGTTTTATTTTTACCAAAAAAATGGTAACTCGGAACCACTAAAGATAGGACAATGGTTGATAGATCAACATAAACGTATTAACAATGGTAACACAAGAGTTTTTAATCATCTTTTCATTATTTTAAAATTTCGGGTGTCAAATTACAAGTTCAATTTTTAGCATTTTGTTCAAATTTGAACCCATTTTAGGCTGTGCTATTTTTACAGATTTTCGACTTTTAGATTTGAGTTTAACAGATTTTCGATTTTTTATGAGCATTCATTAGTGCCCATTTATAGTGCCCCTCTTACTCACCCGACGCAAAACGAGTTGCTCACCCGACGCAAAACGAGTTGCTCACCCGACGCAAAACGAGTTGCTCACCCGACGCAAAACGAGTTGCTCACCCGACGCAAAACGAGTTGCTCACTCGATGTAACAATACACTGACATGATGTAACGAGTTAGACTCGCTGTAATGGACATTTGAAACATTAAACAGATAAGAACGGCGTCACCTTCGACATCGTCCACCAGATCATGTTTTGAACCCAATACTCCTTTCGTTGCCTCGATGGTAAACAATCAAACAGTGAAACAAATTCCACACTGCCCAGCTACATTGCCATCTTCAGGCCGTTTTTTTAAACGGCCTGAATCCGGTGTGCCTCAGCACCTCACAGCCTGTTAACGTATTCGACGAGATCCGAGGTTTGTTTTTTATTAAGGTGCATGTTCTTGATGATTTTTGTGTAGCTGGCTCTTTTGTTCGTTGGGTTATTTTTTATATTACTTTGACAATAACCTACTGTGTGGAACTGTATCAAATGCCTTACAGAAATAAAGGCATACTTACTCCACCTTATTACCTTTATCTAATATTTTTTTGGAGATCATCAATTAAAAGATCTCACATGAGCCCCCTAACCGGCGTGTTTTTGCACTGTGATACGGTAACACGGAGATCATAGCTGGATCAATAGTGGTCCACAGTGAAGCTGTGAGCTGTACAGTCTGGAGAGTTTTGCAGCATACCCCAAATATTGTAAGAGCAAAAATGAATGTGTCTCCATGTTTGTTAGAGTGTCACAATGCAGCACAACTCGAATTTGCACAAAAACCATGGCCCTTGATATTAAAACTGAACTTTTTCACTTACTTAACTGTGGAGTTTGTATTTGAAACATGATTACATTTAAGTGATTTTTTCTGATGAAAAAAAGTTCAATCTTGGTAGCCCTGATGGTTGGAATGGATATTGGAGGGACTTGCATAAGGGCACTGTTCCACATGGCATTCTACTGACTAAATAATCTATAATTGAATTCAAAAATAAAAGAATTGCATTTAATAAACAATCAGATTATGAAACTGTCAAAATTCGGTATTTAGCCAAAAAGTCTAACTCTTAATTAAGATTTTAAGGCATGAAGAAGATTCATGCAAAATTAATGGTTTTACTGGGTCAAACAGTTGCGAAAATCGCACAATTTGGGGTAAGCTTATAGTTATGAAACACACTTTATATATTTATTGATTTCATTATAGGAACTTAATAAAGAAGCGCTATCAACTCCAGTCACCCCAAGGTCTACGTTAAGTTCACCACCTTTGTGGTTGCCATGTTGGAAACACAGACACAGCCTCCTACAAGGCGCTTCTTTAAACATAGACGGTTGTTGCCTTTTAACCGTTCGCGAGAACGTCCGTTTCAGGATTCGGGTATTTTTAATTAATTCACTTTTGATAAATTTAATATTCATGATAAGTTACCCAAATTAATGATTTACTTTTCTTTTACTTTACTTAGGAATTATCAAAATGAAAGATTTTCCAATAGACGACACTGCTTCTGTATCGTCTTTAGATCACCTCAAAGTGCACCATTTCAAATGTCCTTTGTAGATTGATGTTTTTGTTTGCTGTTTTTCTCGTTACTTTTATGTTTTGGGTTATTCTAGACATTCAAAACTAAAAACATTCAAAATTTTAAAACTTTCAATCCTTTCAAAACTTCTAGTTATTTGAAAGTTATTAAAGTTTTGAAAGTTAGTGAAATCAAAGAAGCTCGCCAATGGTTAAAACTACTTTTGCGTCCTCATTAGCTCACCTCAATCTCAATGTTTACCAATTATGGTAAACATCAATGAAAATGTTCATGCATATTGACCATGCGATATAATCTGTCGTTTTTCACAGATTTTATCAATCACATGGAGACAAAAAATTTATCGAGCCCGTGTGCATCGACTCACGTACACAAGCATGATTGCAAGGGTGTTGTATCATAACATCTCAACTGGCAACAAGCACGAAACACCGGTTAATGAGCTAGGGCCATTGTGCTAGCTAGTACACCCAATGGGCTGTTTGAGCCAGGCAAATTCAGAAAATTGCCTCAATTCTTTAGGGCCCAAATAGCCCTTACAATATGCACCATAAATAGTATATATGACAAATTTAATTAATTCAGTGGACTGGGCCTGAAAACAATTGTGCTAGTTAGTATAACAAATGGGCTGTTTTAGCCAGGCAAAATCAGTAATTGGGCTCAATTCCTTAAGGCCCAAAATGGCCCTTGAACTTTGTACTGCAGCTGTATAAGGTGTAAAGCTGGGGCTAAAAACCATTGCGCTAGCTAGTACACCCCATGGGCTACTGCACCAGGCAAATTCAGTGATTGGGCTTAATTCCTTAGGACCCAAAATGGCCCTTGAAGTTTGTACTGCAGCAGTACAAGTTGTGACACCCTGTATTTACAGAGTTGTGGAACACCCCACAGAAATTCCTTTGTCAACAGTATGGCACCCCTTGGTGCACAGATGTCAAGACTTGGGTGGCCCAAATTTAGTGTGAATTTGTGGAACCCAGTCGAACCGTGAGAATTGGGAAAAGAGCCAAAAAATACCTTTCCTTATAAGGTAGTGTTCTCTGCCCAGGGCAATGATTGGCCCAGTTAGTCAATCATTGAGCCCTGAGGTGACAGTTGCCCCTCCCAGGAGACCGAACTAGTATGCCGTAGAACTTATGTGTGAAGACAGTCAGTTAGTTTGAACAGTTAGTCAGAGGACTTTAGAGCATTCAATTGTAACTACTCTAACCTGAACTAAATGAAGAGTTCAATTTCATGTAGTTTAATATACACGATAATGTAAATCATACCAAGAGTAAAAGTAACGGTTTTATTTACCAAGAAGTGTTGTGTACCGAGTTCTCGAGTCCCTAGATCTGAAAATAGTGAAACACCCGACAAGAGTACTCAGACATTTTCTGGGTCCCTCTGCCAGGGGCCTCCAAGTGACTCCACGAGGATTAAAGTGCCGTCGTAATTGTCAAGTACTGTACAGGAAGATTCCTGAGTAGACGGTCTTTTTGTGGGCCGTTACCGGGCAGGATTAGAGGAACCCAACAGCTAATAAGAGGGCCCGGGTTCATGAGAGAATGTCCCGACCGGTAAAAACTATAGCAGGGGCTGGTCCGCAGCCCAATCCACCCATCACGGGCGGATCAAGGGGGCCCAGCCACATCACAAAATGTATATAACCAGGACCGTATGGACTGAGAAGACAGTCTTGTGATTGTCACGAATACAGAATCACCAAGATCTTGCTCTCTTCTCAATCCACAGCGAGTCGTTGTCTTTGTGAATAAAGAGAACATTACCTGAATTATCAATCCAGGGGTGTACTGTTTCTTTTCGAGACGTGGGACTTTATATTACAGTCGCCACTTAACCAAATGATTCGACCGGTAGAGGAAGTCTCCAGCAGCCACGTGTAAGCCAATTCGACAGTGCTATTTTCTATGTCTGGACTCCTGAGGTACTGACCCTTGTGTCCCAGGTGTTCAAGTATACAACACAGGTGGCAATAGACCGAAAGACTTGAGCATCAATGTTCATTCGACAATTTCAAATGGCTACCAGATCTCTGTGGGCCGTGAGAAAACGGAATTGAGTCTTCAAAAGGCTTACATAATTTGATAAGAAGTGTCCATAGACAACCTAGGCAACTTTTTTATACAGTGCAGTTCATTTGTTAATGGGTGGGTTGGGCACGTGCCACTTAGTAGTTGTTTTTATTGCTTTTCTCTGTATTTTACGTTTAGACTTTTTTATTGCTTTTCTTTTTCATGTCGATGACATGACTATATATGTACTGTGACGACCTAGTTTTGCTCCTTTTATTAGGAGCGAGATAAATCCTGGTGTCATCTGCTAGGTGCCTATTGTAGGCTGCCCGGCAGACAACAGAAAGGCCAGCAAGGGTCACTGTCCTCCCCCAGGTGGAGCAACCGGGAGAGACCCTGAATAGAGTGGATGTGTGTTCCTGTTTTGCTGCTGGTGGCCAAGATGGTCACCATATGATGCTCATCTCTTGGTTCTTTATTTCGTTCTTTCTGTATCACTGCAGGGCAAGTCATGTCATATCTTATCCAACCTTTGAAAATAACTAAAACTTTAACTACAACAATTTGGATATTATATGTCGATATTTGACATTGAAATTTAAAACTACATTCATTTAGAGAAATTTTTTTGTAACTGATCACCTACATCATTTGGGTAACTTTTTATATATTTTTCTCATTAATGAATCCTTCCCGTTTCTACCAATCAAAAGGCAAAGGGTGTTATGAATGTCCCTTATTCTAATTGAAGTGAAGATGAACAATTGTCTGATGAGGATCAAGATGAAGAATATGTTCCACGTGAAAGCATAGGAGACAGAAAAAGAAAACTTCCTGAAAATAACAGAATTCAAAGGAGATAGTAGTCTACCAGATGTTGTTCGTAATCTTGAAACTCCTTTTCAATTTTTTTGCTTTCTTTTTCTGAAGTCTGTCATCAAGCACATTGTTGAACATTCACAGTTGTATTCGGGTTCAAGAAAAGACCAGAAAAACCTCTTCAACTATCAGAAGAAGAAATCGAACAATTCATAGGCTTGTCCATTTATGTCATTTGTTCAAGTGCGTTCAACAAGAGACTATTGGAGGGCAGCAATAGGTTACCCTTTAGTTTCAACTAATGGGAGTGAATCGTTTTGACAAAATTTTCATCGAAAAAGGACAACCTGGGCATGATAAATTACATAAACTTTGCCCATTTATTAACATGTTGCTAGATCGACTTTCATTGATTCATTTAGAAGAACTGTGTGTTGATGAGCAGATTGTCCCATTCAAAGGATGTATCTCCTTGAAACAATATAACCCATAGATGCCTCACAAATGGGGCTACAACATTTTTTCTAAGTGGCACTGATAAAATTTGCATAAGTGGTGAGCCAGATCTTGGATATATATATATATATATATATATCATTTTTATATGTAAATTTCATTTAACTTCAATATTGACTTCAATATTAGACTTTTACTATGTTGGAAATGTTAAAAGATCCATTTATAGTTAAAGCCTCGTCTAGCACTGGAGGAGTGTCAGAGACAATGGCGAAAGGAAATGTCAGTACTTAATTATTTTTGTATGTCATATCAGGTTTTCATAGAAATGATTTAACTTAATTTTTTTTAGAAGAAAAAGACCTACAAAACTCAAACACTGACAGATATGTCTGGAGCACCCTCAACTTCTATAAGTGGTGGCAAACATTCAACAGTATGGTCAGGTCAAACCAAAGATGCAAGTGAGTAACTCATCTAAATTGAAAATGTGGCAAGTTATTTAAATGTACTTTTTTATCCACCTTGCAGGTCACAGACGAACTAAAGTGAAATTTGTAGACAATCAACGCGACACCATTTAAAAAACCGGACACACAAATACTCATACCGCATGCGGAAACATGTAAGTTCATTAAGTTTATTATGTTAGTTACAAATTACAGTTCCATTTACCATTTTTTCCATTTATATCAGGTAACATCAGATGCAATGAAAAGTTTTTACACATCAATAACTTTATATTGTGACTTCCTGATTTTGGCAACAAACTTGAAAAAATGAAGGTAGAAAAAATATACTAATGCACCTTTTGATTAACAACATTTAATTGCAATACATATTTTAGATCGGCAACTCTTGGACGACGTTAGACACCTAAAAGACTTAATGAAAATGACGCGAGAACAAGCGCAAAACAATAGCAGCAAGAAATGTCGAAAAAAAAGTTTAACGCTGCTGTCCTGGATGATTGTGTTCCAACTCCAGAAAAGACAACAGGGACTTTTAAAAGATGAGAAGGCCTGAAAAACTTTCAAAGATGCAATTGGCACATTTTAAAAAGGTGGCCATATGCAGGTGAACAAATACATGCTGATAGTGAGGTATGAATCAAACATTACAAGTTCAAAAGAAAAACTTTTTTGCAATTAACTTTTATGGTTTTTATAGATATATGATTGCACGCATTTGTTTAATGGCACAATGTCCTGGGGTTGCCTGTAATCTCAAGTTAAGAGTTTTTGTGTGCCAAAAAAGATTCAAACAGAAACACTTGGGTGATACATGTGAGAATAATTAATTCCAACTAGAAATCAAACTGCACATTTAAATAACTAATTTACATAACATTTTGATCTAACTTTGCAGGTTGAAGAGCACAAAAACATCGGGAACGTGCAGTGCTGGGTTTGCACTAACAGACGAAGAACATGACGATTTTAAAGATTACCTGTCATATGTTTGAAAACATGTAGACCAGGAAGAGAAAAAATATTTTTTTGAGCTGCTGGAAATGTAACAAACGCTTCGCAGCAAGTGCTATGGTAAGTTCTTTTTTTTGGAAATTATGTTCTGAGTTATTTTGAGTAATTTTGTATTTTATGTTTGTATTTTCCAGAGAGTTTTGGCTACAAAACCAGTGCAACACAATGCCAAACTACACTGCAGACTAAAGCGCAAGAACTATCAGTAACATGCCAGGAAGAGGTGTGCAAAAGCATCTCCCACCAGGAGTCCATGGCAACTACCAACTATCGCGTTGGAACAACGGAGGTGGTGTGCAGGGGAGAACTTATTTCTTCCATAATGGGTAATTTGCACCACTGTTAGCATTTTAATAATAAAATCCTTTTTACATTTCAGGCAAAAATACAAAAACCAGAAAAACAGCCTGCCAAAAAAAGAAGCAAAAATGACGACTCATCTACAGACTCAACAGACGACTTCCAAATGACAAGACAAAAAAAAAAGACAAAAACCATCAAAACCAATGTTGACAGTCATTCCAATCGAAAAAGTGTTGACGCCACCATACTTCTTGACTGGTAAGTTTTATTTATTAAACACTGACATTTTTGTAATAATTTACTCATTTAGGCCGTAAAGTGCACTACTGAGGGCGATTTTGATCCCTTAGATGTGAAGTCAGTTGAGGCAAAGTATGGTTACGAACTATCAGTAGAAAATATTCGTACCATTCACAACAAATGGGACTACCAGCAAGACAAAACGATCAAAACTACTGAACTCCACCATGTCAGTTGGCAAATGTTATTTTTTTAAAAACAAAATCATTAACAAAATGTTTTAAATATATTTCAGCTTTCAATGCAGACAACACACACCTACAGACGACAAATACATCAAAGAATGGAGGCGAAGAAACTGGAATAGTGATGACATTTCTTCATTGCAGATGGTCATTTGTACCAAAAGTATGTTATTTGCTGTAGAGTAAGTTTTATTGCGGATAAAATAGTTAAACTGTTCAATTATTTTTTAGGTTCGAGATGACCAGGACACTTAAACTATCAATGACTAAGATGAAAAACAAAAACTGGCCAGGCCTAGTGTGACGACCCAGTTCTGCTCCTTTTGGAGCAGAACTAAATTCCCATGTCGTCTGCTAGGCACTTGTATTGGTTGCCAGGCAGACGACAAAATGACCAGCAAGGGTCCCTGTCCTCCCCCAGGTGGAGCAGCCTGGGGTGATATTTATGGCGGCGGCCATTATATCTGGACAGTGGAAAGAGAACCCTTATGCTGTGTGCAGGTGATTGTTGCTCTCATCTATTTCAACAGGTGGCCAAGATGGCCACCATTCATCTTCTCCTTTGTTTGTGGATAGAGGTGAATGACCTCTCTTTCTCCTGTCTGAATTAGCCAGGAGATTCATCAATTGTTGCATCTCTTAATAGTGAGTGTTTTATTATTTATTCTTTGTGAATAAATCATATTTATTTTTCACTCCCACCACTGTGTCCGTGTCTTTATTTATAACTGGGGTAGTTACCGCGTGGAGGGTGGGGTTTCCGGTGGGGAGTTTCACCGTCACCACCACCGTCCTGTCCGGCATGTTCTACGTCTTGTCGGCCGGAGCGTCGCGCGCGGTTTATCCACGGTAAGATCCAGCGGGGATTTGCCGTGGATTCCTCGTCTTGTTCGGCGGTCATTCGTCCGTCGACTTGCGGCGGGGAGGATCCTCCGATCGGCGCTACCCGTGGCACGGACGGGTGCAAGAGGAGGGCTGGCCAGCGCTTCGACCCGTCCCAAGGAGGGTCAACAGCGGTAAGTAAACGAAATTTACCGTAGGTCATTGTAGCGACCAAGTCGGGTCGTTACACTAGTGATTGGGGAATCACATGGCTGGGGGGGTTTTACAACAATGTTTTTTCCAAAAGGTATTTTTAGTTGGAAAATGATGTTTTAATAACTAAAAATGTTTTGTATTTATAGGATCTCCAATAACTGCATCCTATGGACATTTGCAAACCGGAACTAAGGCCTAGAGACGATATCCAAGGCTAAAAAAGATATGTTATAATTATTTTTAAACACAATAGAAAGCAGCCTTGTATTGATGCAACTAATGACGATGGCACCTTACCTTTGGGTGCCTAATTCATCATTCAAAGCTTAATCCGTCGGAAAAAAATTGTTATAAATGACGTTCCTAACATTGTTTTCTTTTCTTCTAGTGACATTCCTCCAGGAACGGAGCTACGATTTGATTACATCTTAGGAGAAAAACCGACACTGACAGAATTGAAATGTAACCCATTGCTAAAAAATTAATTCCTTTTTTAACAAATTTTTAATATTTTACTGTTGTATAAATTTCTTTTTCAATCTTGTATTTCTTTTAATATTGTAATCAAGATTGTAATGTCTTCGTATTTGTTCTATTGTAATTTCATTTTATGTTACAAGTATTATCAAAATAAATATGTTATATAATAAATACTTATTTCAATTTTTGGATACAAATGCAACTGAATTATCATCCATAATTACTTTAAACAATTGTTTTTTTTATATCTGAATTAATGTGTAATTTGTGGCACTCAAATACATATTCTAGCATTTTTCCATCCAAATGCCACTCAAACAGAAGTACTTAACAATTTAGCCAACTAGATGCCACATATGGCAAAAATACTGGGAATATTCCACCATTTGGCCAACTAGATGCCACATGTGGCACAGACATTGGGAATATTCTACCATTTGGCCAACCAAATGCCACATGTGGCACAGACATTGGGAATATTCTACCATTTGGCCAACCAAATGCCACAGATATTGGGAATATTCCACCATTTAGCCAACCAGATGCCACATATGATAAAGATATTGGGAATATTCCACCATTTAGCCAACCAGATGCCACATATGATAAAGATATTGGGAATATTCCACCATTTGGCCAGGAAAATGCCACAATTATTGGGAATATTCCACCATTTAGCCAACCAGATGCCACATATGGCACAGATATTGGAAATATTACACCATTTGGCCAACCAAATGCCACATATGGCACAGATATTGGAAATATTACACCATTTGGCTAACCAAATGCCACATATGGCACAGATATTGGAAATATTACACCATTTGGCCAACCAAATGCCACATGTGGCACAGATATTGGAAATATTCCACCATTTGGCCAACAAAATGCCACATGTGGCACTCAAATTGGAATATTCCACCATTTAGCCAGCCAAATTTCGAACAGTGCTGATTCTTGTTGATTAATGGAAGTTTAAGATATCAATATTGAAATATTCTAAGTCAGAATTCGTTTTTGGACTTAGAATATTTTCAAGTGGTCAGTCGAACAGACATCATGCCGAGGAGTCCGACTCCTACACGCAACGAAGGTGCGACCAAGGGCCGTGCATACAGGTCATCAAGTCGACCTGGATCACCCAGCAGGATACCAAGACTGAGTTCTAGAAGTGCGGAGCGGCGTACCATATCGACTCAACCGGCTGGTCTGGGACCAGCCACAAAAGAAACAGACAGTCAAAGCCGGTCCAGGCATACTACAATCTTCAATTGCTTATCTTAATATCTTCACTTGCTTATCGCTTGTAATGCTGAAAGTAAAGAATTCTCTATCAGCAAAACTGCACAAGGTTGCAGCCCAACAGAAATGCCTTGAAACAGATGGCCGGAAATTGTCTTGCAATTTATGCATGGTGACTATTGCTTACGACGAAAAGCATGGTGCTAGTCAAGTTGCCCAGCACATGAGGACCCAAAAGCACATGAATCAGGCCACGCTTGATGAAAAAACATCACGACAAAATCTGCTGTTGAATGCCTTTACAACTGCCAAGAAGACAGAGGGGACTACGCAATTCAATTTGGAACGTGCGTGCATTCATTAAAGCTTACATACCACTGAGTCCTGACAAAGATCAATCACCCATTGCTGAAAAACATGTGCGAACAAATACATGAAGAGACCAATTCCTGATAGATGCACCTTACAGAACAATTATGTGAAGCCACTCTATGACAAATCAATCGAGAATGTAAGAAGGGAAATTGGTGAACATCCCAGTTTACTTTGTTATTGACGAAACAACTGACGTCGAAACACGATTTGTCTTAAATATTCTTGTTGCACCTCTTCATGGAAAAGCTGCCAAACCAATGTTGCTATCATCAGTATTTTTGGAAAAAACCAACCATGTCACTGTTTCACAAGCTTTTAATAATGCATGTCATTTATAGTGGCCAAATCTAGTGCAATATGAAAACATGTTGCTTGTTTTAACAGATCAAGCATAATATATGTTGATGAAATATGCAGCATGTGACATGCATTGCACATTCTTTACATCGTGTTTGTGAAGCAATTCGTGACGAGCACACCATGGTAGATTCATTTCTTGCAGCCATGAAAAAAAGTCTTGTGAAGTCTGCATATCGGCAACAGTTGTTTCGGGAGGAAACGGGATTGGCTCTTCCACCAAGGACTGTGGTCACAAGATGGGGGTCATGGCTGAACAGTGCACACTTTTCTATTTGGATAACTTTGAGAAGGTGCAAAATTTTGTAAATGGGCTGGCAAACGATTATAAGGCAATTAAGGATGCTAAACACACTGTTGAATGTGAGCAATTGCAAAACAAACTTTTCAAATTGAATGAATATCATTTTCTACTTGACATAATAAAGAAACTGCAAACACTATCGATACCATTGAGTGAACAACTGCAACTTCTCAACGAAGCAAGGACCAAACTTGGAGGATTCGCATTACAGAAGCTTGAGGACAGCCTAAGTAAAAATCCAGACTTGGTTTTGTTTACTACAAATAATCTCGAACATCGACTAAAGACCGCCTTTGCTCCATTAGTTTCAGTGGATGTTGAAAGATCATTTTCAATTTATAAATGCATCCTAACTGATCGTCGACGCAGACTAATTCCAAGTAATATTGAAATGCTTAATGTGATTAATTACAATTTTGACATTAATTTTTTCCTATTTAAAAGCACATATGCTATCACATATATTGGGTCTTTTTAGGCACATAAAACCTACATATTTGTGTTTTTTGGCACATAAATCACATCTCTGCTTATTATGTATCGAGTAACCTAAAATAAACAAGTTAGTATAGGAAAAAGAAGTCTTTCTGAGTCGTCACTTTTTCTTTAAAACGTCGAAACTTTAGAGTCTTGTACACTCGGAACCCAACACAGATGGACATGCCAGGGAGTCCTACTCCAAACTGGAGTGGAGGCGAGTCGAGTCGACCTGGATCACCCAGTAGGTCAAAGAGCACGAGCTTGGGGAGTGTGGAGCGTCACACAACCCGGATTCAACTGGCTGGTACAGGACCAGCCATCCAGCAAAGGGATAAACAAAGCAGACAGCAACAGCATGGACAACAGGGGCCAGCCATGTTACAAAATGGTGAACCGCCTGGACGAGGTGCAGGCCCATTACAGAATTGTGCCATATATGACACCCATTTGGCCGAATGAAGAAAAATTTTTAATAATTAGAAATAAATGAAGCTAACAACATAATAGAATAGTGTAAATTAATACCATTATGAATTGTTTTTTTTTCAAAGGAAAGGAAGGCCATCCATCACCAGACGGAAAGTTGGAGGACTCTGAAGTTAACCAGGAAATGGAGGAGACCCCTCCATGCATCAAGCCCAGATGGGGCTAGGGCCCGGAAAATGAAAGTGAATGAAGGATGTCAATGCCAGTACCGAAGTATCCTAGCATTAGTATCATTCACAGGAAGTAGATTAACGCATGCATAATTGAGTAGAACTATTAACCACGATTGAATTTGCATCTTTTTTTTTAGCTTTTGTTATGCCTGCTAAAAGAGAAATTGGAATTTTTTTTTGAGTCTTGTTATTTGTAATTAGAGTAAAAAGAAGCAGTTATCCTGCATGTTCAAGCATCACTGCTATTTATTAGTGTATCAAGTAACTAGACTAATGTTGAAACATACTGCAACTTATGTAAAGATCAATCGGCGAGTGTTGATGTTGTAATTGTATTGTAATGTATTTTTTACGACTTGGTAAAGAATGTATGTGTGTTTCTCTAACTGTGGTAGGTTGCCTGGCGTGCATGATCGAGTTTCTATTAAGTATCATGGACAGTCGGACCAAGTGGGAAGTCCCGGGGACTTTTATACCTATTGAACTGGCAAAAAGGGGGCTTTAATTAACAAAATTTAATTAAAGGCTCACGGACAGGCCTCCGTCAAAGGGAGGTGTGTGACACCCCAGCACATCTGTCGGGTATCATTTACCACACCTATTTGAGCTTGCCGCCCCCCTGGTGCCCCAAACAGGTGTCACAAAGAGAAGAGTTTCACCGACTGTGACATCGGTAAGCAATTATACAAAGGAAACGGCCTTTTTCCTCCGGAATCATTTCTTCGGAATTATTCACACGATTCTGAGAAATAGGTTCCAAATAATGACATTTTTGGACCAGATATCACCATTGGTCAGTCTGACCTATGGGTGATCCCTGGTCACCAGTCGCCCCTCCCAAGGGCTAAAGTAACAAAACAGGCATTCGAGGTACTCTCGTGAAGACGGAAGGCACAAGTTGAAGAAAAGTTTTTCCTCCTTTCCCCAAAGTAGTATTTGGAGACACAAGATTCCAGTCAGTGGATACCTCTTCTCAACAGTTGAGGATCCACTTACAAATCAGCAATACTTTTATGTATCGCTTTTTAAGTATATCGCTTTAAGCAGTAAAAGCAGATATATTTTCAATCAGTGTCTCTTTACTTGGGAACACCTCTGGGAGGTGTAGCAACATCGTTTTCCCTTTAAATTATGGAACAGGGAGACCCGTAAAAATGGAAACAAAGAAACGACATGCCCAGTAGCCCGGTTCCAACCCCATATAACTGGAGGTGCAGCAAGAGAGGCTGCACATCCAAGTCTATGAGCATACCTGGATCACCCGGCAGGTCGCAAAGTCGTCTGGGACCGTACAGTCCCAACAGAAACGATTTGGGAGAAGACTAGCCATGTTACATATTTGTGTGGCACTTGGTGATTCACACAGAACTATCAATGCTTGTGGTGTTCATCCCTCTGAATGCTTACTACGCTACGTGGTTCTGCATCGCGAAAGCTACGAAGTCACAAACAGTGAAAGTAGTACAAAACTTCATGAAGACCGAGCTGTTTGCAGTTGCCACGCCAAAGATTTTGATCACCGATAGAATTTTGACAGAATTTGAGAGCATTGAAAAACAACGGCCAGATTAGCCAAGAGAACCAACCAGACGATAATGAAAATGGTCAAGTACTTAACACCTGGTAAAAATCAGAAAGATTTGGCCAGTCATCATGCAGTGAGTTCCTATAATAACTCAGTCCATGGATCGACCAAGTTCACACCATACAATAATTTACCAGTGTCCAGTTTTTTCCAGTCGAAAAGGAGGCAGAGACCCCTGAGGATTTCTAAGATCAACGGTTGGCAAACTGGAATCTACAAAAAGCACATGAGGAAAAAGTATTTCAACCAACATCATCGAGCTCCGTACCAGTATCAGATCAGTGATAGTGATGGTTAGGAACCCGAGTTAGACCAGGACAGGCTAAAAAGTTCCTTTCAGCATGGAGGTTAGGCTACACGATAGTAAGACAAATTATCCAACGTGTTCCTCCTAGGATTTCAAAATCATCACGGAAAGTACGTCAAAGATTCTGTAAATGTAGTCAACATAAAGCTACAAATAGAATCACACCTGAGGACAGGTGATCGAGAAAAAGGGGGAGTTAACAAGATAGATGTGATCGCGCACCTACACTCCCAAGAAATACTTCCTAGTCTACCAAGAGATGAAGACAACCTCAACCCCAAACGAAGGGCTTTGGATTGGGACAGCCCCAGCATATTACGAAGAACCCAATAACGCACTAGAATGCACGCAAGAAGTCGCTAATGTCACAGAGACAAGAGAAAATAGTGTAAACCCAGTGCCCTTACCTGTATTAGCAATGTCAAACCGTTATTCGGAGAAAATTACGAGGATGAAGATGATTTTGTGGGTTATGTGAGTGAGCTGGAAACAGACGACGTTAATGAAAAAGAATTTCGTCCTATTATTGAAATGAAAACCCCAAAGGAAACAATAAACGTAAAAAAGACAGAAGTCGTCCCAGAACCAATAAAAACTTGCCCAACCGAGACAAAAACCAAGAAATACGCGTTTAAACTGAAAAAGTTTCAGTTAAGTAACATAAAAACGAAGAAACCCCAAAACCACGTGGAGAGCGAAAAGACTCAAGACATAGTGGCGCCACTGTACACTGTACGGGACGTCCCAGGCAACTGTAATAGGTCAACCACCTCTTAGAAGAAACCGAAACAAAGTAGACGACAGAATCAACCAATTTTTCTTTCTTTGTTTTAAGCATTGCTTTACTTTTGTTCAAAAGTGTGACAGCGTGTCAAAAGTTTCTCGTAGTTTGTTTTTATCGTTTTTTTTTCGCGTTGTGCGATTTACGCAATGTTTTTCCGAAGTTCTCTTTTTACAGTCGAAAAAAGTTTTGAGGGAACACTAGGATCCCTTCATCAGAGGACAGAAGGACGTTGGCCTTTTTCAAAACGAAGAAGGGACAAAAAGTGAGTGACACTAACTCTTTAATTTGTGTTTCGAAAAAAATGAGTCAGCGAGGACAGGCCCTGACAAGGGGTAGTTGGTGTGGCCACCGAAAGGGTTCGGAGGCAGAGAATCCTTCTGGACGATAAGGAGCGCGAGTTCCAGTGCCAGATCACAGAGGGCGAGTGGTGTCCCTCGAAGAGTAGCGAAGCAAGCGCTATCGCCAGTGCTTGGAAGTCGGCATGCCATCATCCCGAGGCGGGAGATTTCGTGCCCGGTGAAGCGGAGTGGTGGAAGGGAGGGCCTTCAAAGCAGAAGACCACCCAAGAAGAGTGAAGAGGTGTTCCGCAGCCTTCCAAAATCTGGAACGATCAAGGCGAATGAATACGTGCCTCGATCGGAAGCCCTAAAGACCTCCCAGAAAAAATACCGCATCCATAGAGCAGAATCGGATCTGGTACTGCACCAGCCCACTCCTCCGATGATGCCAAAGGTTGAAGTCTGTGGTCTGCTGGAAACAGTCCCCTAGCAGCTTGCCAGGGTTCTCTTTGTCTCCAGCAGAGGAAAGAACTCCGGTTAAGTCAGAACCGGATACCGAAGCAGAGAACGAGGTGCCCACCGCGCCTGAGCCTTCCACAGAGGAAGAAACCCCCAGCAAAGAGGAACAAGACATCCCCGCCCTGCCCGAGGATGAAGGAGGACAAAGACCTGGACGGGAGCAATTAACTCCAGGTTCAGCACCAGAGGGGGAACTGGTGCCCCACCTAGACCAACCAAGCCTGCCGAAATGGATGCTCACTGTCTCCGGAAGCATCTAGACGCCTAACAGTGCTCGCCCAAGTGGCAGTGAGACCGAAGGCCACCAAGCCTACACCCGTGGGCATCCCAGAGGAGTACCCGCCGAGGGTACCATCACCTTCGGACCTGATTGACCTGGACAGTACAGCAAAATGTAAGAGAACCACTGTGAAACCGGTCAAGGGGCGGAGGACGCAGAACTCGCCTGAGCTAATAGACTTCTCGCCCTCCGAAGGCAGCGCAGCCGAAGGCCGGAGCTCCGAGGACAAGGCGGAGGAACAGAGAAACAAAAAAACGTGAGTTCGATAGCGAGTGCTACAAAGCCTGAAGAGAAGGACTGGGGATGTCATACCAACCCAAGATTACGTTTACGAGCACCGGATCTCAGGACACAGCACCACCAACAAAGTCATCGAGAGGAACTTCCGGAACGTCCCCAAGAGCGTCGGGGACGGGAGGTGTCGAGGCAACGGCTTCCGCCACTGGAAGAACCCCGAAGGGTGCCAGGCATCCTGCAGAAAGAAAATACCCACAATCCAACTGGATCTGGTCGAGGCCAGTCAGGAAGAGGCCTCGCCTATTAAACAGCCTCTGGGTCGATTGGTACGTCGACCGGGCCCCCACAAAGGCCCAGTATATGGAATGCTACAAGCTGGAGGGGCAAAGACCACAGATCCCGAGAAAAGGGTGGTGCACCAACATGGTCATCGGGATGGCTAAGGAAGAGCAAGCGGTGCTAGCCCACATCACCCTCCCGGACACGTGCCGGGTCGTGTACCCGGAAGACCAGAGGGATTGACGGCAGGCAAGATGTCGATCGATTCCTCGCCTGATCGGCCACTTACCATGCGGTACTAGTCACTCCATCGTGGGTGACTTTAGGAATGGGATGGCCCTCATTTTCGATGAGGTAACCAGAACACTTGCGGGTGAGCATACCTTAAGAACCCTAAAGGGGGCGAAGAAAATGGCTGGAAAGATTCTCGAGGACATCACCTCCTCGGCGAGCCCAGTAGGAACCCTGATCGACATCCGCGATCTGGACCTACTCCTGGGTAAAATGGGCTCGTACCTGATACGGTAGATGAAGTTTTGATTAGACCCGCAACCTTTGTGCGGGACGCGCACTTCGAGTTCAGCAGCCCCAGCGGGACTACCTTGTGTTTTTCCGAAGGTGAGACTGCTTTAATGGACTAGAAGTGTGCCGAGCATCAGCACGTATCAGTGAAATGTGACAGTGACTCAACTCGCGAGATGTCTTGTTTTAAGTTAGAGTGCATGCACCAATAAAGCAAGTGTCTGATGTTTCTGCATGTAAGAGATAAGAGGTCATTCACCTCTTTTGATTGCCAAAATTGTTAAAATTTTAAGTGTTTTTCTTTTCAGAAATTAAGTTTTGTATTTTTATATATGAATTTCTATATTTTTATAATACTCAAGAGTTTTGTATGTTTTTTTTGTATTTCATTTATACAGCTTAAAACCAAAGAGGTGGCATTTCAGAACTTATCATAGTTTTAGCCACAAAATCTACTGATTTTCGACTATTTAATCAAAATCAGCAGTATTTTGTTTTTGCTTTGTTTCAGTTTTACGTCATTTGTCTTATAATGACTAAACAAACATGAGCCGCACCTGCTTCGTTCTAAATTCTCAGAGTAACGTAGGCGGTTACACGAAAATTTTTTTCAACCAAGAGGCCCAGGGATAAGTCCGATCAAAGATCGATCAGAGGCCACAGTACAGGGGTTTAGAGAAACTCAAGAGATAAGGTTTGAGAGGTTGAGAGGCCCAGGGACGTGCCTCTGCCAAAGGGGGTGTGGGACACCCTGTATCCTCATACTTGTGGAACACCCCATAGAAATTCTCTTTCAGTGTGGCACCCCTTGGTGCACAGATGTCCAGACTTCGGTGGCCCGAATTCTCAGTGAATTCGAGGAACCAAGTAGAACCGTGAGAAATTGAGAAAAGTCCCAAAAATGCCTTTCCTTAAAAGGTAATATTCTCAGCCCAGGGCAATGATTGGCCCAGTTGGCCACTCATTGAGCCCTGAGGTGACAGTAGCTCCTCCCTAGAGAGCGAACGAAAGTACCAGGAGACTTATGTTTGAGAACAGTAGTGCTGAGTAGAGACTAGAAGTTAGTTCGAGTTCCATCTAGAGAGTTTCTAATCGAATATTAGAATACAGGTCGTACTCGAGTTTGTAATCAAGAATTATATCGCAAACATGTAAACGCACAATAATGTAATCAAGAGAAAGATTGTACGAAAGTAAACTTTTCTACCTCAGTGTTCTGTGTTTGTGTAAGTTTTATTCCCAAACAGCAGAATTTTAGAAAAGAGGCTTTAGCCCATCATTCAGCCCCCAACAGAGGCACTCAGAAACAATCTTGAGTTCCTCTCATTGGGACCTTCAGGCAGGGCTAAAACGAGGACTAGTACCATCGAAATCGTCACGCATCTGTACATAAGATTCCCAAGTGGTCTTTTTGTGGGCCTTTAAGACGGCCGAACTCGGGACTAAAAGAGCAGGCTAACCGCTTGAACTTTCGGGATGTCACAACTGATTAAATCAGGGGCTGGTTCAGTAGGCACCACGTCAAAATGGTGGCACCAAAGGACCAGCCTTGTCACAACTTTTAAGACTTGTAAAGAATTCGTAGCTCTACTGTTTCAAAACTGCAATGCGTCTAGCCAAATAGTGTCTAATAATTTACTATTAAACAATCTCTTAGAAAGGTGGCACAGACGCAGCACCAAAAAGTGCACTACGTGGGGTGCTATAACCCACGTGGTTTAGTACCGCGTATCACAGTTCCCACTGGAGTCGGCAAGGTGTTCATGTTGACAGTGGACCACATAAAGCGGTTCACGACCAGCACAGATCAAAGGACAACATTCAGGTGTAAGCTTACACTGTGAACGTGGGTGGCACGTGATTTATCGTGCCACATCAGTGAGACAATTTTAAGACACTATTCGGACAGACGCGTCCAGTTTTTAAGCATCGGATACGAACGGCGTCTAGTGTGGAGAAATAATATAAAGGCACTATCCTTTTATGTTATTTGTAACCACCATATCATCTAGATGAGATGGAATGTTAGTTCAAGCCACAACTGATGTAAACATCAGTCGACCAGTAGTTATTTATGTGTAATGGGTATTGTAAATTGTACTTTAAAGAAATCGTAGCTTTAGTGTTTCAAAACTGATGTGTCTGGTCGAATAGTCTAATAATTTACTATTAAACAATTTTAGTAAGATGGCACCGAGACGCAGCGCCAAAAAGAGTGCACTATGTGGGCTGCTATAACCCACGTGGTTTAGTATTGCGTATCGCAGTTCCCACCGGAGTCGAGATGGTCCACTGTCAACACGAACATTGAGTTAGCAGTGGTCCACATAAAGCTGTTCAAGACCAGCACGGATCAAAGGATTAAACTGAGGACAGTTGTTCAAGGGTTGGAGGGGGGGGAAAAGAACCTAACTTAACAACAAGAGGAACCTAACTCCTCACAATAGTAACCACATCGACTACAAACCACTTATCAACACCTCATTAACCCAACTATCAACAACTCACAATACAACCCAAAATTTTTTTGTTTATATTACCACATCGGTCACTCACTGGTGCAACCCTACTATAAACAAAACACGTGACTACAAACATTCACACAACCACTGCTCACGTTTCACCGCTTGAATCAGATTCCTAATGGGTATAGCTTTCGGACCTTATGTTTGGGAACCAGGCTGTCTGGCAATCACAACAAACTATAGATGAAAAATGGCGTTCAATACCTGGAAACCGACACCCTGTGGACACCCAATAGTAAACACGATTTGGGTGGCTTATCGAAGCTCCGGTCAGTTCCGTGGAAATACAAGAATTCTACGGAACTCTGAAATTTCACACCTTAATGGGGGGTCAGAAAACACGAGTATATAAACACCGGACTGGTAACCAGCACTTCAAAAATTACTATGAACAAAATAAGATTTCACATTGCGATAAAACATAAAGCCAGGACAATGCCTTTCCCGACCCATCTACACATATAGACCCAGATGACACCACGACACGTCTACTTGAGGCCGAAAAAGTCGAGAACGACAGCACGTTCCGTCACTTGACAATGTCAAATGCTTCAGAAGCCCGCGTTATCATGGCTCCTACGATTCCGGAACCAACGCCGGCACCCGTGCACCTTCCGCAAGTGACAGCCCTTCCGCATTTTAACAGTGACCACCAGGAGACTCCCAGTACACCGACCGCATCGTCAAGAAACGTGATGTGAAAGACTGCTGGACACTGGCAACAACATACACAGCCAGTAAACACCTATTACCTGGGCCACTATGACTTGATGGAGAGGTTTCCGCACCTCTACATACCGGAAGGACGTTACGTTGTGGGAATGCCGTATCATCTACAACTTTCCATGGCCATCCTGATTCCGTCCGACTGGTATGTTGAAATATACCAATTTGCCGAACCCATCACCCCGGGCCCCAGCAAGCCTTCATCAACAGTCTCCTGGGGTGTCCCGCTTAACGGAGCATACATCGATCAAATGATCGTTTGGAGGACCCGTGCCGCCATCCTTTGGGATGCCATCTAGTATCCTCACTGGACAACCACCGGCCCAGATGATCACCGCCAATGCCACCATTCACCGAAGCTTCATGAAAAGTCTCCGGGGCTTCGACAGCAGGTGGATCGTCGCCACCTAGGAAGCATACCACCCGTGGCTGCTGAGCCAACTCCTTCAACCACTGTCAGACCCCTTGCAAGCACTTCACGGATACGTCTCTGCATGCACAACATGCATGCAACCAACCACCCAACGTGGGTGTAAGTTGAAAATCCACATGTACTCATGTGGTCACCACCCGTCGGGCTGGTATACTCGAAGAAAAAAAATACGTTGTAAATGCAAGAAATATTCATCAATCACTGTATGTATAACATTTTTTAATAGGTGCTCGCCCACTGGCAATCGCCATAAAGCTCAAATACATCAGCCACAGCAAAGGACTGCACTAGAAGAACATGGGATCATGAAAAAGAAAATAAAGAGGATGTTAGATGAAGAAGTCATCCGCCCTTCGAAGAGTGCTTATGTAGTGAGCGAGGAAGATCTGGAGAAAACCCGATTCATAAGCCCATGCAGACTGAATTTAAGATGTTTTTTTGGTCTCTACTATGTACTTGCAACAATGTAACATGCATTGGACAACTTGCAGGACCAAAAGTGGGAAACATGCCATGTCCACTTAGAAGAGATCATTGTTTTTGGACGGAATTGAGAGCATTTTTGGAACACCTGCAGATGATCTTCGACTTACTTAGAAAGGCCAACCTGTCTCTTCAGTTAAAAAATGTTTCTTCAGCTACAACAAGGTGTATCTAGAACACATTGCCCTAGAGCAAGACAGTCATTGCTGTTTGTGATTTCCCACAGCCAGTTAGAAGTTTCCTCGGATTAGCTAGATACTATATTCACTCATGTCGTTAAACCACCGTTCAACATAACTAAAAAAAACGTGTCGATAGACCGACAAGGCCGATCAGGCCTTAAAGGGGTTAAAGAACCTTCTTATTGAAGCTCTGGTAATGGTAATGTACGACCCAACGGAAGAGATATTCTTGCATGCGGATGCAAGTGGCCATGAACTAGGAGTTGTGCTGTACTAACAGAAGGAAGATGTAATGTTCGGCTGGCAAAGGCCAAGAATCGTTTCACAAGATGCTGAAACATGGCATACTATGACAAATAAAGTGTGCCTTGCAGTTCTTTGGAATTACGAAGTTTGGGCCTTATCTGTTTAACCATGACTATCGCCACTGACCACAACTCCCTCTCTTATTTACAAAGCACCATGCTTACGAGGAAATCTGGGAAGATAGGCAGTTGCTACTGTAGGAGTATTGATACAAGGTTGTGTATAAGAAAAAGATGCTGCCTGCATCATCATGGGTTATGTCAGGAACAGGTCATTTGGATTTTGCCAAAACATGGACATCTACACTGGAGGAAAGTGAAGACACATTCGAGTACATCAAGACATGTGACGTATGTCAATGATCCAAGAAACCACCCCAAAGACCACAACAGTTCTTAGAACCCATTTGTGTAGAAAAACCAGTTGAAAAATGGGTCATGAATTTCATCGAACCCATGACATCAACAGCAAAGGCTCGAAACAGCTTAGTAGCCATTGACTATGCTACAAGGTTATTGAGGGCAAAAGCTGTTCGGAGAGCAACTGCTTCGTGTTTGTGAGGCTTCGGAACACCTGAGGACATAATCTCTGACCACGAAACGCAGTTAGCTAGTAAGAAAGTAGATGCTTGCTTGAAAGAACACAGAATCAAGCACCAAATACACCACGACATACCTTGATCGAAATCATTCGAAAGTACCTCGACCCTTACTCAATTTCAAACTGATTGGCATAGTGCACATGACGATGCTGTATGGTCATATAATACAGCAATACAATCTTCGATGAAGTAAACACTGAATTAATGTTCGAAAGGAAAGCTCGAGAGGCAATCGACAACTTAGTGCTACCAGCTTCCAAGGTAGTTTCAGAAGAAATCAGCCCGTTAAAACTACCCAAAAGTGGAATACAGAGAAAGCAACATGACTCAGACAACCACCAGAAGAGTACAATGTAGGAGATGAAGTGTTCATCCGCAACTACGCTCCGCAAGCTTGGTTTAGTTAAAAGAACCCGGAGTCATCACAAAAAAACTAAGTAACTCAGACTAAGAAATCAAGTAACGGGATGGTTGGAAAAAACTGACACGTGAAATTCAATCTGATAGATCTAAAGAAATCCTCACTACTGTGGCCCACCTGAGCAAGCGAATAAAATTCTAGTATTAAGTGATTCACCTACCAGCAACTATATTGCTATGGTCTGACTTGGTTAGTCGTTCCTACCAAAAACCCTGTTAGAGGCATTGAAATTGAGATGAAAATGGCAGAGCAAGAACCAAGAGGGAACGCCAAAGGCACTCAGCTGAGACCGTATTATACTACTTGGCAAAACGTCCTAATGAGAAACAAAACGGATGCCCGCTCATGTTGGAATCTAAACAGGAGCAAGACACACTGCTTTGCAACAGAACCTACACAAGTGAGAAAATGACAGCTTTACCGTAGAAACTATAGAAACCAACGAAGCAGTGGCTGGCCTATTAGCAAACCAATGGTCCTTTGTTAATCTATTTTTTGTCACAATCTCTTCCACAACACGGGGTGCTGCCCAACCCAAACGAAATTTCAAAGACAAAAGACATCTCCAATTCTCATCACCTAACTTAAAAGGACTAAGTTAAAATCTTTATTCAGAATGTTATGACTGCACGTGAAATTAACCAGGAACAGGTGGCCCTTAAGCCAACCTCCTACCCGGTACGAGCTAAATTTGTGCCACGTATACAAGGTAGAACAAACGATGCAGAATCTGATACTCCAGGGAACACAGGCAGTAAACAATAAGCCCGTTTGTCCCTTGCCACCTGCACCTCCTGGCCAAGAAAGAACAATGTTGTACCGAGCCGAATTCACACTAGCAGCTCCATGAACTCTGTATGTTCTTCAATGCCGATGCTGTACTTTACAACTTATAAAATAAAATTCAACCATCCCCCGGTCATGGCACCAATCTTCTGCAGGAGATAAGATCCGGTTAGGCTTACCAGGAGTCGTGAAGCAAGTGGAGGAGCACCACACAGGATCTGAGAAGTACCTTACTAGACATTACCGGTGAGATCACATCATAAATATGCTCGTTCACATGCAGGGAGAATTGTTTGAAATGAAATGAATTTCAGTACTAAAGACCATATTGTATAAATGCATCTGATTTTGGGATTATTTGGATTAATACGGCAACAGGAGACAAAATACAAGAAAAGAAAACTGACATAAGCAGCCAATGTAATAAGCCAATGAACTACCTCAAGCAAAACTGGCTGAAAGAGCCAAACAACCAGTCGCTGAGCCAGAAAATTATGCCGATAATTTTAGATAGTTAACAGAATGTTAAGCTTTTTCGAATCTGCACCAAAGCAATGCAGTGCTACTATTTCATAAACAGGACGGGGAAGGATAATGGTTTTATAACATGACCCAGAAAGCATCCCTCAGGGTCAATTAGAGATGATCCCGGAGGACTTAAAACTCAAAATTTCAGGGCCTGTTGTGTTAAGGGTAGAGATGATACAGTACTGATGAAAAACAATGGTTTTAATAATGAACAAGGCTAGCATAATATATTATAAAGAAACATTAAAAAACATTACGCTAAAAAGAACTTGTGTTTAGATAATGCCAGGCTTTGTATTTAATTTGAAGTGGCACACAATATAGAAATCAAGAAACTAGGACATCATCCTTGAGCCAAGAAAAATCACTAACTTGGAGCGTGGCAACCCCGACCAACCAAATATTACCAAACAATTCAATAAAGATGGTAACACTGACTGGTTTCGTCACGGCCAAGTGACTCATCAGGAGGCTTTCAACTTCAAACAACTTCCTTGATCTAAAAATCAAACAAATTGTTCCAGCAACAGCATATAAAATAGAAATTAGCTATGTAAATGGAATCTAGTAACCAAGAAAGTAGAATTGCAACCAATGCTCTGCCACTACTGTAATGCCACCAATGACCATAATTCCCCTGAAGTTAGTATAGTAGGTTGCTTTAAGCTAATTTTAACAGGATGAGTAAATACACTCCCAACCTGATAAACCAGAATAGGAAGATGCACTAGTCTCATACCACTTGTACCCATACATAAAACAATCAAAAACCTGCATCCAAGGTGAAATCCAAACATAACTTGATTTTAAGAAAATTATAAGACACCAATTTGAGCTTCATTTCCTTCAAAAAAGCCCCCTTATGAAGCAACAGCAACAGTGCTGTTTCTGCTGATCAAAACATTTAAAATGAACTTATGATAGCTAGTAAATAGGACGGGCAATTAGAAATTAGGATGAGCAGAAGTTGGCTCCACACTTTTTAGGACGAACACAACTTCCAATTGGTTGGTTATGTAGTCTGACATCACATGCTCCGCCCTTTTCAACATCGATATAAATGGTCAGAGACAACCTAAGTACACTTGGAATGCATTTTCATCTGCTGAAACTCAAGCCTCAATTGACTACGTCAAACAACAGCTGCATGAAAAAACACCGGTCAAAGTTCGAGCCTTTTCAACAGTTCTACTGTTGAACACGTTCTGACTGAGACGTTGACGTATGCAAGGCACCTTTGAACATGATGGGAATTCACTGAAGAACTTTGTTGGCATTCTGATTTTATCTGGCTACCACACAGTTCTACGACAAAAGCAATATTAGTCACTTAAAAGATCTACAGCTTCTTTGCGTTTCTTCTTGCATAACAAGGCAAAGATTTCTTGAAAAAAAACATTTAAATCACGTCTCTGACAACACTGAAGCAAAAAAATCGAAAGACAATGTTTTTTAGCTACGTCCCGATGGACCTTATCATTGAAGCATTTATTCAGTTTGGTGATCTACATAAGAATCTCTCCATTGACGAGTCAATGGTAAAGCTCTTTGGCAGACACATGTGAACAGCATTAGATCAAAGCCCATTAAATTTGGATACAAAAACTGGCTATTGTGTAGTCATAACAGATATTGCTACAGGTTTGAAACACTGTGGAAAAGATGATGGTAAAAGGGGCCACTAGGATCAAGAGTTGTCCAAGATTTACTTGGAAAAATTGTGGAAAAGTTTTTTTGACAACTTTTTTTCACCATTGCTGATCTTGTAAAGTTGATCGTTAGGCAACCGTGCTACGACAACCGTTACAGAAAACTGAACAAGAAAATGTCCACTCAGTGCCGGATTAAGGTGGGTGCTATTGATGCTGCAGCATTAGGCCCATTCCTGAAATAATCCCAGCCGTCCAGATGAAAACACATTTTTTAAAAAAAATCGTGAGTAATAAGTTATTTTTTGTGGTTCAACGTTGATTGATGTGGCGTCAGGTACATAACCAACCAATTAGAAGTTGCCTTCGTCATAAAAAGGGCGGAGGCAACTTCTGTTCGTCACTCCCGATTTCTAATTGTCTGTGTCATAGCCTCCTATAGATAGTATCTATGAGGCTATGCCTGTGTAGTTCTTCATCGGCCATACTTTTTATACTAATATATAAAAGTACACCCTACATAGCTACAAAATGAACACATAGCACAAGCGTCCAAAACTTGACTTACTATTCATGTTCATATACCATAGTTGGAAAACTGTATAGTAGTAGTAATAGTCTAAGATTTAACTGCGTTTTTTGCAATATCTTGGGGAACCTTGAGTCAACTTGACACTATTATTGTTCGGTAAGTGCCACGTAGTAATTTTTTCACCTTGAAAGTTAGTTGTAAAGTAAAAATTGATGGCTATTTAAATGGTTATCTGTAAAGGTAAAACTAAAAGCACGCCCGCCGCCCGCGAGCCCAGCATGGATGTTTAGAATGTTTAAAATCGTCAACAAGATTCTGCTCTATTATTAAATTTAAATTGTGGACAAATTTTTACCCGGCCTCAAGAGTCACTTTGAAGCAATATCTCCAGAGCAGTGGTGGCCAAACTTTTCAATGAATGTGCCAAATTAGTTAATTCTAAAAATTAGATGTGCCACAATAAAAATAAACTTTACATAGATTCATAACATTTTACTTTTTTTAATGTTTTTGAAAAGAATTATAAATCAGGGCCGTCTGTCTTTCGTGGCCCCTGGCACTAGATTTCTTTTAGGCACCCAACCATGTCTTACAAATAAACTCAAATAGTAAAATGTGTTTGATGTAAGATAAATTGAAATTAAAATTTTAAAAATATGGCCCTGGCCCTACTTTAGACAGAGGCCCTGGGCCAGGTCCCAGTTGGCCCCCACCATTAAGATGGCACTGTTATAAATACATACGAGTATATAAAGATTAATAAAAAAAATTTATTATTGTTCGGTTTCGTGCAAGCTTGCTATGACGTCTCAACTCAGACTCAGTGGATGGGATAAAGCGAAAAAGAAAAGGAAAGAAGCAGCTGAAGAAAAGCTTTTGGAGAAAATTCCAAAATTGAGTTTATACTTCAAAGTATGAGCATCTTCGTCTCAATCGTCTGCATCGGATGCGATTGCGAGTTGGAGTGCTCCTGAAAACCAGCCTGACCTGGCCAAGCAAGATGGACCTGTTGAGGCAAGAGAGAATAAAGAGCGGGAAAGTTCAGTGGAAAAAGAATAGGTGAAAGGAGACGCTATCGCTGAAGCACTAGCGCCGACGCTGGATGACTTCACCAATGATTTGGGACAGTGGGGTGAAATCAATGCCGACACTCGAGAATATTGGGCCAAGAAAGGTCCAAAAGACTGCCAATGCATTGAATCAAAGTTTGAAAAGTGCCAGACGATACCCAGGCGAGTCGTTCCAACATCGATGTACAAAGACCTTCGTGTGTACGCATCCGCTCAATGGCGAAAAATCCTATAGACAATGGTTGTGCTACTTGCCTTCGACAGGGAAGGTGTTCTGCTTTGCATGAAAGTTGTTAGGCGGCAGTGCTGTTCAAGCAACCAAGTTTGTTTCTGGAGGTTTTGACAACTGGAGGGCAGGCATATCCAGAATAAAAATGCATGAAAGCAGCGATGGTCATCGCGAGGCTATGTTGTCCTTTGCTAGCCGACAGAGGCAGGTCATGTTGACTACCTAGCCGCTGAACAGGTCGAGGGACAGCAGTGTTACTGGCGCCAGATTGTGAAGCGGCTCATCGACGTTCTGATATTCCTAGCTGAGCATGGTCTTGCTATAAGGGGCACAGATATCATAGGTTCGGCTCATACTGGTAACTACCTTGGCATCATTGAGCTGTTGGCGGAGTGTGATACTCTGCTGGCTAGCCATATTACAAACTATGCGAACCGCGGGAAAGGTCACGCTTCCTATTTGTCATCCACAATTTGTGAGGAACTGGTGAAGCTCATGGGACAAAAGGTGCAAGATACCATCCTGAAAGAAGCCAAGGAGGCGAAGTATTTCTCTGTCTCGATTGACTCGACACCTGATGTATCACACCTAGATCAGCTAACGATTGTTATCCAATATGTTCTGCCGTCGGCGTCGAGTCCAGTTGAACGGTTCCTGACATTCATGCCTATGATGAGACACACGGCAGAGCACATGGCTAGCATACTTCTGAACTTTCTGAAGGAAAAGGCTTGGATATCACTAACTGCAGAGGCCAGTCGTATGACAATGTCAGGACAGTACAATGGTGTCCAGGCAATTGTGAAGCGAGTGTAAATACGCCACTTTTATTCCATGCTGTAACTACAGCCTAAACCTGGTAGGCGATCAGGCTGTTGAAAGCTGCAGTGGCTGTACCAGGTTTTTTGATTTTGTCAATGGACTATATGTTTTTCTGTCTGGCTCAACATATTGCTGGCAGCAACTAAAGAATAGATACAGGCTGACGCTCAAGGGTTTGCATGGAACCCGGTGGTGTGAACATGCAGTTATGGCGACTGCCTGGAACGATATCCTTGGCCGTCTCAACAGCACAATTATTAGCCTCGAAGATACTACAGTCAGCCTGAATACGGCAACTGGCTTGATGGCATCACTGGTCAACACGGTTCAGTTTGTGCGGGACAGATTTGACATGTATGAGCAGATGGCGACCGAAAAGGTTCAACATGGCGAATACAAGGCTGAGCACCGTCGAGGCCCTCAGCGAAAGCGAATGCCTGATGAAGGAGCTGCAAACGAAGCAGACCTCAACCCAAGGGAAACGTTCAAAACTCAGACGTATCTATCTGGTCATGATCGACAGTGTTAGTTGAACTGGAAAAGCGGATGAAGGCATGTGACAATATTTGTAAAACATTCGGATTTCTCTCGGAGCTAACATCATTGAGCATTGAGCAGATCGAGGACAAAGCTAAGAATCTCGTTTGCTCGTATCCAGATGACTTGGAAGAAACTGGTGGCTGAGCTGATACAGTTTGCTGCATTTATGCGCACTCAGAAACCGGAGAATGAACAAATCAGCAGAGCTTACCATGTACAGGCTTTTGTCATCGAGATTGGGTTGCGCATCTGTGCATGATGGTGTCTAATTCCTCCAGCGAGCGGAGCTTCTCAAAGTTGGGAATAGTCAAAGGAGAGCTGCGGTCCTCAATGGAGCAGGAAAGGCTAAGCACGCTGGCGCTTATGAGCATTGAGCATGAGCTGCTGTGCAACCTTGACTTCACTGACACGATCGAAGAATTCGCGCTTGCCAAGGCTCGAAAAACAGCAATATAAGTTGATCTGGTTTAGCCTTTTCTGCATGAAGTGCACTTTTCAGACAATTGCTATTGAATGTTGATGTTACATAGCTTGATGTTAATCTCGAGTTGTTACGATAATACGTCATTATTATTCATGTTCAATAAAGGCTGACTGGTTGTGTCGCAAGCAATTAAGGCTCCTTGTACGGTGAGTGTAGAATGCAGTGCAAGCACATGCACCAATGCCAAAAATAAATAGGCCTTTTTTGCACTGCAGCATCAGGCTTTCGTCTTAATCCGGCCCTGTGTCCACGGCTTCCCAAAAAGGAATGTGGAGCACTGGATCAACAATTTCATAGTAACAACGAAATCTTGTGTGGCTTGGAAAGACGTTTGTTGCCACAAATTATGATACTGTAGAACCATTCAGTCTTGTCACGAGATGGTCTGTTCAAGAAAAAGAAAGTATCTATTCAACGACCACAACACAGGAGGTGTTGATCATCATGACCAGGATGTGAATGCCTATAAAATTTCAATTCGAGAGAAAAAATGGTATTGGGTGCTTTTCACACAAATACTAAGTACAAGTTGTAAATGCATTTAGAATCTATCGATTGGTCAATGGCAACGATCTATCGATTGGTCAATGGCAACGATCTATCGATTGGTCAATGGCAACGATCTATCGATTGGTCAATGGCAACGATCTATCGATTGGTCAATGGCAACGATCTATCGATTGGTCAATGGCAACGATCTATCAATTGGTCAATGGCAACGATCTATCGATTGGTCAATGGCAACGATCTATCGATTGGTCAATGGCAACGATCTATCGATTGGTCAATGGCAACGATCTATCGATTGGTCAATGGCAACGATCTATCGATTGGTCAATGGCAACGACATGGACCTACAGGATTTCACACGACACCTGGCAAGATCATATTTGAAGGATGGAAGTACAAGTAGATCTAAGTCACAAAGAACACCTAAAAACATTCCATTAAGTGTGGGTTGAAGACCTTCTGGACACTTCTGTCATAATTGAACATCAGTTGAGGTGCAAAATTTGCACGAAGTCAACATGGCAGTACACTAAATGTAACATCACAATTGTGCACAGTTTGTGACTGTTTTATAAAATTTCATACTAAATAGTATTTCAATGTTTTTGCAATCTTTCACATCGATGGCCCAACGTAGTTTTTAAAGAAGCCCTGTATTTATTTATACCTAAAAATACACTTTTATTATTTTTCAAAATACATGTGCTGTTTTACACCCATTTCATAAGATTTCAGTGAAATTTACAAAATTGATCAGGCAATTATTGTTTGGTCGTATATGGGTTAAAACCTAGCTAGAACAGTCGACGTTTTAAAGGTTGCAATGGCATACGACACAGCCAGTCACATGTGTAATTGGTCATGTATTAAACAATAAGCCATATATTAAACAATAAGCCATATGTCAAACATTGCCATCTTGTATAGTATTTTAATGGTAGATTCCACACATTAATGTCAGTGTCAGGCTCATCAAAAAGCCAACTACTTATGTTGCTCACGGCTACCGTCGAAAGGTAAAGTACTCTTCAAGATCTTGGTTCATCACATTAAGGAGATGCTCATTAACCAGAGCTTGAACATCCATCACGATCGTTTTCAAGCAATGAACAATGCAGATCCCAACACAAGCGGAAGCCAAAGCTGAAAAAAGCCAAAACAATTTAGATTTTTCACTCGTGTTTTTAGCTATGAAGATGAGTCACAATTGACTTGAAACATTGGCTGTATTCTGTATAATTTTCCTTTCATAAAGTACTGTCCAGAGGTTACCAAAGGCCTGTCGAGTGATGGTTGCAGCAGAAGGTATGGTTAGTTTCGTGATGAATGCCGCACCCTTTTTTTTGCACTGCAACAGTAAACTCCTGCCAGTCCATCGGAGAAAAAGTAAATGTATCGCAATCCTGACCCCTTGGGTAGAGGACTTCAGAAGCTCCTGTTTGTTAGTATGAACCCCAGTGGGAAAGGTCAAACTCAAGCTAACATATGCCTCAAGCCGTTGCAAAAGGAACCCAGTCACTAGCCTCAGAACCCAATGTACAAGCTGTGTCCAGAAGAAACATGTAAAAATGAAGACTGAACGATTGCAACAAGATGGGAGTCACCATGATCCAGCACTATAGGGGTGAGTGCTGATGACAATCTGTGATGGACTATTGTAGCATGGTCAGCACACATGACAGACAGTGTCAGATGTGAGGCCAACAAACCCCAAGAGCACATGGCAGTCATTCTGTGAGTGGTTGAAAATGTGTTTAAATGCCCACCATTCAGATGTAAACACTAAATCATGCAACTAATTAGCAGTTTGTGTGCACATCCATGTACAGGTACCTCACCTAACTGCAGAAAAAATTTTGAGGAAAATGGAACATGTCCCATCTTTTATGTTGATTTGTCTTTGGTAGGCTGTTGCCCTATATGCCATACCACTGACCACCTCAAATGTGGCATTGTCTGCCAATTGTTGTCTGCACTTGTCGATAATCACACTGATGAAAGATGAGGCACATAAGCAGTACTTTCTGCACCTAGTGGAACTACATCGAAAAGGAAATCCTATCTCTTCTAAGGACAGCTTAGCACATAAGTGAAGGGTGTGCGGATTTTGTCGTGTAGTTAATATTAATAGTGAAGTGAAATTGACACCAAACATTGTGTATGTGAATTAAAGGAATTAAATTCTGCGATGTTTACATGTTTTTTAAAACTCAATCAAAAGGTTATGTGGTTGCAACCCCTAAATAGTCCTAATGATACAAAACTTGGCATGCATTATCTATTTATGGAATTAGATGAACACTGAGGAATAACATTAACGAGTGTAGCCATGGAAAGAGGTCCTGTAGTTTTTTAAAAAATGAGTCCTGGTACTTTTTTCATTATACCCTGTATATGAGCAAATCAGTTTTGAGCAATTCATATGACACTGATCAGAATACAGGAACAAGTATAGGCAATAAAGATTGCAGTCAAATGTGATGATCCATTTTCTATCACCAGAAAAAGCAGGGCCATCTTGCAGCATGTGCCATTGCTATTCACTGGGAGCTGTAAACTGTTTTATGCTGTATCAAATTTATTTGTGTTGTTTCTGTCCCTCCTAGTCTTCAAGCAATGTTTTGGTTGATCACTCCATTGTAAAGGTGAACAATGCTGCAGCATGCATCATCCATTTGTTCCACTTGAATTATAAAGAATATACATTATGCATGAGTTACATTTGCAGTATGCCAGAGTAAAATTATGCATCAAGCCGCATGCATACTACATTAGGGTGGTCCTTATTTTTTAAGTTTTTAAAAGTCTTTGTCTGACCCTCCCATGTTGTTCTATTATGTATAAAATTATGTTGTGCAAAGTTATATTACAGTCAAGCAATATTTAGGGGTAGCTCAATGAATATGAAATTCTTTATTTTTTATGATTTTTCTCTATTATTGCAGGTAAAGTGAAAAATTAATAGTTATGGCTACTGCAACCAGAAAAACCAATACTTTATGGCTTATTGGGCCAGAAGAGACCTCTATCAAGGGATCAAAGTTACCCTCTAATAAACAAGTGCTCAGTATATTTTTTATCACCACCGAACCTTAAAAAAGACAATCCGTGAAAGTTCCCGTAGTGCTGTAAAAGAAGCTGCAGTATTTTTGGAAAAAGCCTGGATTCCCATAAGACATGAACAGGATTGTGTTAAGAAGACAGAACAGCTTCATGAGAAGTGGGTCAAACTGAAAAAAAATTGTAATAGGAAAAGTGCTGTTCAGCAAAGTCATGAGAGTCAGTTTAAAGATGACCTCGATAATTTATTTGACATTGCTCATAAGGATGCCCTCACAATGATTACTATTCTAGAAGACAAGTATTTTCTACTTGCACAGAGAGAAAAAGGTCGGCTTCCTGTGATTGTTTCAGGTTTTAGGTGTTAACCAGCTTCTAGGTGTGCCTAAGTTGCAGGCAGGCACTGGGGGTGTCAGGCAACTGCTGTTGCAGATTTCCTTAAAGAATGGGATGTTGTCGATCAAGTGAAAGCTATGTGCTTCGATACAACATTTAGCAACACAGGTCACAGAAATGGAACTTGTATTCTGTTAGAGCAGAAATTGCAGAAGGATCTTCTGTACTTTTCATGTCGTCACCATATCTTAGAACTTGTTCTTGCTAGTGCATTTAATGAAGCCATGGGTTGTACCTTTTCTGGCCCTGATGTAACCATATTCAAGCGATTCACGCAATTCTGGGTTAAAATAGATCAGTCATCTTACATGTCTTTAGACAGCAGTGAAACTGTACAGCTTGTGATGAAAGATGAAAAAGACAATGTCATTGAATTCTGTACTAACCAGCTTCAACAAACTGACACTAAAATCAGAGATAATTACAGAGAATGTTTAGAATTAGCTATTATCTTTCTGGGAGGTACACCACCACGAGGTGTGCGATTTTTAGCCCCTGGGGCTGTACATCATGCAAGATGAATGTCCAAAGCAATATACTCACTAAAAATGTGGCTGTTTCGTAACCAGTTTACTCTCACTGCAAGAGAAAAAAAAGGACTATGCAACATATGTGTCTTTCTTGTTTATGTCTACATCAAGGCTTGGTTCACTGCCCCACTTCCCATTACTGCAGCTTTCAATGATCAACAGCTTCTGCAAAAGCTTAGAGATTATAAAAAAATCAATCCTTCAATATCCAATGTTACTTGCAAGAAATTTGAGGGACATTTTTGGTACTTAAGTGAGGAACTAGTTGGATTGGCATTTTTTGATGACAGTGTGCCAATCAAATCAAAACAGGCAATGCTAAAATATCTTTATGAAAAGGAAGGTGCAGATCAGCCTCTGAAGAGAATCCAAAAATGCCAGTGGCTCCGTTAATATGAGAATAGAAGACTTTGTATCGAAGAACTCAATGCACTTATTTGACCATCTTGGCATTTCCAAAAGGTTCTTAGAACATGATCCAAAGATATGGCATCTGCGAGAAGACTACAAGCAAGCTAAGGATATCATAAAACATTTACAAGTTGTGAATGACAATGCTGAAAGAGGTGTGGCATTGATGAAAGAGTACAATCCAATATTAACAAAAAATGAAGATCAGAAACAGTATTTGCTTCAAGTTGTGAAAGAACATTCTAGTCGTTATCCAGATTGCAAAAAGACTACATTAGCTACTTTGTAGTCATTACATGTTTGGTCCAATGTTAATAAAATGTGCATAAATTACATTGTTGTGTTTTAATTGTAACTTATGTATACAAAATAGTTCATTCTAATTATTTCAATATTAGTGACACTAGATAAACAATGGTATATACATTTTAGGAGAATACATAATGATTACGCTATTACGAAAACTTTGAATTCATTGAGCTACCTCTAAATATCAATTAAAATTTATAAACTTTTATGTAGACTATTTTTTTGGTTGGGAGAACAATTCTGGGGGGTCAGAACATGAAATATTTGCATTTAAAAATTACCATATATATCAAGGGACCACCCTAATACTACATGTAGCAATGGTTCCTGGTTCAATCCTGGCTTTAAAAAGCAAGCTTTTTCCTGACCAACTAAACTATTCCAAGCTGAAACTACTGTATATCAGATCCATACTTGGGGTCACCAACCAGCATGGAAACCTTTGAGACCACATCTCACAATTCTGATCTCGTGGTACAAGCCAAAATATAAAAATGCACAATGTTTACACGAGTGAACGCTACATGGTCCCCAGTAGTTGGCTACACGACACAAATGAATACTAATCGTTACTCTTTCCATAACTCAAGTACTTGAATTTAAAATATTTAGACATAGATACCAAGCGTTTTGTGCATCCTTCATGAAAAATTCGGGGTGTCCAAAGTGAGTTCTCCTTGGGTGCCCAGCATGCTGACTCCATTACAAAGTGGAGATATCATCTTATGTGAAGTTGACCCTCTTCAAGGAGAATCTGAACTTTCTCACATAGTGTGACCAGACATGAAACCGGGACTCACCACTGGAAACAAAACAATAATTTATGAAGTGGCCGCACTTAAGTTCACTGCCTCCAAAAAAACTCCACACTTTGCCATCAGCTGGAAAGCTGATGGACACATTTTTTGGGATTCTAAAGGTCTTGTAGAATACATGTGTGCTGCCCCATGACAATGAACACATTTTCACTGCCAGCAAAGTGCAGACCACAATTCACAACTGCAGTTTTGAAGTTATCCTACAATCCCAACCTGGCCACCAGCAATTACTTTTTGTTCCATGAGCTAAAGAAACACCTCCAGGACATCAATTTCCAAGTGATGAAGTTGCAAAATTAGTAGTAATTAAGTAATTTGAGGAGCAATTCTAAATTTCTTTGAGACAAACCCTTGGAATTCAAGTGGAACTACTGTGTGGAAGTTTGAGATAATGAAAAGTTATTAACCTTTTACCACAATTCAATGGACAGAACAGTCAGGTAGATAACTTTTCCAGTGGCTTCTTACTTTTATCAGAATAAACCAAACCACACTGATAAGATATGAGCCAAACATTTAACCCTAGACCAGTGCAGAAGCAGATAGGCAATACTAACTGAAGACACTGAAGTACAAAGAAAAGCAATCAAGTGAAAGCTGAATAAAAAATAAGACCAATGCAATCTTGAATAATGATGAAATTGAATATAGAAAATGAACCTTGAAACAGATGGAATAACACCAACAAAAAAACAATTGAAATTAAGATTAACAGTAAATTTGAGCATGGAAAAACTGAATTCCATAACATTGAATTCCAACCACATAGAAATCTGAACTGCAACAGAATGGAAGCAGCATTAGAAACGCCGGTTAAGTCAATCTATTTACAAAAAAGGGTTATTTGCCCCCCTTCCAAGTACCTAATGTGAGGTAGTAAGGTACGTATGCAGAAAATTTGGTGGAGGTGTGGAGAAGCTAATTTGTTAGCTACTAGTTTTTCTTCTCAATATATGACATTAATGGCTGAGAGACACCAAGCAGAAATTCAACACAGATGACATCGCAATCGGACCCGAAGACAAATCCACTTCATCATCCGGAGGATGAGTCTTTGCAAAAAGGTGACATGAATTTTAAGAACGACAACACCAATCATATGAGGTCTACAATAAACAGACACCAGCACAATTACTGGTGATTTTGTATGTTACCTGCAAATGACAAATACCTGTTAATGCATGTGTTTAAAAAAACTAGTTGCCACACCCGGTCTATTTACCTCATTACATTTGTGCCAAAAACCGAACACCATGCCGCCATGCTTGTGCAGGATTTGGATATTGCGGGCACAGGCAATGCGGCACACAATTTATGAATGAGCAAGTTTACCAAAGATGGCAACATTATTCTGCTGGTAAAAGAAATTGAGCATGATGCATAGTTCACAATTGGGCTAGCTATCAGTGTGGCAGGTACTTGGTACTGTTCAGGAAGTATGCAGTATGTTGGTTGGCTCTGTACAAGGGCACAAGAGTATTCCATGGAGCGAGCTTAAAAGACAATCATACACGAGTTTGTGCTACTTGGCCAAAAGATTAGGATGATTGTGGAACCGAGGACGAACAAGCAAGCTGGCAAAACCTTTCAGAACTTTGTTGCAGATTTTGTCATCTCATACAGATTTATCATTTCAATACAATCTGCTAGCCACTACCCTAAGGACAGCTTACTACTGGATCGGCATGAACACCTATATGGTGCACATACAGACATCAATGAAATCCTCCAGCATGCCACCAACAAAAGAAAACTGAGATATTTCTGAAGAATAAGACCAAGGTCAAAGGTCATTATTAGAATATTATCAGAATAAGAATTCTAAATTGACACCAGTTCAATAATGCCAGTAATAGCTCCGAGAACAAGAAGTTGAGCTGGGTTATACCAAATGTCATGCCAAAGAACTCCAGCTAATCACTTGCTTTAAAGGCTACCAGACAGGGCATATGGTGAGTTGTCCAACCAAAACAGCAACCTGCTGACATCAATTCAGAAATATAAGCTGCTATGAGACAAAATCCACATGCTGCCAAATTGAGAAAAGATTTAGTTGCTATTCAGGAACTACATTTTTCCACATAGAGAATGCATCCCCACTGTCAAAAAACTAATCAAGGCAACTCAAGCACAGTGGTTGTCTAATATACCTGAAAGTCACCACCACACTGGTGAAGTACATAACACTTGAAGGTTGATGGACTTCCAAGAACTGAGACCTCATCATTGAAAAAAGGAAGATGCAAGATATTGAAAGGCTTTACAGAAAAACCTTCATTTTCTTCACCTACAGACCTGAGGAAAAAAAGGAGCCAAAAACACTCAGATGTTGAAGATTCAACAAGAGGGGAAGAGATTGAATCTCACCAGAGGCAAGGCGGTCAACTATAAATAGCTGTCTTAATATTCGGGGTTAAAACATACATGACCTGTGTGAATCTCCAGGAAAGCGAACAAAACCAGAGGCAAGAAATTGAATAGCCCCTCCAAAGATGAGATGAAAGCACCATGTCCCAACCAACACCCTTGTCAAGACAAACTAGCCACTGTCATGAGCAGAGGGCGTAATAAAATGTTTTTATTATTGGAAAATATGTACATATATATGTACTCAAAATGGGCAAAATATGTATTAAAATATTTTTAAATTCCTAAATAGTCTTTAATAAGCAAATAGTCTGTTTAATACTTTTAATTCCTTTATTTTAATTTTCTTAGAAAGTAAAAATGTTTTATCATCAGAATTATCATAAAATGTAGATGTTAGATAATTGATAGTGAGAGACCACTTTACTACATTAGGGACTTATATAAATTTCGTGAAACTTAATTTCGTACGAAATTTCGCTATTTAAATTAAGTGATTTCTTTTGTGTTCCAATTTCGTTATTGTAGTTAGCGAAGCAACCCAAAAACGTAAACGAAATCATTCACCTTTTACGGCGATTTGTGTGGTAATTTTTGCCTAATTAATCGCCACTAAACGTAGATTTTTTAATTTTTATTGTTCTTTGCACTTAATATTCTTGCTTTAATCGGAAATCTTTCATGTAGGGTTGGTTATTATTTTTAAAACGACGTCGTTTTCCATCGACAAAATCCAACTACAAAATAATTTTATAATTTCGTAAAGAAATGCCTCATTTCGTACGAAATCTTTGTGTTGTAACAAAATCAGCCAGAAATGACGTCAAAATAATGGATTTCGTAAATAAATTTATTTCGTAAGAAATTTTGCTAAGTCCCTAATACTTCACAAGTTACTGTAAAAGACAAATTTTCTTTCAAATAGTAAATGGTTTTGTTAATTTTCAACTGGAAAACAGACATAAAATAACTTAACTTTCTTTGTCTTCTTTGTTTCTAACATCTGGTCTCTACTAACCTTATATAAAGTAACTAATGATTCACAAAATAACATTTAGATACTTGAAAAATTATAATTTTGTTAGTTTCTTTCCAATTCAGTGATTAATAATGATTGTGATTGGTATAAATATTTGAAATTTGAAAAAAAAATATTTATATGTTTAAATTTCAATAAATATTTACAAAAATGTGTATTTAAATATTTTCCAAAATATGTAAAATATGTATTTATAAATGTAGTTTATTCAATTCCTAACATTCTGAAATGGATGGATATTAAATTTGGGCATGATACCTGAATGTATTTGGAATATGTTTTTTATAGAATTCCGCCCTCTGGTCATGAGGGAGTATATCCTCTGTAAGAGTCATCCATCTGACAAACAGTAGGGGAAGCTTCTCCTCACCACACCAAAATAGCCAGAACACGAGGTCCAAAAGTGCCCAACAAAGAAATAAATGTCACCTCACCCATGCAAGCCAACGAGAATTGGTGAGCAGTGATGCCCCAAAGTACACAGCAAGCCAACATAGGGTGACCTCATGGATCACCGGGAACTTCGGAACCCTTCTGGTACAACCAATAGATGGTCTGCAATTGGTATTGTCACCCAGCACCATCATTTCTAACGTGCTTATTCTGTGATGACCCAGTTTTGCTGCTTTAATTAGGAGCATACTAAAACCTGATGTCATGAACCCCAGGTAGGGTCAATGTCCTCCCCAGGTGGAGTAGCCTGGGAGTATATATTGGCGGCTATATAATAGCAGCCGCCAAAGGAAGCCACCCTGGAAGTGAAAGAATGTGTGCTCCATCATGCTGCAGGCCAGGGAGGCCTGCCACATGGGTTATCTCTTTGATTTGTTTCTGTTTTGGGGTTTTTTGTTCTCTGCTGGAAAAGGTGTCCAGCAGATTACCTGTAATTAATCACTAAGTGTTATATTAAATTACCTTTTATTATTTTACTACACTGGTCACGTGTCACTTATTTTCTGAGGAAGTCTACCGCAGGGAGGGTGAGGGTTCAGGTTTGGAAGTCACCGTTCTCCACCATCTTATTTCCGTCATGTAGGCCGGCACTTCACAGGTGACTCCCCAGTGAGATCCATCGGGAATTCAGCATGGGTTCTTCGTCAAGCTTCATCGGACAGCCGTCCGGTGGTATTCGGCGAGGACTCCTGTCGGTCAGCGCTACCCAGGAACACGGGAGGTGCAAGAGAGCTGCTATTGCTGCGATCCCGGCCCCAAAAGTCAGGAGACCGGTAAGATGGGGCAGTTTTACCAGGGCATTATAACAGGCCAGCTGGGTTATTACAATTACAACATGACACATCCTATTGCACAATGAACTAGTAACTGGGGCACTGCTCCGCTGGAGGAAGACTCCGGTATAGAGGGCGGGCTTCGGAGAGATGAGCCCACACCTGTCAGAATCAGGAGGCTGTAACAAGGCTAATGCACACCATAGAAGGTACTACATTGTAGTGTTCCTATGCTTGAACAAAACACTCAGGACAGAGGCAGTGGCCTACCGTAGCAGGTCACTAAAATCATCTGCTTTCAGATTTATGCACGAAGTCCCGCACTACAGCCATCACCCAATCTACATTGGGGAAGTACCGTAGTTCACCGAAGACATGCCCATGAACAAAGTAAAAGTCCATCTTCCATAGTACTTGCTGTCAACTCAGCTTGTGGAGGGAACATCACCTACGAGGCCGGGGTATTGATGTCAATGGATATCATTCTAGGACAGAACGAAACGAGGTAGAGGGCCTTCATTCGCATATTGTTTTTAATGTTTCAATATAGGATTTTATATTTAATACCACATGGGGAGGGTAGACAGTTTGTGCTGAAAAGTAGTCTCCCCTCCAAATACATTACGTAGTCCACCTTTGGCCCCTATTCACTTTTAGCTCTTTGGATCGTATCGGAAGTAATCGATACAGCACACGAAATTGACTGCGGCATCAATCAAAAGAATTTTATTCTACGGGGATAGGAAAACTGCCTGAATGGTGGGACACGTGCATAGTAGAGGGTGGTTAATATGAAGAAAAAGTGTACAAATAATATTGACTCAAATTATGTATCATTCATAAATAAAACAAAACTCAGATCATATTTGAATAGCCTTTGTATTGACAACTAGAATGGAAAATACACCCACCCTCAAGGGCTGCCCACACCCACCGAACGCCCTTACCCCTCCCCCCCTACCCCAGATATTATAAACAACTTCAAAAAAAAGTAATAATTTCAAACTAGTACTAATACTAATCTAACACAAAATTATTAAGACAATTATAGACAAAAAATGCCGTTTTCTTTAAGTAGCGATGGTCACGTAAACATGACGACAAAATGATGACGTCACAACGGCGACGTTTATGCTCAGAACCGCACTCAAAACCACATAAAACGAACAAAAATTGCACTAAAATTAATTAAAAACCCACCCGAAATAAATAACGTTTGTTTTCCTACCTTTTCGTCGTCTTTTTACAGCCTTTTCTTAAGAAGAATCCCATGTTTTGTTGGAAACAATACGGAGCATGGAAAGGGAACAAACAAACACAGAAAGGACGCTCGTCACATTGCCCGATTCGTCCCCTACGGGGTTCACTTTTCCACATTTGGAACGTAGAAGTTCCATTGAAAACCACACATTTTTAGTAATTTATAGTATCGAAACCTACGCAATCATACACAAACACCAATAGATGGCAGTCTTTTAATTCCGGTAACTACTATGCATTTTATTTGAATGAAAACATACACAATGCCACACAAACGCGAACAGGTAGAGGCACTGTTTTAGGCGCCATTTTTCTGTTGCTAGAAAGAGAAAAAAACTCCGACACAATATGAACGTACAAAAAGACATGTGGTCTAGCCTCTTCCCAAAGGTCTTTCGTTATGAATTATTTAAGCAGCCATTTATAGCAGGCCATGGCCTGCATAATAAGCGAAGGGCCTGTAAGTGAGGTTGACCGTCCGTTGAAATTTGAAAACAGAGAGCCGGCTCTCTTGCACAACTTCGCCACCGATGGCGCTAAAAACACAACCGAGAAAGACAAAAAAATCTAAGAGTAACGATTCACTAAGATTCACATCAGAGAGTATATATGCAAAGCTGTTTTGCTTTTTATCGACGTTTTACTTAAAATTCAGAATAGAACTTAATTCTGAAAATCCAGTAAATCGCTGATAAAAAGTAACAACTGTCATGTTGTCAATGGGGACCGGGTTGAACCTTAGACTATTAGTCTATTACTTTACGTAAAAGTAGTAGCACAGAAGGATATATACAGAAAAGCTTCTCTTATTTTAGCCGGTTACTTGATGGCCGCCATTTTGAAATGTATTACTATGTTTGGTTGTTTTGTGTTTCATTTAATTAAATAGAAACATAAGGAGGAAACAAATACTTTTTAAATGTGAAAAATTTGAAGAAGAAAAAATATTTTGAAGAAAATGAATATCGTTTTGAATAAACAAATTCAAATCGTTTTAATCTTATTTAATAAAAGTATATGTAATTAACATAATATGATAAATGTAATTTTTTATTCAGATTATTTTTTTAATAAATGTTATTTTTAAATTTCAGTTTTTAATTTCATTTTTAAATTTTAGTTTTTAATTTCATTTTTAAATTTCAGTTTTTAATTTCATTTTTAAATTTCGTTTCTAAATTTTAGTTTTGAATTTTATTTTTAAATTTCAGTTTTTAATTTTGTTTTTAAATTTTATTTTTTAATTTTATTTTTAAATTTTATTTTTGAATTCTATTTTTAAATTTTAGTTTTTAATTTTATTTTTAAATTTCAGTTTTATTATTATGTAAAATAAACACATGGAAAATATTAAAACTTTATAAACACATTTTTAATTTAAAATTTTTCAACTTTTATATTTTTACAATTTGCCAACTTTTGAATCGTTGCTATTGCCACAGATGATCCGCAGTACGAGATTCAACCTCTCTGTCGTCTCCCTTTGAAAATGTCTATAGCATCGTCCACAAAGCAAAACTTGTTTTTAAAAATAACTAGCATTACTACCCTGTGATTACTACCACAGGCAAGTGTACCCAGCACAAAAATTTTGTTTGCCCGGCTCTTTTATGAGCGCCATCAATGTCTAATTTGTTTTGTACTTGGTCTGATGTCATAAAAGGGTGGGACAAACGAAATTTTAGTGATGGGCACACTCGCCTGTTTACTACCACGCTTCGCTCGCTCCCGAAAGTAAAACAACTAAAAGAAATAACTTTTGTTGACTTTCGTGTTGAAACTTTTTAACAAGTTTTATTGTCATTTCTAAAGTGAATTTCAACATGTTTTGTAATTTCAGACGTTTTTAAACTCTTGAAATGTTACGAGTCAACACGAATTAAGCTCCATTTACACCGAAAAAGAGAATAAAGAACTACCAAAACGTACAACTTGAATTAACCGTGGCTTTACGATGAATAAAAACTTATGTTATTGCATTTTTCCCATAATAGTTTTGATCGAAGAATATTTGCCAATTACACCAAATAGATCGATTTAGTGATTTTATAAAAACAAATTCGTGCTAAAAATCGAACTACTCGTATGGTGTAAAACAGAGACGTTATCGGACTTTATGATTAAACAATCGTAAATAATTCACGATTAAAATGTCATTTAGTAGACCAATAGAAATAGTGAATATTAAGACGCCCATAAATTATGCTTAAATTTCGCAATAAATGTGAGGCGCCATTTCCCACCACCCGTTATTTTCCTTCTCGCCAAAGTAACCGTTCCGAAATGAAAACCGATCAAAGTTAATTGGGTTGTAAGCGTAAATTAGGGTCTACGATCGTCAGCATTCCGATAAGAGAAGAGATGACACCACAGAAACCGACGAGTCCAGGCGACACGTCGATCAAACCGAGACCAGAGAGCGGAATGACAACGTCGCAACTGTTCTTCAGGGTATCGAGAGCCACTTCTCTATGATCCAGCGACCACACGAAAACCGGAGCCAAAAGAGCCGTCGAGACAAAGTTACGCAGCTGAGCAAAGGTAGTTTCGTCTCTCGTCAGGAACGGTCCAAACGAAGCGCATTCGAAAGCGGAAGAGGTTCTCAACAGCGAATGAGAATTCTTGCCAAGTTGAAGCAGATGGCAGATCTCGTAAATGTCTCGCATCAGATACATCAATATACTAAACAACCAGAACCTGAATAAATAAATAAAAAAGATATCAACGGATATCAACGGGGCGATATATAGGCGTTGTAAATACGATATAGGGGCGCTGACACCATTAACACGTTTGCGAAAAATAGTTTTAAAAAATATTTCTAATTAATTAAAATATAAAAGGTACGTCATGGAATAAGAAAACAAAATTAACTTACTTTGATAATCTGTCATATTCCGATGAAATGCACACAAGAGGAGTAAAAAGCTGTACAACTTTGGCAGATCGATTTTTTTCGTTGGGTCGCCCTCGAACAAAAAAAAGATAACGATCCAACGGAAAAAGTCGTGTACGTGTTTCGGCTATTTTCCCCTCTTGTGATCGTTTTATCGGAATTACAACAAATTATGAATTTATTTCTTATTAACGACATACCTTTTATATTTTATAAATTGTTAGAAATATTTTTAATAACACTTTTTTCGCAAACCATAATTATTTTAACGATGTCAGCGCCCCTATAACGGCCCTTATATCGTCCCAATGACGTCTGCAGTGCGTCTGTATAGACCCTATATACGAGTATATATTCTTGAAAGGCTCTTAAGGTGCTTTATAAATATTTATTTTGTTTTTGTCCTCCCAGATGGCACCTCCTATGTTCTATAGGAGGTCTCTTCCCCTCTGGCCAACCTACGGTTTTGAGAAGATTCATATTTTTCAAACGAATGTTTTTCAGAAGAAACATTACGAAAAAATTGTAATTGTTTCAGAAACTAGAATAGTTGGTGATAATGCTAAAAGTTTTATCATAACGATATCTTTCAAAATAAACTTTTTTATGACAAGTTTGAAAAAAGGTGAAAATAAGTTTTTTTTTTTCATGAAATGTCAATAGAAATACCAAAAAAAACGGATCCTTTTCAAACTAAACTATAAAATTGTTTATTTTTTAAAATATTGCCTTGAAAAAACTTTTAAGATAATCTTTTAATATTCTAGTTTTGAAAAAAATTTGAATTTTTTCATAATGTTGTTTCTATAAAAAAATGTTCGCTTGACATTTTTGCGTCCAAATTTTGACAAAAAAACGTTTATGGAGTTTAACATCAACTACTGCAGTGGCGCCATCCAGAGGAACAAAAGCAAACTAAATATCTAATCAGCCACTTACGATGGGGTTTCCGAACAGCTGATATTCGAACTCTGATTATTCTGTCTTTCAGAAGCAAAATTAAGGAGAAACTAGAAAGTGATTTCAAAACTAGAAATGTAGCTCAGTCACGTAATTATTATAAGGATATTTCCATGTTGATATTTTTCAAAATAAACTTTTCATAAACAAAAATTAAAAAAATATCGTCTGCGAGCAACCTCTCTGCTTAAAAGAGGGTTAATTATTTTCAAACTCGCACAAGAAGCTTATTTTGAAAGACCTTAAAACATGAAAATAGCCATAAGTGATTGAGTTACCCTTCTAGTTTCTAAAAGACGTTCACAATTTCTCTGCAAGTCTCTTTGGAAATACAGAAAAAATAAATCTAGGGTTTCGTGTTTTAGAGTATTTTAGGATGTTTTAGGGTGTTTTAGATTATTTTATAGTGTGTTAGTGTGTTTTAGGATGTTTTAGGGTGTTTTAGATTGTTGACCGGTTTTTCGGTAATGCAGCATTGCCGAAACCGGTAAATTTTGGTAATCAAGCTAATCCACAAAACATTTTATCTCACAATCTGTTCTATTTTATTCACTATTTTTCAGATATACCGTTATTTTCTACATGTACATGCAAGCAGTGGCTGTGTGTGTCGTAAAGCAAATTTTTTGAGTATTTTTATTTCTCACCATCGATTGCTTACTACCATTGAGGCATACGTTTAATTCTCTCCCGGTGAATTTGCACACAACACACAGCACAAGCGACAATATATTGTATCTTGTACGTGAAATTTTAATTTCATACTCAGTGGATCTTAAAAATTGGTCAATTCTTATATCCAAATTAATATAAAATTTTTTAACCGCAGAACCGCTATCGAAAGGTCAATTTACCTGTAATACCAATGTAACAAACCGGTTAATTAACCGGTAACGATAAAACCGGTAATACCGTTTTACCAGTAACGATAAAACCGGTAATACCTTTTTACCAGTAACGATAAAACCGGTAATACCGGTTTACTGGTAATGATAAAACCGGTGATACCGGTTTACTGGTAATGATAAAACCGGTTATGAAAACCCTAAAGAAATCTGAAACTGTTTTAGAAAATGGAAGAGTAGCTCAATGACTTAAGGAGGATTATTTTCATGTTTATGTTGACGTTATTCCCACTTTAAAACTTTTCCGCTTAACTTGAAGTGAAAAGTGAAATTTGAGAACTTTCAAGTTGCTATAGTTTATTTTGAAAAATATGAACGCGAAATTTTAACACACTTCATTTTTTTACTGTGTTTTTATAATTTTTATACGATGTTTATTAACTAGAATGATCACTCAAGACACTCAAAAAGGTTTTTCATGCTGATATATTTTAAAATAAGCTTTTTAAAAAGTTTATTTTGAAAGATATCAAACATGAAAATAAGCTTCCCCCGTTCTAGTTTCTAAAGTTCCGTTCCGTTCTTAATGTTGCTCTTCTGAAACGTAGAATAACCACAGTTCGAAAACCACCTCTACATAAAACATCTTAAAGCCTCAATCAAAACAAGAAAACTCAGTAGTCGAACTTCGTCTTGTACCCTCGTAGCAGGATTCCAATGGAAAAAAGCTTCACTTGAGAGTAGGCTTACTCAATAAAAAAATAAAGAGTTTTAATTTCTACATTCAGAGGGTTCGATTTGAAGTTCGACTGCCCAGTTTCGTTCTTGAATTAGTATTTTTCTCGACCTGTTTGCTCTTTTTCCCCATTTCAGTTTATCGATATCCAATAGGCCGGCTCTTCCGAACCAAATGATGTGATCCATGAGTAGAAAAAGAGCATTGTTTATCTTAGCCATCGTCAGAGTCAGTCGTAACGTAAGATCGGGTAAATGAAGACATTTCAAAGCTGCGTAAAACGATTCCAAACTACGGCCGAGACGCAGAACTGAAAAAGAGACGCAACAAAAAAAAAATGTCGGTGTTTTTGAACTGTAACAAAAAATGGGTCGCGTAGAAAATCGACTCTACATTAAAAGGCTACACATCACAAAATTACTTCGAAAAATCTCCGCAAAGAGCGCTAGCATCGTTTTCCCTTGTAATACAAGGAGCCCTGATCAGGATATCCATCAAAAATTCACAATTTGTTATTACGAATTAACAATTCGTAATGACAAATTGTGAATTTGCGACGTGTATTCTTTACAGGGCTCAGTAGAATTCACTTGTACAGTACAATTCCTGTAATCGAGACTTGTACTGTACTTTCGAGAAACAGGGCCCTGGTCGTCAATAAATCATCGATGCTCCAGGGGTTTACGCCCTAAGGGAGTAAACTTTTTACCCGCTCTCAACCTATTACGGCCGTGGTAAGCTTTGGGCAACGTGAACCCAGTTTTGACCACGGTTGGCCGTTTCGGGAACCGGGTTGCCAACGCACTCTGCCGGGTCCTAACCAACCAGAATCGGTCAGCGCTTTTAAAGTGTTGATTTACGTTTCCTTCCTGTGCTGAGCGAATATTCGATAGATTTGAGCTTGTTAACCGCATCCTTTCCGTCATAATATACGTTAGATTTCTCAGTGAGCCACCAAAACAGGCGACTTCCGTATTGAAACAACCTTTATTTAATAAAAAAAAGCAGAAAAACAAACCATAATTTTACTAATATTATTCATCAGAAAGAGGAGAGGGTTGGCACGAGGGTCCTCCCCACCTCCCCCTATTCGTATTCGTAATGCAGTGACCTTTGACCTCCTTTCTAGCTCACCTGAACACGCGGTCCCTTCCAGCCGTCTGGTTGTTGAACTTAACCAAAGCCTCCATTTGTTCAAATTCTTAACGTTATTTAACGCATTTCACATCAGAAACAACTGTTGATAGAATAAAAGATTTGTCATCTGATGCAACAACTCAAATAAAAACGTCATTAAATTAAATAATTAACAAAAAAAAAGACAATAAAATATTAAAACGCAAAATAAAAACAGCTGTTCGATTATCGATTCACATCAGATGAAAAAAATCCCCAGACGATATTAATACAGGCAATTGTGCCCAGCATTAGAATTTCTTTTGTTCCGCCCCTTTTTATAAGCGTCATCAACTTCTAATTGGTTTGTTACTTCGTCTGACGTCATAAAAGGGCGGAGCATACAAAATTTAATGTTGGGCACAATTGCCTGTATATTAATCGATCTAATGAAAGATCGATGAGATCGGATAAAGAAGAGCGACATAGATTCACTAAGATTCAGAATAAAGCTTGTGTATTTCAACTTAGCAAACAGTTTTATTTTTTTATTCACATTTAATTGGATATTTTAAACAAAACTGAAGTCTGAAAATCCAGTGAAAGTGCAGATCAAAAACAAAACTGCCTACCATACCACTTCCTCGAGTCGAGTGTCGTCCAAATTGAAATAAACACAGGTGGCTAAGGAGGTGATTGCAAGGGAAACGACAAATAACACAATCATGTACGAGATTCACCAAGATTCACTGAGATTCACAGTAAAGTGCGTATGTATGGCAAGACCATTTACTTTTTATTCACGTTTTATTTGATACTTTTAACAAAATTCAAGTCTCAAAATTCAGTGAAATCGTAGATAAAAAGTAAAACAGTCTCCCATGCCGTACAGAATTAACCCCTCTCCGTATGTCGTTCCCGTTGAAACAAACGCCGGCGATTGCAAGAAAAACGACATAGCATGAAATCGTGAATGAGATTCACTAAGATTCACAGTAAAGAGCATGTATATTACGCCGCGTTTTGCTGGACATCCAAAATAAAAGTTTATTATGTAAATTAGGAATAAAATGTAAATAAAAAGTAAAACGGCTTGCTATACTGTAAGTGTGATTCACTCCGTGTTTCGTCTCCGTTGAAATGAACTCTAGTGATTACAAGAGAAACGAAGCAAAACATAATCATGTACAAGATTCACAAAGATTCATTGAGATTCGCACCAATTTTTTTATCTGCGTTTTGCTGTATATTTAGAATTCAATTTTATTTTGAATATCCAGTAATTTCAGCAAAAATGCAAGTCAAAGGTAATAAAAGCTTGCCATTCTGTACGAGATTCACCTATGCTTCTATGTCGTCCCCTTTTAGGTCATTAAAGGATTTCTAACATAAACCATGGCGCTCGTTCCAACGTCATTTAACTTGATTGTAATAGAATATATACCAGCACCCCCCCCCTTCCCCCCCCCCCCAAAAAAAACCCAAAGCGCCTTTTTCCAAAGAATTATAACCTCATTATGTTTTTCTGTAATTTTTTTATTGATTAAAATAAAATGTATTTTACAAAATAAATAAATTTGTCATTTCTTTACTCTGTATGTTTTTTTTATTTCATTTTAGGTAATTAACAAATTTTATCCCTAGTTAATGATTAATTAGAGAAGTTTTCATCAAAGTTATTATCAGAATAAGAAAAAGATGTTAAAAATCGTAAAAATTTGAAATATCTAAAATTGTAATAAACTAATAAATGACATGCTAGAAAGACTAGAATAGAAATGGAACCAAAAACTATAACACTTGTGTTTTTTTTTTGAAAAAAAGTTGAAAAATGTGTTATGAGAGTAGAAGAGTAATAAGATGGCAGCACAGTTTGAATAACACCAAAATTTCGAAAAATGGCTGCATCCGGAAACTAAAGAAAAAAGCGATTTACTCTAAAGAAAAAACTTAAAAGTAACTTCCGGAAACAAAATGAAAGAGGAGAACGTTTTTAAAGAAAAAAATATTTATAAACTATGTCCAGGCCCGGACTGGCCTGGCCGACTGACCGGCGATCGCCTGTCAATTGGGGGCCAAAAGAAAATGGGGGCCAAATGCTGAAGGTTTATAAGGGGCAAATCATTGGTTATTTTGGGGCTGGGGCCAACACAATTTCATAGCCGGTGGGGCCAAGCACTAGCCAGTCCGGCACCTGACTATGTCCAAGCTTCCCATATTTTTCTCAAGAAATCAATCACCATATTTGCTTTCTCAAACAGTTTAAACTGAATATATTAGCTATTTTCAGTGCAAAGATCATAATGTGTATTTACAGACAACATGTTTTCAAAATGGCTGCCTCCATATTTGAATAGAAAATTGGAAAATCAATGAACTAAATCTCTTTATAACATAAAAAGTGGCTTCAGTTTCCGGCCACATGTCATTACCAGACAAATTAAAACATTTAAGAATTTACTTAAGAAATTCTAGAAGAAATTCTTGTAGAAACATTTTTTTTAAAAAAACTTATCAAGATAAGAATGGCATGAAGTGATTCATTTACTATTCTAGTTTCTAAAATACTCAATTTTATTTATAAATGTCTGGTTTTTAAATGCACAAAATTAAAAATTTACAAATGATTATTTAGCAGTCAATATATATTTGACATAAAATATGAATTTTTTTTATTTTCTAGTCATATTTCGTAATACTATATTATTTTGTCTTATTTGAAAGTAAAGGCTTTAATTATTTTTAGCATAAAAAATCATTGATGGAGTTTAATGAAGCCTCATTTTATGTAGATGTGTTTTTTTTATTTTATTCAATTAAAATGAATTATAAACAAATTGCATTGGACTCCAAATGGATTTTGATGATAGACAAAATTAATTAACCGCCTGTTAAATAACAAGATCAATTCCCTTGTTTTATCAGTTCTTTTTTTATTAATTAATGGGTTAATGGATAAACATGAAAAAGTTTAGTGTTAAATGTTTAGAAGAAAATAAACACACTTGTAATTTGACTCCATGTTCAGACAATAATCACACAAAGTGCGAAGCCATGTTAGAATTTAATTGACATTCGATTGCTAATAGTAAGACATTTAGCAAAAGGTCAAATGTCATGTCTCTTAGTTTGACCCCAATGCAATTACGACTAATTCTAGTCTTGAGTGCTCCTCCTCCTCCTCCTCCTCCTCTCACTCAATAATAATAATAATAATTGCAATCCACCCGTCACTTTGAAGGGTACATATTATTATGAAAATGTTTTTATTTTTGCTTGTCATTATGATTGGGGTGGGTGGGCCTGAAAATTTCAGGGGGTGGGGGCAGAGGTCAGTTACATTTTGAGGGTCAAAGTATTTCAATATGAAAGGGTCCAACACATCAAGAGCTCAAACTCCATTAAATTGTGTTTTAAGGTGGAGCTGCATGGTGAAAAATAAATCAAGTTATTTCTCACGGAAATATTATTAACTAGAATTCTCACTAGTAAACTAAAAAAAATGATGCATTTTTCTATAAAGGAGACTGTTTAGAGGCTAGATTTGATAATGGACTTTCTATTATTAACAAGGTTTTGGTCTTGTTCACCCCACTTTTATGAAATCTTGAATTAATTGCAAAAATGTTAAGAATTTTTAACCAAACTAGCAAAATCGGATAACACGAAAAATTATTCTAGTCTCTTCCATTTCGATTTAAACGATTTTCAATGTATACTTAAGAAAATTTTTTATGGCGGTTTGAAAATCACAGACTCATTTTAAGCTATACTTATTGCAACTTTACTTGTACTTGTTCAACTTTTAAGTGAAAAATTAAAAGTTTATTTTTAAAGATGACAAAATTGAAGTTTTCTTGAAATATTTATTTACTTTTCTAGTTTTTAAACACGCTTTTAATTTCTTTTTAATGCTGCTTCTGATCAAACTCAGAATAACGAGTTCTTGTCTATTGTTCTCATTCATGTGCATGTTTTAAAAATGGCTGCTTTCAAAATATCTGCAATCCGATTGTTTTATAATTATGTCAAATTTCACTTTTTTTCAAATTTGTCAATGAAGACAAAGAAAATGGCGGGAATGTCAAATTAAAAAGAAAACAATCACAAGGACGGGTCACCGTTGGGTTGTTTCGTAGTGGGTTCTATGTCGTTGTAAAATGACTGATATTTGGACAGGCAGTTAGAAATCGGGGAGAACTTCAGTTGGCTTCACCCTTGTTATGACGACCGGCAACTTCTAATTGGTTTGTTGTGTGGTTCGCATGTGACGTCAGACTTCATAACCAACCAATTAGAAGTTGCCGGTCGTCATAACAAGGACGGAGCCAACTGAAGTTCTCCCCGATTTCTAACTCCCTGTCATATAAGGGGCTTTGTTATGGAGCCATTGTTTGGAATTGCTTTCTTTTTTTTGGACGCCATTTTGAAATGAACGGTTTTTTTCCAATTAACCTTTTGTAGTCTAAAAGGGGGGGGGGAGGGTTTAAGGTGTCAAGTAATAATGTTATTTCTCATCAGTCATGTTTTCCCCCCATACATTTTGAGTGACACTTGCCACTTCAAGGCTTTCTATCTATCTTTCTTACTTAGCCTCTTTTTAAAAAGAAAAATAAGATTTTGTGCGCATGCGCAATTTTACTATTCCATTTCTCATTTATTTTCTACAGTAGAATATAATAAATTTATTAATTTTATTCGTGTTTTCTTAATAATGGACATAATTTATTATAGACTCGAATTGCGTGGACGACATTCTTATTTAATGACGCCCCTAGCGGCCAAACCTGTCATTATAATTCAAATATTTTTACTTTTTAGTTATTAACTTCATCTTTTTTTTAATACAAAGTTTCCAATAAAATAATGGTAGAATATTATAATAAATAAATTTATCAATATAAGCATAGTTATTAAAAGGAAGAGGTTAATGTACTCATAATGTAACTTGGGTCATTAATGACGTCTTTTGTTTATAGATGGCGCTATTTTCAAATTCATTGCTACTATATTAGAAATAATTGTACTAAACTGACAAAATAGACACCGTTATTTATTTTGGAGATTTGTGAAAATAAATTAAATTAAGTAAATTAATTTTTTAAATTAAAACGTTTTTATGCTATTTAAGGTGGCTCTATAGATATTTATTTTGTTTTTGCCCCCCCCCCACCAGACGGCGCCAATGCAGTTCCTAATGCGATGTGCTCCACTCACTCCACTCACTTTTGTTGTTTTCGGAATTAAAAACGTAAAATTCAAAACTATAGAATGGTTACAGATTATACTAAACGTTTTTTCATGGCAATATCTTACAAAATAAAACATTTTATAGTTAGTTCAGTTTGAAAAATGACCAATTTTTTTTTGTTGTTTTTGTTTTTTCATTGACATTTCATGAAAAATTAATTTCGAATTTTTCAAACTGTCATAAAAAGTTTATTTTGAAAGATATCATCATTGAAAAAACTTTTAGCATTATCACCAACTATTCTCGTTTCTAAAACACTTTGAGATTTGTTTCGGAATGTTTTTTTTCTGAAAAACGTTTGCTTGAAAAATATAAATTTTCCCAAAACCGCGGTTGGACTGGGGAAGAAACCTATCGAACGTAAAAGCGCAACGTAATGGCGCCATCTGTTGAAATAAAAATAAATTAAATATCGATTCAGCCACCTTAATTTCGCTCTTCTGAAATACAAAATAATGAAGAGTTCGAAAATTACTGAATTCATAAATTCATCTGAATAAAGTGAATCCCACTTCAAAATCTTAAATGAGGGACATTTAAGGTCCTACCTGTCAAAACATCACCATTATTTTATATGCACACCCTGTAAAACGAATACATAATTCCTCATAGAAGAAAAGGGGCGAAGAAATTTTGAAATCTTAATAAAGTTATTACTAAAAAAAATATATGAACTGTTAGCAGGCCTATTATTTACGTATAAGAGGCGGAGTAAAAATGCACATCACTTAGAAAATTCACTTGTGGCTTTTTTTTTTATTCTGTTCAAAAAAAAAAATATAATACAATTTATAATATAATAATAAAGCCGACATTTTTATTTGGAGGGGAAAAAAGTGTTGTTTTTAGGCCTATCTCAAAAATATCGACCACACACAAAAACACCCTATTTTCTACTCTAATCACTTTCATTCTCTCTTCCTTCTCCTCCTCCTCCTTAAAAAAATCGAATAAAGGAATTTATTTAAGAATTTTCTTTAAAAAAAAATGGGGTTTGAGTTATGGCTGAGATACACAGTCAGACCATTGTTTCAATCAAACATCTGAAATATGATAATATAATAAGAAAGCCAACATTTTTATTTGGAATGTCCGAATGTATAATTGTATATATGGAAGAAAATCCAGCAAAGGGCTGAATTAGAAACCTACATAAAGCCAATGGGCTGGCATTTTTATATTAAAGGCCAATGGGCCTGGTAGGATTTGTGGGCCTGGTTGATCTTCGTGGGCTTGGTGGGCCTGGTGGGCTGGGCTGGGCTTAAAATTTTTACTCAATGTAGGTCTCTAGGCTGAATAGTAACATAGAAAAACTAATAATCAGAAAATCTTAGTGCTGTGCATGCAGAACTGCCTGTTTTCCTTTTGTAGTCTCCTTAAATTTAATTTAGTGTTCAGACAGTGTAATTTCATGATGAGGAAGAAGAACTTTTTTTTTCTAATAGAAAAAAATAAGCAAGTTTTAATTTTTGCAATTCCCCATTATGACTGTAACAACATGTTAATGAGTTGATTCTTAATCATTTTACGAGGTTAATGTCATTAGTACCAACACGTAATGAATCTTGTTTTTTTTTCTCTCTTTTTCTGCTTCAAAATCTCATTAAGATTAGTTTATAATAAAAAAATACATAATATTCTTTGAGGTTTTAATATTTTTAAAAATACATTATGAAGTTTGCTGTTGATGGTCAGATGCGTGTCATCATTTGACCTTTTTGTTGCGTGCGTGCCTTAACATAAAGCAAGGCCCTGAGGGAGAGGCTAGAAAAAAATCTGGGGGCGGGAAAACAGGTTAGATCAACATGTGGCTCGCGAGCCACATCAATAGAGTTCGTTTTAAGAAAAACGTTGGCCATCTTCTTTATAGCCAATAAAAAGTTTAGACAAAATTAATAAGTATACACGGAAAAAAAACGTTCATTTTTTTGTGCGTGTTTCAAAATGATCTGTTATTTCAGTTTGTTTGATGTCTTGACAACTTATTAAGCTGTAAACATATTTTTAATTGTCTTTGACGGACGTGTGGCGCCCCCTCTTCATTTGAAAATTTTAATTAAGTACCTTTTTTTAAAAAAACAAATTATAAAATAATATTGACTGGCAAAGTGGAAAGTTGGCTATTTTGTAAATTTACTAGTCAATGTGTTAACAACTTGTCAATTCAAAAGTCTCAAAATGCAGAAAAAATCCCAACTTAAAATCGAATTTGTCTAATTTAAGTAATTCTATTTATTTGACAGAAAAACTAAAGATGAAATTGTCATTTTCTGCCAGGCGGAATTTTCTTTTAATAGCCAATAGGCATGCATTCTTCAAACGGATTTTTAAACGGTCATTAAAATGTTTATTTTTAAGTTATATATCAAAATGAAATATCGTTTAAATGAAATTTTATTCAGCGTTTTCAGAAAAGCAAGACTAAGAAGAAACTGAAAAGTGTGTTATCAACATGAAAATACTATCAAAGGGATTCAGCTAAAATTCTAGTTTCTATCTTTCAAAATAAACTTTTTTTAGAAAAATATTAAGAAAAATCATCTGTTTAAATTTGAGTTATTTTTAAACTGCGATAAAAAAGCTTATTTTAAAACGTATATCAAACATTAAAATACCCTTAAAGTGATTGAGCTACCCTTCTAGTTTCTAAAAGGCGGAATTTTCTTTTATTAGCCAATAGGAATATGCATTCTTCAAACAGATTTCTTAAACGGACATTAAAATGTTTATTTTTAAATATATCAAAATGAAAAATTTAGATTTCATATTCTGCGTTTTCAGAAACGCAGTACTGAGAAGAAACTGAAAAGTGTCTTAGAAACTAGAATGGTAACTGAATCCCTTTTGATAATATTTTCATGTTGATATCTTTTTAAATGTTGGGTCATTTTTAAACTGTGATAAAAAGCTTATTTTAAAATATATCAACATGAAAATATCTTTAAGTGATTGCGCTACCCTTCTAGTTTTTTAAACCTATATATAGTTTCTTTTCATTTTTCACCTGATAGACAGAAAATAATCAAGAGTTCGAGAGGTGAAGTTTACACTTTAAAACCAGCTGTAAAACAAATTTTTTATTTGCTTTATTCCTGTAATACCTAATACACGACTGATAATTTAAATGCATTTTAATGATAAACGTGTTCTACAGAGCCCTGTGAAGGGCAAACAAACAATATGTCGAACTCAATTTATTCAGTTAATAATCTCAAAATATTGAGTTAATACTTAAATATAATATAGAAACTATTGATTGACAAAATATTGATTTAGTATTTCAATTTAAAATATTAATAATAAAGTCAATTTTTATTTGGTTCATGTCCTTAACTGGATTCCGTATAATTCACCTAAACACATTTAATTTGAATTCATTTAACTCATGTATGTACAAAGTATAACGTTGACATTATAGTTTATTATTTACTAGAAACAATAAAGTAAAGTGGGAGGTGGGGGTGGGGTGGATAAATGAGGTGGAATGAGAAAATAAAGTGGGAATGTTGTTGTTGACTTTTTTTTTTTACAAATTTTGTTGACATAACATATTGAAATGTCTAACAAATTTATAGTTAAGTGTGTTTAAAAGTTTTATTGTTGTCCAACATTGTTTTAAAGAGACGTCAACAAATGTTAAATGTATTTTACATTTTGCGGTCTTTAACACTTAAAAGATATAAATTATTGTAAAAAAAAACGCTTATATTTTTATGGTCAGTAATATTGGTTTCCATACTGACTGGAGGATTACGTTTAGATTTGTACTTTTACGCCTAAGAAGAAAAAAAAAACCCACGACTTTTTCTAGTCAAGAAGAATTTCTTATTTTCTTGTGGAAAAAAAAAAAACAGAATTACGTGGATTAAATATATTTTGTATCCGAATGGTGCAAGTAAAACGCCTATTATTTAAAAATGATTATTTTTAAAGTTGGGACGAATACTAAATTTTCTAGAATCCGAATCCGAAGCCTAAAAGGTTCTCGAATCCTTCATAAAAGAATCCTATATTATTCATTAAGAAGATACAAATAAATGAAATAATATTAAATATTAAATTATTAATAATAAAAAAACACAGTGTGGCACTCAGGGTCAGGCCACAAAGTGATCTATTGGTGATCCGGATATAACCGCAATAAAAATACCCTCTAATCAGTCACTTTATTTGCAAAAAGCACAATTCTTTTCGCCTTACTTATTAGTATATTTTGGGTATACTACAAGTCCGCCATTTTAAAAACATGTTGAAAAGGACAAACACTTTCAAAATTCAATAACTTTCTTAATTTTTTTAACCAATTTGTTTCCGTTTTTTTCTACAAAATAAACTTTGATATGTTGATAACAAGTATGTAAAATTTCAAAAGTGTTGTTTTATATATTTTCTGAAATATTTATCTTTAAAGAGAAGAACGCGTTTTATCCGCGCCATTTTGTTCCATAGTGTTGTTGAGAGCCATCAAGTGTGACAAATTGTTCTTTCAGTTGCGTCGTAAATTTCAATGTTATTTTTTTTACGCGCGCGGAATAAGAAAAACGAGTTATTTCTCTTGTATCTATTGAGGGTCTTTTTTCATCTCAAATTTAACGCCTCGAATTTTTTTTAAAAAAAGCGGATTTTGTTTTTGTTCTTCTTAGAACTGTGGTCATTTTGGTGGCCATTTTGTTAGGGTGCTCCTATAAGCCAAATCATATTTTGAGGTTGTATTCATTAATAACATTTAGAAATGGTTAGATAAATTAGACTCGACAGGGGGTCCTCTTTCGTTGAAAACCTTTTAGAAATACATAAATAAATACAGATGTATCTTGTGTGTGGTCATTGAGATAATAGTTTAGTTTTTGGTCACAGCGGGGCGCTGACGAATTCTTTCCTCAAGATTCATCACTGTTGGGGGGAGAAATTTTCGGGTTTCATGCTGTTTTTTTTTGTTTCTAAACATGATTTTCCATTGAAATCGTTAATTCTATATTCTCTTAAATTGTTTTTTATTGTTTTCATCTTTTAAAAAAACCCCCACTCGAATAATCCGGTGTGACGTCATTTTTAATTGTTAATTTTTTTTGCAATAAAATGACGAATTTCAAAATTAAAATGGTGAAAGTGCAAGGAGTTTTTATACCTTTTTTGGGGACATAAATTCAAGTATTTTGTTTATTTGAAGCTTATTTTAAAAGAAATTCAAAATATTTTTGAAACTAGTTACTAGAAGAGCAATGAAATTGATTGATAATTTTTTTGTGACAATATCTTTCAAAATGAACATTTTATTTAAAAGAAACATGAAAATATTGTATAATAGAAGGGTAAAAGAATTGATTAATAGTATGTTCATGGCAACATCTTTCAAAATTAACATTTTATTTAAAGGAACCATGAAAATCTTTTAAACTAGAAAGGTAAAGGAATTGATTGATAGTATATGTATGGCAACATCTTTCAAAATGAACTTTTTATAAAAAAAAAGACTCAAAAGATAATTGAAAAAAGTGAGTGGTAATTTTTACATGACATCATCTTTCAAAGTAAACTTTTTATGAAAAGAAACTTTCAAAATATTTTAAACTAGAAGACAAATTGATTTCCAGTATTTCCGTGACAAAATCTTTTAAAATACACATTTTATTAAAAAAACAAACAAATAAACTTAAATGATACTTCAGACTAGAAGAGCAAAACAATTAATTTATAGTATTTTTATGACAATATCTTTCAAAATGAACGTTTTATGACAAATAGTTGAAACTAGTACAGTAAAAGATGTGAACAATCACAATATCTTTCAAAATGAACATTTTATTTAAAAAAATATGAAAATATTTTAAACTAGAAAGGTAAAAGAATTGATTAATAGTGTTGTTTATGACAATATTTTTCAAAATGAACATTTTATTTAAAGGAAACATGAAAATATTGTATATTAGAAGGGTAACGGAATTAATTGATAGAATATGTATAGCAACATCTTTCAAAATGAACTTTTTATAAAAAAAGACTCAAAAGATAATTGAAAAAAGTGAGTGGTAATTTTTACATGAAATTATCTTTCAAAGTAAACTTTTTATGAAAAGAAACTTTCAAAATATTTTAAACTAGAAGACAAATCGAATTACAGTATTTTAGTGACACTTATCTTTTAAAATACACATTTTATACAAAAAAACAAATAAATGATACTTCAAACTAGAAGAGCAAAAGAATTAATTTATTGTATTTTTATGACAATATATCTTTCAAAATGAACGTTTTATGACAAATAGTTGAAACTAGTACAGTAAAATAAGTGAACAATGACAATATCTTTCAAAATGAACTTCTTATAAAAGCAAACTCAAAAGATATTTGAAACTAGAAAAGTTTAGGAATTAACCGATAGTAATTTATGACAGTGTATATCTTTCAAAATACACTTTTGATGACTAATTAGCAACTTTTCTTTTAAAGTAAAATTGTCACTTTCATTACAAAAAACTAGAATAGTAAATATTTAATATAAAAGGTATTTTTCCTGTTAAATTCTATAAACTTTTTAAAAGCCGTTTAAAAAAAAATCGAAAAATTGCATTTTATTTTTATGTAAAATATTACATTTTATAAAACCATCTTTTAAATTCTACTATTTTATTGTCCATATAAATTTCAAATAAATTGTATCTAAAAGAGAGTCTCTTTTTCTAACAATAATAATAATAATAAATGGTGGCATCTAAAACAATAGGCGGAAGAAGACATTTTTGTTATCTATTGTTGACAATCTTATATGTGTTCACTGACTGAAAGGAAGAGGAGGCATTTTCTAGTTTTTTGTCATCTTCAACAATCCCTGTTTATATATTGAGACGTTGAAAACCCTTCCTTACTTTACCCCCTTCATCCCCTCCCCTCATCATCATCATCATCAATCACTAACCCCCCTCCACCCCCAATACAAACACACGTGTTCTACTGCAATCATTCATTTATTGATGTGGTGGGTGGGATCATTGGGGGGCTGGGGGAGAAATCCATGGGGAGGTAGGGGAGAAATAAGGTTTTTTTCCCCCTTTCTACTTTTTTAGAAAACTGTATGTGTGTGGTGGGTCTATTTTATTCTCTACTATTTACAAAAAGTAAAAAAAAACCATTCATTTCGCAAATTTCTTAGTCAATGTGAAAAACCATCAATTTGGTTACATAGCTACACATTTATGAGGTGGCTGAATAGATATTTATTTTGTTTTTTGTCCCACCTGATGGCGCGCCACTTAAGTGACCAATTATGTTCTATAGGCCCACCCATATAAGTGCCTAAATTAATCAAATGCTAAGCTGATTAAGCTCAATTTAGCGCTTATTCAGTCGCATCAATATAAATTATAAATTCTCTCAAATACAACTAAATTGTTGATTTTACACTTTGCTCCTTAAAAAGAGAAGAGGGGGGCGGAGGGTCCCATAACCAAAAGAGATGGTGGTGGGTGTTCTAGTTTTGTTTCAAACTAAACGATTTCAATGATCACCGAATAAATGATTCTCACTTGGGATATATTTAAAGATTGACAAGGTAATTTATGATGTATATAGGTCTAAATGAGACGTTTTTAAAGGCGGGGGGGGGGGGGGGGTGGGCGGGCGTTTCTTTTGTGTCTTTTGGGACCGTTTTCAACGTTTAGTTCAAACAATGGGCCCTATATGTGTGTGTTCCCTATAAACCTAACTGAAATCAAATAAGAGACACAAACTAATCAATTGCAAATACAGAAGTGTCCCTTAGGTAAGAAACCCTATATTTCAGTTTTGAACAATTGAAATCACAGTAGATCTCGGAACCCTAGTTTAGGAATCAAAACGTACACCAGGTGGCGCTCGTAAAACATCTACCATTTTAAAAAATGAATTTCTCGAAAACTATAAATGTTACACATATAAAACTTAAGATGTTTTCTTAAAAAAAAACATATCAAACTGTAGTAGTTGTACAAAATCAAACAAATAAGTGAACAATCCATAAAAGTTATTGTATTACAAGAATTGACATTTAAAAATTACTTCTCTGAAAAAAACAATAAAATGGAAACGACATTTAGGCAGTGTGGGCAGAATGTCCCCATGTGGAATACAGTGATGTCATTCGCATTTGTGCTTAATACATAGTACACACCTAATAATTTAAATGTGTAATAATAAACGTGTTCTACAGAGTCCTGTGAAGGACAAACAAACAATATGTCGAATTCAATTTATTCAGTTAATAATCTCAAAATATTGAGTTAATACTTAAATATAATATAGAAACTATTGACAAAATATTGATTTAGTATTTCAATTTTAAATATTAATTTTAATATATTTTTAAAATATTAATAGTAAAGTCAATTTTTATTGTTCTTAACTGGATTCCGTATAATTCTCCTAAACACATTTAATTTGAATTCATTTAACGAGTCATGTTTGTACAAAGTATAAGGCTGGCATGTGGAAGGTGGTGACGTCATTTGCAATTGAACAGAATGCTGCCAGGTGTCGCGGGCACAATCTGACTTATTTTGACCTTTTGGACCAGGTTTTTGGGTGAAATTAAAAAAACTGATAGTTTTCGCCATGTCTACTCTTTTAATTTGACACCTTGATTGTTGCTGTGGACCTCGTAGTTGCTTCAAAAGTTCATGGTGTACTCTTGTCTTTACATATAGGGTTTTCAGAAGCAACAAGGAGAAATCGAAAGTGTGTTTAGAAACTAGAATGACGACTGGAAGTGATTGAGCTAACAGTCTAGTTTCTAAAACAATTTCAAGTTTCTCTTCATTTTGTGGCCGAGCCAAGAATAAAAATGGCGCCCTTTTAATTAGTAGACCTATTACCATTCTAGTTATTTTGCACCCTTATTTCCGCTATTTACAGCTCTGAAAATATCAAATGTTTTATCAGCGCCACCTTTTAGGTGCTTTGATAATAAACTGGAGAAGTTGTTTTCTGAAGAGTATATGGTAGAAAGAAAATAACATGTCAAATATGTATTATTAATTGGTTTATTTTAAATCCCATTGAGATTTTTTCTTAGGTGGACACCACCACCACCACCACCACCACCACCTCCAATCCCCCTTTGGATAGGAGAAAATAAAGATATATCTATATACTTCAGAGGTGGTCATCAAGAAATGTTGTATTAAAAGAGGGTGAAAAATGGGGAGAGAAAAAAAGATGGAGGTGGAGCAACCAAAAAAAAAATGTGGAGTTGATCTTTGCAAAAAAATGATGGTGTACAATGTAAATTGTATGTAAGCAAATTTGACGTTTTTCTATTCTTTGGTTAAATGCTCTTTTGTGTGGTTCACAAACTTAACAAAGTGAGCTTCAAGAAAAGGAAGAAGTCTTAAAAGCTAGATGGAGAAATGATAATATCATCTTGGGATGTTGAGGTGAAAAACTGTCAAAAAAAAAGAAACAGAACTAAACATGTTCTCATTTTTTAAAAAAAGTTGATATCTCCAGGGGAGGAGAGGCCTCACTTCCCACAATACACCTGACCACCCCTCTAGAAAGAAAAAAAAAATCCTTCTTCTAGTTTTTATCATAATGATCTTTTTTTTTCACTAGTTGTTGACAAATGTTTTGATGATGACCTCACTTATAATGAGATGTAGTTCTGGTTTCATTTTTTTTTTTCTCTTACAGGTAGAAAGTTGCTTCCAAAATAAGCAAAATGTCATCCTTCTGAATAATAAGTTGCTATTCAATTAATTTTCAATTTTTTTTATAATAAAAGGTGGGGTCATACTACTCAACAGATTGTATTCAAATGCAACAATAAAATAATTATGTACGTGTCACATAGGATGTTCTTCTAGGTGTTGCAACTAAGGGTTGAAACACACATGCCACACTTTTGGTGTGTCGATTTTAAGTGTAAAAAAGAAGTCTGGTTGTCGCCGAAACCGACCACTTTGTATCTTTCAATAAAGAATACAGTGCAACCACAGCCCAACCCACTGCAACTTTATTTTACAGTAAGTTGAAATCGCCACTAAAAGTGGTCTAGATCTATGTGCCAAGGGACTAAAACTGGTGTAAAACAACTGAAGAAATTGTTCTCAAATTGTGGTGCAACACCATACAACACCACTTGCAACAGGTTTGTGTGTCTCATAAACAATAGGACAGAATTCCATTTTCAGTTGCGTGGATGTTGTTGCATCACACTACAAGTTGTCGAGTAGTGTGTACATTTTAAGGTTGCAAGTCACATGTTGTGCAGCATTATGCCTATGCTACAATTTGTTAGTGCGCCCATTTACAGGCTGAACATTACAGTTTGTGCAGAATTGTACTGCAATTTGTTGAGAAGTGCAAACATTTTTAGATTGTGCAGAACAGTTTATACAGCAATGTACTACAATTTGTTGAGTAGTGTGTATATTTTCAAGTTACACACTACAGATTGTAAAGCACTGCACTACAATTTGTTGAGTAGTGTGTATATTTTGATGTTGCACACTACAGATTGTAAAGCAATGTACTACAATTTGTTGAGTAGTGTGTATATTTTCAAGTTGCACACTACAGCTTGTGCAGCATTGTACTACAATACTATAACAAGTGTTAGTGTATGCATTTTCAGGTTGCAAATACTGCATAGGTTGTGCAACTTTGCACAACCATTTGTTGAGTAGTGTGACCCTCGATTTAAAATACAAAAATGATTGTTATTGTAAAATGTGGAGTCATCCTCGGAACTCCCACAATTCGGCCAATGACGTTGCTAACTTTTACTAATAAATAGGGAGGGAGAAAGTGGGTCTTTTAGACGGTGAACTTGTTAAATATTCTCACATTTTGCGCCATCAATTGTATTTATAACCTACGTAAATTATTTGATCCAATTTGGCTTTTTTAAAAAAAAAAACCGTCAGTAATGGAATAATGAGTTAGGGTCAGTAGGTCAAAACAGGTAATTGCAGTTGCCCGTGGCAACTTAGGTAGAGAAGGAGGAGAAAAATGAAGCCGGTGAAGGTTTGAGGGAAAGATTCTAATATACTATTATATACAGTAGATAGAGTGAAAGAATGAAAAATGTGGACTTAACAAGAGATTTTTAGATTTGCACGTTGTTTTGACAGAGATTTATTACTGTGGTTTTAGCCTCGCCAATAGATGGCGCTCGAGGAATATGAGAATTTAAAATTTTCCAAGTACCTATTTTGTACATAATTCCCATAATGATGAAGGAGGATAATTAGAATTAATTGGAGTTTCATAACCAAGATTAAACTCAACTGTTTTCAAAACTAGAAGTTGTAATTTAGTGTGTTTTTATTTGGAAACATTTAACAGTATTTAAATGATGGTGCGTCACTTGTTGCAGTTAATTTTACCATGTTTATTTTCCAGTTTTAGAATTTACTGAGATTAATTTAATCTTCTTTCTTTCAAATTAGAAAACTTAACGTGGTTAATTTAACCATATTTGTTTATGCTAGAAAGTCTATTGTGGTTAATTTAACCATATTTATTTGTGCTAAAAAGTTCATTGTGGTTAATTTAACCATATTTATTTCTGCTAAAAAGTTCATTGTGGTTAATTTAACCATATTTATTTCTGCTAAAAAGTTTATTGTGGTTAATTTGACTGCTTTTGTTTCCATTTAGAAATTTACTAAGATTTATTTAGCCACCTTTCTATTTACTTAAAAACATATTGTGGTTAACACTTGTTTCCATTTTGAAATTGTTTTAAAGACTGAGATAGTAAATAAATAATTAAGAAGATATTTATTTTGGTATTTTATAAAATTAACTTTTAAATTTCAATTTCATATTTTCCAATTTAGAATTTATTTATTTTAAGCATGAATTCATTATCAAACTGGCATAAAAAGTCATCAAAGTTTATGCGACTCAGTTACTCTTCTAGTTTCTAAAACACTTTCAATTTTTTTAGGATTACATGGGAGTTGAAAGTTTTTAAAGCTTTGAAAAAGCTCTCCATTGTGTTATGAACTATGAAGATTTATTATCCATCAAGGGAGCAGCAAGTGATTTTGCCGCAATATGTGACATGATTGTAGGTTAGGAAATGATGGCGTAATTGCTGCTCATTTTGGTTCATCGTTTTTCACACTCTCACCGCCTGGAGCGCCACATTCAAATCTTCACTTTTCATACATGTAATCAAATGGACAAACTAAAAATGCTAAAGCGCGCCACTTGCACATAATAAAACATTCCAAACAGTCATTCTAGAATGCTTCAATTACTATAATTGCTTGATGAAAATATCACTGGAGGCGCGTTTGAAAATTACTGGCTAACTTTGTTTGAAAAAGACTGTAAGACTCTTTGAAGTAAATTAAAACAGCTAAAACAAGCATGCAATAGGCAAAAGTGATTATAATTGTACATTTAGGTCTCATGTGCTTTATATTTAGCACATTGCATAGTGCACCATTTTTAAAAATTAACTGTAGTTAATAGTTATTGTAGGCAATTAAGGCTTAAGTTATTTTTTGTGGTATTGTGTTTCCATTTTTAGACACCTAAAAGTGGTTAATGAAGTTGTGTTTAATTCATTAAATTATACTTAAATCATGAAATTAATTTAACCACCTTTTTACTAGAAAACTTACTATGGTTAATTTTTTACTATAGAATGTTTATTGTGTGTTAATTTAACCACATTTGTTGACAATAGAAAATGTTTACAATGGAAACAAATATAGTTAATTAACAACAGTAAAGTTCACTGTGGGAAATTTAACCAACCTTTTTTTTATTACAAACCTTATACTGTGTTTAATCTAACCACGTTTTTATTATAAAACTTACTGTGGTTAATTTAACCCCATTTATTTCTATTTTGAAATTTACTGAGGTTAATTTAAACACATTTGTTTCCACTAAAATATTTACTGTGGTTAACCACATTTCTTTCCATTTTAAAATTTATTGTGGTTAATTTAACTATGTTTAAATTTTAAAGTTTACTATTTTTCACACTGCAATTAATTTGATTTTACAATTTAAATGAGGTATACCTCATTTAAATTGTAAAATCAAACTATATGGAAAAAACAACAAAAAACAATTGCAATGTTAACAGTGCTGCTGCTGCTGTTCAAAACTGGCAGCAAAAACAATGCTACCAATCGCCCTGCAATTTAGGTCGGAGTTTTCAAATGCAACTATAGAGATTTGTGTTCATTTGATGGAATGTTCAAGAGTATTGCATTTTTTTTTCTCTCTCTCTGACTTGAAATTTGCCGACTATAATAATATATAAAAATGTGTTAGTTTGCAAATGTAATTTGGCAGCTGGGTGTTCATTTGAAAACAGCTGTTAAGAATCACAGAATGAATATTTTTCTTAAGTATACAGTACATAGAAATCACATTAAGTAAGAAAGATCGAGTTAATTAAGTTTGATGTTCTGAAAATGGGAATGGAATTGGTAGGAGGAGGAGGAGGATGATGATGAGAAATATTTCGCACATGATTACATACGTCATAATTAATAATTATCTTTCAAGTGTAGAGATTGAAGGTTAGAAGGGGGAAATGGGTGTGGAGGAGGAACCGCAGAATAAATTGAATGGTCATGGCTCTTCTTCTTCTCACTCTCTCTCTCTCTCTCTTTCATTTTCTAAGTGCATTTTAAATGGATAAGAACCCCCCCCCCCCAATTTAAAATGCACTTATAAAAGAAAATTGTCAGTTATTTTAAATATACAGTATGTCTCAGAACCAACGCCCCAATCTTCTATTACTTTAATACCTAATACACACCTGATAATTTAAATGCATTTAAATAATGAACGTGTTCTACAGAGCCCTGTAAAGGGCAAACAAACAATATGCCGAATCCAATTTATTCAGTTAATAATCAGAAAAATATTGAGTTAATACTTAAATATAATTAGATAAACTATTGACAAAATATTGATTTAGTATTTCAATTTTAAAATATTAATAATAAAGTCAATTTTTATTTGGTTCATATGTCCTTAACTGGATTCCGTATAATTCACCTAAATACATTTAACTTGAATGTATTTAGCTTAAGTACAGACAAGATATAAAGAGTGACGTAGCTAAATCGTTTAAAATGAAATATCTCAGAAATTACCATGTCCATGCATGTAGACATCGTTAAAAATAAACTTTTCATCACAGAATGAATTGCAGATTGAAGTGTCTTATACCTTGTACACACATGAGTTAAATGAATTCAAATTAAATGTTTTGGTGAATTATACGGAATCCAGTTAAGGACATGAACCAAATAAAAATTGACTTTATTATTAATATTTTAAATTGAAATACTAAATCAATATTTTGTCAATTATTTATAAATTATATTTAAGTATTAACTCAATATTTTGAGATTATTAACCGAATAAATTGAATTCGACATATTGTTTGTTGGTCCTTCACGGGGCTCTGTAGAACACGTTTATTATTTAAATGCATTTAAATTATTAGGTGTGTACTAGGTATTATTAGAGACTAGAATAGCGAATGAATCATGTCGACATTTTAAAAAATAAACTTTTTTTTTCAATTGTTCCCCTTAATTTGCATATTTTTGCAATGACCATTAAATATAAAAAAACAATGGAATTATTAAACATTCCAAATTTTCTAATTTGTCTATCAAAATCGCAAAGCGAATAAATTATTCTGAAATTATAAAACATTTGTATTCCATTAAAATTAATGTCTCAATCTACAAATTAAGAAAAACCTTGAAAAAAAGTTCTATTCTTATTAAACAAATTTTTATTACATTTATTAATGAAATAAGATCTAATTTAATGTAGTCCATTTTGAAATATCTCAATTGTTTTATTATCTACAATTTGAAACATATACGAAGGGGGATAATTAAAACAATAATATAATATTATTAATATCATTATTACGTGTAGATAAAAACCAAAGATTCATTTTTAATAGAAGAAATGAGAGATTAAATTCTTATTATGAGGACAATTTACAAGGACATTTTTCTATCTCTCTCTCTCTCTCTCTCTCTCTCTCTCTCTCTCTCTCTCTCTCTCTCTCTCTCTCTTCATTCTTTCAGTTTTTTTTAATTTCCAACTGCTAATTTCTTTTTTATCAAAATGAAATCTAAAATAATTTCATGACTAATGAAAGTAAAACATTTAAATGGCAGCTTATTAAAGATTATGAATTTCATTCTTCAAATTAAATGAAAAAACACATCTGTGAGATTGTTACTAAAATAATATAAAAGGGTTGTGTGGTCCTTTGCTTTAAAATTATCACAGGTAAAATGGACATTTGTCCCAAAAGACATTTACACTAAATCCATTTTTGTCCTATTGCCAATTGCCCTAAATTTATTTGCCCTAAAGGGATGATTGCAATAAATGGATGATTGCCCTAAAGAGATGATTGCTCTAAAGAGTTGACTGCCCTAAACCCAATTGCCCTAAAGACACTTGCCTTAAATACATTTGCCCTAAAGAGACACTTGCCTTAAATACATTTGCCCTAAAAAGTAATTTTCCCTAAAACTACTTGTCCTAAAGGGACATTTTTGCCCTAAAACCACGTGCTTTTCAAGTTTTTCATAATTTTATTCCTGAAAGACAAATTAACAATCAAAAGAGTTTGATAGGCAATTTACACTTTATAACCATCTTAAGGCCTTGTTTCCAATGAGGTGAAAATTTGAACGATTTGAAGATTTCAACTGGTGAAAAATAGAACACACGTGGTCTTTGCCCATTAAAGTGAATGGGCGCAGGTCACGTGTGTTCTATTGCTCATAAGTTGGAATTTTCAAAAAGTTGAAATTTTCACAAAAAGTTGTAATTTTCACAAAAAGTTGAAATTTTCACAAAAAGTTGTAATTTTCACAAAATGTTGAAATTTTCAAAAAGTTGAAATTTTCAAAAAGTTGAAATTTTCAAAATGTTCAAATTTTAAAAAAGTTCAAATTTTCACCTCAATGGAAACAAGGTCTAAGGTTACAAAAAAAAATCTCAAAAGTTGTGTCTTACAACTGATGAAATACAACTCTGGGGTTATTTTGTATTTTGAAGGCGACATAAGAAAAAAAAAAAAAAACTTGAAACTTTTTTTTAAAAACTAGAAGAGTAAAATGAATCACAATCTTTAAGAGCTGCATCTTCTCTGAAAATAAACTTTTAATAGCAATTTCTAATTTTTTAAATTCTTCATTTTCATTTTTCACTTCAGATTGGAACAAATTGACAACCGATTTTTAAAAAATTTCGAAGGCTCAATGAGTCTTATTACACGGCACTACAGCCCAATAGAAGTGTCAATATATATCCTCCTACGGAGGCTCCTTACCATGTTATTTTGAATTGTCTTGTGATGTGATATCTCATAGGAGACTATAGTCTAATTATATCGACACTTCTATCGGGATAAGTAGTGCCGTGTAATAAGCCTCATTGTGTATTTTTTTTTATAATGGCGTTCATTTTATTCTACACAATAGTTAAATATACAATGTAAACGAATAGGAACCGTGAGAAATATTTTTCAAATTCAAATATTTATAAATTACTAAACAACAACATAGCAAAAAAAAATAATAATTTACTTAAATTTATAATTTTGTTGACACAATTTCATTTAAATTCTGACATTTCAATCAACACAAAGAATATGCTTATATTATTATCATCATCATCTATTAAATGTCTTTAATATGTGTGACGTAATTATGTCAAGGAGCGTGTAATAAAAAAAAAGATCCATATTAAACACAGAGGCTATATAATGGAGGGGGTAAGAAAGAGGGGATTGGGGTCGGAATGTTTGTTTTATGGAGACCCAATGTTAGTTTTGCATAAGTGAACATGGTCCCAGGCCATTTGCCACACATATAAATTATATAAAAGGTTATATAAGTGTCAAACCATTAAGTGATAGAGAAAACTGCTAATCAGATATTGTTGCTATTTGACTATACTGAAACCCATTGTGCACAAGCTTCATGAGAAAATAGGTGAACAAAATTTTTGTTAAATTTTGCTTTGTTTTATATTTCAAATTACTTATTTAACGTGGCTGAATAAATATTTATTTTGTTTTTCGTCCCACCGGATGGCGCCACTGCAGAGGCTTCTACTATGCTCCGTGGATGTTTTTTGTAAAATTTGGATGCAGGTAAACGTCAACGTTTTTTTTAAACAAAATTGTGACAAAATTCAAATTGTTTTCAAAACTAGAATGGTAAAAGATGATAAAAGTTTTTTTTTTATTGAAAATATCTTTTAAAATAAACAATTTTATGGTTCAGTTTGAAAATGACAGTTCCGTTGAGATTTCTTGAAAAGCTAATTTCGCCTATTTCAAACCGACATGAAAAGCTTATTTTCAAAGATATCAATCATTTAAAAAAACTTTTAGCATTATCGCCAACTATTCTAGTTTCTAAAACTGAAAAATGTTCGCTTGAAAAATATAAATTTTCTCAAAACCGTGAGTGGATATAGTGGAGACCTCAGGACTACAGAACATAGGCCTAATAGTCACTGCAGCTTTGCCATCTGGGAGGGGGAGGGGGGGGATGAAAACAAAACAAATAACTATTCAACCACCTTAAAGTATTGACAAACAATCGACAATATAGAGAAACTATATTTGAAAGAAATTAAAAATTATTCTACATCCTTATGTCATTGTTTTTAAATATAATTAAATTTTCCAATTTATATTTTGACCAATTTTTTTATTATGTTTAAATTTTTCCGGTAATACCTATTACACACCTGATAACTTAAATGCATTTAAATAATAAATGTGTTCTACAGAGCCCCGTGAAGGACAAACAAACAATATGTCGAATTCAATTTATTCAGTTAATAATCTGAAAATATTGAGTTAATACTTTAATATAATTAGATACATTATTGACATTAAAATATTGATTTAGTATTTCAATTTTAAAATATTAATAATTAAAGTCAATTTTTATTTGGTGTTCATGTCCTTAACTGGATTCCGTATAATTCACCTAAACACATTTAATTTGAAGAATTCATTTAACTCATGTGTGTACAAGGTACTACATAATTATTCCGATTATTTTCCATTTATTTAAAATTTTCCGATATGCAATTAAAACGAAACGTCTGGTCATGGAGGCTAACAGTGACACAAATAGCAGAAAATACGTGAATAGCAGGATTATCCACCACACACACCACTTTTTACTAAAAGTGGTGTGACGAGAATCTTTAGTGGTGACGTTTGTCGTCACGGAAAGTCAGTTGCACGCGTCAAAGTGTACTTATAGCTTTCACAGTGCGTTTGTTTCTATTTAAACAAAACAAAAAAAAAGGCGGCCATATTTGAAATAGGATCGCATCATTGAGCTGCTGCTGTGTATGGGGCACATGCATACAATGGTGCAAATATAGGTCTATAAGTGTTGATTGTGACACAGTGTCACAGTGTGTGACTCAACTATATATATATATATACACGCATGCAATTTATTTTCAGGCTGCCTGAATTGAATGTAATCTGTCTCAAATGATGGATGTTTAATGGCTGACAGCGGCCGCACCATACATGTCCATATTATATATACCCCCCCCCCCTATAATGTAGACCTACAATAAATATAGTTATTTCATGCTGAGAACCCATTACAAATCGACACCTAATATGGTAATGGGTATTTATCTATTATAACTTATAAGGGAGGAGGGTCCTTCGATTTATTTGATCACTTTTTAACAATAATCGATTTGGCAATTTTAGAATGACATCCCTTCATCTATCTATAAGCAATGGTTACCAAACTGTTTTTGTTGCTCGTGGCACAGTTATTTTACAGGCAGTTAGACATCGGAGAGAACTTCAGTTGGCTCCACCCTTGTTATGACGAACGCAACTTCTAATTGGTTGGTTATGTAGTCTGACGTCACATGCTCCGCCCTTTTCAACGTCCAAACCACACAGCAAACCAATTAGAAGTTGCTAGGAGTTGCGGACCCAACTGAAGTTCTCCCCGATTTCTAACTGCCTGTCAGTATTTTTGCCTGGAGAAATCGCAGCGCACCTTTTGGCGAAATCTCGAGTCTCGACCAAGGACACCTGCAGGATCGATTCATAGAGAGCAAAGTGGAGGGGAGAATGTCAAGCAAGGAATCATTGGACAGACAAACCGTAGTATCCGGAGACTTGGAGCACTCGACTTCGAGTCATCTTTATAATGCTTGATAGTCTTTAGGTTAGGTTGTTAGGTTACACAATAGATGGCGCTGCGAAATGTATGAAGACGACTTCAAGCCGCCTAATGACGGTCAGACAAATTGCCTCAAATACAGGTGGCGCTGATCAAGCGCAAAATTGAATAAGCGCCAAATTGAACAAGCGCCAAATTGAACAAACGCCAAATTGAACAAACGCCAATCTGAATAAAAGCCAAATGGAACAAACGCCAAACTGAACAAGCGCCAAACTGAATAACTGCCAAAATGTGATAAACACATTGTTAGGTTAGGTTTGGTTAGGTTAGGTTTGGTTTGGTTAGGTTAGGTGTAAATCTGCACAGTCTGACGTGTATAAAAGCTCACAATATTTGGACCATCAGAATTTACAAAAAACCTGAATAACCGCCAAACTGAATAAGCGCCAAATGGAAGAAACGCCAAACTGAATAAAAGCCAAAAATTTGGCGGTTATTCAGTTTGGCGTTTGTTCAATTTGGCGCTTATTCAGTCGCCCCCCAAAAACATCCAGGGTTGGTCACACATTTATTTTGGCTAAGATTCGGACTCTTTCTTCTTTTTTCCTTGGACAACATTGCGCACAGAGCGGGGTTAGTCATTAAGTGTTGAGTCGAATTTGGCAAAATGTGGTTTAAGACAGGCTGCCTTGCCTGGCACACAACACCCATGCCTCGACAGGGATTCGAACTCAGAACCATTATATATATAGCACCACAAGCGGAGGCTACTTCCACTCAACCACTGGGGCGTCCCACTGCCTGACATCAACTCTGCAATGACAGGGAAATTATCAAAGATAAACACAACAAACATGCCTCGACAGGGATTCGAACCCGAGACCCCTATAGCACCAGAAGCAGAGGTTATCTCCACTCAGCTACTGGGACGTCGGCTTGCTTTGGTTTTGGACTAAATACCAATTTTCTTGACTAATTTATCCAGTGTGAAAATGCGCTGTAAATTAAAATTCAATGGAAGTTCAGTAGTATTTGGTTCTGTTCGAAACTTTCAGATACGCAAATCTTTCTATTTCAGCAAGCGTAGCGAGGGAGACATTTTTTTTAGAAATATTTCTCTTATAACTACAGGCAAACGAAGCGAGCCAATAAACAGCAAAATTTTCTTTGATATTTTTTCTAGATTTATATATTAAAATAACAAGTTTGGCTTTTGAAAAGGGAGCAAAAGTGCCCGCCTTGCCAGTGTTTCCGGGCGCTTAAGCTTATGGCACAGTAGTATGCCAGATCACACCCTTTGGAAATAGCTGCTCCATAAGAATAATGCAAATTACATTATAGGACTTTGCCACCTAGCGGTGAAATCTTGCATCATCATCTTCTCATGATGTCCTTCAATACAAAAGACTAAGCATTTGAATTTAAACCTGAACCCTCTATGTATAATTCCAAAATAAAGTATTATATATATAATATCCCAGGTCTGTGTGGCTGTCTAGCTATCTATCTGTCTGTCCGAAGTAACCCTGTACAATCATTGAAGCACATCGGAATTTATATAAATTTAAATAAATGAAGAAATGAACAGTTTTTTCTCTCAAGGTCAATTATATGTTGAACTCTTCCCATCCAAGAACCCCATGATATGAAATTGGAGAGGGGAAAAAGTTGGAAAGTGTAGAAGGGGGTGGAGAGAAACGTGCAGGAGGGAAAAAGTGGGAGGGGGTGACTGAAATTGAAATGAAATGAGTAAAAAAGAAAAAAAAGAAAAAACGAAGCGCATGCGCACACTATGTTTTAATATAGTATCAATCAACAAAGGTTTTTCTATATTTTAAATCCTGTTTAGAGAGTTCAAGTTTAAGTTTAAGCACTGAGGTTATTTTTTGGTTAGGCCTAGTCGCTCTTGACTGAGTAGCATAAATGTATCACATGATATCGATACATCGATGCTCACATAAGCTAGTAAGAACATAATCGCAATACTGTTATCGCATTAATTATTGAACGATTAGGACTACTGTATTTAATTTACAAATAAGCTTAATTAATATTGATGTTTGTAATTATCAGTGATGAAACTGATGATAAAGTGGTCGAATCGATTAAGGTGATCCGGATCGATCGTATTATTCGTAATATAATACTTAAGATATGTTTTGTCAAGAACAGACACTTGGCGCGCTGCATAATGAAGCACCAACAGCGCCCTCATTGGCGTGACCACTCAGTTTATAATTGTGCCAATAAAAAATTGGCACATTTTTTCCAGATGTAATTCAAATTTATTAAGCATAATTATTATTGTCAATAATCTCCTATTTTTCAAATAAAAATTCAGTTTTTATTAATAACTGAACAAAAAAATACATATTGATGGAAAATCATCAGATTCAAAATGTTGCTTATATTGAACTGATTTATCAGGTTATATAATAATATACATAAACATACAAAAGGGGAGAGGAACTTATCGGATAATCAGTTGATAAATCGTTAATAAAGATCTTAATTATTCAAGTCTTTATAAATTTTACCGGCTTTTTTGGGAGGAGGAGGGGGAGATCTGGTTGGGCTGACATTTTTTTTGTTCGTTAATATTGGCACGCACAACAACACACACAATGTATCAATTTTATCTGAACGCTGGGATTCTCATTATCTCGGTTTCATGTGGTGCCAGTTTCCATTCAAACCCATATATAACATTGTACAGAACACAACAATTGGTCTGCTTATAGTATATAATAATAATAATAATAATAATAATAATAATAATAATAATAGGCCTATATGAGAAGAATAATGCTTCAAGGTTTGTCAACTTTTTTTTTGGGCTGAAAACCCATATCTTTGACGCCCTTCCCCTGTAGATTTTTCTAAAAGACCCTTTTTTTCAGATCAGATAAATTTGGTGCCTCCATTTTGTCAGTTTTTTTCTTTCTACTAGTGATACTCTATGAAATAATGTTATACAAGAGGGCTGAGGAGGAAATTATGGAACTTTCTCCAAACAATTGTTTGAATATCCAGAAAAAAATTTATGACATACAAATATTTGAATTCAATGTTTGAAATTAATTATGCTAAAAAAAATATAGATTTTCTATTAAGAGGCTACCGCGCAAAATTACTTCGAAAAATCTCCACAAAGAGAGCGCTAGCATCGTTTTTCTATTGAGCACATAGACGCAATGTTAAAGAAAATACCGTTAATTTTTAAAATACACAGCAGTCGCGGCGGCAATATGTTTATTTTTCATATTTAAAGTTGTCCAATTTTGATGGTTCAAAGTGCAATGTGCACCTTTAAATATATGCAGATCGAGTGATAGAATGATAAAAATTTCGTACGTGTTTTACTATTTTTAAAAAAATATTTCAAAATCGCGAATTTTTAACTTTTATGTTAAACTAAATTGAGTACGCGCGCTCGTAAGCAAAAAAACATCCATTAAAATCCTCGTACAAATACCTAAAAATAATTTTAAAAAACCAGAAAAAATTCAGCACGTGCGCCAATGTGTTGGCTTCACTGTGGTTTTTAAAATTATTTTTACGTATTTTTACGGGCTATTAAAATATGGATGTTTTTTTCTCATTTGGGCGTACTCAATGGAGTTTAACATAAGAGTTAGAAATTCACGATTTTGAAATAGGTTTTTAAAAATGGAACCGCACTTACCAATTTTTTGTCATTCTATCACTCGATCAGCATATATTTAAAGTGCACATTGCACTTTGAATCATTAAAATTGGACAACTTTAAATATGAAAAATAAACATATTGCTGCCGCGACTGTGTATTTTAAAATTACGATTTTTTCTTTAACATCGGGTCTATGGGTTCAATAGAAAAACGACGCTAGCGCTCTTTGTGGAGATTTTTCGAAGTAATTTTGCGATGTAGCCTCTTGAAAACAAACCGGGTCTGAAGAGTTATACTCTCGAAATTTTTTTGAAAATAACATTTTTCTGTAAAACATTTAAAAAGAAATACAATTTTGAATATTTTATTAGAATTTACATGATTTTTTTTCAGTTAAGTTGGCTGAATAGATATTTATTTTGTGTTTTTGTCTCCCCGGATGGCGTCACTGCAGTTGACTATTATGTTCTATATGAGGTTTCTTCCCATCACCTGCTCATTTGAAAAAAAAAATTACATTTTTCAAGTTTTTAGAAACTAGAAAGGTAGCTCAATCACTTAAAGCTGTATTTTTTCATATAGGTTTCTTTCAAAATAAACTTTTTATAGACAACAATTTAATTTAAGAGCTTATTTTCATGTTATATATTTTTCAAAATAAGCTTTTGATGTCAGAAGATCAAAATTAAGAGAAACTAGAAAGTGTTTTAGAAAACTAGAAGTGTATACCTCAATCTCTTAAGATATATAATTTCAAAATTAATTTTTTATTAGTTTGAAAATAACTCAACTTTAAGCAGACACTGTTTTTTTTTTAAATTTTTTGTCTACAAAAGTTTATTTTGAAAGATATCAATTAAACATAAAAAAATAACCTCTTAAGTGATTGACCTGCTCTTCTAGTTTCTAAAACAGTTTCTAGTTTTTTCTTTCTTAATTTTGCTCTCTTAAAAAATCAGCTGTTCTTATTGAAAATTGTCCATTTTATATTATCAAATTTCCGGTTTTTTAAGCAATTTTCTCAAATTTTAGCTATATTGTATTGTATTCTCAAAAGAATATATCGAAGTTTACTTTCTCTCTGACCTGAAAAACCATTTATTTATTCAACATGACGCCGCTTTCATTTCCGCGTAGAATTTTTATTTTAGACGGCCATTTTCGTTTGAAACTTCCGTCTGTCAACTTCTATGACCCCCCCCCCCTTCTTCTCCTCCTTACTATATTACACATTACTATAATAACACGTGTCATTGTGAAACACCATAATATAAAATGGCTTTAAGGTTTTTTCTAATCAGATTTGTGAATATTGTCGTTTGCCAGAATTAGCTTATATATTATTATTATTGAAGATAAAAAAGGATAGCCCCCCCCCCCCCAAAAAAAAAAGAATAGTGGTCATTTATGAAGTGCAACACCATTATATTAGATACTAGAATGTCCATTTCGTTATGTATATTTATGCCAAGGGTCTCTCTCTACTACAAACACAAACTTATCAATGTGTTTTGGGTCCTTTTTATCAACAAAGTTGATCTTGCAAACTAACTCAGTGAATGAATGAAATCTATCTCTCTCCCTCTTTTATCCCCCTTCATTTTTTAGGTCCCTTTTTCACATCTAATCAAAAGAAGGCCCCTCTAGTTTCCTCTCTTTTAAAACACCCCCCTCTCTCTGTCTCTAGACTCTAAACACCCTTTCTTCTCTCCATCCAAACCCCTTGTTTCTAATAATAATAATATAAATCATCCAGTTTCTGAAAAAAAAAGCCTCTCTGAAAGTCGCCCAAATTCAATATAGTTTATTATTCAGACATATACACAACATTTATAGTTTTTAGGGCTCAGATTATTATGGACCATATTGTTCAAGTTTATTAAGAGGATTATGCATGTATTTCATAGATCAAGTTGCTATTGTAGAGAGGGTTTTTTTTGGGGGGGGGGGGAGATAAGCGTATTGAATAGAGGTCGGCAACCTTTTTCTTCAAAACGGGAGCCATTTTCTTTTTTTGTTGTTGTTAAAAAAAATGAAATTTTCAAATTTTCAAATTTTCAAAATGCAAAATAATTATAAAAAATCTTTATACACAAATAGGTTTATACCTATTTGTGTTTGCTGTTCTCCTATAGGTATTTAGGAAAGACATTTGTGACAGTAATTATCAGCATGTATGATTAATCAGGGGTTAATTTTGAGAGCCTTGTGTAAAAAAAAATCAAAATGGCGCCGCCGCCTCAACTTGAATTACATTTTTAAAGCAAAAAAGGCGTTTTTTTTTCAATAAAAAAAAATCGCTACTAAAGAGAGGCTAGAGTTTTCGTATATTTAAGGCCAGCTACACACACAGACCACTTTGTGGCACCACATATAGTGGTCGTTTTTTAGCAAAACAATAGGTCTACATAGGAATGTCTATACGAGCTACTGATACCGTTTTCTTTTGCACCACAGTGGCCATAAGTGGTTGTGACTCACCATAAGTGGCGACCACCGGCACTTACAACAAGGCATTGTTTTCAATGATGGTCCACGTGAAGCAAGTCTTGGTTCGAGTGATGTAGGCCTATTTAATTAAAAAAAGTAATTTATAATTAATTCACCTTAATTATTTTGCTTAATGAAAGAAATAACTAAATATATTTAAATCCTTTTGAAAGAAATTTTCATTTCATACTTTTTTAACTGCAAATTATTAAATCTTTGAGGTCCTTTGACATGTTGCCCCCCTTCCTGAGCAGTTGTCCCAGTTTGTCCTTATGTAAATTAGCCCACAAATGCAGTAATTAAAAGATTACATTTCGAATTTTATTTCAGTATTCAATTAAACAAAATAAATTAGAATTATATTTGAAATTGCGTTAATATGTGATTATTTTTATTATGTTATATATGCTGTTAAGGAGAACTATAAGAAGGGCCGAATATGGCTCCAGGGTCAGAGGTTACCGAACCCTAAATTTTGTAGTATTAGTAAGACTAGAAGGGACAATTTTCAGATTATTCATTTTGAGTTCGGTTAAGATTAAACCGTTTCAAATGATACAGTGATAAGTGAATGTGATAAAAATTGCTTGTAAAATCAAAAGGTAACTGGGGGGGGGGGAAGAATAGGAGGGAGGAAATAGGGGAAAATAGGAAAGGGGGGAAAATAGAGGGAAGTGTGAATTGGTAACAAAAGCATATTAAGTATTTTCGATTATATGGATAGATTATATTTCAATATACGATTAATAATAAGCATTGATTTTTAGGTTGTAAAATAGTTCATTTTGTGTCATCATTACAACTTGTTTTGAAATTTGTGAAAATTCCAAATAATAATTTTTATTCGTAAAGAAATCACATTGCAATTTGAGTTTATCAAATATGTTAAATTAAAACTGAATATGTCACAACATATTTAAATACAAAAATATCATAAAAATGCCATTAAAATATCATAAAATATAATATTTTTTACAACTGAAATTCTGAAAATGAACAATCAATTTTTTTAAATTTAAAAAAGCTGAAATTGAAACGTTTTGGTCACCTTTTTTTTAAAGATAAATTGAGAAATATTCTCGATAAAACTAAATATTTTACAAAATATGCAAATCTCCATAGTAGGCCTATGTTGACATCAGCTCATAAATTGTGTAAAACTTTGGTACATTGCCTGAAAATATTAAAACATATGAAATTATGTTATTGTTTAAAATCGTATAACTTGTTAAAACAAAATTTCTAAGATGGTTTTAAATTATAAACGACTTCTCGAACTCTTGATTATTCCATCTGTGATAAGCAAAATGAAAGAGAAACTTGAAAGTGTTTTACAAACTAGAAGGGCACCTCAGCCACTTAAGAGTGTTTATATCTTTTAAAATATCTTAATTTTAAAATGACTCAACTTAAAACAAGACTATTTCTGTCCATAAAAAAAGTTTTATTTTGAAAGATAGAAACAAAAACACTATTAGATGATTCAGTTACTCTTCTAGTTTCTAACACACTTTCAATTTTTCTTCTTCTTATTGTTTCTTATGAAAACGTACATTTCAAAATGAGTGAAGACTCGGCATATGAACTCGAATTATCATTTTTTTCTGATAAAATGCACCAAACATTTTATAAAATAGACAAGACATTTTATAAAATGTAAAAATTGACAAGATAACTGCAACAAACACAACATAAAATATATTGATGTACAAAATTATGTTTATACCCATTCTTCTAGTATTGAAACATGTAACTGAATGTGATATGATAAAGGAATTTAGAAAATAGAAAACTGAAAATCTTCTGCCCCCCAAAAAGTGGGAGGTTAAAAAAGAGATATATCTATAGAAGGAGATCCTCCTTTTCTTTAATATCCATCCATATAGCAGTGATTCCCAAAGGGTGTGCCACGGTACACTACAGTGTGCCGCAAAGTTCCAATGTGTGCCACAAATTCTTTTGGAATTTTTTGGATTTTAAAATAAAAAATTAACTTTACTGGAAGAAGCAAAAATAAACAAAACTTTTCTACAAAAACAAGCAATTTCCAAAAGATGTATACACTGCGGCACACTTGTCACTAGTGTGCCGTGAGTTTTGCCAAGTGTGCCACTATTTCTTCAAGCAAAGGGAACCACTGCCATATAGTAGATCTATATATATATCTATATATACATGTATACATGTATACAGACAATGAAAAAGAATATATATATTTATAATATGGAAAAAAACCTAGGGATTTTGGTTTAAAATGTTGCCCATTGTAGAAAGAAAGAGAGTAATGTGGCTAATAATAGATGGGGGGTGGAGTTCCATCCACCACAATACATTTTATAGACATATATATATATATATATATATATATATATATATATATATATATATATATATATATATATATATATATATATATATATATATATATACATATACATGTATATACTGTATATGAAGCATAATTTGACTGTTGTGAATTTTCTATTATATATCCATGGTCCATAGAGAGAGAGATATGAAAATGTGCTTATATATTAAATAATATAAACATCCCAAAAAATCCCATAGACACTTTTCATATCATTTTATATCATCATTTAATATATATACATATCTTTATTAGTTCTCTCTTCTTTTTCATTGGTTCTTTTATTGCTGCATTCTATTGTGAATGCAGAATGCATAATTTGTCTGTAATGATTTTTGTTTTAAGCTTCTTTTTTGTGTGTGTGCTTTGAAATTGAATTCAAAATTGACATAAACATATATATAATATATATAAATAGGTCTATACTGTTATACTAGGGCCACATATATCTTTTTCCCATTATGTATGTAGTCAGTCACCACCACCACCACCATTATACATAAGAGACAGAATACATTATAATAGATATGAATAGGGTTATTTAGATATTATATTATGAAACTATATTTGAAGAGTCCATATAAACAGGAGTCATATTGAAAAATGTAATTTTCTAGATATATGTTGCTGTCAAAGTGAAAAATTAGCCATTCTGCAAAATGACATCAATTTTTTTTTAAAAAAAGAAGGCCCACCAAATTCCATAAAAAACGCAAACATAAAAGTGTAATAATGTCGTTAATGAGTTTAGTGAGAATTTGTAGATTTTGATTATTAGACATTTTACACATTGTCAAATGCGCCAATGCCATTGCCATTGTTCTTATTCAATACATGAAGAGATTTACAAGCAAATTTTGATGGGAGTTTGACAGCAACATAATATCTATAGGAAATTACATTTTTAATATTTTCCAGATTCTAATCAGACATTTTTGTAAATTAGTAAATTTTGTTAAAGTAAAAAAAAACAGTTATTCTGCAAAATATAAAAAGCCTCTACTACACATTGAATAGAATTTCAGGTAATTTGCAAAATGACTGTACCAACAAGCCTTTAGTGACACTTTGCAGATTTGGATTACTAGGCATTTTGCATATTCGCCCTAAACTCGAGTCAATATACAATTTTCCATCCAAATTGGTGGTTTTGCAACACACTGATATGGCGAATTTTCAAAATGACTGATATTACAGTTTTTTGGTTCTATAATAAATCTAGGATTTTAGGCAATTTGCAAAATGTCTATATCAACAAATACAGTATAGGCCTATCTATAATGCATTTAGTAGCACTTTGTAGATTTTTGATTATTAATCATTTTGCACATTGCCTAAAGTTTTTTTCAGTATGCCGATTGTCCAACCAAATTGATGAGTTTTACAAAACTTATTGGTGAATTTGAAAAATGACTGATTTTCCACTTTTGGTGGTAACATAAGACCTACTACTATTGGCATTTATCATCACTAAAAATGTGTCCAAGTATGAATATATTTTAAACTATCTCTTGTTATTATCGCATGTGTGTGTGTGTGTGTAAGTTTATATTATATGTATTCTAGAAATTTACATATTTGGATTTTTTTGTGGATAGGACCCCCTCCCTTCCTCTCATATTGAAAGATGATAAAATATGTAAGAATAAAAATCTTTTGCTGTTCATAAACACATCAACAAAAATGTCGAAATTTCACTTTTGAGCAGTAAATGTATAGAACCACATTTATATAAATCGGGTGACCACATTTGATATTTGAAGCGTGTGCACTGTCAAAAAACGTTGTAAATGCCAAAATTTAAATTTTTTACGAGATAGAAAAAAAAAACAAATTTTCTACTAAACCAATTACAATTAAAAGCATAAAATATTGTAATACAATTTACAGGAAGCTAAGAAACGAAGAGAATGTAATTAAAAATTATTAATCAGTATTAGAATATTTTTTTAAAAAAATGTTAAACTTCACTTCAGTTCTAAAAAAAAAAACGTTGTAAATGCCAACATGCACCATATACTGACAAGTTGTCACTATATTGACAATGGTGGCATTTACAACGTGATTACTGTATAGTCACTAAGTGATGTTGCCACTCGAATTGCTATTTGGCTGTTACAACGTTATGACTTGCACAACAGTTCTAGTTCATTTGTGTACTGCTAGGAACAGCACTTTCGTCACGTTTCATGACAAGCAAATTCCCCTGCAAAAAGTATGGCGTTTACAACCCATTTTCGATTAAAAACGTATTTCACCTTTATGTGACACTTACAACGTTATAGAAATGGACGCCTCATTTATTTCAAATCAAAAGGCCTTAGAAACACCTTTAGAAACTAGAAAGGATAACAGAATAATGTATAGATAGTTTTATACCAGTTGATATAATTAAAAAATAAGCTTTTTAAGGCACTTTAACAATGACGAAATTTTAAATTTTTGAACTTTTCATCAAAGTGTTTTGAAAATTTTATCCAACTTCAAGTGAAAAATGAAAAAGAAGAATGTGAAATTGTTATTTTTAAAAGATATTTTTCTAAATGAAAAACACCAGAAGTAATTCATTTACTCTTCTAGTTTTTAAAAGATATATAAGATATAAAAGTTATAAAAGATATTTATTTTAAAATATATAGTTAAGATGGTTTATGAACAGCTTCTTTTCGAACTCTTGATTATTCTTTATTTCAGAAGAAAAACTAGAAAGTGTTTTAAAAACCAGGAAGGATAGCTCAAATCCTATAAGAATATTTTCATGTTGATATCTTTCAAAATAAACTTTTTATTGACAAAAATTTAAAAAAATGTTGTCTACTTGCTTACTTAAAGTTGGGTCATTTTCAAATTGAGACAAAAAGCTTATTTTGAAACGATTTTCAACGCTGACAATATCCTTAAGTGATTGAGTTACCCTTCTAGTTTGTAAAAAAATCAAGTTTTTCTTCCTTTCGCAGCACCAGAAAGAATAAAATGAAACGCCTTTCAAGGGATGTTTTTGCACTTTAAAACCACTTTAACATAATAATACTGTATAATAGAGCTTTATTGTACACAACCTAATACATAATTTAGTTAAAAATTAACAAACTTATTGTAATTTGAAAATTCTTATTAACTATACTGACAGCTATAAATAATATCCAATTGAATTACTGCTTATTTATGCGTCATTTTCAAAATTCAATAACTTTTGTTAATTATTAATGAGGACATTTTAATTTCTGCAGAAATAAACTTCGTTATCTAATAAAAAAATTAACTAAAATTTAAATTATAATAGATTTAATAGTTTCTGAGATATTCATATATGTGTGTCTAAACAAAGAATGCATTTTACGAGTTGTTTAATGTTATATATTATTACGTTTTCCGGTTGTAATTCTAGTCTCAGCGGGCTAATTTCTCAGTGTGATATTTTAATAAATGCAAATAGGTAAAACCGTAACAAAACCACAGGAAGTCAATAATTCTGTGTTTATTACAGTATTTTTTTTTTTAAATTTGATAAAAAAAATATACACAAGATGGTAATAATATTAGCTATATATTGGATTATTTATTGCTTCATATTTAAAAAGCCATTCATAATTAAGAATTTCTTCCTTTTAATATTAAAAAATGCAAAGTGTGAAAAAATTATTAAAATAATATACAGGATGAGGCACAATTGAGTATTTTCTCCTACAGTTGTCACACTATATCATGAAGTTTATGACGTCAAAGGGGTTGACCAAAAAAATAGTGTTGTCATTAGGAGGGCTCGGATTTTTATGCACTTTTTAAGCAAAATGTTTCACATTTTGTGGCTAAAGTGTCAACAATGAAGTAATACTCATCATCATTAGAGAAACAGCAATTACATTTTTTTTTCACAAAGGCTGGATAGAGGCTAAGATATGTCTTGTTACTAACAGTTGTCAACTAGAAAATTCTAGCCTCAAAATCAATAAAATAATTGTTGGTTTATCTAAACGGAAATTGTTACTTCACAATTAGCACTTGGGCCACAGATTGAGAAATATTTGCTTGAAAATCCAGAGCCCAAATTATTACCGTTTTTATGAGATTTTTTTTATCAACCTCCTTCTGACGTCATAAGCTTTAAGTTATAGTGCGGAGACTGTATTTTTAATTTCTACAAATTGAATTGTAATTTCCACAATTTGACTTTTAATTTCCACAATTTGACTTTTAATTTCCACAATTTGACTTTTAATTTCCACAAATTGACTTGTAATTTCTACAAATTGAATTGTAATTTCTACAAATTGAATTGTAATTTCTACAGTGTGACTTGTAATTAACCACAACTTGACTTGTAATTTCCACAATTTGACCTTTCATTTCCATAATTTGACTTTTACTTTTTACAGTTTGACTTTTACTTTTTACAGTTTGACTTTTACTTTTTACAGTTTGACTTTCTACAATTTCTTATACTTGATTTTTTTCAGTTCTCTTTATCGAACTCTCAGAAACTAATTTAAATATTTGAAACATCCTGTAAAATAAATTACACATAAGAATATAAAATGAAGAAGAAGAAGACAATCAAAAAAATGTGGTATGATTTTTTTTGTGTGTGTACATATTATATATTCCACTTTTATCCTATCACGCCATCTAATAAAAAAAAATGATATAGACCCTTGTAATTAATTATATACTGATTACAGTTTAATTGGCTGTGTTAATTAATGTTGGTATCACCATCATCAGATGAATAAGACAGAAAATGTGGCACCAAAATGACATTATACTTAAAAAGATAGTGTTAGTAGTAATAATAGTTGTGTGTAGACAGATTTTTTTTTTGCCTTTGAAAAAAAATTTCTTATCTAGATTTTTTTTGTACATTAAAAGTACTTATTAAGAAATCAGGAGTTTTGTATATTATAGTCTACAGTATGTCTCAGAATTATGGATCATAAATATATCATTAAATTATATACTAGATGGCGCAACTAAAATGTCAGTTTTTTCAAAATTCAGAAATTATATAAAAGTTAAATATAGTTTATGCAGTTTTAAGTGAAAGCCAGCCTTATGCCTAGTACACAGTACTACACACACCTGATAATTTAAATGCATTTAAATAATAAACGTGTTCTACAGAGCCCTGTGAAGGACAAACAAACACTACATCGAATTCAATTTATTCAATTAATAATCTGAAAATATTGAGTTAATACTTAAATATAATCTATAAACTATTGACAAAATATTGATTTAGTATTTCAATTTAAAATATTAATAATAAAAGTCAATTTTTATTTGGTGTTCATGTCCTTAACTGGATTCCGTATAATTCACCTAAACACATTTAATTTGAATTCATTTAACTCGTGTGTGTACAAGGTATTAGAAATGTGGGACCTCATTACAGAAAACACAAGACAGAAATAGGACAGTAAATTGTTATATCTAGCTCATAACCTTGTAACAATCACAAAAGTAAATTACAAAATATTATTATGACAAATATTGTCATATGACTGCAACTGACTGGTGGTGTATAGAATAATATGACAGTCATAAATAATAGTGCACGAACAGTGATGTTGCAAAGTATGCCTGTCACAATTTTATGATTTTTTTCTTTCTGCAATGAGGCCTCTGGTTATTCTGCTTTTCACAAGAAACATTAAATATAAGTTAAATAATTTCTGTTAGAAACTAGAAGAGTAATTCACTTGCATAAACATATGTTTTGTTATGTAAATGTCATTGAGTTTTAAAAATGAGTTAAAATGGTTTCTCTGAAAAATGAAGAGATAAGTTTTTTTCTTCTTAAAAAATCAATTTTTTTTAATAATTTTGTCTTTATTTCATTTTGAACAAATTTGTTACATTTTTTGCTCAAAAGTACAATTCGATATGTTGTCAACGAACAACATTATGTTTCAAATGTGTAACTTTTATAGAGTGTTTGTCATATTCATTTTTTTAAACAATTGACATTTTTATCAGCGCCATCTTAGTATACGATTTGACAATAATCTAAGGAGTTACTTATGATTATGAAACATACTGTATTCATAGCACTAAGGAATATTCAGGATGAAGTGAGGGGCCACCCACCTCATGTGTGTGTGTTTTTGTGGATGAAAATTTGAAATGCACCCAACCAATCCTCACCCCACGCCTTCATCAAACATCCTAAGAATGTCCCACATTTTTTATATACAGTATGTCACAAAAGCAAAACCCAAAACTGTTACCAAAGTATAAACGCTGATGAGTAGCCACTAAATCGTTTAAAAATAATTATCTCAGAAATTATAAATGCTACACATTTAAAATTTCATTTACTTATTAAAAACATATCAAAATGTCGATCCATAGAAAAGTAAACACATTTGTAAAGAATTCAAAAAGTTATTGAATTTTAAAAACTGAGGTTTAAATTTTATTTTATAAGAAAACGATTTTGTGTTTTTTTCTAGAAATTCAATAACTTTTTTAATACTTTACAAATTTGTTTCATTTTCTACAGAACAACATTTTGATATGTTGTTTACAACTACCTTAAGTTTCAAATGTGTAGCTTTTATTGTTTCCAAGATAATTCATTTTAAACAATAGACTAGTGTTTTAGGACGAATAATTTTTCAAAGTAATGAATTACAATTTACAATTACTAATAACATCATAATATATCTGGAACTATAAAATGCTAAACATTTAAAACTTCATTTGTTTGTTAACAATATATCTTAATGCTGATCTACAGAAAAGTGAACAAATTTGTAAAAAAATTACAAAAGTTATTGAAATTTTAAAAAATGAGGTTTAAATCGTTTTTTATAAGAAAACGATTTTGTGTTTTTCTATAAATTCAATAACTTTTTTAATACTTTACAAATTTGTTTCATTTTCTACAAAACAACATTTTGATATGTTTAAAGTTTAAAATGTTTAGCTTTCATTTTTTTTCGAAATATTCCATTTTGAACAATAGACTGTGCAACTCAAATATACATGTACAGACTGTACAGCTATGGAAAAATAAATTGTAACTAAAATGCAATTATTAACTTTTATATACTTTATGAGTAAATTTCAACAATTTATGTTAATATTTCATAAAAAATTTTTTTGAAATCAAAAAGTAGTCCTACATATATTTTAGAACCGTTTTCGTGTAAAACAATTGTCAAGTTTATTTTAATATTTTTTTTTTAAATTAAATTAGTTAAAATTTATAATCAATAATGTAAGATTTTTAATCAACTTGAAATGTAATGCCGAGTTCGTTTCTCACTAAAATCGTAAAAATCACCAAACTAAAAATATAATATCAGTGTAGCCATTTTTCAGGGTCTTCTGAATGGTTTCGAGTTGATAAAAAAAAATTGTCAATTTTGTTAAAAAAAAAATAATTCAAACAAAGTTTGTTAAGATAAAAATTCACAATTTCTTTTTTTTTACATAAAGATGTTCTTAAAATATATTTTATGATTTCAATAAAAATTTCCATTGAAATACTGACAGAAATTGATGAAATTTAGCTGTAAAAGTGGTTGTTATTTATTTTTCTATATAGAGCTGTAAAAATTGATAAAAAAAAGTGACTCTGTTACTTTGGAGGTTTCTGAAACATACTGTACAGCTATATATAAAGGGGTAGCAAACAGCAATGGGCAACTATTTGCAATTTTGATAAGACGTTTCCTTTTTCGTGAATATTTTTCACTTCTATTCTGTAATAGAGCAACTAATGATGATGTACAATTTTTTTTGTGCCCCCTCCCCCCCCCCCTTTGAAGATTGTCTCTTATGCTTGACTTATTTTCTGATATTTTTTTCTCCACTCTTTTATTATTATTATTATTATTCTTTATTTGAGTACATATTTAATATGAATATAGATAGAAGAAGAAAAATAAGATACATTTTTTTTTGACTCTCTTTTTCACTTTTTCTTTTGAATAAAAAAAACATTAAAAAATCTGTGATCTAACTTCTCAATATAAATAGAAGAGAGAAAAAAAAACCATCTTGTACATTATAAAATATAATGCATTTATATGTATATTACACCCATGATGAATAGTGGACAGAATTTTTTTTCTTACAATGAATAATGCAAAATAAAAAATGGAGGGGGTGAGAGAGAGAAAGCGAAAAAGATGGCAGATATTTATTTTATATATAATATATATGAAGTAAAAACATTATGAGATTACAACATACATACATATATATATATATATATATATATATATATATATATATATATATATATATATATATATATATATATATATATATTCTCTTTTTCTTCTTCTTCAGAAAATGTAAAAGGGAAGGAACTTTTCTTTTCGTGATTTCCTTATCATTTTCTGTACGGCTCATCACTTTGCTGTTACCGAGTAGACAGACAAGTCATGAATACCATATTATATAGTGGTTGGTAGTTTTGGTTATGTGATAGGCAATGAGGAGAGAACCTTTTGTCAAAAAAATCTCACTTCTTTTCTTTTCTCTCTCTCTTTTTTTTTCTTTCTTCATGCTATTTATCGCAGTCGAATTGCATTAGCATGTAAACGCTAAATGGTGTGGAAATAAAGCCGATTTGGTTTGCTGCATCCTCCGCCACCTCCTCCTCCTCCTTCTCCTTCTCCTCATTCATGGTTGAATATTATACTTTTATTATTTGGTCCAATGTATGGGTGCCAGAAGAAGTCATGTGTGGTTTTTGCGACTATTCGGCGCTATTTTTCCGAATGCTTGAACCTACTAAACATTTGCAATGATGATGATGATTGCACTAGAGAGAGACAGAGAGAGTTGCAAGAGGAATTGTCTGACACAGCAAAGTCTGCTGAACGACATTCATAAGTTGGTTAGAAAAATGACCGCGTGCCTGGTTATGACACGAGAATCACCATATGCAGTAAACTACTTAAGAGATAGCAGCTATACTGAAGGGAACCTTGATTTTATTACGAATGGTCATTGCTAGAACGGACAACTGTGAGGCATTCGTAAACATTTCTTGAGAAAATGTCTGAAATTAAAGCTTGCAGAACAACAGCACAGTGCCAGATTACCAAATAGGCAGAGTAGACACTGGCCTATGGGCCCCAAGCCTTTTAGAGGCCCCGCATTCATAAATTGTTTCCAGAAGATTTCATGACAAAAAATTGAGGAACGTGAATGTTTAAAGTTTTGTTGTGGAGCACCTAGATTTCGACTGCTGAGAGGCCTCTCCACAGGGTTTAATCCGTCACTGCAACAGCATATGCTGGTTCAAAAATGACCTGATAGTTTTTAACAAGCCTGGGATCTCAGGGGTTCAATTGCTTAAGAGATAGAAGCTGATGAAGACACACTCCAAGTTTACTACAATACAGACTAGTGAAGTCACAATGGCATCACAACCAAGTGCCGTGTACTGCAAATATGACGTTTGTTATGATGTCATTTTGATGTCACTATTCCGTATTACAGTAAGCACTTGCTGTAAACATGCTTAGATACCTAGGGCGTTTGTGTTTACACCTAAATTCACATGCTAGCACTTGTTACAAGACCAAAACAAGAACACCACCTTTGTCTTGTTGTGATGGCAAGAGTAGGCTACATTTTTAATATTTCGTTTACAAAAAATCTTTTTTTACCGCATCAGTTTATCTACTAGCATCAACCATGAGGTTTCACCATTATAGTTGCCAAAAAGAATTGTCTGAGACAGATGTTTTTAGAACAACATCTTGAGTTAAACTGAAACAATCATTCAACCAAATGTGCCTAGTTACCACCCAAAATCAATTGGCAGTAAACTGCTTAGTGATAAAAGCCACTTTATTTGGAGGCAGTTATTAGATGTTTACACTAGACACCACTTGCAAAATTTGTTGGCACTTTTCTAGAACTGTGACATTTATTTATAAAAAAAAATGCAGGAAAGATGAAATAAAATAAAGAGGAAACAGAAATAAAAATGAAAAAAAAAGCAAGCTTCCAGCAGCAACTACTGCTTTTGTTGTTTACTCATTGTATTCTAGTAAAAACATCATCACAATTGAGAGATCATATCATGGTGCCAGTCTGCCAGCTCTCTACAATATATGCATTGTTAGTCACTTGCATTGTCCTCCACATACTCACCAGACACTGCAGATGCTGCAAACTGTAGCCGCAGCCTCTGGTTACCATTTTACAACTAAGTCCTTCTCACAGCAAGCATTGCATTGATTTACCCAGCATTGGCTGTGATGTCATTTTTTTGATGCCACATTGCCTTTCGTGCTGGACTTAGTCATAAAATCGTTAACTAGAGCCGTGCAGTATTCTTTCTGCCTGTAGGGATCATCGGTGTCCACTGTTAGTTATCATGCGTGCTAACAGGCCTTATATCCTATCAGGTTGCAACCAATGCAAACATTGCTTACAAGCATGCCCATGGCACAATCCTTAGTAAATACTTACTATCCAAATGTTGTCAAAATGTAACCGTAGCTTAATGAGAAAATTGAATAATGCTACCATAATTTTAGTGACCATGTATTGTAACATCCCCGTTTCCGTCGGGTTAGTAGAGTGATCTCTGCTAGCCATCTAGAAGTGTCGAGTGGATGTTGATGATTAAGTCTTTCGGTCTATTGGCTCCTGTGTTGCTACTTAACCACCAGGGACACAAGGGTCGGTACCTCAGGAGACCTGTGGTAGAGAATATTGTAGAGATGTCGTCTTACACTCGGCTGCTGGAGACTTCGTTGTCCGGTGGAAACATCGGCTACGTGGCGGCTATAATTCTAAGTCCCACTCCCATAAAATGACTGAGTCCACACATTGAATTCGTATGATGAAAATGCTCTTTTATTCAATAAACAGAGAGTCCTGTAGATTGAGAGATATCGCATCGGTCTTAAGCATAAAGACGGTCTGTCCGATCTGCCTGATCTATCCGATCTGTCCTCTCAATCTACAACCTCTTGTATTTATACTCCAAATACAATATAAACATCTGATTATGATAACAAAGGCTCCAGGTGTGTCCAAGTCTCTTGGACACACTCGGACCTAGAAGTGAACTATCACTTAACAAGAAAACGAAAACATCTATAAGATGTATAAATTATAACAATACAGAAGGATCTTCGTTGATCCTTCTTCAAACGATAACAATACAATTTAATTACGAAAAGGACTTCTGTATCCTTTTCGTCACACTTGACCGGTGTTTCACTGGCCAAAAGTTCTATATCGTCAATTCTTCTAGGAATTATCCTATAAGAATTGACGATACAATTCATTTGCCGTCTTTTCCTCATCCTGTAGGGTAGGGAGGTATCGTCTGGATAACCTCCCGCCCACCCCCAAGCATGAGGTGAAACCCATCGATCAAAATACTTAAAACTACAGGGTGTTTCAATACAACAATGAATTCTGACGATGAATTCGTTACACCCCCCAACTAGTTTATAAGCACGTCCCTGTGCTTCCAAAAATAAGACCTTGCAAAAATACCCATTGGTATAAAATTTAGGCATGCAGTAAAAATACAAAACGAAAAGTATAAAAATACTAGAAATGTGTTCCGAATAAATGCAAGCGTGCATAAACAAAACAAGTAGGGAAATACTCAAAACGATAAACACAAGTATAAAATAGTACTTAAAAATACAAAGTCCAAGGCCTCTAGTAGTCCAAAATGGCTCATCCTTGAGCAGGATCTTCTTTGCTCCTGCGCGAGTCTCTTTCCAGAAGGATGGCGGTTTCGGCAGACCTTTGGTGACTTCGGTGACTTTTGCGTTCCTCTGCATGACTGCTGGTCTCGTCAAAAAGGATGTAGGTCCAGGAGACGTTACAGAAGCCCTAGGACTCCCAGGAGCTTCCATGTTGCTCCTGGCGGTAGTCTTCGGCTCCGTTACTTCGACGTCGTCCTTGTATGTTGGCCCAGGCTCACGAGGGCGGACATCCTTCAGTTTTACTCGATTATTTGGCCCATGATGAGAGAAGCTGTGGATTTCCAACCTTAATTGATTCCTCAGGCCTCTGTTGAGTCGGTTTCGTTTGACGAGAGGCCTTCGTTGCCTCCAACGCCAAACTCCGCGAACCAACAGGTCTTCTGTGAGACCTGAGTTGGCAATCTCGACTGGAAGGGCAGCCCCCTTATTTTCCATAAACCGGCCATCGTAATCGCACACGATGGTAAACCAAATTTGCATAAGTAAAACAAAACTTTTGATGCTTTCCGTAATCGAGCGATAGAAATTTTCACAATTTTCCACGATGGATGGGTGAAAACTTTTCAAAACAAAAAGATGATGAGAAATAGTGCCTGTACATGTGCTCACCACATGGGCAAAGCTGTCAGTGATGAAGAACATAAACAATAGGACCCGGATCCATAGTGGTGCGAGGCTAGTAGACATTTCACTTAATGTATCCCTCCGCCCACGTGTTTCTTCCATGCTTGGTAGAGTCATTGACCGCTCCCTGTATACTTCCTCATTTGGGACGTCATTTCCATCTGTGGCGTCACTAGCATCGATATCATCGTCCATTTTTGTTGTTTCATCGATAACTTCCGCGTTTTTCACCTCCATTTGAAATTCCATCGGCGAATTTACATCTTTTTCGTCGATTTCCATCGTTTCTTCAGGAATTTGGCTGATTTCTTCAACAAATCCAATGGTTTCCATGGTAAAATTCGTCTTGTTACCATATTCTCTGGTGAATTTCATCGCATCTTCGCCAGGTAAGTATGAGAATTGCTGCTGGTTATCGTCTGCTGCCATTTTTCTTCTAATTTCGACGTTACGGTCAGAATGCTTTCGGATTGCTTTCGTAATTATCTCAATTTCTTCTTCATCCTCAGAAGATTCGATCCAAGCATTTTGGCATCTGCAGTGTCCACAACATCTCTTCTTACGCGAAGGTAAGTTTTTCTTCTTGACAAACGCTGTCATTTCTTTTTCTTTTACAGGTTCCGATTCGGATTCTTCTGGCGATGAGTTACCCATGGACTCCAGGGTGTCTCCAGTCGTTGGAACATTGGGTCCGTCCTTTTGGTAAGTCTCATATAGTGGTCTCAGGTTTGCAACGTTTACAGAGTCCTCCACTAATCTTCCAGCTCGATTCTCGTAACTCAATCGGTATACGGTGTCCGATACTTTCGACACAATCGTATATCCCTGTCTCCATTTCGTTAAGAACTTCTTGTTCTGTCCAGGCCTGATTCGCATGTCTCGTACAAGTACTTTCTGTCCGATTTGGTACTCGTAAGGCTTCTTATGCCTTTGGTCGTAGTACTTCTTTCGACGATCATGTGCTGCTTTCAGGTTCGCCCTGGCTGTTCTTAGTTCTTCTTCTTGGCGTTCTTCCGCCTGTTGTCGAACGTCCACGAGGTTTCCTGCCTCGTTATCCACGATAACTGGTCGTTCTGGAACTAAGGTGTCTACTTTAGTTCTGGGCTCCCTCCCAAACATGAGTCTGTACGGCGTAAACTTCGTGGATGAATGTACAGATGAGTTGTACGATTCCAGAACTTCATCCAGTTTTGTAGCCCAATCAGTCTGGTTCTTCGCAGGAGTCAGATACTTTTTCATAGTCTGAATAATGCTTTTATTCGTCCTTTCGGCGAGACCATTACTTTGCGGATGGTATGCAGTTGTTGTTTCGTGCTCTATCTTGTTTATTTCCAAGAATTCTTGAGTGTTCTTCGCAACAAACGGCGTCCCTCGATCCGAAATGAGTTTCTCTGGTATCCCGAAGATTTTCTTTACGTCTTTTGCTAGGAAGTTCATTACGATTAGTGCGGTTGTGCTTTTTACTGCTTTAGCAACGCAATATCGAGTGGCGTAATCGACTGCCAACAAGATGTGCTTGTTTCCTCCAACCGACGGTACTAATGGTCCAATGAAATCCATTCCCCAGCAATCACAAGGCTTTCCAATGGGCATTTCTTGAAGGAACCCTTCAGGTTTCTCCGTACCCAACTTGTGTAATTGACAAATCTCACATGTGCGCACATATTCGAATATGTCGTGCTTCATGTTATTCCAATAAAATCTTTGCCTGGCTCTATTCCAGGTCTTAGTTTGTCCCTCATGACCAGCATCGGGCTCGTCATGGCATAATCTCATTACTTCTGGGATGAGATGTTTTGGCACCACATTCACGAGTGTGGGTACGGAACTTCCGTGAAACACACAAGCGAACAACTTGTTGTCGTAATCGCAAAACAACTTATGAAGAGGTGACTCTGGTTGGTTACGCAACTCCTCACGAATCTTCAAAATCTCTGGGTCCAATTTTTGCTCCACCTTCCAATCCCATTGTAAGGTTACATTAAAGATCACGCTGTCATCTAGGTCTTCCGCTTCTGGGATGGCCTTCCAGTTAACAGGCACTCCTGCTGGATATCTCGAGAGGCAATCGGCTTCGACGTGAAGTTTCCCCTCCTTGTAGATGATTTTGTAGTCGTACTCCTGCATTAGCAGCTGCCAGCGACCAAGTCTTCCTTCTAGACGTGCTGCAGTCTTCATGTAGCATAATGCATGGTGATCCGTCACAATTGTAAAGGGCTTCTGGAACAGGTACGGCCGGAACTTGGTGACTCCATAGATTACTGCTAGGCACTCCTTATCCGTCGTACTGTAGTTCTTTTCCGCGTCCCTTAGAACTCTGGAGACACTTCCAATGATCTCCTTTCTTCGTTTATCCTCTGACTTCTGGTAAAGCATTGCTCCAATTCCGTATCCACAGGCATCAGTATGCATAAATATTGCAGCCTTCGGATCATATACGGCAACCAATGGAGATTTCGACAACATATTCTTTAGCGTGCGGAATGCATTCTCGCAGTCAACTGACCATTCGAACGGTATATCTTTACCCGTAAGGTCTGACATTGGCTTCGCTATGTTGGCAAATCCAGGTACATGCTTTCGATAATAACCCGCCAATCCAAGGAAACTTCTGATTGCGGTTACATTGTCAGGAACTGGGAAGTTCTTTATGGCGACAACCTTATCTGGATCTGGCCGAATTCCATCAGGCGAGATCAGGTGTCCCAAATACTTCACTTCTTGGAATCCAAAGAAGCATTTCATTGGATGCAACTTCAGGTTTGCTGTCCTCAGCAGGTCCAAGATAGTTCTCAGTCTTTCCAAAAATTCTTCGAACGTTCTTCCAAACACTACGATGTCGTCAAGGTAGACAAGGCACGTTTCCCATTTGTGCCCGGCGAGTAGGATGTCCAATGCACGTTGCATAGTGGCAGGAGCGTTTCGGAGTCCGAAAGGCATTCTTACGAACTCGAACAATCCTCGATGAGATGTAAATGCGGTCTTCTCGATGTCGCTTTCTTCCATCTCGAACTGCCAGTATCCACTCTTCATATCCAGCGTTGCGAAGTAGCATGCTCCTCTCATGGAGTCTAATGCATCATCAATCCTCGGTAATGGATAAGTGTCTGCCTTTGTAATCGCGTTCAACTTCCGATAATCTACACAGAAACGGTAGGAGCCGTCCTTCTTCTTTACAAGGACGATGGGCGATGCATACGGCGATTTCGATGGCCTTACAACCCCAGATTTCTTCATCTCCTCTAGCGTCTCATCAATTACGATGCGTTCCCCAGGCCCGCATCTTCGTAACGTGTCTCGAACAGGTAAATTATCTCCAGTTTCGATCTTGTGTTTGGTCAAATTCGTAGCTCCCAGGTCCTTAGATGAAAAGGCGAAGATCGGTTGGAACTCCTTCAGTAGGATCGTCAACTCTTCTCTTTGATCATCTGTCAGTTCAGGACCAAGTTGAATTTCTCTTTCAAAATCAACGGGTGCTTCTCCGATGTCTCTAAAGTTTTCCTCTTCGGAAACTTTGCAGGCTTGCTCTTCTTCTAGTTCTTCTAGAAGTTCGAAGTGTCCAATAGTCTCGCGGTCTCCAATCCCCACGGACTCCAGTGTGGTATTCAGGAGTTGGACTTCCAGTTGTGATGTTCCATTCCCTTGTAGCACACTGCTGGCCACAACGATGCCTTTTCGATTAAAGAGACTATCGTTCGTTTCAATCATGAGTACTTCGTTTTCCTCAATGATCCGCCCTGCAGCTACTTTGAGGTTCAAAGCCTGGCCCGGATTTAACGTAATCCTTCCTTGGGCTTTTACGCAGCTTTCCTCTCTAGCTTTTATGGCATAGGAGTTATCTAGATGGCTATTCCGAGCACATCCCTCCTCTTTTAACTCTTTGAAGAAATTCCAGGGAAGGCTACTACGCGCACTTCCTTTCTTCAACAATTCTCGTGTTCCTTCGTAGAACATCTCATTAGCAAAGTAGATCTTGGAGGTCTTCATGGAAATGATGAGATCAAACGCAGCTCCCAGGTCTCTCCCCAGCAGTGCTTCTCGTTTTCCATCTATGATGAGCATCCTTGCCGTTACTTGCTTTCCGTTCAACTCGAACGTTGGCCACAACTGACCAAGTACTTTAATCGGTACCCCTCCTACTGCGCCTAATGCAGGTGCGTTCTGGATTGGTCCATATCGAAGTCCGTACTCTTTGGCCATTGTGCCTGACAAGATAGTGAACCCAGTTCCGCTATCCGCCAAAAATCGAACTGGTGTGCCGTCAACCTGAATGGTAATCTTGGCAACACTCTCATCGGGCGTAGTATCTCCTACCTCGATGAGTTCGCATGAGGTGAGTAGGCTGTCTACAGTGATTTCGACACTCTTTCGACAACAAGCCCTACTCCTCAATAAATCTCCAACTTCAACGGATTCAATAACTTCGCTGTTCGCAGGGATCCTGCTGGTATCATCTCCTCTACCGATAGCTGCGTTTACAATAGCCTTCTTGGATTTCTTAGCATCAGTTTCGGCCTTGCCCGAGGCAATAACATTGGATGTTACATCTTGAGGGATTTCCTGAGCATCATTGCTTATCCCCGGTATACACGCCGCAGAATTCTGTTGGGTTCTTCCCTCAATTCCGACTGGCACCGCAGAATTCTGTTGGGTCTCTCCCTCAATTCTGTCTTGATTAACTCCAGTTTCCATGGCTTCCACAATTCTCTTTGCTTCCTCCAAGCTATTCGCGTAAACTACCATAGCTTTCGTAGGTGACCAGATGATGGGTTCCGGAAATATCTCCTCGATGATTTCTCCCCTTCGACCAGTATCCTTTCGCAGCTTCTTGTATTTTCGTGAATTCCGTTGTCGTTTTCCATTCGTAATGCCGACTAACAACTCCGACGATTGCTCAGGGAGTCCTTGAGTGTCCAAATCACATGGTCTCTTCGGTGCTCCAGCCTTTGGTCTAGTTGTGGCGACATTCGAAATGCCGACTAACAACTCCGACGATTGCTCAGGGAGTCCTTGAGTGTCCAAATCGCATGGTCTCTTCGGTGCTCCAGCATTCCGTCTAGTTTTAGTGACATTGGTGGCTTCGCTCACGCCCCTATTCCCCCCCAACAAAGCTTTGTCCACAATGTTTCGGGAATTGGCGATCGCTGTTTCGTTTCGATTTTGTCGTTTTCCAGAGGGTTTTCCGTTCTTAAAGGGCGGTAGGCCCCTCTTTACTGCCACCCTTCCTAGTTTAAATCAGCCGGGTTTTCCTCTCGCAGGAACTTCTTCTGCCCGTTCTCGCTGACGACAAAATACTGCTGGCCATTCTTTCCAGTGGCCATTCCATGTTGAACAAGTCCAACGGTTCCATCCGCAACTACTTTCTTTGGGCAGTTTCTTGAAAAGTGACCCTTCTCGTGACAGTGATAACACTCTACTGTGCTGAGATCTTTCAGGGTTTTACTTCCATCTTGCGTTTGCTGACCATTGTAGTTCTTCCGCGGATATCTTTGGTTCCATTTACGACCTTGTTGCTGATTCGAGTTCTGGTTGGTCTTCTGTTGCGTTTGGTTATTTGAATTTGATGGAGTCGAGTTGTTCGTTGGGTCCGCTTGATCTTGAGTAACAACCGCGTAAGAACGTCCTCCGTCCATTACTGCTTGCGTCTGTTTGGCATTTTGGCGTTGGTTATTCTTCTGTGGACCCTTGGAGACCTGGGTCGTCGTTTGTTGACCCATCGTTCCTTCCGGTATCCATAACCCATCAGCCATCAAAACTTCCTCGGTATCCTTGATATATGTAGTGTACAGCTTCAGATTGCTATTCGGCGCATTCTGTGTAGCATTACGTATAATCGGATGAAGTTTCTGCCGAAATTCCACAATCCGGTATTTGTCGGTTACCCCCGGTAACACTTTTCTACTCAAGTCAAGGTAGCGACCCAAAAACTGATTGGTGTCCTCTCCTTTCCTTTGGAGCATGGTATCCAACCTCAGCTTCAGTTGCACTAACTCGTCTCGACGTCCAAATCTTTCAATTAACTCGCTTCGTATGAAGTCCCACGTGGTTTTTCCTCTATTCTCTTTATAGAAATTGGATAACCAACGTACTACGTCCCCTTCTACCGCTTTACGTAGGTAGTAGGTCTTGTGGACGTTACTCCAGTCCTCCAGATCTGCGATACTCTCGTAGTCCTCCAGAAAGGTGTATACAGACGTCAATCCTTTGAAGGTCTCCAGATTCCGGAGTGGGTGAAGACTCTTGTACTTCCCATCCAGCTCCTCACAGGTCCGATGACGATTGCAAATTGGATTTCCTTCCAGCTCTTCTACGCTGGGATCCTCACTTGTTAGGCTTTCATCCTCTAGCTGGTCCGGGTTCTCTCTCCGTCGAATAGGAGTCTCAGGTAGGCGACCTCTCTGGGTCCCTCCACTCTTCTTCAGCATGAGCGGCGTCTGGAATACATTAACCTGTCTTAGGTTTTCAGCGTGGGCCGACGAGGGCTCCCCTTCAGTGTCCAATCCAGGAATCACTGTATGACGCTGAGATTCAGCGTGGGCCGACGAGGGCTCCACTCCGGTATCCATTTCTGGGACTACCGTATGACGCTGAACTGTACTTACACCACGCCCGCTCCGGAGTAACATCGATCCTGATGGTTGCTGGGCTTCGAACCAGGCCATCAGTCTCTCCCGTCTTTCAGCACTTAGATTTTGAAGGATACCTTCAAGTGGATCTTCTCCATCCATTTGGTTTGTATCGTCCTTCTCCCGTGTCCTCGACTTCGATTTCGGTCTGCCTTTCTTTCCTTTACCACCTGGTGTAACTCCGACATCATTGGTATTCTCTACTGGATCTGTAGTGAGGTACCCCGCACCTCCACCATTTTGTAACATCCCCGTTTCCGTCGGGTTAGTAGAGTGATCTCTGCTAGCCATCTAGAAGTGTCGAGTGGATGTTGATGATTAAGTCTTTCGGTCTATTGGCTCCTGTGTTGCTACTTAACCACCAGGGACACAAGGGTCGGTACCTCAGGAGACCTGTGGTAGAGAATATTGTAGAGATGTCGTCTTACACTCGGCTGCTGGAGACTTCGTTGTCCGGTGGAAACATCGGCTACGTGGCGGCTATAATTCTAAGTCCCACTCCCATAAAATGACTGAGTCCACACATTGAATTCGTATGATGAAAATGCTCTTTTATTCAATAAACAGAGAGTCCTGTAGATTGAGAGATATCGCATCGGTCTTAAGCATAAAGACGGTCTGTCCGATCTGCCTGATCTATCCGATCTGTCCTCTCAATCTACAACCTCTTGTATTTATACTCCAAATACAATATAAACATCTGATTATGATAACAAAGGCTCCAGGTGTGTCCAAGTCTCTTGGACACACTCGGACCTAGAAGTGAACTATCACTTAACAAGAAAACGAAAACATCTATAAGATGTATAAATTATAACAATACAGAAGGATCTTCGTTGATCCTTCTTCAAACGATAACAATACAATTTAATTACGAAAAGGACTTCTGTATCCTTTTCGTCACACTTGACCGGTGTTTCACTGGCCAAAAGTTCTATATCGTCAATTCTTCTAGGAATTATCCTATAAGAATTGACGATACAATTCATTTGCCGTCTTTTCCTCATCCTGTAGGGTAGGGAGGTATCGTCTGGATAACCTCCCGCCCACCCCCAAGCATGAGGTGAAACCCATCGATCAAAATACTTAAAACTACAGGGTGTTTCAATACAACAATGAATTCTGACGATGAATTCGTTACAGTATTTTCTGTTCTTCTGCAAACTTTTTTTCAGTTTTGTTTTAAACTTGTTTTTTTCCTCTGAAAAAAAAAAGTGTTGAGATGTAAAAATCTGAAATTGTCTTGTCTCTCAGTTCTTTTTAATGGAAAAAATATTATAATTTACAATTTCTATCTCCATAAAAATTTCACCATATAATGTAATATGCCAGGGTCCTTTTTAGGAAACTTAGTTGTCATCTATGTCACATGAACGAACTGTTAAGTTGAAGAGAGACAGAAGAGAGAAAAAAAAAAAAAGGAAATGAACATCAAACGAAAAGACTTTTTCCTAACCTTTTTGACTTTTTTTTTTTTAAATAAAATAAACCATCTAGAACAATATATATATGCAAGTTGAGTCTCTTTTGCCAAAATAGGAAATTAGTTTATTTATCAGACTTCGTCAGACATTTTTGTTTCGAAATATCTATTTTATAATGTACATTATATAGACACACACACACAAGTATATATACAGTATATAAATATCCATTATGTGGATGGCCAAATATACTGAAAATATATATTAGCTTTTCTGTCGTTTTTTTTTTCTCTCTTCCCGAATTGGTGACATTTTCAGAAAGACACTTTCTTCTTTTATGTCTGTGAGAAGAGGAGGAGGAGGAGAGGGGTCAAGTCAAGTTTTGTTGGCTTTTCAAAAAGGGTGTTCGGTTGGTGGTGGTGGTTGGTGGTCACACAAACATAATCTTGACAAGTGGAAACACTTGATGAGTTATGTTTCTACTTTGAATTGAAAAGAACAGAAACGTTTCTGACTTTTTATTTATCATTTAATAAAAATTTAAACGGATGTACTTCAAGACACTTTTTTTCTTCTCTCTCTCTTTTTCAAAAGATGGAGAAGGTTAAAAGTGTCCAATTGTAGAAATCAATTCTATTCTATTTGTGTCCAAAGATTCTGTTGATCAGTTTGTGTTTGAAAATGCCTATAGGAGTAAAAAAAACCTTTAGCTGATGTTAGTATAGAAATGAATCTTGCCAAAAATCCTAGCTGTTAAAAATAATCAGCAGACAAAATGTCAGGACAATGCACCGCCATATTGGCGTCATGCATGTTTTGAATTTTAATTTATTAATGTCTTGTAATATGTCTAAGTCATTTTGTTTTTAGCACTACATGCGATCAGCTTCATTACAGCTTGTAATTTAGTTGCTATTAGCGGTAAATTTCACCAAACTAGCTGCTTTTTAACTGTAAAAGTTTTTTTATATTTATAACGGACAGTGAAGCACCGCCATCTTTGATGTCATGCATGTTTTGAATTTTGGCTTATAAATATATTACTTCATTAGTCATTTTGTCTTCGCTACAAATCGACCGCATTGTAGGATGTAACTTGGTTGCTATTAGCAGTAAATGTCATCAAACAAACTAGCTGCTTTTAGATGTAAAAGCAATCAGCAATCGAAATGTAAGGGCAATGCACCGTCATCTTGGTACCATGCTTGTTTTGAATTTTAGCTTACAAATCTCGTTTCACAAGTCATTTTGTTGCTGGCACTAAATGTAAATTTCACTAAACACACAAGCTACTCTTAGCTAAGTTAGCTTCAAAATCATTCTGCACACCTAAAAGACAGTGTAGCACCGCCATTTTGGATGTTGTGTATGTTTTGAATAGTTTACTGCTACTATAAACAAACTATTTTAGCAGTAAAGGAATTTCCAAACACATCTGTAGTAGTTTTCAACCAATTTCTGTAAATTATTCCCTACAACAGATGCAGTTTTTCAAATGCAGTTACTGTCAGTAGAATGCTGCATTTTAATCTCTTATACCTTGTACACAGTCATGAGTTAAATGAATTCAAATTAAATGTGTTTAAGTGAATTATACGGAATCCAGTTAAGGACATGAAACAAATAAAAATTGACTTTATTATTAATATTTGAAATTGGAAATACTAAATCAATATTTTGTTAATAGTTTATATAATTATATTTAAGTATTAACTCAATATTTTTCAGATTATTAACTGAATAAATTGAATTCGACATATTGTTTGTTTGTCCTTCACAGGGCTCTGTAGAACACGTTTATTATTTAAATGCATTTAAATTATCAGGTGTGTACTAGGTATTAGGAAATTACTTCAGTGGCTCCATAATTAAAAAAAACTGCAACCAGATTATTAGTATGAATGACGTCATACAAGAACAGGTTTTCTATTTTTCACCCTAAAGTCAAAAATAAATAATATTTTCTCAAAATACAAGAGAAATACAACAATCAGGTCCTAAATAGATATAAATTTGGAGCGAATTTCCTGTTCTTTTTTTAGTTCTTATCATTAACTGATTATATAATAAATTAATTATTAATAAGTTTATAATTGAATAGAAGCTTCAGTTGGCATGTAATAAATTTCGTAAAAGAAATTCGACTGCTCTCAGAATTCGTGAAAAAAAGGACAAGTAAAAATGGTCAGGTTCCACTTGCAGATTAGTCACTGCAAAATAGTCAAGAACGACTAGTCATGTACAAACCAACGACCATTTTTTTAATAAGCTGTGTACTGGTTAGTGACTGGTATTTTTGATGTAGACCTACACTCTACTCGAGTGACTGATCTGTAGTGACTATAAAAGGAGTAGTCACCCCGGTTAGGTTCAACATGGACACAAGTCACAGCAAAGTAGTCAGAACGTCTAGTTTCATTGAAGTCATTAGATCCATCATAGCCCGCAAAATTATCTAACATAACATTCTTAACGCACGACGACAATATCATCTCTAGTGATTTTTTCACTCATTGTGTACAAAACCAGCATAGCAACCAATTTGCTTTGTTGCATGCTGGCAACTAGTCACTAGTGACAAATCCCTTGCGACTATTTCCCAGTGATTTGTCGCCAAGTAGAATCAGGGTTCATGGGAAGTAGAATTTTGACATCATACGATTTTAACTCGTGCAGACAGCAATATCATCTCTAGTGATTTTTTACTCATTGTGTACGAAACAAGCATAGCAACCAATTTGCTTTGTTGCACGTTGACAACTAGTCACTAGTGTTGAATCACTTGCGACTATTTCCCAGTGACTTGTCTCCAGGAAGAATCAGGGCTTAGAAAAAGGCTTTCGACAGTAGAATTCCGACTACATCGTAAGTTTTTAACGTGCAACGACAATGATATCATCTCTAGTGATTTTTTCACTCATTGTGTACGAAAACAGCATAGCAACCAATTTGCTTTGTTGCACGTTGACAACTAGTCACTAGTGATGAATCACTTGCGACTATTTTCCAGTGACTTGTCTCCAGGAAAAATCAGGGCTTAGGAAAAGGGTCTCGAAAGTAGAATTCTGACATCATAAGTTCTTAACGCACAACGACAGCATTATCATCTCTAGTGAATTTTTCTACTCATTGTGTACGAAACCAACATAGCAACCAATTGCTTTTGATTATTACACATCGCATTGCAATTGCATTATGAAGCTCTTATCTTCTTTTTTTTTCTCTTTCACTCTCTCGTTCTCTCTCTTTCTCTGTGGGTTTTACAACAGTGGCAGCACAGTTGCCATGTCTGAATGGAAGAGACCTTATCGATGAAATTGCCGTATTTCTAGCATGTCAGATAGCGATAACTATTTTTTTTTCTCTTGACGTCTTTGGAATTAAAAATTTTTTAACTGAGGGTGGAGATGATGGAGGAGGAGGTGGAGGGAAATAGAGGGAGACGGGTTTTGTGAAAATGAAAAAAAAGGGAACGACTGAGCTTCTTTTGCCTTGAAAAGCATTAAGGAAATCGTGGGGTCCCCCATATCTTTTGCGTTCAACTTTATCTTTTTCTACTTCTTGTCTATAGGCCCAAGTGACTGAAAAGGAAACTATGGCTGCAAATGAAAGTCATTTTTTCCTCAAATTACAAGCTCTTCACACACGCGTGAACGTTGTTCACTATACATAATGTACACCTATCATTAAAATCACTGCCATTTTTTTTGTCATCTATTTCTCTCGACTTTTTTTTTGTTGTGGGGCCTAAAAAATTTTTCCTTCATCTTTTTTTCTTTTCATTCTGAATTCATTTGCTAGAAAAACACGTTTTCTTTTTCATATAAAATTATCACATTTTTTCTTCTTTTAATATGCCCCCCTTCTCCTCCTCATCCTCCTCCCAAAATTCATTTCAAATCATCATCGCCATCAGCCACCCCCCCCCCCATTCTTGGCAAAGATTTCTTTTTATTAAAAGATTTTTTTTATTTAAAAAGTAGAATGAAAATAAAACAAATCATGTATACATTATTTAAATATATATTATAAGGTCCTAATTAGTTAAAAGAATTCAAATGAAATGTGTTTAGTTGAATTATACGGAATCCAGTTAAGGACATGAAACAAAAATTGACTTTATTATTAATACAGTATTTTAAATTGAAATACTAAATCAACATTTTTGTCAATAGCTTATATATCATATTTAAGTATTAACTCAATATTTTGAGATTAATTAACTGAATAAATTGAATTCGACATATTGTTTGTTTGTCCTTCACAGGACTCTGTAGAACACGTTTATTATTTAAATACAATTAAACTATCAGGCGTGTACTACGTATTATACCTTGTACACACATGAGTTAAATGAATTCAAATTAAATGTGTCTAGGTCAATTCTACGGAATCCAGTTAAGGACATTAACCAAATAAAAATTGACCTTATTATTAATATTTTAAATTGAAATACAAAATCAATATTTTTGTCAATAGTTTATATATTATATAGTTAAGTATTAACTCAATATTTTCAGATTATTAACTGAATAAATTGAATTCGACATATTTTTAGTTTGCCCTTCATGGGGCTCTGTAGACCACGTTTATTATTAAATGCATTTAAATTGTCAGGTATATACTAGGTATTAGAACCTAGAACTGTAAATGATTCACTGAAGGTGGATTTAAAAATATTTTTTGTCTCCTCTCAGATGGCGCCACTGCAGTGTCTATTGTATTCTATAGGAGATAACTTCCTCCAACCTGCGCATTTTGAGAAAATTTATATTTTTCAAGCGAAAGTTTTTCAGGAGAAACATTACGAAAAAATTCATAGTGTTTTAGAAACTAGAATAGTTGGTGACAATGCTAAAAGTTTTTTCATGACGATATCTTTCAAAATAAACTTTTTTATTTTTATAAAAGGCGAAAATAGTTTTTCATGAATGGAAAAACCAAAAAAAAAAACGGGTAATTTTCAAACTGAACTATAAAATTGTTTATTTTTAAGATATTGGCCATGAAAAAAACTTTTTATATAATCTTTTACCATTCTAGTTTTGAAAACAATTTTAATTTTTTTTTCATTATGTTGTTTCTAAAAAAGCGTTCACTTGACGTTTTTTCATTTAAATCTTACAAGGAGATGTTGAGAAGACAAATCAAAATATATATCTATTCAGCCACCTCTTGTTTTGATATCTTTCAAAATAAATATCTAGTCAGCCACCTTTTTTTTTGATATCTTTCAAAATAAATATCTATTCAGCCACCTCTTGTTTTGATATCTTTCAAAATAAATATCTATACAGCCACCTCTTGTTTTGAATATCTTTCAAAATAAACTTTTTTAAAACAAAAAAAAATTGACACAATTTCGTCTGGGTAATTTTCAAACTGACATAAAAAGCTTATTTAAAAAAAGATATGAACAGATGTCCTTCTAGTTTCTAAAACACTTTCTAGTTTTTCTTAATTTTGCTCTTAGAATAATCAATCAATAGTTTGAAAACCACCTGTTCCATAAAGTACTTTAAAAATCAGGATTTACCCTGACAACCCTCCCAATAAAAGCATCCATCCCAACCTGAAAGCCTTTTACATAACGGCCGAGCTATGACTCAAATTCACAGGCCTTTAGAAAACCGGACGAACATAAGTTGGCTCCGCCCTTTTATGACGAACGGTAACTTCTGATTGGTTTGTTGTGTGGTTCGACGTTGAAAAGGGCGGAGAGCATGTGACGTCAGAAAACATAAACAACCAATTAGAAGTTGCAGTTCGTCATAAAAAGGGCGGAGCCAACTTATGTTCGTCCCGTTTTCTAAATGCCTGTCTGAAATTCAAGAAGGACACTTGGGCAGTTGAACTTAAAACTTGAACCCTCTTATCAAGGTTTCACCTCGAAAAAAAAAACCCTGTATAAAAGTACTCAAAACGGGGTTTTGATTAATATTATGGTTAGAATTGAATTTTAAGTTTCAAATATTCTTCTTGAATTTGGGCCTTAGGAGGGATACACACACCTTACATAAAGTTGCACTCATGTATATAACCTTATATACATACATCCAATTACATTTGCATAAATTAGGCAAATGAATTCCAACAACCCACCTGTACCTTAAAACATTTTCCCATAAAGTTTAGATATTTTTTTTTTGATTTGTAGTTTGAAATTTTTGCAACAACAACATTACTTTTTCTTAAATGGCATAATTCCCATTGGACCCACATGTAATTAAATTAAATTAAAGTATGTTTTTTTCTGTATATTATGTGAATTATTATTATTATATTTATTAACCATCGGTCCCTTTTTAAAAGGAAAGATAAATGTTGATTAAATTTTTCCTGAAGCTATTTATTATTGCAATATTTACTACAAACATTAAGGATTTCAATTATAAAACTAGAAGAAGCTTTTAAAAGTTGTTCTCAATTGCATCAAAAAAATACGACTTTTCTATTTCACAATGTAATCAAATCACAATGGACATTATATTAAAAGACGAAAATATTAATTTAAAATTTAGTTAAGAGGGTTATTTTTTAAAAAAATATTTCAATATATTTATTTCATGAATTTCACTACAGGAGGGCAAAAATAACGTTTACAGAAAATTTAATTTCGGAGTTTTCTTAATAATACTTGTATTATGGTAGAAATTACGAGGGTTTTTTTTCGTTTAGGTTAATATTCTTCTTGATTATTCCATTGTGTTGTATATTAAATAGACCTATCATAAAAAAACAGTGTGAAATTAAGACTCTTTTCACTCGAAAAGTGGTCTTAATGTGGTCTTAGGCTAAGGCAACACAGACAGGGCCGGATTATCCATTAGGTTGAAGCCTAAAGTTCCTGTGGGGCCCGTGCAAAACTTTTGTAATAATAAAATTATTGCCATTTTTTATTGCTTATCAGGTGAAGAGGGAACCAAACACCAAAAACCCCATAAGGCCCTACTTGGCTTAATCCGGCTCAGCACACAAGACCACTTTGGTGGTCAATTTCAAATGCAACAAACAGCAGCTTGTGTGCTAAGATTCGGCTTATTTTTATAGCAATACATTGCAACCACAGCTCAGCCACCTGAGACAACATTTTGCAAGCTGAAATTGACCACCAAAAGTGGTTTGTGTGTCAAGGGCCTTATATTTTTGTTCAGTGAATTGCAAAAAAAACGTTGACTTGAGTGGCCGGTCATGACCACAAGCCAACTACATATTACAGTCGAACTCGACCACCAAAAGTGGTTCGTGTGAAACGGCTCTTACGCCTGGATCACACATGCGTAAAACGAGCAGAAGATAGAAATCGAAATAAAAAACCAATAAATTTTCGGCTGTTTTTTTCTGCTTTCTGTCGCGTTAACAAATTTTTCTCACACATTACAATAGAAAACATTTCAAGGGCTTTTTTAGTTTTAAAAATAAGAGTAGAAACAATAAGAGGAACCATAAAAATGATGTGTCTCCAGAACGCCTACCTATATTGGCTGACAACATAGAATTCTGCGCGGCAAAGAAGAAACAATTTCACCTTTTTTTCTGCCTACTTTCTGCCAAATAAATAAAATGGAATTACTATAGATTTATTTCAATTCGATAAATTGGTTATTTCAGTCGCATTTTTTCTGTATGTGTGATCTTGGTCGCACCGTTTTTTCTCGTTACTTTTCAGACAAATAAATAAAACAGAATTATTTAAATTAAGATAAATTCCCTTTTCAGTCACATTTTTTCCTGCATGTGTAATCACGCCGTCACCGTTTTTTTCTGTCTACTTTTCCGTAAAATAAATAAAATAGAATTATTTAAATTAGATAAATTCTTTTTTCAGCCACATTTTTTTTCTGCATGTGTGATCCTGGCCTTAGTCTTTTCTTTTTATGTAAATTTAATATTAATTAAAAAAAAAGAAAAGAAAAATGTAGAAATGAGCAATGAAACACCAAATCCATTGTTACAAACGGTTGTTTAATTAGTGAATATGCTAATGAATCAGCTCTTATATACTGAGTTTGTAACAATGAGCTTTCTTTAATAATATTATGAAAAAGCTCATTAGACATTAGAAGCTTAAATAAGTCAAGCTAAAAAAAAATTGGAAGTGATAAAAAACCGATTAAAAATTCATAAATCGAATTTTTTACGAGGTTTTTTAGGGAGATGGGGGTGGGGTTTGCTTAATATTAATAGAAAAACAAAAGTTGATATGAGAAAAAAATATGTAAAGACTGATAATAATATCTTTAATGACACGGAAAATTATGTCTCTTCAAAGAACAGACTACGCAAAATTACAAAAAACAAGGCTTTATTAAACAATATTTTATTTATGCAAATGAGACAAGAACAAGAATTAAAAAAAAGTTAGTGTTGTTGGGAATTGTAATTTAACAAAACAAAAATGAATTAATGTAATTAAATTATATTTTCTTCAAGTAATTAGTAATTCACCACCATATTACTTATGAAACTTTGTAATTTGTAAATTAGAATTAATTACCTTTTCTATTGAAAAATAAAATTCCTTTAAACTATTTTTATTCTCAAATTACTCGAAATTCGCTAATTTTCTAATTACTGTTGTGTGTTTCTAACATTAATTAATTTTTGTAATTGTTGTTTTTGAGGTTTTTACATTTTGTAATAGGAAAGCAATTGAACTGCTATGAAAATATTTAGTTTAGTTTAGTTTAGTTTTTTTAAGTGTCTAGGGTATGATAGTCACAAGTTTATGATTTTTTTTTCTCTAATGAGGGCTCTGGTTTAGATGAGTTTATATGATGACCAGTTAGCTGCTCTTTTATAATAAACATTTTCCCCCAGTTGATAAGTGTCCTGGAGCCACATTACAAAAATGGAATGAAACTGTCACATGATGGCAAATTGTCATATCTAGATCATAACCTTGTACGTTGTATCAGTCACAAAAGCAAAACACAAAATCTGATGACAAATATTGTCATATGATTGCCACTGACTGGTGCAAAAACATAATATGCTAGTCCGCACAAGCAGTGACATCATAATGTATGATTGTCACAATATTATAATTTTTTTTTCTGTAATGAGACCCCTGTTTTATTTTTCTTTATGTGATGCCCATTTCTCTCCCTCCTTGATAGTATCTCGATGCCTTATTACAGAAAAGCAATATGACAGTCCTATGACAATAAATTGTGATCTCTAGCTCATAACTTTTTAAATTATAAATGCAAATTACAAAATATATTATTATGATGACAAACATTGTCATATACACAGCAACACATTATTATAGTATACCAGTGATAAAATAATAGCACACAAGCAGTGACATCATAAGGCATTATTGTTACAATTTTAAGACTTTTTTCTGTAATATGGCTCCCGGTTTAGGTGTCTTTACAAATATATGATGCCCAGTTTGCTGCACTTTATAATGAACATTTTGCCCCAATTGATATGTGTCCCATTTTACCCCACTTGATAATGATTATTTTTACCCGCATTCTGCTCCACACTATCTTTTTTGAAATTAACGACTTTAAAATCAAGCTCTACAATTGCGAATATTGTAATTATTTATCCTGAAATAATTATTGTTTTAAAAATTGATTTCAATTTTAATGAAAAACGTCAACAGCAAAAAAATGTCTAATATTTCAGCATTTTTTTTTTAAAAAAAATAAGCATTACTAAAACAGCGCTGAATAAGTTGACATTAATTTTACCCAGATGGCAGCAGTGGTTCCTAACCTAATTTTACCATAATAACCCTCACTTCTCCCACCCCACCACCTATAACATTTTAATTAAAATTGTAAAGGGAGGAAAAGGGTTGAAAAAAGAATGAATTTAATGAAACAAATAAATGAGTAGTGATTCCTTCTCTTTTTTTTTGTCTAATTTATTTTTTCTGTTCATCCAATTAAAAATTTTCTGCTTCATTCAGATATAAATTAATTAATAATTAAATGATATTAATTCAACATGTTTTGAATATTGAGTAGGATTAAGACGTCATCATAAATTTTGACAGGAATAGAAAAAAAAAGCACACATGAAAATGTGGGACAGGTGAGATTATACGGTTGAAACATGTGACACCTGCTGCAAGCAAACATCATCATCATCATCGTCATTTTCAATTTTTACATTTATTACAACGAAAAAACCAACTGCATTTTTCTATCTTATTGAGTTTATTATTATTTTTATTGCAGCTGATTTGATAGAAAATAAAATGTAACTAAATAACAAAAGTATACAATTTTTTTTAAGTTATATTTTCAAATTTCTTTAAATTTCATTTGTCAAACATTTTCTTTGCTCCTAATTAGTTTAGTACCAAATTAAGTAATTAGATTTTTAATGTACAATTAATTGGCTTATTTAGGTAATATGTAGCCAATCTTATGATTGACAAGAGCGAAAAAGGCAAGAATTAACCAAAAAAAAAATGGCTACCACAAAAGTGTTTTTAGCCTCAAAACAAGGGTCCAACACAAAAAAAACTTTGATTTATTAAGTACACATTAAGAAAATATGTCTATGTTGAAACCCCTCCCTTTCTCGGAAAGTTCAAGTTGAAATTCAAGTGCCAACAGGTTTTTTTATTGAATTTGGACCTAAAAACTAATTTTGGCAGCCATTTTTGACATTGACTCATTAAGTCATTAGTCTCATTATTCTCAAAACAAGGATCCAATATAAAACAAACCTTGATTTATTGATTACAAATAAGAACAAGAGTATTTGTTGTTGTTGAAACCCTTCTCAGAGAGTTCAAGTTGAAATTCAAGTGCCAAGTTTTCTTCTCAAAAATTTGCGCATAAAAACATTTCCGGCAGCCATTTTTGTCATTTATTTATTATCCTAAGCAAAAGAGTGCACTATATAAAACCTCGATTTAGTCAATATACAAAAAGAGAGGCTTATTCTATGTTGAAACTCTGCTCAGAGAATTCAACTTCAAATTCGAGTGTCAAGTTTCCTTTATTGAATTAGCCTCTTACAAAATGTATGGCAGCCATTTTTGTTATTGACTCATTAACCCTGGGAATAAAGGTCCAAGATAAAAACAACCTTGATTTATTGAGTACACACGAAGAGAGGCTTTTTCTGTGTTGGAACCTTACTCAGAGAGTTCAAATTGATATTCAACTGCAAAGTTATTTCTAAAATTTAGCCTTTATACATTTCTGGCAGCCATTTTTTTGCCATTGACCCCTCAAAACAAGGTTTCTACGTCAAAAATATTGATTTATTGAATACGAATTCATGATGAAGAGAAACTTTTTCTATGTTGAAAGTTGAAACCATACTCAAGAGACAGTTCAAGTGACTAGTTTCCATCTTGAATTTGGTGACCTAAAATAAAACATTTATGGCAGCCATTTTTGTTCACTAACTCATTAATCCTTAAAACAAAAGAAAGAGGAGTTTGCTCTACATTATATATTGAAACCCTGCTTAGAGAGTTCAAGTTCAAATTCAAGTACTTAAGTTTCCTTTATTGAATTTGCGCCTTAAAACATTTCTGACAGCCATTTTTTTTTGTCATTGACTCATTAAGAAGAAGTAATTGGACAAAAAACCTCAGCAAATTAACGATTTTCGAGTGGAATGCCATTTTGTGTGTCTCCTATTTGCTAACGAACCCTAATTTCGAAAACTTCCAATTTAGATACTTAAAAAAATTAGTTTTTCAAAATAGGAAAATGTCTTCTAAAGAAATTCTCTCTCTCTCTCTCTTTGAAAAGCAATTGGAAATAAAAAATTTTCTCCTTTTTAACGAGAAACTCATTTAAAACCGTTGGTTGATTTATGAAGTTTTAAACTGTCTTTCTTTTGCCTAAAGGTAGGCACCACACCAAATGGTTGTTTGCCTAAAGGTCCCTCCCCACCCTTCTTTTTAGGTCTTTTTTTGAACTCCTGTTCTTACTTATTATGTATAGAGTGTGGTGTTTTCATTGAATTTTTTTCAAACTAAAAGTGTCCCTTAAAAGTTTTGTTTTTTAATGATGTTGCATTTTGAAACATATTGGTCAATTCCACTTAAGAAGGAGACAAGAAAACAAAAGGTTTTTTCTTCTTCTTGTTCTCCATTTTTTTTTTCCAATTTGGATGTTTAACTTTTAAATGAAGTCGTGAGACCCTTTATTATGAGAGACCCCCATTGTCAATTTTTTTTAAAAAAAGTATGGTGAGACATTTCTGACAAAAAAAAGCAATGTGTCTCCTGTAACAATTGTTATTGTTATGCCGTGACGAATCTTATGCTAAGGTCAACTACAACCTGAAAGGGCCCATTGTTACGGTTAGGGCTCGGCTTTTTATGCAAATGTTTTTCAATTTGTGGCCCAAAGTGCCAATTATGAAGCAATCATCATTAAAGCAAACTGCAATTATGTTTTGTTTTCTAAGAAAAAAAGATGGTTAGAGGCTAGATCTCTGGTTACAATCAGTGTTCAACTAAGACAGTTCTAGCCTCTAGCCAGTATTTTTTATTAGAAAAAAAAATCATAATTGTTGGTTAATCTAAACGGGAGATTGTTATTTCACAAATGGGCTTTCTTGGGCCACAGATTGAGAAACATTTATCTTGATATTGCATAAAAATCCGAACCCTGAGTGCAAGGCCAAAAGTCAACAATAATTCATAAATTCTATAAATTAAAATTCGTTCATTATTCAGGGCATAGTTAACAAGAACATTTAGAGGTTAGGGCCATAATAACAGGAAGAGGACTTCTATAGAACTCCAAATGTTCAGAATTGAAAGAAACACGGACGTGTTTTAAAAACTAGAAGAGTAAATGAATTTTACTTTGAATGGCCAAAGTTTTTTTTGTAAACATTTTGTTTTGTAAGTAATTTTTTTTAAAATATTTCATGGTAGTTTGTTGCGCAAAAAAAAGAACTTCTAATATTGTTAATTACAAACTTAGTAAAATTTAGTAAAATTCCACCTAAAAACGTTTATTTTTAAAGATATTCAACATGAAATATCTTTATATGTAGACTCATTTACTCTTCTAGTTTCTAAATCACTTTCAAGTTCTTCTAAACGTTGCTTCTGAAATGAAAGAAAACCAATAAAAACTCGATGTTTTATTGTAGAAAACTAGAAGAGCAACTACACTGTATATCGCACCCAATAGTATTTTCATAATATATTTTAATATTAATTTTTTATGGAAATTTGTAAATTCTAAATTTTCATTTTAAAAAATGTTGGGTTCACAACATGAATTGAAAAACGTTGAGAATTTTAAATTGCCATAAAAAGTTTATTTTAAAAGATATCAACATGAAAATCATCAGTTTACTCTTCTAGTTTATAAATCCCTTTCAATATGAAGTAAAAAAATATTAATTGAGAATTCTAAATTGCCATAAAAAGTTTATTTTAAAAGATAAAAATATAAAAATCTCCTTCAGTGATTCATTTACTCTTCTAGTTTCTAAATCACTTTAAAATATGGCGTGAAAAACATTAATTTAGATTTTTAAATTGCCATAAAAAGTTTATTTTAAAAGATATCAACATGGAAATCTCCTTCAGTGATTAATTTAACTCTTCTAGTTTCTAAATCACATCCGACTTTCCCTTAATCTTACTTCCAAAAAAAATAAAGAATTAATTGATTTCTAAACCATTTTTCTGTTTCATTTGCATATTTTGCAAATGGCTGAGAGAAAAAAAAAACATTTTATTCAATGGGCAAACTTGAGTACAGTCAAGAAATGTACAAACACAATGCCCTGTAATAATGTATAGGGCTAGGATATTTATGCAATATCAAACACATGTTTCTCAATCTGTGGCCCAAGTGCCAAATGTGAACTAATCATCAGCATAACTAGTAGAGTAACTGCAATTAGAGGTATATGCTTTCTTTTTTCCTAACAAAATAGGCCTGGTCAGAGGCTATAGATGTTGGTTACTACAGTATCAGTTGTCAACTAGAAAGTTTTAGCCTCTAACCAGTGTATTTTTTTTAATTGAAAAACAAAATTGTTTGGTTGATCTAAATGGAAGATTGTTACTTTACAAACGGCCCTTGAGCCAAAGATTGAGAAACATTTTGCATTGATATGACATAAAAATCCGAGCCCCCTAATAATGTAATATCTATCACTTGAGAGAGCTAAGAAAATGTCACATTTTAAAAAGATTCTAATCTTTTAACGTTTGTTAGATTTTCCGACCCTGGAAGCAATTTCAAGTTCAGTTAAAAGGACCCTCTTTTTTTTTTTTTTTTTAAAAAAAAAAGGACCTTATAATTCCTCCTCCTTCTCCTTTTTTTCTGCTGTTTTCTGTCACATAATTGTCCAGACTCTAATTACTTCTATACTAGAAAAACTATTATATATATATATATATACAGTTGTCTCATTTACAGTTTTATCAGCGTGAGAAATAAAGTTTTGTTTTATCTTTATCTTTCTTACCTTTTTTTTTTCTCCTCTTCTTTTCTTTCTTGTGTAAATGTTAACTGTTTCCGTGCTTGTTATTTGTAGTAAAAGTTACTACTGTTAAAAACTTGGCTACTGTATATACTGTATGTGTGTGGTTCTTACCTTTGTATATATTACCCGTAGGTATTTTTCGGGTGGTGGGCCTTTCCTTTCTTGTCCCCCCCCCCTTCCTTCCATTCCTTCCTACAAATTTTTTTTTGCAATAAAATTAACTACTTTTAAGGTCTAAATTCAAGTAGAAAACTAATTTAAAATTTAAACTGGTGGCTTTATAGATTATTTATTTTGTTTTTTTGTGTCACTTTGAATGGCGCCAACTGAATTGTCCAATGTTAAGCTCCAGAGATGTTTTTTTTTGTAAAATTTGCACGCAAAAATGTCAAGCGAACGTTTTTTTTTTAGAAACATTATTACGAAAAAATTAAGATTGTTTTCAAAACTAGAATGGTAAAAGTTTTTTCATAATTTCAACTAGTTTAGATACTTTTCATAACAACATGAACAACAGACTAACCAAAAATGATTACATTATCTAAAAATTCCTGAAACTCAACAAGTCCTACATATCTTAAAAAATAAACGAATTTATAGCTCAGTTTAACAATATGACCCGTTTTCAGGGGTTTTCCAATGACAATTTCATGAAAAACTATTTTCGCCTTTTTTTTTCAAACTGTCATAAACAGTTTATTTTTTAAAGATATCATCATTAAAATTTGTTTTAGCATTATCATGAACTATTCCAGTTTCTAAAACACTTTGAATTTGTTTGTAATGTTTTTTCTGAAAAATGTTTGATTGAAAAATGTAAATTTAAAACTTTTCTCAGGGCTTACTGTACAACAGAGCTACAAAATAGAAGAGAGAGAAAAAAAAACCTACTGAGGGACGTTTTGTGGCACTGTCGCAACTACAAAAAGAAACCCATTATTTAAAATAGCACAAGACAGACGTGCGACAGTTTTGTAACTGCGACTAAAAAGCTGCAACTTGTTCCATTTTTTGTGTCGCGACAGTCAGCCCCATTGAGGTTTCAAGTTGAAATTCAAAAAATGTCAGGTTCACTACTTGAATTTGAACCTTAACATATATATTCTAACAATAATTGTTGACTTTGTTTGACATTGACAATGTTTTCAAATTTCAACTCATTTGATGTGATTTTTGTATGAAACATGATTTTTACATATGTATTTAGTGTAAAATTGTTGATTGATTTTGAATAATTAGTCTTTTCGTTTGTTTGTTTGTTTGAGACCTTGACTGAGGTTATTATTATATTGTTTTTCTTTTTAAAATCCCTCATTAATTTGTACTGCCTTTGGGCATTTGGATAATAAAAAAAATTCTAAACATTTTAATGGCTTTTTTAAAAAAATTCTTTTAATTGTTTTTTAATGGATAAATTTGTTTTATTGTATTTAATTAATCCATTTGCTTTATTTTTTATTGGTGAAAAATTTGTTTTTCACTTTTGTATTTTTCTTCTTTTTGTTGAAACAATTTGTGATATGTAACCTGAAAATATACACAACTATTAGTCAAAGAAGTTGCACAATGTTGCACAACCTGTTATACTGTATGTGTAATGTGAACTAAACAAGTTGTTGTGAAATGCTTCCAATCCTGTAGTGTGGTAACCATAAAAAATATTCAAACAAACATGTAGTGGTACATTAATACAACACTACTAGACTTGTTGTGTGCAACCAGAAAATATGCAAATGACTAAACAAATTGTTGTGAAATGTTGCCTATTCTGTGGTGTGGCAACCATAAAAAATATTCTACCAAACAAATAGTGGTACAATAATGCAATACTACTAGACTTGTTGTGCACGTGTAACCTGAAATTATGCGAACCACTAAACAAATTGTTGTGAAATGTTGCCTAACCTTTGGTGTACAGATATAAAATATACTAACCAACAAATATGGAAACCATACTATTAGACCTGTTGTGTGCACCCTGAAATTATGCAAACCACTAAACAAATTGTTATGAAATGTTGCCCAACCTTTAGTGTACATTTATAAAATATTCTAACAACGAATAATGGTACAATACTGTTAGACCTGTTGTGTGATATCTGAAAATATGAAAACCACTAACAAATGGTTTTAAAATGCTGCACAACCTGTGGTGTGGTGTGAGACCTGAAAATAGTACTGCACTTGTAGTATGCAACCTCGAAATGTGCAAACCACTAAGAATTGCTGGGAAATGCTGCACAGCCTGAGGTCATCAATCTGAAAATACTTTGCTAAACAAATAATAGTACAATGATACCACAGACCTTTTGCATGCAACCTGAAAATCTGAAGTCACTTGATAAATTGCTGTGATGACATGCTGCATAACCTGTGGCGTGCAACCAGAAAATGTTCAAAATAAACAAATGGTTGTAAAATGCGTTACAATCTGTTGTGACAATAGACCCAGAAGACATCAAATGTGACATTGTCAATTGTGATGCCTGGTATAGAGTCACACTAGACAAAAATTTGTCAAGCAGTGAAACCCCAGCTTTATTGCAATCATCAATACATTCCCATTACGAGCAATGCTTTACTAAGCTGGCTCTTACAAATTTAACCATATTTTATTGATTGAACGGTTTGCAAAATTGTCACTAGACGTCTCTAGTAGTAGTAGTAGTAGTAGTAGGCCCTATAATTTAACTACATCCGGCTTTATTGCCCTATAGGCCATATTTTATTCATACAGCGCCTCCTTAAGGCCGTTTATTGTTTTATACATCCTTAATTGCTCCATTCACAAAATCATATACAAGTCTATGGTAATTGTTTTATTCAACAAAATGGTGTAAACATCATCAACTAGCTCTCTGTTGTTGTTTTTTTCCTGCATTAAATATAGACTTTATATAAAAGTCTTTATGAAAACCAAACATGAGAAGAAAAAAATAATGCAATTTTGCCTTCTTCTTTTAAAAAATTAGCCCCCACCCCTCCCCTCTGCACCTCCTCCCAATGCAATTCTATAGTCAATTTGAGGTTATGACATGTCTGGAAGCACAAACGGAAGTAAAGTCAAACGGTTGTGCGGAACTCATTACTTAGTTTTTGAGAAACAAACTCAACATCATTTTCATTATTATTATTATTATTATTATTATTATTATTATTATTATTATTATTATTATTATTATTATTATTATTATTATTATTATTATTATTATTATTATTATAACAAAGACCAATTTTCTGAAGAAACAATAAACCTCTCTGTTGTTATCATCTTATTTTTTGCTTTCATTTTCTTCCCTTTTACAATATACATTAAGACAAACATTTCTCCCTCTTTTTATCTTTGGTGGCTTTTTTTCTTCTTCTTTGTCAGCTGGGCTTTTTAGCTTAAGATTACTTCGAAATAATTATTGTCAGTAATTTTGACCTACTACTACAGTAGAGAAACACTGTCTGGGTGGTTTCATAAAGGTGTAACACAGGTGTAACTCGGGTGTAACCTTCATAAAAGGTTGTCATAATTCAATTGGTTTATTTAAGGAAGAATTAGGCAACATATTCCTAAACTTATTGCTAACTTAGCAAAGTTTTGATAAGTCACTTTGCAAGCTGCCATAAAGGCATGTGACAATCTGCATTTCAAACTTTCAAAATAAAAATGTTACTAAACTTTATCATTTTTAATAAACTTAATAGCATTGATCAGCAGCCATTTTCTATTTTTTAAAAAACAAAAACCTTAAAATGGCACTTTTTAAAATTGCATCTTAAGCTGAATGTTTTTTTCTACAAAATATATATAATGATTACATTTTTATGATTGCATCTTGAACAAAATGTAATTTTTGAACAAAATCAAGATGGCTGCCTCAACACTGTTAGCTTTTCTTCAGTTTCAGCACCTAAAATTGTATCTGACAAATGAAAACAAAAGCTTTTGACATTACCAATTCTTAGCTAGTTAGCAATGTTTAATTGCAGCCATTTTATGACTTACATGGTTTTTGATAATTGATAGAGATACATTAAATAAATCGTGATCCATATATATAGTTATAGTGCAAATACTAACGAACTTGCTCGCAATATGGCGTCGTCGGACTTTCGCTAATCTAATAATTTATTACATTGCGAAAAATTATTTAAAAAAAAAACAATTACGTCAAATATAAAAAAGTTGACACTGAACCATTTTTTTAAGCAGGTGCTAGTCAAATAATAATATATATATATATATATATATATATATATATATATATATATATATATATATATATATATATATATATAAGATGATTATTTCAAAGATGGCTGAGTTTAAAATACGATTAGTTAAACCTCGCCTCATTGGAATGTTTTTCTCTTATGTGAGGTAACAGGTTTTTGGTTTTTTTTTTGCTGGTAGTGAGTGTGGTGGTGATGATGATGATGATAATTGTCCCCCCCCCCCACCATTGTGGGTCCCCCTCCCCCTACCTCCGCCTAAATCTAAACCTGAACCTCACTTTCATGTTGAATAATAATAATAATAACACATATTGAAAACATTGAAGAAGCGACCGCGAAAATTGAACAAATATAAAAAAGAGACACTTTATACAAGACTTTTATCATTTTATTTATTAATGCTGATCATTAAAAGAATTTTAATGAAAGGGCAGAAAGAAAAAGAAAAGTAGAAAGGACGACAACACAAATAGATAAAAAAAAAACTGGAACAATAATTCTAAACATACCAAAATGTTATTTGTTTAACACTTTTGGTGGTCTGGTTTTAAATTGAAAAATGCGTAGACCAGCAAGTAAATCCAATTAAAATCCACCTTTGTCTGTCTTCCTAATTATTTGTTCTACTGATGATATTCTTTGATAACCAGGTTTAGTTAAAAAAAAAATATACAGATAATAATTGCAATCTATTTAGTTGTGGTTTTTTCTTTCTTGGTTAAGGTGGTTTTTTATTTTAATAAAAAGCCTCCTCTCTCAAACCCTAATTATTCTATCTTGTCTTTCAGATGCAAAATGAAAAGAAGAAACTTGAATATGTTTTAGAAACTAGAAGAGTAGCTCAATCACTTATACCTTGGATACACACATGAGTTAAATAAATTAAAATTAAATGTGTTTAGGTGAATTATACGGAATCCAGTTAAGGACATGAACACCAAATAAAAATTGACTTTATTATTAATATTTTAAATTGAAATACTAAATCAATATTTTGTGTCAATAGTTTATATAATTTATATTTAAGTATTAACTCAATATTTTCAGATTAATTAACTGAATAAATTGAATTCGACATATTGTTTGTTTGCCCTTCACGGGGCTCTGTAGAACACGTTTATTATTTAAATGCATTTAAGTTAAGTTAAATGTATTTAAGTTATTTAAGTTTTATTCAGTTAATAATCGGAAAATATTGAGTTAATACTTAAATATAATATATAAACTATTGACAAAATATTGATTTAGTATTTCAATTTAAAATATTAATAATAAAGTCAATTTTTATTTGGTTCATGTCCTTAACTGTATTCCGTATAATTCACCTAAACATATTTTATTTAAATTCATTTAACATGTGTTTACAAGGTATTAGAAACTAGAAGAGTAGCAGCTCAATCACTTAAGCTCATTTATTTATTTGATATCTTTTAAAATAAACTTTATAGACAAAAATTAAAAAAAAAAATATCATCTGCATAAAGTTGGGTCATTTTCAAAGTTACATATTACCAACATGAAAATATTGTCAAATTAATTTTGCTCTTAAACCATGTTATCCATAACCTCGTTAATCTAAGTGCAGTTAACTTTGAGAATGAAAAAAAGGTAAAACCAAATTAATTTCTACACTACAACTAGACACTAAACCTTACAAAATTCACTATATTTTTTTAATGAGATTCGTGATTTTTTTCTCCAAGAAAAACTTTTTTTTTGAATTATTAATTATTTCGATATCAGCTATTTCTGAAGAAGAAGAAGAAGAAAAAACTGTTTAATATGGCGTTTGAATAATTTTTTCTTCTGATATATATTTTTTTAAATATTCATTATGATAATGAATTTCAGTTTAAACATTTATATAAATGTATTTTTTTCTTCTGATGATCATTTTATTTATGCACGAATTTCTTCGTTTCTATCAAACTTAAGAAGTTTTCTTTGTTAAATCTAATGAAAAAACTGCTCACATTTATATATATATATATATATATATATATATATATATATATATATATATATATATAAAAGAAAGAAGTGAACCGAACTAACAAAATGAATGATTTTTTGACGAAATGAGAATTGAAAATGCTTTTACAGGAAATCCCTCCATGCATTAAGATAGTTTTTGGACCCAGGTTTTAATTGAAAAATTATCGATTCGTTTTGCTCTTTTATTTTTGCGAGAAAATTCAACTTATATCAGAGTAAGGTTAGAATGAAAGAGAGAAAGAGAATGATAGAGGGAGAGAGAGAGAAAGAGAAAGAGAGAGTTGGAGAAAGGGTGAGAGAGCGAGAGCGAGAGAGAGAGTGAGAGCGAGAGATGGAGAAAGAGTGAGAGTGAGGGCGAGAGAGAAACTGAGAAAAAGTGAGAGCGAGAGAGAGAGTGAGAGCGAGAGAGAGAGAGAGTGAGAGAGCGGAGAGCGGGGGAGAGAGAGCGAGAGAGAGAGCGAGAGAGAAAGAGAGAGAGAGAGAGAGAGAGAGAGAGAGAGAGAGAGAGAGAGAGAGAGAGAGAGCGAGAGAGAGTGAGAAAGAGTGACAGAGAGCGAGAGAGAGTGAGAAAGAGTGACAGAGAGCGAGAGAGAGTGAGAAAGTGACAGAGAGCGAGAAAGAGTGAGAGATAGAGTAAGAAAGAGAGAGAGGGTGGGAGAGAAAGAGAGAGAGAGAGAGTGAGAGAGATAGCTAAAGTGAGAGAGAGAGACAGATATATATAGTTTGCGTGAGTTAGTTTGAGAAAGACAAGAGAGAGAAACAGAGTGAATGAGAGAAAAAGAGAATGAGTGATGGAGTGATGAAAAGAGAGAAAGAGAAAGAAAGGGAGAAAGCATGAGTGATGGAGAGAAAGAAATAGAAAACTAGTGATGGAGAGAGAATGATAGAGAGAGAGAGAGAGAGAGAGAGAGAGAGTGAGTGAGAGAGATAGAGAGAATGAGAGAGAATTTAAATGAACATATTTTTGATGAACCACTCACTCACTCCAAGGGTTTTGCAATTGCAACGCCTTATCAGTGAGACTAAATTAAAGCCTTATAGAAAATAAGGTTTATTATGATTAAGACTATTTTTTTTTATTATTTAGTGCTAATATACTAGAAAAGCCATTCTAATCAATTTTTCTTTCTCCTCCTTCCAAAGATCCTCCTCTAAAAAAATCCATTTTTAAGTGTTTCATAATCCAAAAACATACAAATGAATTTAAGTTCATTATGTTCAAAATATTTGCAGATTTTAAATGAGTGAAAATACATTAAATTATTAATGGTCCATTATTAATATCTAACATTTTTTTTTAAATTGACTCGTAATTTAGCGTTGGTGGCGCCACCAGCACTGCTAACTTCTATTAAAACCACCTAACTCCTTCCAAATGTTTGTTAATTTTGACAAGTTGCATTTTGTAATTGAGCAAATTTAATGGAATTATTATTAGTTCATTTGCAATTCTCTTTTTATTATTGATTTTCAAATGAAGTTTACAGGTTTTTTTTCTCTCAAAAATATTATTATTCATTTTGCAAATTATAATAGGCCATAATATTTTAAATGAATGTTTTACAGAAATAAAATGAGAAGTGGTTTAACTACTTCCAGTAGTTAAACTACTAGTTAAATTACTTTACAAAGTGAAATGATGTTTTCAATTAAGATGTGCTAAATTTGTAACGCAGAATAACCAAACACCAAAAAGCTTATTTTAAAACATATCAACATGATAATATCCTTAAGTGATTGGAGGTAGATCTAAACCTTTCTAGTTTCTAAAATACAGTATACTTTCAAGTTTCTTTTAATTTTGCTCGTGAAGGACAGAATAACCAGAATTAAAGGGCTAAATTAACCATGGATTAAATTAACCATGTTTGTTTCTAGTATAAAATTAACTGTGGTTATCTTTTTTAAACTCTAATGAAAATAATTTTATATGCAATAGTTTGAAGTTTAGCCTAGTTTTTTGTAGTTTGTGAGTTATACCTATAGTGCACACCTGATAATTTAAATGCATTTAAATAATCAACGTGTTCTACAGAACCCTGTGAAGGACAAACAAACAATATGTCGTCGAATTCAATTTATTCAGTTAATTAATCTGAAAATATTGAGTTAATAATTAAATATAATATAGAAACTATTGACACAAAATATTGATTTAGTATTTCAATTTAAAATATTAATAACAAAGTCAATTTTTATTTGGTGTTCATGTCCTTAACTGGATTCCGTATAATTCACCTAAACACATTTAATTTGAATTCATTTAAGTCATGTGTGTACAAGATATTAAGGAAGGCAAAATTGGTGTTTAGCCACATTTAGAAAAGTTATTACCCAAGTTGTGATAATGCAGGCAAGTTAACTACCGTTAATTTAACTAGGATTAATTTAACGACATTTGTTTCCATTATAAAATTAACAGTGGTTATCAAAGTACTTTCATTAGAGTTAAAAAAAACTAATGAAAGTACATTGATATGCAATCATTTGGAGTTTAACCTAGTTATTTTTTTGCAGTTTTGGGCAGTATTTGAGGGGGTTTTAGGCAGTCTTATAATGGTTTTTGGTTAACTACTTTTGAAGACTCCCTGTATGTAAGTTACATTTGCTGACCTATTGGCTGGCCATTTATATATAGAAATGGAAATTTCAACAGTTGATGATGAGAAATTTGGAGGAGGATATAAAAGATGGAAATTGGTTGTCCAAGCTTCCAATGTCCATAATTGGAAATTTTGGAGTTTATTGCTTCATTGGCGCCTCTTGCATTGAAAGAAAGAAGAGAAAAAAAAAGCAAAATGGGGTCCAGGAGTTTTCTCCAAAATCCACCATCAGAAGCAGCAGCAGCATCATCATCATCATCATCCTTCTCCTCATCTCCTTCCAAAAATTGCACCAAACAACCCCATAACTAACCATTCCACATGCATAATATAAAACCCTTATAAATGTGCCTCATAATAAAGCCAAGGGTTCACCCTTTCTGTTTCCGTTCCAACCGGAAGTGACGCGCATATTTCATGGCGTTAAAGGGCACTATTTTTTGATACCATTTAAACTGGTGGCTTATCAGAAGAATGGCATTTTGCGTTTCAAACGTTCAACTCTTGGCTGTTTTCGGAAATGAGGAATACTTTCATTTGTGCAAAACTTATATGAGCATCTCCCCGGAAGATCAATGGCCAGATCTATAAGGGGGGAACCCGGGCCCACCTCCTCCTCATCGCTTTTGCATATAAAGAGAAAATGGAGAGTGAGGGTGGTAGACTACAAGGTGTGTTTGAAAAGTGCAGCTACACCATGTCCCTCATAAGATTGGTTGTTTTTGAAAAATAACAAGAGTGCATTACTAGAGTCCTGCCAGAAAAAAAACAAGGGCTGTATTTTTGGCACGTGACATAATAAAAGTAAACCCAAGTAGCACAACATGTTGGCCCACTGTACGAATTTATGTTGGCAATTTTTGGGCCCAGCACTTACCCCATTTAGTGTTGGCCCAATGTTGCAAAAACATATGTGGCACACTTAATGTTGGCCAAAAATCAATGTCATTCTTCTGCCATGGAGACCAAACAGCCAGACAAAATGCTTGCCAGAACATTAGGCCAACATCTTTATATAAATATAAAAGTTGCCAACAGTTGTCATTACATTGTTTCCTTGTGTTTAGCCATTGGCCCCACTACTGGCTGTACTCAATAACCCAACAATCGCTGAACCTGTCATCAATGACTGACAGTTATGAGTTTTGGGCCAACCTCAAGTAGGCCATTATTGGGCCAAATATTATTGCCACATTGTGCCAACAGTAAATGAGCTAAATGCTTGGCCAAAAGATTGTCGCCGCCAACTGGCAACATTTTGCCAACATAAATTCGTACATTGGGCCAACATGTTAGTGCTACTTGGGAGGTAACAGTTTTCTGACACACTCTGTATATATGTGACTACCAAATGAGGTGTTCCCAATGAGTATTGAATAAAAGGAAGGGGAGATGGGTGGTGTGGGGTGGGGAGATAAAAAAGTTCAATTTGAAAAACTTCATTTAGCCCTTCTTTTTATGTTGCTATCTAGAAAAATACATTGTATATGTGTGTGTGCCCATCACTTAAAATAAGACTAAGTCCTGTGTGCCCAAATATATTCAAATGTGTATCATTATTATTGACTATATATACAGATACACTGTATATATAGATCTCTAAAAAACGATTTCAATCTTTTATTGTTCACCTTTTTATTGTAGAGATTTACATTTTGCTTCTTTTATATTAGGTGCATTTGTCCAATTTTGTGTTTTTTTTTTTCCCATTGCACACAAAATGGTGAATTTCCATTGTTCTGTTCTGTTTTAATATCCGCCATCGTGAAACACATTCAACCTAAACAACAAAAATGATGATTGGACCATTTTTTTCTCTCTCTTCTAAACCTGTAAATAAAATCTAAATCGAATTGTGTAAAAATAACTCAAAATGGATTATATATATTGAAACATGTAATCTGTATTCAGTATCTCAACAATTTCAATTTGAATGCTCTTTTTCCATAAAAATGTAGAATAATTATTAATATTCATAACATTCATAATTCATATTTTATCATTTGTCTCTGCTTATTTATAACTTTTCAATTAATTATCAGGTAATTGGTTCGAGTTAATTAGAAATTATGTTTTTTTTTTCAGTTGAGTTTCAAGAAGTCGAAGTAGAAAATGAATCATTCTACAAATTCACTAGTTAAATTTACATAAACACATAAAAACCCTTAATTTCGCACATTGACTAGCGTTTTAGTCAATATACAAAATGCCTATAAATATCAGAACGCCTTAAAAGCGTTTTGTTAAGATAGGTTGAAGTTGTGTTATGCATTTTGTTGCATTGTCTAGAATGCTATAGTTATTTAGTAAAATTGGTCATTTTGCAAATTTAAGTAGGCCTATTGCATTTGCAGAATGACTGATTTCTTACTTTGGCAGTATCCTGAACAATAATAGGTTTTTTTTTTATAATTGCCAAATGCAATTAATTAAGGAAAACAATTTAAGTAATTCCTTTGTCATTGTGCAAATTGATCAATAATGAAGCTCCTTTTAACACAGAAATCTTTAAACAATGACAATAGCTGCGTTTTTAAACTGCTCCAAGAGAGAAATATATATTGCATAATGTTATTTAATAGACGTGTTTGAAAATTACTACATTGGAACGATTAACTATGTATAGGCCCACTTGATGTTTAGCAAAATGAGTTTTAACATATATTATGCACTTTTTTTCTCAAAATGGCATTACAATGCCCAAGAGTATAGTTAAGAATGCACTGCAGTGTATGATTGCTTTAAAAAAATTACTCCGAACGCATTTGAAAACATCGTGCAACCTTATCTGAAATCTACTGCAGTCGCTCTTGTTGTAAACATGATTGAGAAAAGCAAAAATGTTCTTAATAGGCGCAGCGAGCGAATTCTAGTAGCGTTCAAAAGTTATAATGCAGGGGTTTCATTTTAGTTTACTAAAAAGACAATTGCATTCTGTAAATGCTGCTGCTGTTGAAGCTGAAGCTGAAAGTTCCTACAATACTCCTATCACTCCTATGCACATTTATTTTTGCAAAACATGCATTGCCTGCAAGATGGCTGTGCATTGTTTTACTTTTGAGCTGTTCAGTAAAAGACACTCCTGCTGCCAGTAATCAAGCTACTGCTAGAAAATTAGGCATTTCCAAATGCAGCGAATAATTCTGGCACATTTAGGAAATAAACTTATATTTAGCTAGTTTTAATGTTCTGAAATGCACAATTTCTATTACAAAACATACATTGCATACAAGATGGCTGTGCATTGTTTTAATTTTGTGCTGAAATTTAAAATCTCCCCTGCTGCGAGCAGCAGAACTACTAATATTACTACAAAATTAGGCATTTCCAAATTCAGCGAATAATTCCAGGGTTGAGGACTCAATTAGCTAGTATTAATATCCTGAAAGGCACCTTTCCATTACAAAAAATGCATTACCTACAAAATGGTTGTGTATTGTTTTAATTTTATACTGAAATTGAAAATCACTCCTGTTACCAGCAACCAAGCTACTGCTAGAAAAATTAGGCATTGCCAAACGCAGCAAATAATATACTGGCACTTAGAACATGTTTTGGTTATTTTTAGTGCCTTAAAATGCATTTTATTTTATAAAACATGCAATGCCTCCAAGATGGCGACTGTACATTGGTTCTAACGTTGTACAGAAATAGAAATTCACTCCTGCAGTCACCAACCTATAACTGGTGTCAGTAATACAAAATTATAGGCATTTCCAAACGCAGCATATAATTCCAGAGCTCAGCACTCTTTGGCTAGTTTTATTGGGCTCGTGGAGTTGAAGAATGCCATTTTAGGGCTTACATAATTACTTCACAGTTAAATCGATTGTTGTTGCCAGTGGATTTAATAGTAATTTTGTTATTTTGTCATTTTGTTTTGATGTTGATCAAATTAATCGAGTGCATTTGTCGTGTGTTTGTTTGTGTTTGTTTATCATCATCATCATGAATGACTGCAAAACCCCAGAGCCACTCTTGTTTTTTTTTTGACTGCCCATTTATCGACGTTTTTCAACTCCATTGCTGTAATTAGACCAATAATAGACACTTCCTTTTTAGTCTTAAAGGCCCATTTCCAAATTGCAATATCACACCACCTCCTCCCTCCCCCCTCCTACATCGCCACGTTTCCTTTTAATCGTTTTTGTCTTCAAATTATATTGTTTAATACACACACATATACTGTATATATAGAGAGAGAGCTCTCATTTATAGAACAAATCAAATCTTCAATTACTACTTCCTTTCATTCTGATTTGACCTTTAATTGGCAAAGACTAATTGTAACGCCATCTTGTTCTCTCTCGATCTCTCTCTATATGTATAAAATTAGATTGTTTGTTTGTGTGTGAGAGGAAACAAAAAAACGACACATAAAAAACATCATGTTTGATTGAACCAAATTATAGCTAGAACCCATTATTGCCTATTTTTTGATACCATCAGCTGGGGTAACATTCCCCACTTTTGCTTGTTTTTTCTCTCTCTACAAATTGAGCAAAAACTCGATCAAAAAAAAAAACTATATGCAAAAAAAATAGTTCATAATAAATTAATAATTGCAATCTACTACTTCAGCATGCACAGCCATATAAATAGCTAATTTTGCGCCCAAGGCAAAAGAATATGCTCTTGAAACTGGCACCTTCTAGCATAACAATTCTAGTTATTTTGCACTCTTATTTTTGGGATGCTGAGCTTTACACCCGAGGCAAGTGCCTCACTCGTCCTGCCCTCGTTATGGTTCAGTCAGCATGTAAATGGGTGGGGGGGGGCAATTTCTTAGGGTAATTTAAATTTTCTGATCTTTTCAGCCTCCAGTGAAATTTAAACAAATCAGGGCGAATTGCCCCAAGTGCGGGCAACTGTATCCCACATGTTTAAAATGGCAGTTAATAAAATGGGCCAATGATGAACCAAAAAAGAATATTTGACAAATAATTTTATTTAAAATCTGCCTTGCATCTGTCATCTATTAGATGCCATCATCTGGGTGCAGATCTATAACTAGGTAATTTTACACCCAATTCAAGAGCAAAACTGGCGCCCCTTACTATTATCATTCTAGTTATTTTGCACCTCTTAAGTTTTGTACTCGAGGCAATAATACAACTGGTACCCCATCAGTAGTAATTTTGCGCTCCTAAGCTTTGCGGCACCCAAGGCAGGTACCTCACTCGTCTCGCTATAATTTACGTTCTAGGATCTTACTGCATGGCGTGTTACGTCACGCGTGTTCAGTAAAAGTTAACACATGGCGTCATGCATCAAAATTTTTTTTAAAAAAAACGACCACAAACAAAAGAGGCGCACTAAATGTGGAGCATTACCCTGGACTCACCAGAGCGCAGCACTAAAACTCCAACCTTATTGACCACACACCCCCTTCATTTTTGATAAAACTAAAAACTTAATTTCTTTTTTGAAAGAGACAATTTCCACCTAATGTTATATAAAATATATAATATTATGACCTTTGGGCTTTGGTTATATCTATGTTTCTTGTTTAAAAAAAAAAGGTTTTCCATTCACATCTCATTATGAAAAGGAAATTGACCCCCAATGATTGTGGATTATACACCTATAGGGATATTTTTTTTTAAACTCAAAAAAAGATATTCCAAAGGAAATGAATTCTGAAAGTTATTTGTAAATGTTTGTGTTAGTTCTGTTCTGTGAGGGTGTGACTTTTTTTTTAAAAAAAAGCATAAATGTGATAAGAGTGCATCATATACAGTATGCTAAAATGCTAATACAGAAACCGGACGTTTCTATTTGAGTATGCATATACATGCATATATACATGTGACCATGATGCACTTCCACATTTAGACCATTCTTAAACATATATATCTCAAGATTTCCTCATGACATGGTTCATCATATTCAAAAAAAAAAAACACATACTGTGTACATGTGCCTATAACATGGCCCCACCCTTATCTTTGACCAACATCTTTCTTTATAGCAAAACTGAGAATATTTTGGTTGACATAATGAGATGTAAAAAGAAGGAGAAGTTGGACAGAAGAGAGTTTATTTCTCCAATATGACCTCACAGATTGCAGTCATGTCACACTGAAATATAAATCTAAAAAATATATATATACTGTATATACTCGTATGCATCATAAGATTGTCATAAGGTTGTGATGATTGCATAAATTTTATATAGGTCCAAAATAAAATGCAAAGAGACCTTCCTTTCCTCCTTTTGGAAGTTTTAGATTTGTTGAAATGTGGTGGTGATGGTGGTGGTTGTGTTTGAAAACGACCACCCACCACCTACCAACCAACCACCTCCAACATTAACTTCCTCTTTTCATGTCCGTTTATTCTTTGAATGAAACTTCAATTTGAAAGATATGTTATATTCTAATGCCAAAAATATAGAAAGGTCTTCTTCTTCTCATGTGCTGTTATCATCATCATACTTTAAAGGACCCCTTCTTCTACATTTACTGTATAAATACAGGATGGCCCAGGAAGGACTGAACAATATAAAAGACGCTTCAACTCAAATGCTCCTCTCCCTTTTTCTAGATCATTTTCTATGATTAGGTGCCAGGAGCGAATTTACATTAGGGCTTGAGCTCAGGACCCCAAACTTCTAGGTTACCACCAAGACATGCACTGCAAAATATCGTGTAGTTGTTAAAAGAGAGATATTCTCCTGAAAATAATAACTGCAATATCTTAAAAATTAAAACAAGTGTATTTTTACAGTATTCTACAAACAGCATTTATAAATTTTACTACATTTTTTTTAAAAAAAAGGGCCCTAGAAAGACTTCAAGACCAAAGCCCCCCCCCCAAACAGCTAGATCCGCTCCTGCTATAGGTGGCAACGTTTCCACCAACGTCTTATTTGTGCCAGAATGTTGTTCTTGAGTTACTGGGATTGTATTTGGCTTGTTCACATATAGAGATCTACCCGTGCTCCTTCAAGTAGACCCACAAGCTGGTGAACGAGGAGGGCAAAAGAAATCTGCATTTCTGGAAATTAATTGTTAGACACTGCGGATGATCATGGGGCAACAGTTTCTGTACCAATATATGGCTGCTTATTGCACCTTCTTTTATGGAAACATTCTAAGATTGTGATACAAAATTTCTTGCAGTGATGTCCTGAAGAAAGTGGCAGATTCACTGGGAGGGATATTTCCTATCCCAAACTGAAAAAAATAGTCCTTATGGCATTATTTAATTTTTTTTCCTGAAACAAAGTTCGCATGATTCCACAAGCAACAACCCTCCAAAAAATGAAATGTATAACAAAAATCAAAGAAACGAATGGCTGGGAATTTATGTTAGGAGCCTGGAGAAGAACCCTTTGAAGGTCCTGTTTCAATATGTATTGATTTTACAATTGGCGAAATTTCCTTGTCAGTAAAAGTTCCTCCAACCCAAATTATTCCGCAGATCCGCCACTACCTGGAGATGCCCAGCCGAGCAACACGATGACAAAATATACGACACATATGGTTCCTCAGTCAAAACAATTCACCACTCATTTGAAGAAAAAAAAATCAAAATTATTTTGTTTAATTTGTTACATTGTTGAAGATTGAAAAGTTGCCATTTTTAATTATAAAAAATGTACTTATTAATTTAAAAGAAGAAAAAAAAATATATAAAAATGAAAAAGTTATGAATTTTTCAAATAATTCAAAAGTCTTTGTTTGGCCACCCTGTATATGACAATGTGGCACTGTAGTTTACAGGGTGGTTTTAAGGGTGGTGGTGGTGGTGGTTGGTGTCTATGAATAATATATGTCTATGGAGGTTTGTTCTCTCTTTATATATGATTGGAGGCCAATTTCCCCTCACATTTTCGGGTGAATTTATTTTTCGTGACCTGGCTGTACATGTAATGCCTCTTACTATACATTATATTTGTGGCCCCCCTCCTTTTTCAATATAATGTATATGATAGCCTCCAATTCTATATATATATATATCCAGAGTTTATTTGATTTTCTATAGAATTCTTTCTAAATGGTGTACAATAGGAAATTTCGGGTGTGTTTTTTTTGTGTGGATGCTGCTGTTTGAAATATATTAAAGGTCTATCACAAACGATATATATAAGCTTAATGCATATATATATATGTCTATTGTATAAGAAGCCAAACTAGAGGTCTATTTGAGTTGAGGAAATTGATTTCTCTCTTCTTTTTTTTTTTCAAAAATATAAAATCGTCTGATATATTTTATTTTTTCTAAAAAAAGAAAGATTGAGTGAGTGAGTGGTTCTAAAATGATATGGTGGTTCAAGAAGAAGAAAAAAAAAGAAGTTTTCTTTACTGGTCAAAAGAATTTCTGACAAAAAAAGGAGCAATCAATAGGTTTTTGGTAACTGTAACTGAATATTAATCTGTTGGACCTTTTTCTTTGAAATGACCTTCTTCTATATATATATATACATATATATATATATATATATATATATATATATATATATATATATATATATATATATATATATATATATATATATATATATATATATATATATATATATATATATATATATATATATATATATATATATATATATATATATTTATATATATACTGATAACTTCCTGAATTGTACCCATTACATTGTCGGTCAAGTCGTTTTTCAACAATTTCTTCATTCAAACTGCACTTCTACTACAGTATGTACTATACTGTACAATATTATAGGCCTATAGATAATACACTATATAGCCTCTATACCCACATTGCAAATGAGACATTGTACAATTTTCAAACTAACAAAAAAAGACATTGAAAACAATGCATCCAAGAAAGAAGAAAAAAAAACCCGAATTTAGAGCAGTTTTGAACCCAAATTAAACTTTCTTTTATAATAGATTTGAAACGTTGTATTAAATGATAATAGATAAGACTCTTTTATTAAACTTTTAACAATTGTATTTTATGGTTGAATAAAAATCATTTATTTTGTAAAATAAGTTAGGAGCCATTACACACCTTACTTTTATTTGGAATGATCATTTGGGGGGGCTTATACTTTCGAAAGAATGAAGTCAATTTCAATTCAAGAAGGATATTCATTTGCTATACTTGAAACCCAATTTGAACTCTCTTAAGATGGGCTTTATAAATATTTATTTTGTTTTTGTCCCCCCCCCAGATGGCGCCATTGCAGTGACTAACGTTTTTCAGGAGAAACAGTGAGAAAAAAGTCAAAGTGTTTTAGAAACTAGAATAGTTGGCGATAATGTTAAAACAAATTTCATGATGATATTTTTCAAAATAAACTTTTTATGATAGTTCGAAAAAAAGGCGAAAATAGTTTTTCATGAAATTTCAAAGGAAAAACCCCCCAAAAATGAGACATTTTCAAACTAAACTATAAAAATTTTTATTTTTTAAGATATTGCCATGAAAATACTTTTAGCACAATCATTTACCATTCTAGTTTTGAAACCAATTTGAATTTTTTCGTAATGTTTTTTTTTTAAACGTTCGCTTGACGTTTTTGCGTCCAAATTGGACAAAAGACATCTACGAATGCTTAGCATTATTATCTACTGCAGTGGCGCACATCGAGAGAAACAAAAGCAAAATAAATATCTATCCTGCCACCTTAATATAGTATATATTCACGTTCAAAATGGCGCTAAGTCAGCGCCGCCATATCATCATAGGTGTAATTACAGATAAATGGCTTTTACCTTTTTTTAAATTCAAATAAATAAAAGATGACTTAATTCGTATGGAGACAATTTAAGTGGAGACCCCATTACACCTTCCCCTATATTCCTCCATATTATACCACCTACCTGCCTCTATATATCTTTCTATGGAGAGAATACCAATTTGCCGGATTCCACCTAACAATTACTAACAATGAATGCCTTATTTTATATTATATACAGTATTATTCGTATATATATTAAAGTAGGCCTAAACACACACACGAATCTCACATAAACAAAAATGGTCGAGTCATCATTGCTTTTAGTCTCTTTTTAAAATAAAAAAAAACAATATCCTATCATCAGGTTAATGGTCTTTAATTGAGTTTTATTTAATTAGAAACACTCCATGTAGTCTGAAATTGTTTCTTCTCTCTTTTACATTAAACTTTATACGCTATTTTACTTATTTTTTGTCCATTTATAACTTGAGTGGGTGGGGGGGGGGGTTTCTAATTGAAAGTTTTAGTGTTGCGGCCTCAGGTTATACTTTTTTTTTAAAAAAAAAAATTTTGCAATATTTTTATTTTATATTAATGTTTGTTGTAAAAAAAAAATTAGGATGCATTCATCAAATATTTTTATGAAAATTGTTAAGAGCCTCAGATACACGTCCTCCATCTTGTTGTCTTGAGCAGACGACAAAGAGACAATTGAGTGTTCTTATATGGTGTTACTAAAACTGAAAGAAATCGCCTCACAATAGCTCAATTAAAATACAGTAAAGTGCAAAATGCAATGAAATGTATTGTTCTTCACGTGCTCGCTTTATATAATTTTTGAATATAAGTCCTTCTATTTTTAAACAAGGTTCAAAGTCGTTCGTTTTTTAACCCCATGTTAAATCCCATTGGCCCCAAAACCGTCCCACAAACATTTGAAAAACTCTCGTTAAAAACGATTTAGAACAATAACAAAATAATTAGCAGACACTTTCATGTATTGGCTTCACGATGTTTCCTTTTTATATATTTTGAAAAGGTCCTTCTATTTTTAAATAACATTTATTTATTTTAACTCCATGTTAATTCCCATAGGAGCAAAAAATCGTCACCCAATCATTTGAAGAACTCCCATTAAAACGACTTAGAACAATCACATAATAATTAGCACGTGCATTAATATATTGGCTTCACCATGTTTTCTTTTTATAAGATTAGCACGTGGACTTATTTTTTTTATTAATTATTATGTGACTTGAAACCTGGAGAAAAAATGTTTAAAAAAACCGTTTTTCAATTAAAAACGATCGCAGCGCCTACATTTGGAGAAATTTTGAACTAAACGCTGTATCGAGGCTCTTAAAGGCCACATTTTCATTTTTAGCAACAGGGAAATCAAATTTCGTAAATTTTATACTCTTTTTTTTTGTCAAAATATTTACAAATTTTATATTTTGTTACTCAAATTAAATAAAGAACAATTTACATGTTTAATGTTGTTAATTCTTAAGTTTTGTAAATTCATTTAATTTACAGTAACAGGAAAATATAATTTCATACTTTTTTTTGTTAAAAATAATTATAAATTTTATATTTTATTGCTGTTCAATTTAAATAAAGAACAATTAAATCTTTAATGTTGTTAATTGTAGCTATAGCAAACATAATTCTGGAAGACATAAAAATTATTTTTTTTTATAAAAATTGTTAAAAAAAATTGTAAACTTCTGTAATTTCATTTAATTTTCAGCAAAAGGAAAATATAATTTCATACATATTTATTTCATATATATTTATACTTTTTATATGTTTTTGTTTGCTCAATTTCAATAAAAAACGTTTAAGTTCTGCACTGAGTGTTCTCGTTTTCAATAAAAGAAGACACGATGAGTCAGTCAGTCGCAAGTGAGTTTATTCAGTTTTAACAAACAAAAAAAAAACAGCAAAAATGTTGCACTGAGTCTATTCGGTTTGAAAAAAATTACACACTGAGTTTACTCCAATTTGAAAAAAGAACACAAAAGATTACATAAAAGCCTATTTGGATACAATAAAAATCGCAAAGTGTCACACTGAGTCTCCTCATTTTGAACAAAAAAAAAAGCAGAAAGTCACACTTTTGTACTGAAAATACAATTACTATAATATTTTAAAAATACACAATATGCATTTTCTATATAAAAAACAATTATTTTAATACAAAGTGGCGTTTATTTTGGTTATTTTTTTTAAAAAAAAATTTTAAAGTGATTTTTGGAACTCTTTTGAGTTTCAATAGAGAAAGTGAAGAGTTGCACGGAATTTACTCATTTTTAAATGACGATACGGCATCCGGTGCCACAAATTGAGAAACATTTTAATGCTTGATATTTTGCATAAAAATCCGAGTCCTACTTATTAATAAAAAAATAAATTCGTTTAGGAGTTAAATTTATTAATTTTGTTTTTGCATTTATAATAAATTTTGAATAAGAGTAATTTATTAATGGTTCTTTTGTTTTTGATAATTCAGAATAAAATTAGAAATGTTAACAAACACAAGAGTAAAAAAAAAATATAGACCCACTAATGAGTTTCCATATAATGTTTATTATATTAAAACCTCATCAGTGTGTGGCCTAATTTTTCATGACATCACTGAAAAGTAGACAATTAATGTGAAAAATAAACTGAGAGAGAGAGAGAAGAAAAATTACAATTTGAGACAATAGAGAAAAGAAAATGACTGCACCATTAATGGAGAAAACATTTTTTGTTAAAAAAAGGCGAAATTATCTTTCTTATTATAAGTGAAAATTACTAGGACATTACTGAAGACATGATCGATTTTCGACTATTAATTATTTGTCGGGAGGATAATTTTCAAATATTCTCTTGAGAGAAATGAGAGAGAGAGAAAAAAAAAACCCTTGTCTATTTTTCAATAGTTTAACTTGTCTGTCTGTCTGTCTGTCACCATCATCATCATCATCATTGTCTTCCAATAGACATTCTAGTAGGCAGCAATTACGAAAAAAGATAATAGACCAAAAGTGACATTTTGCTTGTGTTTTTCTTCCCCCCTCCCCCCAAAAGACATCTTGTTCTATATAAACCTATTATGGCATTTGACATCCATCCATCCGTAATCAGCCCTTTTTTATTTGGGCGAAAAATGAGCAAAAGTGGGGGGGGGACTTATTATCTTTTATAAATGAAATTATAACACATTATAATATTTGATATTATTATTGTGCATTATACATTTTTTTATTAATGTACACATTAATTTTGCATTAAGTCTATGCACAGATAAACCACATATTACATAAATGAAGACATTTTATTGGAGCAAATGTCCTTTCTGCAGCTTTAAACAATATACATGTAGAGCTTATATGAAAGTATTTTTAGAAACTAGAAGAGTAACTGCAAATGTATTTGTAAAATTGTAAAATTATTTTTTGAAAATTACCAAATTTTTTAATTTTTGAATTTATAAATACATTTTTTATAAAATATTAAAAATGAACAAATTTAAAAATGTGTCTTATGAATTACAAAATTTAAAACAATTGTACCAAATTTTTGACAGTGCGTTAAGAGTAAAATTTCAAAGTATTTTTAAAAACTAGAAGAGTAACTGAAAATGTATTTGCAAAATTGTCAAAAGTATTTTTGAAAATTACAACATTTTTTAACTTTTGAATTTATAAATACAATTTTTATCAAATGTTAAAAATGAACAAATTTGAAATTGTGTAATTCATAAGACACATTTTTAAATAATTGAATCAAATTTTTGACAGTGCGTTGAAAAAACTTCAAAGTAAAATTTCAAATTAAAAACTAGAAGAGTAACAACTGGAATCACATAAGAAAACTATCATGTTTATAACTTCATAAACTTTTCATGAAATATTAAAATTAACCAAAATTTAGTTTTAAATTTATAAGATTCAAAATTCAAATTTCTTTGACAAGGTGTTAAGAAAAATATAAAAACAATTTCAATGTGTTTTGGAAACTAGAATAGTAAAAAAAATCACATAAGACAATTATCATATTGATATCTTCATAAATAAACTTTTTATGCCAGGTTGAAAATGACCCAATTTTAAGTTTTTGAATTTAATAAGGAATTTTGATTATTTAGATGATAAGACCCAACTTTAAAAAAAATTGAATGCGTTTTTAGAAACTAGAATTTGTATTTTTATGTTGTGATTCTAAATATTTTACTTTTTTTTTATGAAAGATTAGAATTGACAAATGAGATTTTTTTAGAAAGTTGGTTCAACTTGCAGTGTAAAAGATAAAATGGAGATTGCCATTTTAAAAATATGACCATGACCCTCTATAGCTTTTAAAATATCTTTAATTTATTTTTAAGACAACAAACTGGAGCAATAAGTTGCACAACGTGGCATGCCACAGCTTACAACCAACTACCACATTTTGCTGCAGAAAGTAGTAGTAGTTGTTCTTCAAAGTCACAAAGTCTGCAAAAGCAGTGTATCTGTTATTGTCAATCTGTTGAATCCTGCAATCTGCAGATTTCCTAGACAATCTGCAAGAGAACCAATCCTGCTAAGGAATCTGCAAAATTCAATACATTTTAGGTGTTCAGTTGAATTTTGCAGAAAGTTGTTAAAAATTGACAGTACTTAACATATCCACTATATCTAAACACTGCATGTTGCATACCACACTGTACAACACATGTTGTGCAATGCATTACAACATTTATGTTGTCTAATTATGTTACCTAATTGAAACCCACCTTAAATGTCTGTTTCTGAAATGCAAAATATCAACATTTCAAATTGCATTGTTCTATTCAATTTGCATATTTTGCAAATGGCTAAACTAATAAAAAAAGTCTAGACATTCTTTTGAGAAAGTTTCAAACGAATGCTAACTTGTAATTTTAGCAGTAATTTAATGTATAATTGTTACTGACTTTTCAAATGATAATTAACAAATGGCTCTTGAGCCATTTATGTTTTAACTAACTCATATAATACAGATTGAGCACAAGTACATAACAATAATTAAGTGAATTTTTTTACAAAAATAATTATTTAAAAGCGACTGAAGAAGAAAGAAAAAAAAAAACGTTGTCCAACATTGTTTGGACATAATTAAAAAGAAGTTTCTTTTAATCACTCAAAAGTTATTTTTACAAGAAAACCACAAGATTTTAATAAAGATTTCAAATTGAAAAAAAAAATTGGTTTTAAAATAAAATCAACAAGAATTTTGTTCTAATCTTAAGGTATAATCTCAACCTTAAAATGTAATAGTAAGTGAAATTAAAAAAGTAGACAAAAAAATAGTAGAAAAGACAAGAAAAAATGATGCTAATTTATTTTTTTTATAGAAAATAAAATGTTGCAATCGTGACTAACTAATTAACTTAACCGCAGAATTTACTTTTTTATATTTCTTCCACACTCGTAAAATTTTGGACAATTTCACAAAGCAGAAAAAAAAATTCTATAAAATGTGTAAAATTACAATTTTTTTTGTAGGATTTGAATTTTCTCCATCACTCGTAAAAATGATTAAAAAATTTTCAATGTACGACATTTTTCCGGAAACATAATTATCAACTTTAAAATAAATTGAATTCGGTCACTAAAATGAGACCTGTTTGTAATCAAAGAGGTTGGTTATAGGCTAGAGTTATTCTAGAATTTAATATACAGCTGAATTAAGAGTTGTATGTGAATTCTAGCCTCTATCCACCCTCTTTGATTGCAAAATGCGTAATTCTTTTTGCAATAATAATATTGATTCGAAAATTAAAATATATTTTCTAATTTCTGATTTTGTAATTAAAAGAGTCTGGGGCTATAGAGGCTATTTAAAGCCTACAACTCTGATTCAGCTGTATGTTAATTCTAGAATAAATCTAGCCTCTAACCAGCCTCTTCGATTACAAAAAGTATAGGTTCTTTTTGCTTTAACAATTATTTTTTCGGTACATATATTTCAGAAGCAATATTAAAACATCGGTTTCTGCACCGAAAAATAATTATTAAAGCAAAAAAGAACCTGTATTTTTTGTAATAAAAAGGCTGGTTAGAGGCTAGACTTATTCTAGAATTAATATACAGCTGAATCAGAATTGTAGGTTAAAATAGCCTCTAGCCCCAGACTAATTAATTACAAATTAAAATATATTTTAATTTTAAAATCAGTATTATTATTGCAAAAAGAATTATGCTTTTTGCAATCAAAAAGGCTCATTAGAGGCTAGAAATGACCGATAACTAATTCAGCTCTATACTAAATTCTTGAATAACTCTAGCCTCTAACCAACCTTTTTCATTACAAAAAGTTTAGGTTCTTTTTGCATTAATAATTATTTTTAGTTGCATACATTTAACATAAATTTCATATTTTCAGAAGCAACACAATTAAAACAACATTGCAAATTATATTATAAACTAGAATAGTAAGAAATAACTTTAACAGTTCATTCTTGACCTATATGTTTTAAATTAAACTTTTTGTTGCAATTTTTAAATGACCTATTGTATAAAAAAAGAAGTTTGTTTTAAAAGGTTTGTTTATTTTCATTATGTAATACATTATGTAAATTTTTTCAATTGCATATTTTGCAAATGGCTGCTTATTTATAATTTTTTTAAAAAATTAAAAGCTAGAAGAGTATCTCTCTTAGTCACTTAAGGGTATTTTCATATTGATATCTTTCAAAATAAGCTTTTTATGTCATTTTAAAAAAAAAATCCTACTTTATGTCTGTTTATATTTGAATGAACGTTGTTTGGATAAAAAGTTTATTTTAAAATATTTCATCATGAAAAAAAAGCTTAGCAACATCATTAGAGTACTATTCTACTTTTCTAAAACATTGTGTATTTTTGTTGTAAATTTATTCAGAAGTGTTTGAACGAATTAAAATAATAAGTAGCGATTTTGAAATAAATTATCTTTTATAATAAACTTTCGGACATTGTTGGTATTCTTGTGACAATTTTCTTAGTGACAATATTCTTGTGACAATTGTGATGATTCCGCGCGTTTGAATTTTTGTTCACGTTTTTTATACTTTTGGTAGAACAAATCAAAAATTGCGAAGAAAAAGAGAAAAAGGAAATTAGCTAAAGGGCCCCCAACGGTTAAGATAAACTGTCCCTTATATTAACATCCGCTCTAATTCACTTAGGACCCTATAGCCCAATTCATCCGAGTTAGCCCATTCCGGTCACATTCGTATAGACGACAATTTTGAAACGATTTGTAAACGTTTCATATGGAGCACGTCCGGTCCCGATTTCCACTTGACAGTTCTTTACAAAAAAGCCCTTCAACAACAAAAAAACGAATTCTCATCACTTTTTTTTATATATATTTATCTATCTTATATAAAAAAGACACTGACTTTATATATATATATATATAGCTGAGCGATCATTTATATCTCGTCACGGCTGTATTTGAAAACTCCTACCAGGAAAACTGCTTTTTTATACCACATTATTGTTAGAAGTTGCTGGAAAAGTAATTCAAATGCATTTGAAAATTACTCGAGTCCTGTTTGCAAGGATGCAAAAGAACAACTTTAAACTACTAAAATATAATGTAGCAGCAGCAGCAGTCAAAGAAATTTAAGCAAAAATTCAAATAATAATAATGGCGTTCAAGATGGCGGTGTATGTCTTTTACATTCAATTCTGCTACAAGTAACATTACAGTACATGTAGGCCTACAGAAGACATGTATTTTCAAACGTAGCCATTTAGTAGTCTGAGTAATAGTAGTAGTAGTAGTAGTAGTAGTAGTAGCAGTAGATTATTATTTTGTGAAAAAAAAAGATTTAAGCAAGAATTCAAAAAAAGATAGCTAATAAGGCTAATAGCAGCATTTGAAAAGTATTTGAAAGAGTAGGACTACAATGTAGACGTCGTTCGAAATGTACTTCTTATGCGTTTGAAAATTACTTTAAATAGGCCAGCAGTAGAACGACTTTTAAAAAAATTCAAAAAATTCAAAATGGCGGTGTAATGCCCTATTTGTGTCTATATGCTGATTGTTTTACCATTAAACATAGTAGCAAAAATAAGTGTAGATCTATTTGGTAAAATTGACTCCTGCCACTATATAGCAGAAACCAAGGACTGTCATATCTTATGATGTCAATTCTTGTGTACTATTAGATCTATCTTATGACTCATTTTATGTTGTAAACTAGTCAATAGCAGTAATAAGACATTTTATACTTTCTAATTTGCATTTGTGACTGTTACAAGCTTCATGAGCTGTATATGATAATTTACTTCTATATGACAGTCTTGTTTCATTCTGTAATGAGACCCCCCCCCCAAACTAGGGCTCGGATTAATATGCAATATCAAGCAAATGTTTCTCAATCTGTAGCCCAAGAGCCAATTGTGAAGTAACCAATCCCGTTTAGATTAATGGACATTATGATTTTTTCAATCCAGGTTAGACACTTGGTTAGAGGCTAGAACTCTAGTTGATAACTAATAGTAACTAGACATTTAGCCTCTAACCAACTTTTTTTTATTAGAAAAAGTATAACTATAGTTGCTCTAATGATGATGGTTACTTCAGAATTGGCTCTTGGGTCACATATTGAGAAACATTTGCATAAAAATCCGAGCTTCGCAACCATTAATATAAACATAGGAATTTTCAAATGCAGCAGCAGTAGCAGCAGGACAATTTTGTTTGAGGTTAATTTTCTCCTGTATTTTTTTTTTCTAGTAGTCTTTCACTTGGTTGGTGGCACAGTGAGTTTTCTACTGTATTTCAAATAACAAGTTACAAGTTACAACCATCGGTTTTCATTAGCGTCATTATGAGAGAGAGAAAGAAAGAAAACGCGCGCGCGTATAACGCTTGAGCGACCGGCGACAACACGGAGCCAAATGCTGTCACATTATCTCTCTTTATTATTTCTAAGCAAATTTACCACCACCACATCAAAAAAAAAAAGCTATTCTAGCTTTTTTCTGAGCAATTTTTTTTTTCATCCATCCATTATATAATTATTTTACATCGAGAGCTGTAGTTACGCCTGGATCCCACATAAGTGAAAACGTCGTGATTGCATCAAAACCTCACATGTCCAATTATACTGAAAAAACCCATATCAAACAGATATCAATTTTAAAGCCCCTATTTACACTAGCAACCTCCAATGCAATTCAACTTCCAAATGCAACTTGTGATTGTGACTTGCAACTAGAACTTTGTAATAAACTTCTATAAAACTTCAAAACTTCTTTTATGTCAAGGGGTCGACATTGGGGGTGAATCTCGTACGGTATCAGAAGCCATTTTAGTTTTAATCCACCGTTTTACTGAATTTTAAAATTTCAATTCTATTCTGAATATCCAGTAAAACGCGGCTAAAAAAAGAAAAATGACTTTCTATCCACACAATCTGCTGTGAATCTTAGTGAAAATCTACGTACGTGATTTTCTTCAATGTCTGCCCCCTTGGTTTGTGTTCATATTGTGGAAGCCAGAAGTTGAATGTCACATTGCAAGTTTTATTGCATGAAACGTTGCTAGTGTGATAAGGACTAAAACTCGATTTGGCCAAAATATGGACATGTGCCTTTTTGAAAAAAAAAAGTTTCTCGGTGTAAATCATTCTAAAGGCATTTTGAAGGATCTGAAGGACGTCTTCCTATTGGCTGATAACATCTAATTCCGCCTGACAAAACAGAAAAAAATGAAATTCACTTTTTTTTTCTTTCTGAAAAATAAGACTAGAAGAATTCAAATTAGACACCAATTCTATTTCAGTCACATTTTCAGTTTAATTGTTTTTTTTGCAATAAAAACCTCGGCCTAAAACAAATTGAAACGTTTTATAAAAACTAGAAAAGTCAATGAATCACTTATAATTATCACGTTTAAAAAATCAAAAGTTAACAGTATTAATTCTTAAAAAGAAACTGGAGGTGGTTTAAAAACTAGAAAGGTCATTTCATTTCTGATATATTTTAAAACAAATTTTTAAGGCAATTTTCAAATTCTTAATTTCAATTATTTTATTTCAATTAAATTTTAGTCAAATCTTCTGTAAAACTTCAAACATTTAAAATGAAACAAATTACCAAAGTGTCATAAAAAAGCTCTCATTTTGAATTTGAATTTCAAAAAAATTACTCTGAAAACAGCACTCAAGAAGGCCTGTGGCAAAGGGACAAAAAAGTCCAATTGCTGCAGCATGTGAAATGCATTTTCAAACATTTCAAAAATATCAACAATGAAAATCCATTTGTCTTTTTAGAGACACCCCTTCTAGACTAGAAAACACACTTTCAATATTCTAAAAAAGCTTTTTTTCAAGAAATAGATCGTTTGGTGCTTTTTTTACACGTTTTTACGTTACTTACAAGGTTAGGATGAAAAGTATGCAATATTATTGATCATTGATGGATTGATCGATAAGTGATCAATAGACCTGGAATTTTTATACAAAAAGTCAAGCAAATGTTTTTCAATCTGTGGCCCAAGAGCCAATTAAATCAACCGAAAATTAATGTTTTTTTTTCTAACCAAAAAAACCTGGTTAGAGGCTACAACTCTATTTGACAACTGATAGTAACCAAGAGTGTCACTACAGAAATATAAAATAAAACTGTCATATGACAGCCAAGTGTCATATCTAGCTCACAACCTTGTAGTGTATATTCTTATGAGAAATATTTTCATAAACCTATGAATGCCATTGATTGGTGTAGTATGACAGTCATAATATAATAGCATACAAACAGTGACATTATAAGGTATGACTGTCACAATTTTATGATTTTTTTTTCTGTAATGAGGGGCCTCAAGACATCTAGCCTCTAACCAGAAATTTTGATTACTTCATAATTGACACTTGGGGCCCCAAATTGAGAAACATTTTGCTTTGAGCCGGATGAGCCCATATTTGATCACTGATCAATCAATCAATGATGTGTATCGATCAGAATGATGATGCTGCAAGTGTCTTTCAATTGTCAATTCAATGCACAACAAAGTAGGAAAGAAAAGAAAAAAAAAATACATAGTATGTCTATGGGAAAAAAAAAGAAGAGATGTTTGAGGATGATTTTCACAAAAAGTTGAAATCACCGACTTTTCTTTTGTTGAGTATTCCGATGATGTGCGCGTTTGTGTTCCCGTGGCGCCGTTGATTTCTTCCGCCAAACTTTTATTGACGTTTGTAAGAAACGTCTATTTGTTCCACCAGGGATTTTAAGTCCAAAAGCATCGAAATCAATCTGTCAGCCTCTGAAAAGTGAACAAAACACATATAGATCTATCTATATATTTGCAATATATATACTAGAATATAAACTGTGCTGTTTATATTATACGTGTTGAAAGAAAATGTGGGCCATGAAAATTGGGAAAGTGTGTATAGAGGGGAGGGGTGGGGGTGGGGTTTTGATTCTTTCTTTCCATTGATCTTCTTTCTGCAAGACAACATGGCGCACATAAAACGTGTTCTGTTTTTTTTTTCTTCTTTCAATAATGAATATCTTAGAAACTAGAAAAGCAACCATATTTTTTTTGCATTTCGTAGAGTTGTTAAGAATATATCAGTATCCATTTGTGCAAAAATTCAAACATGTTAGTTAAAGATAAACAAAGTTATTGAATTTTAAACAAAAGTCATTTTTCTGAGATTAAAAAAAGTCAAAAAAGCTGCTACAAATGGGCCCTTTCAATTGCATGCTAGTGTTTTTATGCAATAATTAAATAACGTGTTGATTTTATTGGGCATGGGTCATAGAAAATATCTAAAATATACCTAGTCTAAGTGAGTTTTGTCTTTCTGTACATTATAAGACTGAAAAATGACTTTTTTTTTAAAAAAAAGCGCCATTTTTAAAATTTAATAATTTTGTTAATTGTTGACCAAATTTGTTTTAATTTTTTTACAATTTTAAAAAAAATATTCATAAACATTTTTATGTTTATTTTCTAACTCTGGTTATTGTGCTTTTCAAAAATAATTACTAAAGTTAAATTGAAAGCGTGTTAGAAACTAGAACGAGGTACTGAATCACCTAATAGTATTTTCATGTTTGATATCTTTCAAAATAAACTTTTCATAGACAAAATTTTTTTTAAAAATGTCTACTTAAAGTTGAATAATTTTTCAAATTCGCAAAGATTACTTTAAAAAGATATCCCACAATGAAAATACCCTGTGATGGAGCTACCCTTCTTTCTAGTTTCTAAAACAAATTCAAAGTTTCTCTTCATTTTGCTTTCTGCCTGAAAGACAGAATAATCAAGAGTTCTAATGGGCCCCGTTTACACTTAAAATCCTTCTTAGATTTTTTAAATTGAAAATGTATGTGGCAGCTTTTTTTCTATCCTAGATATTTGTTTTTAAGAGCCTAGATACAGTGTTTCATTCAAAATGTCTTCGAATGCAGGGCGCTGCGATCGTTTCTGCTTTAAAAATGTTTTTTGAACGGGTTTTGTCCAGGTTTGAAGTCGCATAAAAATTAATAGAAACATAAGCTAATAAAAAACAATCAGCATGAAGCAAATACATGAAAGCACGTGCTATTTTTTTTGTTATTGCTTTAAATCGTTTTTAACGAAAGTTCTTCAAACGTTTGTGCGACCGTTCTTTTGAGCCTATGAGATTTAACATGGAGTTAAAAAAACGTACGATTTTAAACATTATTTAAAAATAGAAGAACCTTTTCAAAATTGATATAAATCGATCACTTAATGAACAATAATTTCAATTGCATTTTGTGCTTTAATGTAGCTTCATTGAACGATTGTGAGACTATTTCTTGAAATTTTAGTAACACCATATAGAGAAAAACTCATAAGCCTCATTGTCGTCTGCTCAAAACAACAAGACGGAGCTGTATCTAGGCTCTTAAACACTAAGCGTTTTAACCGCGCCACCAGGAGTACAAACTCTAGTTTGTCTGTTTGAGGCGTTGTTTCAAATAACACAATTGACACTGACACTGAATGATGAAAATAATAATATGGCCAATATAGACACCAAAAACCAACACATAGACTTTTTTTTGTGTTCATTGTTTACGTCAATTTGACCAAAGGTCCAATAAAGTTGTTTTCAAATGAATTTGGAGGCGATGTGGCACTCTGCAGGAGTAAAATTGACAAGTATACTATGGTCCAATTTATTTTATATGTTTATACGATTGGTGGATTCGGTGGTGGTGACTCCACCAAAACGGTGGTCAGGACGGTGACCGACTACAAATTGTCGATTTTTTTTTAAATTGCACTTCTCGAAATTTTTCATTTTATTATTTTCTTGTCCATATTTTGTCCCCAATTTCATTTTTCACTTCATGGTCGGCTAAAATGCGAAAAAAAAATAGCCTGATGATTCAGATACCATTCTAGTTTCTAAAACACTCACAAGCTTTTAATATTGTTTTTGAAATGTACAATTAAAGAGTTCCAGAATTATTTTCACTCAGAAATGTCTAAGTGTAACAGTAAACTGAAAAGTGCCAAAAAGTACCCATTCTCAACATTGACAGTCCATCAACCTGAAATTTGCCAAAAAAAGTACCAATTTCAATCAAACGTTGACTGCAGCAAACAGAAAAATGCCAAAAAAAGAACCAAAAGTGTCCAATTTTAACCTTAAAAATGCGCCAAACAGTGCACAGTTTCAACATCGACAGTGGAACAAATAAAAAGTGCCAAAAAGAAACCCAAAAGTACCCATTCTCTGCGTTGACAGCCCATCAAATTGAAACATGCCAGTGTATACAGTAAACTGAATGGTGCCAAAAAAGAGCGAAAAAGTAATAATTTCAAACATCGACTGCAGCAAACTGAAGTGTAAAAAAGAACCAAAGTGCCCAATTTTAAACTTTAAAATGCGCCAAACAGTGCCCAGTTTCAACATCGACAGTATAACAAATAAAAAAGTACCAAAAATAGGCCCAAAAGTGCACATTCTCTGCATTTACAGCCATCAAATTGAAACATGCCAGTACAACAAACTGAAAGGTGCCAAAAAGACTCCCAAAGTGCCCATTATCAACATTGACAGTGGAACAAATAAAAAAGTGCCAAAAAGAGGCCAAAAAGTGCCCATTCTCTGCATTTACAGCCCATCAAAGTGAAACATGCCAGTACAGTAAACTGAATGATGTCAAAAAAAGAGCTCAAAAATGCCCATTCTCAATAGTGACAGTACGTCAATCTGAAATGTGCCAAAAAGAGAAGATTTTCAACATTGACTGCACTGAAAGCAAACTGAAAAGTACAAAAAAGAGCCAAAAGTGTCTATTTTTTAACATTGACAGTCCCATTTTCAACATTAACAGTTGGGCAAAATTGATAAGTGCCAAAAAGAGCTCAAAAGTGCCCATTCTCTGTTATTGACATGTGGTTTCTTGCTTTGTTATTTTTATGCTCAAGGATAGCGACTTTTTTTTTCTTTTCAAAATTCAATAAATTCTGATTGTGTTAATTTCTCAACAATAATGTTTCCAATATTTTTGTTACAAATAATTGTTGTTAAATAATTATCACAAATTTCAAATATGTGGCTTTTGCAATTTCCGAGATATTAATCGCAAAACAGGACACACGTTTTACATGCTAACGAGCTTTTTATGATATTTATTAACATCATCATATGTTTTGCCCTTCTTTTTTTACAATGGTCATATTTGTAAGGATTCGGATTTTTATGCAGTAAAAACAATAAAATTTACGTATACGTTTTAAACAGGTATAAAAAGTGCCAAAATTTGCAACAAAAAAAGTTTATTTTGAAAGATATCATCAACATAAAATTAGTCACCCTTCTAGTTTCTAACACATTTTCAATTTCTTTTTTTTTTTTAAAGCAGAATAATTTGAGTTAAAATTTAAATGTTTCATAAAACATTTTAAGTAATTTTTTTTTGCAATAGAAGAGACTGGTTAGAGGCCACAGTTGACCTACAACTCCAAAATATCTATAGTTAAAAACTAGAAATTATACTTTATAGTCTTTTTGATATTAAAAACTTAATGTTGTCTTATTAAGTCTAATTAAACAACTCATTTGTTTTTTTTTTAATTTATAAGCCCCTTTGCACCTTGTACACATATGAGTTAAATGAATTCAAATCAAATGTGTTTAGGTGAATTATACGGAATCCAGTCAAGGACATGGACCAAATTAAAAATTGACTTTATTATTAATATTTTAAATTGAAATACTAAATCAATATTTTGTCAATAGTTTCTATATTATATTAAAATATTAACTCAATATTTTCAGATTATTAACTGAATAAATTGAATTCGATATATTGTTTGTTTGTCCTTCACGGGGCTCTGTAGAACACATTTATTATTTAAATGCATTTAAATTATCAGGTGTGTACTAGTACATTACGAATTTAATTCACATAAAATAACATAAATAAATAATCATTTTTAATCAATATTAAATTAAAGATAGAATTCTTATGAATATATTTTCTCAAAATATTTTTCGACTATTTTGACTGACAGATGAAAACGGTTTAAAAAAAAAATAAGAAAGGAAAACGTTCAGGAAAACGTTTTCTCGATTTTCACAATTTTGAGAAAGAAAAAAAAAACATTTTTATCCTGACACAAAAATTCGGCTTTTTTTGTTGCCAGTTATTATTTGTATCAATAAAGCAGTAAATATTGCTTCTATATATTAAAATAATCTTAAATAACATGTGAATATAAATACAGTATTTAAAATCCTTCCTTATAATATTATAGTTATTGGGGTCCTAAGAGATGGTCCCCCTCTATGTTCAACTATTGAGATTATTTCAGTTTCCCCTCCCCCCCCCCCAAAAAAAAACCTTCTTCTTCTTTATATATAATTCTCATATTATAAAAATTAGACATTATAGAAAAAAAATATTGATCCAAATGTCAGGAAATTCGTCAAAAATTACAACAACAAAAAAAACAACTTTCAGCATTTCATATTATATCTATATTTTATTCTTGTAGGCCTATGTTCTTTTGTGTATAGACTAGTATGTTACCGCCAATGTGCAAAATCAGTGATTTTGTAAATTTCCTAATCCAATCTGCAAAACCACCATTTTGCTAGTAAATATGCAAAATTCAGGACGTTTTAGGGCCTTGGGGACGATCTAATCATAGGTCACTCAGTGACCTACACTTTTAGATATGAACTGTGGGTCACTCAGTGACCTACATATTTTTACGTTTGGGGGGGGCAGTGTCCCCAGACTCACTGCAACAAGGTTAATTTAACATAACAATGGAACTTGGTTCCAGAGAATGTTGTGCATGGGGTCTCTGAACAGTTCTGAAGTGTAGGTCACCTAGTGACCTACGATTAGTCTGTCCTTACGAATCATGGAGAATCTCATCAACCTGTGCTAATCGTTCCAAATTCCAAAGAAAAGTTCCTTGGGATTAAGTTGCCATTCAGTTTGACGTTTGTTCAATTTGGCACTTATTCAGTTTGTCAGTTATTCAATTTGGCGCTTAATCAACTTGGCGCTTATTCAGCACCAACCTGCAAATATATATAAAATTGTATTACCATACACATAAAAAACTCTCTTATATGTTGGTTGAGAGTAAAAAAAAATATGAGAAATGACAATAGACATAAGTGTGGGTTGAGAACTGGAGATGATGTTCTCCACCACCCTTCTACCCCTTACCCTGGCGCCCCCACCCTACCCAGCCCCACTGTTTTTATATCCTCCTCCTCCTCCTCCTCCTCCTCACTTTGCAATATATAAACCTAACATTAGCCCTTTTTTTTGGAAGAAGAAAAAACACATTTTTCAAATATAAAACTTGATATCAGCAAGCAGCTCTCACTTTGCTCTACTTGCAATGTGTTTGAAAAGTGCTTATAGGACCCTATAATAACGTATATATATATATAGAGAGAGAGGGAGAGAGAGAGAGTAGAAAACTCCTTTTATCAATGCACATTCCAATACTTTAGTAATTTCCCGTCTATTCGCCACTATCTGTGATTCACGCCGAATTTCTTATTGCAATTTTCCCGTTCTATGAGGGGCAAAATGACTCATTCTTTTCCCCCCCACTTTTTTTTTTTTCACTGATAAGGAGAATTGGGTTTTCAGGGATAGAAAGAGGGAAACGGGGAGGTTTCTTATGGGGTAAGGGCACCAAACAATTCAAAACTAAGGTGGAGGGAAATTGGGAATGGGTTACAACTTACAACAGAAACTGAAGAAGAAGAAGAAGAAGAAAAGTAGAAAATGAGCTTTTTTGGGGGGTGGGGAGGGGGTGGGTGATCTTATATTATTATAAATGAGCCGTCAACTAAGCAATTATGGAGGACTAATAGCAATGAAATTTGATTAAGTACAACCTTCAATACTTATTACAAACAAAGAAAAAAAAAAGTCACTGTAACTTCTTGAATAGTATACATTTTAAAGAAAAAATAAAAATTTGAAAGTTGTTTTAGAAACTAGAATTGTAACTCAATCAATGTGAAAATAGACTTACGTGATTGAGTAACACTTCTAGTATTTAAAAACTTTCCTTATTTTGCTCTCATTGTGATTGCCATTTCAGAAGCAGAATTAAGAAGGAACAAAATTGGAAAGTGTTTTAGAAACTAGAAGTGTAACTCCATCAACATGATATTTTCATGTTGATAGAGTTACACTTCTAGTTTTTTTCCAGTTTTAAGTGATTGAGTTACACTTCTAGTATTTAAAAACTTTTATTATTTTGCTCTCATTGTGATTGCCATTTCAGAAGCAGAATTAAGAAGGAACAAAATTGGAAAGTGTTTTAGAAACTAGAAGTGTAACTCCATCAACGTGAAAATATGCCTTAAGTGATTGAGTTAATTCAAGAAAAATACACACAATGCGGAAAACACCGAACTAAAAATGCGACTGAAATTCAATTCTATTTATTTGGAACAAAATAGGCAGATAAAAAATCCTGAATTTCTGTAAACTTTCTTTTTAAATTAGATAAATTCTATTTTCAGTCAGCGTTTTATGTCTACCGCAGTCTATACGTGAGATCTTGGCGTAAGACTTCCTTTTCCATTACATGAATCATTTACTCTTCTAGTTTATAACACCACATTCAATTCTTTCTTTCATTTTGCTAAACAAAAATGAAGAATTTCAATAAAAAAAACTTCAGTTCAAAAAATAAAAACACAAAAATCATCTTTAAGGATTCATTTGCCCTTCTAGTTTCTAAAACAATTTCAAATTTTTTCTTAATGATGGTTCCGAACAATGATGATTCCAACACAGGCATCTCTGCCCAGCACTAAAAATTTCGTTTGCGTCATCAATGTTCGAATTGGTTTCTTACATGGTCTGATATCACACGCCCCGCCCTTTTTCAGTTTCTAATCGGTTGATATTTGGTCTGACGCTCATAAAAGGGCGGGGTAAACGAAATTTTAGTGCTGGGCAGAGATGCCTGTTGGTTCCACTGCATATTTTATATATATTTAGCTTTTTCTGTCTGTCTGTGTATAACGCTGTACAAACAAGGACAAAAAACGTGCTTAAAACACTTTGGAATTTATTTAAATTTAACTGAACCGGTTTTTTTTTTTCTCAAGGTCAACTTTATGTTCCGCTCTTCCTATCCAAGAACCCAAACATTATTAAGGTGCTGATGAAGTATTTGAATAAAATTGTTACATTTTAATACCAAAATTAAACTAGAATTTTGCTCCCGTCATATTTATGACAGGTTAACCCACTAGTTTTACAGGCAATTAGAAAACGGGATGAACAGAATTTGACTCCGCCCTTTTTATGACGAACGGCAACTTCTAATTGGTTGGTTATGTAGTCTGACGTCACATGCTCCGCCCCTTTTCAACGTCGAACCACATAACAAACCAATTAGAAGTTGCCGTTCGTCATAAAAAAGGGCGGAGTCAAATTCTGTTCATCCCGTTTTCTAATGACCTGTCTAGTTTTTTATATTTTGCAAATGGCTGACTTCTAAAATAATAAATCAAGAGAGGTATTATACTGAAAAATAAAAAAATGTCTCCAAAAAAAACTATATTGTGGGTCCTTTGAAGAGATTGCTAATGTTTAAGGTGCGCCCCCCCCCCCTACCCTAGCCTCCTACCCTCCTCCGTTTCTGTAATGATTACAACATTATAACAAAAAAAGCATAAGAAAAATCAACCCGAATAAATTGATTTATCGTTGTTCCACTTATATAAAAGACGGATTTTTTTCTCTCGTTGTATTTGCAATGGGAATAAATCAATGAATTGCAGCAATGCATTATTGCTTTCTGATAGTCTCTCTCCCTCACTTATTTTTTTTTTGGCCTTTTCTACTCTCTTATCGCTATTATTAAGTAGTAGTAGTAGTAGGCTATAGTATAGTCAGCTAAAATAACGATAACGAGGTAACTCTCTCTCTCTCTCTCTCTCTTGTGTTCCACCACCCCTCTCTCTCTCTATATATATATGTAGAAAGAGCTATATAGCTCAGCCATTCATTCATTTTTGTGTGCTTTTTTCAGCATCCTCCATCATCATGATGATGATGATGATGATGAAAAAAAGCCTTCTTTTTATTGGAGGGCTTGCATTTAAGCACCGAACTAGAACAGGAACATGATTGGAAACAAAAATGAGTTGTCGTGCTCAGCATATATAGCCTACAATAAGGGACAATGGACCCTTTGTATATATATATGTGTATATATATATATATGTGTATATATATATATATGTGTATATATATATATATATGTGTATATATATATATATATATATATATATATATATATATATATATATATATATATATATATATATATATATATATATATATATATATATATATATATATATATATATATATATATATACAGTGCGTTTCATATATATAGACGCACCCCAAAAATTGGTTATAACTCGAGTTATAGTCAATGGATTCACCTGAAATTTTCAGCATAAAGAGATCATCTTGTAACACCCTGTAAATCGTGATCCCGCCAAAACCATAGCCTGGGGGGTAAACAACTCTCAACCGTCCCTCCCTCCTCTCTGACTCACCTTTCTGACTCATGCCCAAGTGGCGGATTGATACGTAAAGGACCATGGTCACTTGGACCTGGTTACACCTCGCAGGTGTACACAGGTCCAAGGTATAAAAGGACCATGTTCCTCTTTGTTCCTCAGTTCTTTCCTTTGCCTGTTTTTGCGATACATTCCAAATCATGGGCCTGAGGATTTCCAGTTAGTATTTTACTATTCACCCTTGTATCTGTACTTCTTACAAGGAATGAATAAAAGTGTTGTAATAAGAAGTAGCGTTGTCTCTATGTCTTTATGCTAATAACTTCTCTTCAGAGGCCGGAGGTTTCATAGGGCAGGAGCTATACGATTCTCAGCAGCTACAACATCTTCTCTAGTCGGAATACCGATGGAGAAGATGTATATCAGCATCAACCGGAAGAGAGAGAGATGGCCGCCACTCTCCTGCATTGATTTCACCCCCATGCAGAAGAGTGACTTCAATCTATCTCCATCCAGCTCTCTCTACAGCTCGGATCTTCTCTGTGCAGGTGTCATACTGCTCAGAGAAGAAACGAAAAGTAGAAAATGTCATCTAAAGGTTGGTAATAAAATATTGGTTGATGTCAAAAGCTCACATTTGGTGGAGGTGCGGGGTATAGCTCCATCTGCCTTCTCCGACCTGTAAACAGAAGCCGTCCTTTGTCCTAAGTCTCGTGATTGTGCCTCACGAGGCTTCGTCCGTCCTTTCTATGTTGGAGCCACGTATGGAGACCCTCGATAGCGTCAAAGTCAACCGCGTGGCGCCTGTCTGTAAAACCGCGTATGGAGACCCTCGATCACGTCAAAGTCAACCGCGCGGCGTCCTTTGTGTTGGAACCACGTGTGGAGACCCTCGATAGCGTCAAAGTCGACCACGTGGCGCCTTTGTAAAACCGCGTATGGAGGCCCTCGATCACGTCAAAGCCAACCGCGCGGCGTCCTTTGTGTTGGAACCACGTATGGAGGCCCTCGATAGCGTCAAAGCCAACCGCGTGGCGCCTTTTTATGTTGGGATCATGTATGGAGGCCCTCGATCACGTCAAAGCCAACCGCATGGTACCGTTTTTGTGGAATCGCGAAAGAGACTTGTGGCTACGCACACCACGTGTCGACCGCGCGATTCTGTGTCCTGTCCTTAGAGACACGTGGGAACGAACTTTTGTCTGCTGACCGCTTAGCACTCGGAAAGGGGACAACCGTTTGGACACACGTGTTTCCGTCCGTGTTTTTGTATTTCATGTTTCCATTACAATCACCCACTGTCACCTTCACTCTTCTTTAATTTTCAAAGTGAAACCCACACCACGTGGGCAACACTTTAAACAAATTCTTCTTACTCTCCGAGAGGAGTTTGCAGTCTCATTATGAGATGAGCAAACAAATCTCATCTACTAATCTATTCATCTATTAATAGGCTTTTAAAGGACGTGTGTGTCTTTTAAAATGTCCTATTATCTTCACTCTTCATCTTTAATTTTCAAGCAAGATTCTCCCTAGCTCTATTTCATTGTTAGGGGGCTTACAAGCTTAAAACACACTTTTTCTAGCCACGTGGGACTTTCTTGTTCCCCCTTTTCTTTGTTCTTTGTTTTTACACTTGTGTTTCCCTTGGGACCACTATGTCCCAAGTCATGTTCTTCAGTTTCTTCATCATCATCACCTCAATGCATCATCACATGAACTTTCTCCATTGGACAGCACTGAAGCCCGGCCGCCATCTTGGATCGACCGGACACTCTTCAAAAAGCGCCAACGGAGCGGTTTTTCGCTCCATGTGACTCATTGTTGTACCTTCTCTCATCTTTTTGTGTCCTCTTCTCTTCTCTTCTCTTCCAGAGGGTTGCACTCACGCGCCCCCTGGCGGAGTTCCTCTTGTTAGAGAAAACTTCTCTTTTTCTTTGAATTTTCTCTCTTTTTGTGTCTTTCTCCTGGCCACCATAAAAACGTGCCCCGGAGGAACTTTTCAATCATCAATTTTTGGACATTGCAATAAACTAAACCGGAAGTGGCCACCTCAGCGCCACCTACGGACTTCTTCATTCTACTCAACATAGTCCCTCACTGGGCACTGACTCTGTCTTTTCATCCAGAGCCATCCAGCAGTGAGGACTCAAAATTTCTTCAGCCTGCACATTTCTTCTGGTTCACCAAGCATTTAGCTTGTTGAACACACTTCAATTTCTACACTGTTTTACTGTTTTAATAAAACTAAATTAAAACTTTTGATGTGCGGCCACCGCACCTAAGTTCTAAACTTTCAAAGTAAAACAGCTTTCTTTTCTTGCTTCTTAGGAGAGTTCAGCCATCTTGAACTTCTCCTTTGTTTGTGCATTTAAAAAGTTCAGCCATCTTGAACTTTTTATTTTGTGTGTTCTTTACACACACACTCTTCTTTTCTAATTCACTTTCCACAGTGCAATTTCGATTGGGTGGTGTACCACGCTCGAGGTTGTATTGTACATCTGCTGTTTCTTTATTGAGGTTTTTGGAATTCTCGTAACCTCCACGTGGTCGCCAAATACCACGTGTCGAGAGAGATCCTTCCAAAATCTGACGCTCAATAAAGAACTCACGACGCTACACCAGTTGGGAACCAAAACTCGTCACACGCCCAACTGAGAACACGATCAATACGATACAACCATCACCACACTAACGGAGTGAACGGCCACTTCGTTATACACGTCACAAGCTTAGGTAATCTATCGTTACTCAGTGTATAAGAGTACGATAGTGTCGGTTGCCGACAAGCACCAAATTGCCAACGCGCAGTGACATCACCGACCTACAACTTCACGAACTGAACGAGTCCCATCATACTGGAACCCGAAAGTATAGCTCAGAGTGTACTCGAGAACCCTCGGAGCTGCACACAACGACTTGGACTTCGCCGGACTCGTTCGTCACCGCACATTCACATTACACAAGCCACTTCATTAATCATGGCTACCTCACACGACAATACGGGGTCCCTGTCTGATCACCAGGGTTCGCACGAAGATCTGTTGGAAGTACCCGTGACTACTGATGTGACACCACCGCCGCGGCCGACTGGGGCCGAGTTTGACCACCTGTCACAACAAGTGGCTGCACTCTCGACTCGCATGTCTCAGTTCATAGACGACCGATTCACACCGAATCGACCGACTACACCACGGCGGACAACACGCACACACCGACTTCGCGACGATGACTCGGACGCCTCTTCAGCTCCCTATGTTGGCTACAGAGAGCGTCACGATCGTTACGAAAGACATTACACACCGCACACACGTCATCTACCGCGTAACCCTGACTGGCAACAACAAGGGCAGTCAGATGATCCGCGTCACAGAGATGAGCGTGCGGAAATACCGATTACGACACGTGCTGATTCTCCTCACTCGCTTGTCCGGGTTGCACGTAGCGGTCGCCGCTCGGTACCCCCGGAGCAACAGCCTAGCCAAGGAGCGACACAAGGCACTTCAGTTTACGCGCCACGTTTTCCACCGCAAGGGGTAGGTCTGATGCCGGCTGGAATGTCAAACGTCCAGGATGGCATCTATCGACCAACCCCCAGAGAACCCTCCGTGGAAGAATTCAATAAGAAATACAGCGGTCGCCACCCAGCCGACTCAATCCAAAAATTCAACGGATTGACAGGTTTCCGTCCCTTCCTGGAAGAATTCGAGGAAGTAGCACACCTGTACGGTTGGAAAGACCACCACAAGGAGGAATACATCACGGGGTGTTTCACTGGGGCCGCCCGCACGTGGCTGAGTAAACTGAGGTATGAGCTTCAGGACATTCCTTGGCCAGCACTGAGAGTACAGATGGTAGATACGTTCGGGAAGCCGAACGAACTGGCCATCTTGGAGAAAAAGTATACAGAGATGCTCCAGAAGGAAGGTGAGAGTACACAAGCTTTCATCTGGGAGTTTATGATACTCGGCGACCGAGTTTACCCGCAACTTGACGATCAGCTGCGTATAAGCCAGTTGCGCCGCGCTCTACATCCCACCATACAGAACGCCGCGCATCACGCATCTACGACGTCGTTCAAGGACTTCGCAAACGCCGTCCTCAATATGGAGGTGGTCTTGCTGTCCTTGGATAAATGGCCGACGGAACCAAAACCCGCAGCTGATTCACAGTCGGGTAAAGGAGCATCGAAGACCGACCAGGAGCCGGCGGTAGCCGCCAGCCCTAAAGACAAAACACACCGGTCTAGGCATGATAAAAAGCCTAGTCAGACTGCTGCCACCAATTCAAACCGACACTCTGCAGCGGACACCCAACCAGAGACCACTCGCACGTTCGACAAGAGTAAGTCGACGTGTTATAATTGTGGCAAATTGGGGCATTTCGTCCGTGAGTGTCGGCAACCAAAGAAGAAGGTTGCAATCAAGCAGTTTGGAGAGCCGGTTACCGACTATGACATCAAAGGAGAGGTGCCTGAAACGGATATCATCACCGAAGACGGCGTTGAGTTTGCACTGATACGAGTGGCGGGACAAATCCGCCGGATTCCTCTTCCAGCAGCAGACTCAGCCGCCGGAGCACCTCCTCCTGACACATCCGACAATGACAGCTCTGACCACTCTGAGGACATACCAATCAAAGTGCTCGACCGAGCTCCTGCACACAAATGGACCTCGGGCGAGCCGATCAAGTGGCCACCCACGCTGTCAAGAAACCAAACGCGACGAAAATAAAACAATAATTCACCAGTGTTTATTTCATGACTATGGAAATAAACACCAGCAACCATCAAATATCAACAATAGAAGAGCGGGAGGAATTTGAGAATTGTTGTGTTGAGAAACAACTGAGGACAGTTGTCAAGAGGTGGGGGAGGGGATAAAAGGAACCCCCCAACGAATAAACAACCCCACAGCATCAACAACCCCTCTAAACACTCTCAAATAACTCCCAAAACTCTACAAAATTCACACAACTTTAATTTTTGAAACACTTCTAAACTTTTCAACATGGCCGCCAATATTTACATATTGGCAACCATTTCAAACATGCAATAAACTACACCGGAACCACGTGGCCTTCACAAACAACTGTCAACCACGTGGTGCACCTGGGAAAAACGCCGAAGGCTAGTCAAGGACGTTCAGAAGAAAAATCAAGAGCCATAAAAGGGTCAGCAAAAGAAAAACACCGTGCTCCCCTTTATTATGGACGGACGTCATTGACCATGCTGTTGACAGTAGAAGGATAGAAACTTCAAAGAGACAATTGCTCTGGGGGCCAGACCAATGCACTGGGACTTCAAAGAAAAAAAACGAGCAACAAAAACTGCTGGCCATAAACAAATAAAAAAGGAAGAAAATCAGTTTTGAAGATTTTGTGAGAGCGGACACCTTCAATTAAAAAATAAAATTGAAGAACCTGTCACCCTCTCAATTAAGATCGAATTGTGGGACACCAACTCCTGCCCCACTCCCCCCTAAAAATAATAACAAACAGCAAGGTACATTAGTAACCTTGCTGACCTATTCTTTCCAAAAAAGGCATTAAGGAAAAGAAGGGGAGAAAGTTAATGGGCAACTTCACACCTCGGTGTGAAATAAAATAACGGCCCTTCCCCCTCGAGATTCCTTAGTCCTTTTGTTTATCTAAAAATAATAAACAGGACCGACTCTGATAAGAATTAGATCAACACCTCTCACATCTAATATCGGTGGGACAACCCCCACCCCCAATAAATAAAGTCGTGAAGAAACCAATTAGAGTAAGGTGTCTTATTCTAAAAGGGGCCGGCCCTTCTAACTTTTAAAATTAAATAAGAAAGTGACCAAACTTGGTCAATTACCACTCGATTTGCTCTCTTCAAAGAAGCACTCGTTTTTGTTCATCTCTTTATGCTCGATCTTCTTCAATCATCAAATCTTCAATCTACTTCTGTGCCAAGTTCCAAATTTTAATTTCAAACTTCTTCAGTTTTGTTGTCAATCCAAAGCTTGAGTACCACCTTCAAGCCTTTGAACTCACGTGCAGTGCATCAGGCCTTCAGAACTCTTTGGACCTCTTGAAATAATAACAGAGTGATCGGGGACCGATTTCTGTTATTATTTGGAAGTAACCACCAGCAGCGGGACTTTTGAAAAAGTAAGAACTTTCTAACTCTTAAGAAATATGCCAGGTAGAGGCTCATGGAGAGGAGGCAGAATGATGTCTGCCTCTTCTAGTGAAGATGAGACGGAGAGTGGAACGGCGGGGACCGCTGAACCCCTCTCTCAATCTACCTGCCAGCTACAAAGGGCGGGCGCCGCCAGTGCGCCAATAACAAGAAGAGAGTCGCCAAACACAATAGATAGGCGCCGCACCTCCTCCGAACCGGAGAATTTTCACCGGCGTGGGGAGAAGCGCCTAAAAGCAAGCTTCAAGCGACCTGCCAATGTCGGGCGCGAAGGGAAGCCTGCTGCTCCAAGCAGCATCGTCCCCTTCGACGTCACGACATCAAAACACTACTGGGAGGAGCGGGAAGACCGCATCGATATTAATACAATGGCATGGGGGGTTAACCAGGCGTTCCGCGATAGCATCGCGCCTGGTCAACCCATTCCGGGTGGAGCTGAAGCAAGAGGGAAGCGTGGGGGAGGTGGATCTGTGCCCTCCCCCCTCGAAGACCTCCACTTGGAGCTGCAGAGGGAGGCTGCTCTTCGTCGGGCAGCCAGAGATAAGAAGGAAGGGGAGGACAATCTGGCGTACCTCCGTGCGGTTTGCGCCCGCCTTGTCGAGCTGGGCTTACCGTGTACGGCGCAACTCCCGAAGGAGGAGCTCCTGCGAATCGAGGCCCGACTCCAAGAAGCCGCCCGAGTTACGTCGTCAGCTACGTCATCATCTCCATCCTCCGACTCGCCAGCAACCCTGACAACTGGCCTCTCCACATCTCCTTCTCCACCCATAACGCCACCAGAGCCTTTCCAACACTGCTCACCGGTGCCGTCAATCACTCCGCCGCCTCCTCCTCATACACCATTATCGTCACCACCAACCTCCCGATGTGCCACGCCTCCACGCAGCGAGGCCGCCACACCAACTCCGACTCCAAAGCTACCTTCCATAGTGGTGGTTCCAAAACCTGTTCGTGTTCAGGTTCCCACTGGGGCTCGCCCCAAGGAGCCTCAACAGTCCTACAGGGGCCACCACTCTCCTCGAGACTCTCTTCAACGGCCACAACCACGTCGCTCTTCGCCACGTGGTTCCCATCTTTCGCCCCGACGCCGACCCGACGGAAGAAGTCAGCAGGAACAACGTGGTTCCTCTGGACGCGGCCCTCCGCCGCGTAATAACTTCGACCCAAGGGTCAGGCAAGACCTACAGGATCACCGAGTCCAACTGGACCGCGACCATCGCTATGAAACTCGGGGCCCTCCTACTTGGGTCCCGCGTCGCTCTCCTCCTCCGCCACCTCCGGGCCGCCCTTCTGGACAACCTACGCCTACACCTTTGATGCCGCCACCTTCCGCAGAGCGTGCCGCGTTCTTGAAAAAACAGAAGGCCATCACAAACCTTCTGCAAGACGTCATGCGACAGGGAGGTGACCCCATGGAAGCACTGGGCCGTGCACCAGGAAGTGCCAAGCCACTGGAGGCGCTGAGCAGGAAGTCGGCATCGAAGCGACTACGTCAGCGGGCCCGCGATATGGCCCGGTCCGCCTTGCGCCATGCCAGGCCTATCACGGGCGCATCAGTTTCTTTGGAACCTGCGGCTCCAACACCAGCCCGACCAGCCGCACCGCCCACTGTACCCCATGCCGGGGCTACTCTGGGGCGGCTACCGCTGGATCATCCGTTCCGTGCAGCCACCTCCGGCGAGAGGTTGCTCAACAATCGGTGGGTCACTTGGCAGCGCGAAGTGCGCTCTGCCAACACCCTTTACGTAGGACACTTCTCTTTGGAGGAAGGGTTTCCCCGTCTGGACCTCCCTCCCCGGGAGCGATATGTCGTGGGACTCTCCCGCCTAACAAGTGTCCTCATCACCATCGTCTTCCCAAGAAGACGGATTGTTGAAACCACCAGTTTCGCCGGAGATGCCATCGATGAAGCCACGGAAGCCCTTTTGGGAGCTTTCGTCAACTCCGTCTTTAGACTGCCAGCTGGACAGACGTTCCGTACCAGTCGCCACTACATTCCGGAACCGGATCCTCGCTACCGAATCGCCGTCTTATGGGACGCCGCTTGGGCTACACTGTACAACAAGCGGTCCTCCCGTAAGATTGTCGGGGACCGGGACATCTTCAATATCTTCCACCGGGATCTACCTGACGACCAGGGACAATGGCTGTCTGCCGCATCCAGCTACCGATGAGGCCAGGTCCGGCGGGATTACCCCCCCGTACGGTTCATGGACCCAGGATCCTCCCCACCCTCCGCAGCAGGGATAGCTGCGCGCCACATGTACTCATGTGGTTGCCACCCATCCGGGTGGCATTATCGAAAAATTTATAAAAAATAAAATACGTTGCAACTGTTCTTTTCTTTTTAGATTTCAATAGCGGCTCGCCACTCAGCGAGCATTAATTATCTTTGTTTTATGTTTTCAGCCTTTTCCAATTTTTAAGGGCGCTGACACTTCGGTGCCAGTGCCTTTCCATAACCACCTCTGTACACGGTAAGTCCTCAGCCACCCATGTCTCCCCGCTGCGTAACTTGAAAACCTTCCACCCTTGGCTGGAGTACGAGGACGTACTCCAAGCAAAGTTGGAGGGTATGTAACACCCTGTAAATCGTGATCCCGCCAAAACCATAGCCTGGGGGGTAAACAACTCTCAACCGTCCCTCCCTCCTCTCTGACTCACCTTTCTGACTCATGCCCAAGTGGCGGATTGATACGTAAAGGACCATGGTCACTTGGACCTGGTTACACCTCGCAGGTGTACACAGGTCCAAGGTATAAAAGGACCATGTTCCTCTTTGTTCCTCAGTTCTTTCCTTTGCCTGTTTTTGCGATACATTCCAAATCATGGGCCTGAGGATTTCCAGTTAGTATTTTACTATTCACCCTTGTATCTGTACTTCTTACAAGGAATGAATAAAAGTGTTGTAATAAGAAGTAGCGTTGTCTCTATGTCTTTATGCTAATAACTTCTCTTCAGAGGCCGGAGGTTTCATAGGGCAGGAGCTATACGATTCTCAGCAGCTACAACATCTTCTCTAGTCGGAATACCGATGGAGAAGATGTATATCAGCATCAACCGGAAGAGAGAGAGATGGCCGCCACTCTCCTGCATTGATTTCACCCCCATGCAGAAGAGTGACTTCAATCTATCTCCATCCAGCTCTCTCTACAGCTCGGATCTTCTCTGTGCAGGTGTCATACTGCTCAGAGAAGAAACGAAAAGTAGAAAATGTCATCTAAAGGTTGGTAATAAAATATTGGTTGATGTCAAAAGCTCACAATCTTATATTCTAAACTTTCTGCTAGGCAGAAATTTTTTTCTTTAAAAGGTAAAAATTAAAAAAATTAAAAACTGGAAAATGACCGTTTCATAATTATAGACGCACTAATGAACTTTTCACTTTTATTAATAATTGTGACAAAATAACATGCTGAATCATTAAAAATAGTAAGGTATACGACTGTTATGATGTTTCAAAACTTAAAACATTCTTTTTTACAGAATTAAACAATATTTATAAGCAAATTTACCGAAATTCTACTGAAAAGGAGCTAAAATGGCAATTTTCAGCTTTGATATTGTATTATCATGATAGCAATCTGCTTAATCATCATGTACAATGATGTCCCAAACGTTTTCATCAGGATTTAAGTCCGGGAGACACGCCGGCCATTCGAGAGTGGTGATATTTTGGTTCCGTAACCATTCCTTCGTTAGGTTATTGGAGGAAACTGGGCCATTTTCTTGCTGGAATACTAAGCAAATGCTATAGAAGCGATGTAATATGGCAGTACATACCCTCGTAACATTGTCTGATAATCACTGATATTTATTTGGGTTGAAATAAATGCTAAGCTCGCGTTTCAAAAACTAAGCTGCTCGTTTGAAAGGCACTAAATGTTCCCCATAATATTAGGCTCCCCCACTGCCGAAATTTTGTTTAGGAAAATATTGTGCTTTTCTCGTAACATCCTTCCAATATGAAGAAAGAAAAAAAAACGTCAGAATCATCGAGATTGAATTTTTTCACGCACTCAGATATGTCGGTGGTGGTGGCCTAACAATATGCGAAGTATTTAGCGCATTTGAACCAACCAAAAAATAATGTTTATTATCAGACAATATTATGATAGTGTTTACTGACCTGCTAAAGTCGATTTCCTAGCGTTAGCTTAGCATTCGAGCAAGAAAATGCACCAGTTCTCTCCAGTAATCTAAGGAATCAATGGTTACGAAACCAGAATATCACCACTCTCGAATGGCCAAGGTGTCCCCGGACTTCAATCTTACAGAGAACTTTCGGGACAACATCATACAATAATGATTTACAGATTGCTATGATTATACTACAATAGCAGAGTTGAAAAGTCCCATTTTAGCTGTTTTGGGGTAGAATTTCTGCAAATTTGCTTATAAATATTGTTTAATTCTGTAAAAAAGAATGTTTTAAGTTTTGAAACATCATAACAGTTGTATACCTTACTATTTTTAATGATTCAGCATGTTATTTTGTCACAATAATTAATAAAAGTGAAAAGTTCATTAGTGCGTCTATAATTATGAAACGGTCATTTTCCAGTTTTTAATTTTTTTAATTTTTACCTTTTAAAGAAAAAAATTTCTGCCTAGCAGAAAGTTTAGAATATAAGATGATCTCTTTATGCTGAAAATTTCAGGTGAATCCATTGACTATAACTCGAGTTATAACCAATTTTTGGGGTGCGTCTATATATATGAAACGCACTGTATATATATATATATATATATATATATATATATATATATATATATATATATATATATATATATATATATACTGTATATATTTTATTACAGTGTGTTTCAAAAACAAACAGAAATGTATTACAGAGTGTGTTTCGAAAATGAAATATAGTATTTACTACAAAAACTAGTGAAACACCCTATAAATAATATTAATTAAATTCAACTATATATTTGAAGTCATGTTAAGAGCCTTGATACACGTCCGCCATCTTGTTGTTTTCAGCAGACGACAAATTTCAAGAAATAGTCTCACAATCGCTCAATGAAGATACATTAAAGCGCAAAATGCAATAGAAAGTATTGTTCATTAAGTGATCGCTTTATATCAATTTTGAAAAGGTCCTTCTATTTCTAAACAAGGTTTAAAATCGTAATTTTTTTAAAATCTATGTTAAATCCAATAGGACACAAAAAGTCCCACGAAAGTTTGAAGAACTCTCGTTAAAAAAGATTTAGAGCAATGACAAATAAATTAGCACGTGCATTAATATATTGGCTTCACATTGATTGCTTTTTATATGCTTAGCACTTGCAATTATGTTTCTATTAATTTGTATGTGAATGCATACGTGGACAAAACCTGTTCAAAAACTATTTTATACCAAAAAAAAGCTGCATCACCTACTTACCGAGAAAGTTTGTATTAAACACTGTATCTAGGCTTTTAAGAAGCGTAGAAAGTGATCATTAATGACGATGCCATGCAATTTCCTGGGGCGCCTCCTTTCAAGGTTTGGCGATATCCAATACCGTCCCAAATCACTGGATCTTACAACACCAGACAACTTTCTGTGGAGAATGGTGTACGCTGGGAAACCCTGCACAGCTCTTGAATTCAAAAAAGTATCTGGAGGGAGATAGTGGCTATCAAGGGAGATAGCGACCGTCCCGCGAGACAGCGACCAACCTGCGAGACAGCAACCATCCCGAGAAATAGCGGGTCATCCCGGTAGATAGCGGGTCATCCCGGTAGATAGCGGGTCATTACGGGAGATAGCGGGTCATCCCGGGAGATAGCTGTCCATCCCGGGAGATAGCAGTCCATCTCAGGAGATAGTGGTCCATCCCGCGAGATAGCGGTCCATCCCGCGAGATAGCGACCATCCCGGCCAATGTTCTGCAACCGCACTATGGTGGAGATGATTCAGAGAGCCTGGAAATGTTCTCATCAAGGTGGTGCCCACCTACAGGATGTGATATTCAAAACCTTGGTTATGTATTCCACGTAGTCCTTATAGTAAATGTGCTTATTCCATTCCTAGATGTATGTGCATTTCAAATGTATTCCATCGATATAGCCCCACCCTGTATATATAAACGTAATTAAGAAAAAAAAGTGTAATAATTATGAAAGCATGCCATTTTACTTAAGAAACCTTTCTTTCGCCATTAAAACGTAGGTGTATTTAGCCAAAAAAAAAGGCCTAATTTCCTTATCATTGTAAATGTATTATATTGTTAGTTTGCATTTATGAGCAATAGAAAATGCATTATTAGAATTATTATTATTATTATTTTTTTTAAAAAAAAAGGTGAAAACCAGTTTGAAAAACCTTCAATTTAAAACTCCAATTTAAATTGATCTTTTTTCTAAACATTTTCTAGCCGAAAGCAATAACAAATTGGCTCATTTTTACCTTCTTTTTCAATAATGACCTTTTCACAGGTGATAATCATAATTTATTGTGATACCTTATTATTTTTATTTTAAAGTGTAACTTAGACACCAAAATTCACAATCTGTGTTTGTTATTGTTTATAATACACAATCAACACTTAAGATACAGGGTGTGTCTATAATATACAGGGTGTGTCATTGTTTCAACTTTGAACTCATTGATTGACTCAAGGTTGCAACATGAAACACCCTGTTCAAGAGTTTGTTTAAGTTAGAATCAAGCTGGAGCCTCATTAGAGAAATGAAATAAGACTGTCATGTGACAGTAAATTGTCATATCTTTGCAAAAGTGAATTCCAAAAAAAAAATTCTTAGAAATATTCAAATATGATTGTGTTTGTTTAGTTTTGAAAATAATATAATAGTACACATATGACTGTCACAATTTTATGACTTTTGTGTAATGATCCCCACGCCTCACTTGTGACAATTTTACGTTATAACGTGACTACATTTTCTTACTTAGAGGACATTAAAGTAATTTTTAAAAAAATCTTGTCAAGTTGCAAAAAAATGTTACATTCAGCTTATGACCTTGAAACACTCACAAAAGCAAATTATATGCCATTATATATGACAAATACGGTCATATGCATATCATATCCTTATGACTATAGCCTAGAGCTGTCTTATTATGACCTATATATAGACCTAAAAGAGAAATACATACCAGGTACGAGTAAGACTTCTGTGAGATTAGGGATTGATCACATCTAAAATATGTTGACAAGGACATTGTCGGACCTTTAAGAACCTTGGCACACAGGCCACTTTTGGTTGTCAATTTACAGTATATCGCAAAATGAAGTTGCATTTGCTTGAGCTGTGGTTGCAAAATGGTCGGTTTGGGGGACAACCCGACTTCACTTTGCACTCGAAAACGACCACCAAAAAGGGTCTGGGTGTTTCAACCCTGGGGCCTTGTTTCCACTGCGGTGAAAATTTGAACTATTTGAAAATTACAACTGGTGAAAAATTGAACAAACGTGGCTTCCGCCTATTCACTATCATAGGCGCGAGCCATGTTTGTTCTATTTTTCACCAGTTGAAAATTTTCAAAAAGTTCAAATTTTCACCCCAGTGGAAACAAGGCCTAAGGAACATATGCAATTAGCATATGATTGGCATTGGTTAAAATACCGACAACAACTGATTATATATGATTGGTTAGATTCTATATAATTTATTGGACATTTTTGGGAGCCCATTGAGGGGCTGTCACAAGGTTATGAGATAGATGTGAGTATTATGATAGAAGAGCTTAATGCCTTTCTGTAATGCCAACTCGCTCCTCATCCAATTAAATAATGAAATATCATTAAAAAAATGTATAGACACCCTGTATGAAACCCAAAGGTCCAGTTGTAGACCTACACTGATTGTGCTAATATTTCTATATATATTTCGCCTTAAGACAGACATAAATGATAGACAGAAAGAGAGAAATTTCCTTCATTTATTGTGTTCATATTTACTGAAGTGGAGGTCAGCAAAGCTAAAAATAATAATAATAAGATTGACGAAAATGGACTTATAGATTTATGCTCAATCATCAGCTTTTCTTAATAAATGACTTCTAACATAAAAAAAGATGGCGTTTTTTAAGTGCAATTCTTTTCATTTCAAGGGTGGAAAACTTTTGTTGTTGTTATTGTTATTGTTTTTTTTTTTTTCAATCCATTCATTCAGTTTCTCCATTCATGCACTTGGACAGCTCTGAATCATACAGGGTGTCTCAAAAAGTAATGTAACTCCTATTTTCCATAGGTAGGTTTTTAAACACCCTGTATTATAAATATCAATTCGCCATTTGCTTAAGCATAAATATACAGGATAACTACAAAAGATGTAAAACTCATAGACACTTTTTAAAATTTTATTTCAAGTATACTGATGTCAAAATTAAAGATGGAAACGTCACCCTTTTGTTAGACAACGTTTAGACAAATCATTGTCGAATTGAATTCGTCCTAAAGCAGAAGTAAGCACTGGAGGTGAATTCCATAGTCTAAATACTTTTTGGAAAGAAAGACCACAAATATGCATGATGGCAAATGTCCTTTATGGCAAATAGTTTTAGGGCAAATGTCCCTTTAGGGCAAATGATTATAGGGTAAATGTCCCTTTACAGCAAATGGTTTTAGGGCAAGTCTTTTCTTTAGGGCAAATATTTTTAGGAGAAGTGTCTTTAGGGCAAATGTCCCTTGAGGGCAAATGGTTTTAGGACAAATGATTTTAGGGCAAAGTGTACCACAACCTTTGCTCAGCTCTTCCATTTGGAAGTAATTCCCATTGAAGTTCATCCAGCATGCGGGTTACACTGCAAGAATACATGTAGTTAGTTACCTTTAAGAAATATTGCAGCCCTATATGCTGTACCTTGTCTTTTTCATGTGTTAGAACTTAGATTAACTCGAAAAGGATTCCAAAATGGCGAACAATATTCTAACAGTGGTCCGACAAGAGTAAAATAACACACCTCTTTTACATTTTCTTTACAATATTTCAAAGTTTGCTGTACAAACCGCAGCCTTTGATTAGCTTTGCTTACTGCTTGGAGAACTAGTTAAACCAAGATATTTAAAAGTATCCACATGATCCAGCCTTGATACACAGGCGACTTTTGAAAGACTTTTTGGTGACAAAATGAAGTCGCAGGTCGCTGAACTGTCATCGCTATGTATCTCCTGCAGAAAGACGCCAAACCTTGGCACACAGGCGACTTTTAACTGTTTGCCAAAGTTGGCATCTTTCCATAAAAAAATAAATTGCGACGACAGTCCAGCGACCTTGGACTTCATTTTGTCGCGAAAGTTTCCAGGGTGTTTCCAACCTTTAGAAATGTGTTTAGGACATTTAGTAAAGGCGCCAAAATTGAAGTAGCCACCAATTGAGCCACACACATTCACTTTGGCCACAACCACTTTTGGCATAGACACCTTAAAATGGGTTGGAGGTTTTTTTTTTGTTTAATACAATAGGGATGTAGCCACATTGTATTTGTAAAAAAAACGTGACAAACAAGACTTATTTTTTATGAGGTGGACACACAACAACAATAGAAAGGGAACCAACAACAATACAAAAAAAAACAGGTCCAACCACTTGGAAAGTAGCTCTTAACTACATACATACAAGAAGAAGCCCTCCACCTATAGAAGATCTAATTAGTCGGCTACCTGAACGTGATGATGATGATGATGATGATGGTGGCGGCAATTTTTTCATTTTGTATTATCAGTCATTATTATTTGACCGCTCGGTTTGCCCTTTCTTTTTGTTACTTGTGTGACAAAGGCCTCATAAACGAGGGTTTCCCCACCTTCTAAAACCTCCCAACCGTTATCATCAACTAAAATAAAAAGTTAAGACGTAACGAACACGTCTTTTTTTTTTTGTCTTGTTGTTACTTTGTCTTATATCAGTTTTTATTCATTTTACTTTGAGGCTATTTACTATAAAAAGGGGGTCGGAGAGGATAATTTTTTTTTTTACTTCTCGCCATGTTTGTCTTTCAGTTGTAATTAAGATCTTTTTTTTTTGTGCTACTGTTCGAAGTTGTTCTGATAGAATTTAATATTTTTTAGGGAAGTTGGTGGTGTGTGTGGTCTTTAAAAAAACCAAACAAAGAAGACAGAAGGAGAAAAATTCTTGTTTGTATATTTAATTGTAGGTCTGCGTGGTGCCTGTGTGAAGTGGTTTTTTTCTTCTTACCTGACCTCCCTGTTTGTTGGTCACTTAGAAGTATGTTTCAAAATTTCTATCTTGTGTGTGTGTGGTGGTAATGGCACAGCTTCAGTATATAGTACACAATCATTGGGATATGGGATATTTGCCCTTAGGACACTTTCCCATAAGCCACTTACAATAAATCCATCTGCCATATTGCCAATTGCCCTTAAGGAATGATTGCCCTAAATTCCATTTGCCATAATATTTTTTGCCCTAAAAAGACATTTGTCCTAAAACTTCTTTGCCCTAAAACTAATTGCCCTAAAACTAATTGCCCTACATTAAAAAGATATTTGCACTAAAGGAATAATTGCCCTGAAACCATTTACACTAAAGGGAAATTTATCCAAAAGACAATTATGGCAATGGTGTTAGGGCAAATGTTCCTTTTGAAACAAATGTCCCTGCTAAGACAAATATATCTATAACTTTTGGAACAAATGCCTTTTTAAGACAATTGTCCCTTTAAGACAATTGTTCCTCTAAGACAAATGTCCCTCTAGAACAAATGTCCCTCTAGGACAATTGTCCCTTTAGGGCAAATGTTCCTCAACCTTTGGAACAAATGCCTTTTTAGAACAAATGTCCCTCTAGGGCATACAAAATTAACTGAATGTGCTACATAAATTTAAAAAACGCCATTTTATTTAAAAATTAACACACTTTTCAAAAAAAAAATCGAATTTCCAAAGTGTGATTTATTAATCAAAAGCTATGCAATTTCAAAGTTTACATTTCATTCAACATTATTAAATAAGAATTGAAAACGTTAATGTTTGGCACTGATTATTATATAACTAGTGGGGTAACCCGTCATAAATGACGGGAGCAAAATTCACATGCAATTGTGTGCATGCGCGTCGTTTTTTCCTTTTTTTACTCCTTTCATTTCAATTTCAGTCACCCCCTCCCACTTTTCTCTCTCTCTCTCTCCCCTTCTACACTTTACAAAGGAAGAGTTCAACATATAGTTGACATTGAGAAAAAAAACGGTTCATTTATTCAAATTTATATAAATTCCGACGTGCTTCAATGGTTTTTGTTACTCCACACACACACACACAGACCTGGGATATTATATATATAAAACTATTACACTGATAGCCTATAGCATATATTTGTACGATTTGAATTTTTGCATATCACTTTTCAAATGCCATTTTGTGTCATTTGTTATCGGATGCAATTGAAAATGCCTATATTTACTAAACTTAAGCTTAAAAGCTAAACTTCTGGTAAGGTAAATTGCAACAACTTATAACAAGCTACCAGCTTGTTACTTTTTTTCCAATAAAAAAGACACATGAGAGTCTAGAGTTGTCTGTCTTTCTCTCTCTCTCTCTCTCTCTTTCATCAACTGGAAATCTTTTAGCCTCTAACAAGTCTGCTTCATTAGAAGAAAAAAATAGCATGCAAATACAGCATGATTCTTCTGTAGTAATGACTTTTTAACTATGAAACTTGTATTTTATAACACTAATAAAATTTAAATACTAGAAAGAAAAAAAAAAACACAAAAAAGCTCAAATGGTTTCTTTACTAACAAAAATATACAAAATGCAATGAGTATTTAATTTCAAGGTGTAGCGCCTATATTACATAGAGGATAGTTGTAATGTGAACTGAATTGAATAAAATATCATTAAGAGGCAAAAAAAGGAACATCAAATGCTAAACTAAAAAGTTAAAATTGTAATATAAACCATTTATATTTCTAAGCCCCTCCCCCCCCCCAAAAAAAATGTTTACTGCTCGATAAATATTGTCACAACATTAGAAATCTATTTTGCCTTTGTGATGATTTTTCGTTTGCTTTTAGTTTTTTTTTTATATATATTACGAAACCACCCGCTGAATCCTAAAAGGCTGGAAAAAACAGAGGGGGCTTGAAGCTCGAATTCAAATTATTGCCAAATATATAGGCCTATATATATAAAATAAAAGGATGAGGCAAAAAGAAGGGGACTGAACAACAAAAAAATGGGGGGGGGGGGGAATAATAATAAAGCCTCTCTGAAGAAAGGATTTCACTTTGTGGCTTGATTACATTGACATATTCAACCCTGTTTTAGGGGGGGGGGGGGCTTTTTCTCTATTTTTCTATCTTTATGCTTGCTGTAGTAAGGTAGGTAGGTAGGGAGGCTTTAAGATTACGCTTGAAATCTAAAAACACCACGATCATTGCATTGCACATGCAATAGCACAACACCTCCTGCGGTGAGAAAGAGAGAGAACCATGGGAACAACATTATGCAGTAGGCAAAGCCAATATTGGGATGGAATATTACATATACATACACATATACATAGAACACACACCTTAAAACATAACATCCCCAAGCTATACTTTTATATATTTAATATACTTTTGATTATGTGTTTGAAGCTAAATTGAGCGACGCTCAAGACAAAAAAAAAATAAACTGTAAACCTGAGGCTGTGTGTTGTGTTTTGTGTGTGTGTCTATGTGTGAGCTTGAATTTTTGGCTTAAGCCTTTTGCATTATTTTAAGTGATTTGTCATCATGATTGATTTGCTTGGTGACAGCTAAGCTCTCTCTCTCTCTCTCTCTTTCTTTTTCTTCTTGCTATGCTTTTCTTCTATTATTATTATCTAACAGTTTTATATATTGGAGCTCGGTTCTTCCTTTTATGCGGAACGTGTTCCTCCTTTTTATTTTACTGCAAATAATACATGGGTGTATATATATATATATATATATATATATATATATATATATATATATATATATATATATATATATATTTATAAATGCGGAAACATCATCTCTTATGTCTTTATAGAAAGACAATTTCTTTAAATGACGTGATGATCTCGTCAAATATAATACATTCTAACGCCCTCTATGTTACGCTGGGAGATTTTGGTCAAGAAAACTGCTATCTAGCAAATTCAGCTATTTTATCTACTCTATACATCGTTTACACGTTGACCTTTGCTTATTTTATATATGTATACATATATTAAGCTTTTTCTGTCTGTCTGTGTATAACGCTGTACAAACAAGGACAAAATATTGCGCTCTCCCGATCGAAGAACCCAAACAATAGCAAGGTTCTTTATGAAGTATTTGAATAAAATAGTTAAATAAATTTTAGTAGCAAAATTAACCCAGTTAATTCCACAACTGGTTGCTATTGGTAGAAAATATGCTTTGTCCTCATACAATGGAGGTAACTGATGATGGATGGCACAGCATGCTGGACCTATTGTAATCCAACCCTATAACAGGAAGTAGTGCTAGCCACCACAACAGAACCGCATTGTCCACACCACGGATGTCCACTGTTGTTGTTGTGTGTCAGCCTTGCTCTTGCCAGCATGCCTTTTAGGTAGCATATACATGATACAGTCATGAAGTATGTTACTCAGCATGTCGCAGGCCTTCAGCACGCTTATAGTTAGTTTTGTTAGCACAATTTGAACCTAAAAAGATATGCTTGGAATGACCAATGTCCCTACAGTGTACAGCATATGGATGCATTGCCTTATTGAGCTCTTTCAGGCACATCAATGCAGCATGCTTAAAATTTGTTAAATCCGTGTTTCCAGTTACAGTATATTGTTACTGACAAAAAAAGCTAAGCTAAGCTTAATTCTCTCTTTAGGCTTGCTAAATTCTAATCACTGCTAATCATAACTGGTAATAGTAATGATATTGCACAAAGGCTAATCAGTAAGCTCGGAAAAAACCGTTTCCTCTGTTAGCAAAATTATCTACCACATATATTATTATTGGACAAGCCTAATGTGTATGTTGTAAATTCGATTGTGTTTTATACTTGGTCGATGTTGCGTAACGGTTGTTTGTGTTCCAAGTGACCCTTAATGTTTATAAACTCACATCGAAATGTGCATATAAATTAAATTGCATCCACAAATGTATTGTCAAGATGTGCCACCATTAAGTTTCACTTTTTTTTTTAAAAAAACCACATAAATTAATATGTGGTTAGAACAACAACAACAAAAAATGTTGACTAGTTTCATCATAAATCATATTATTTCCTTCTTCCCCCTGAGGCCGCCACTTCAGTCAAATAACTTGACAGTGCAAGTCAGGTTTGTAGTAATGTATTGCGAACCTTGCAAGAGTTTTTAAATCACACTATATAATTAGCACAAATTGTTAATTTATTCAAACACAAATAATAAATGAATCTTGCTGTAAATATTGTCAAATGTGATCATTACCTTAAAAAAAGGCTTCATTTCAAAATTATCAAAACGATATTTGAATTTTCACTACTTTGCATCCATGCAGTCTACAGGGGCCCTATGGCAGAGGAACAATTTAGTCCAGATACTGCATAAATAATGCATTATCAAAATAGATCGGATTTTTATGCAAAACAAATGTTTTTCTCTAACAATTTCCGTTTACTTTAAATAAACCTACAATTATGGTTTTTATTCATTCAGAAACAGCTGGTTAGAGGCTAGAACTCTAGTTGACAACTGATAGTAACCAGACATCTAGTCTCTAACCAGCTTTTTCGATTAGAAAAAAAAACGCATTATTACAATTCCTCTAATGATGATGATGATGATTAGATCTATAATTCACAATTGGCACTTGCAGGGCCACAAATTGAGAAACCTTTTGCTTGATAATTTGCATAAAAATCCGAGCCCTAATTATCAAAATAACCTTATTAACAAGTGCCGTAAAAATATCCTAATACATTTGTATAAATTAAGTTAAAAATCAACATGTAAATCAGTTGCTTTTCTAGTTTTCAATTTTTTTCTCCCTTAGTTTTGTTTCTGACATGGTAAAATAAACAAATGTTCCAGAGGATGTTTTCAATTACAAATGAACTTAAAAAAAACAAGCCAAAAAAAAAAAAAGAAAATGAATGAAAGTCAGAAATGGTGATTATTTGTCCAAAAATTATTGCTGTCTTACCTTTTGAAAAATATTTGTTCTTCTAGTCCAGAGGGGAGTTCTTTGTACAAAAAAGTACTGTAGAGGTTGCGGGCAACGTGGTCGGTGGTGGTGGTGACATTTTCTAATTAAAACTTGACTTTCTCTTCTTACAAGAGAGAGATCCATATTTCTATAATTACTTTATAATTTTCAGGAATAAAGATAAATTATTGTCTGAAATTTTGCGATTATCTTGTTCATTTTGAAATATAACAACAATAGGAAGAAAAAAAAATCATTTGTAATAAAAAAAAAGACAAAAGAAAAAACTAAAATTACTAAATTCACAATTGTTCAAAAATTTTCTGAAACAACCAAGATAGAATATAAACACATTTCAACCAAAAACAACAAAAAAAAAAAAGAGAGGAAAATTTAAAACAGAAGTTAACTTTATCAGAAGAAGTCACCCAAATAGAAAACTACATTAAATTAAACAAAAAAAAACCAGTTTAAATGTTGTGTGAGAAGAAAAATGAAAAGTAATCACGCCACATTTTACTCCTATATACCATGTATGTCTATGTGTGTAAATGGCATAGACACATATGTTTTCACAAAGAAATACAATGAGAAACAGAAAGAGAGAGATTTCAAACTTTGATTTCAATTTCAACAACAAGTCAGGAAATGGGGTGGTGGTTATTTATATATATTTATTTATAAGACTAAAAGGTGGGCCAAGAGAGAGAGAGAGAGAGAGAGAACTCCACTCAATCGCTCTCTGCATGGTCACAAGTGTACCTTCAATTTTAATTAACGATGAATTGATTATTAAAGCCCTCCTACCTTGTTTTCTTTATTATCTTCTTCAAGGTATGGAGAGGTACAATAATATAATTGTAGAAAAATGTGGCTCAAGGTGTGTGTCTCAAGAGGGATCCCCCTTCAGTATTCTTGCGGTTAGCATATTATATTATGCGGTTGTACATTATGTACCTGAAGAGGTTTATATTACTATATATCCCCGAAATAAGCCCGTGCTCACCTTAATTGAGTTGCGAGACGCACTGCTTGTTTGATTGCAGACCCAAATGGAGCAAGTGCCAAACATAATAAATACTAATAGGACACAAGTACCACATTGTACAAGTGCCACATTGCACAAGTGCCACATTGCACAAGTGCCACATTGCACAAGTGCCACATTGCACAAGTGCCACATTGCACAAGTGCCACATTGCACAAGTACCACATTGAACAAGTACCACATTGAACAAGTACCACATTGAACAAGTACCACATTGAACAAGTGCCAATTCAAACAAATGCCAAATTGAACATAGATCTATACCAAATTGACCAAATACCAAATTGAATAAGTGCCAAATTGAACAAATGCCAAATTGAACAAATGCCAAATTGAACAAATGCCAAATTGAACAAATGCCAAATTGAACAAATGCCAAATTGAACAAGTGCCAATTCAAACAAATGCCAAATTGAACAAGTGCCAATTCAAACAAATGCCAAATTGAACATAGATCTATACCAAATTGAACAAGTGCCAAATTGAACAAATGCCAAATTGAACAAATGCCAAATTGAACAAATGCCAAATTGAACAAATGCCAAATTGAACAAGTGCCAATTCAAACAAATGCCAAATTGAACAAGTGCCAATTCAAACAAATGCCAAATTGAACATAGATCTATACCAAATTGAACAAGTGCCAAATTGAACAAATGCCAAATTGAACAAATGCCAAATTGAACAAATGCCAAATTGAACAAATGCCAAATTGAACAAATGCCAAATTGAACAAATGCCAAATTGAACAAATGCCAAATTGACCAAATACCAAATTGAACATATAAAATACTGTATGAACATCAAACTGAACAAGGGCCAAACTGAAAATTAAGTGCCAATGCTTATTAACATCAAATTGAATATAAATCTATACATGTTAGTGTCGATCTGCAGAATCAGCAAATCAGAAGACTGCCTAGACAATCTGCAAAACAACCAACCTGCTAGTGAATCTGCAAAATTCAACAACCTAAAATGTATCGAATTTTGCAGGTTGGTTGTTTTGCAGATTGTCTAGGAAATATGCAGATTGAACAAACGGGAATTGAACATAGACCTACACTAATTTGATGTTCATTAAATTGGCACGAAGTGCCTAGTATTGAAATTTGGTGGGGGCTCGTGGGACAAAAATCAACCAATATCTTTTCAAACACACTTAAGTCATCAAATCTAGTAAACTGAATAAGTGCCGAATTGATCAGTGACCAACTACTAATTAAAAAAAAGCAACCAAACTGAACAAACTTGAAACCTGAATAAATGCCAATTTGACAAGTTGTTCAATTTGACGCTTAATCAGTGTGGCTTTAGTCCAATTTGGCGCTTAATCCTTAGCCTCACTGTATTCTATACATGCCTGTCACAGATATGGCAAAAGGAAGTTGATAAAGAGCTAAATGGGCAAAACTGAGATGCAATATAGCAGTCGATCAGCCCCCTTGTGGTGTTTCCAAATGCACCTCACAACCATGGTCAAGTCTCTCTCCATTGTATGCAATGACTACATTTCTACAATCTTATGGACAATCTCGACTTTCTCTTCTTTTTTTTTTGTACAAACTGTCGGGTCTTCTTGACACATGTCAACAGGGTTCAAATACAAAAATGGAGCAAAGAAGAATCCCCCCCCCCACGAAACACACCTCCAGAAAATGAGAAAAAAATCATTGGGTGAAATGTGATTCAACTGGAATATAGACACATTTCCTATGATACAAAAAAAAAATGTATCTTGAGACAGGACATCAAAAAGACAGAGGATACAGTTATCATTATTATTATTATATTTGTAAACATATATATGTTACTGTCACAATCTTCGGAATCAGTCAATTTGTAGAGTGCCTAGGCAATCTGCAAAACAACCGACCTGCTATATTGAATCTGCAAAATTCAATACATTTTAAGGTGCTGGAAGTTTGCAGATTCACTATAGCAATTTGGTTGTTTTGCAGATTGCCTAGGCAATCTGCAGATTGGCTGATTCCGCAGATTTACAGTAACATATATACAGACACATACAACACATTTCTACTATATATAGATCAATATAATAAACTAGAAACCCCAAACTCAAGTTGTTGTTGCTTAGTTTTTGTTTCTTCTTCTCAAGTGTGACACTTCCTGTTGCTAAAGAGAAAAGATGATGATGATGATGAGGCTAATCTTCCGTTTGTTTGTGTCTTTTGCACAAACAAAAAAAAAGCTAAAAAATTATCACCCAACCTTACTCCCCCTCCCTCCCTAAAACACTTTATATGGGACTCAATAGACTGTCTTATATTTGATCATACACCTGGTTTAGTCCGGAAATTGTCATCCAAATCGACGTTCGGTATTATTATCCCTCCCTCCCCACCCTCAACAGTACAATAACAAACTGGTGTCACACATTGTGATACACATTCACATTCCCATTCACATTATCTGACTTATATATAAGTCTAACTTAGCTAAGTCTCTACATAAAAAGCTAGAAAAATCCTTATCAGATTTTAAGTCACTATAGAATATAAATGTTATTTTTCTACAGAAAAAAAAAAGAGAAAACACTTTTGATTTTGAAAAGTTGCATCTGTTTGGAGCAACTTCAAAATGACATTATTTTCTGTATCATTTCATTGTGATGTGACACAAGTGTGTATGTGTCTGTATATACCTAGATAGAATTCCAGTCTTTAAACACTTTTTTTTTTCAAAAAAAGAAATCTAAAAACTTTAAACTAGATATTCTAGAGAAAAAAAAAACCGCTGACTTTTTTGAAAATAAGGTGTTTAGAAACTGGAAGAGTAACTATCACTTAATGTGGCTTTATAGATAATTATTTTGCGTTTGTCTCATCGGGTGGCGCCACTGCAGTGGCTCAGGCTAAGTTACATTGATGTTTTTTTGAAAAAATTGGACGCAATAACGTCAAGCGAACATTTTAAAAAAAAAAACATCATGAAAAAATTCAAATTATTTTCAAAACTAGAATGGTAAAAGATTATGTTAAAAAGTTTTTTCATGATATTATCGTTAAAAATAAACATTTTTATAGTTGAGTTTGAAACTGAGCTGTTTTTAGGTTTTTCCATTGACATTTTATGAAAAAAATAACGTTTGTTTTGAAAGAGAGCATCATTAAAAAAAAACCCTTTAGGATTATCACCAACTATTCTAGTTTCTAAAAAAAACTTTAAGTTCGTCGTTTCTGAAACGAAGAATAACCAGAGAGCTTTATTAGAAAAAAAACTGTAATAAGACCCAATGACATGACAGTAAATAGTAATATCTAGCTTTATAACCTTGTAACAGTTACAAAAGCAAATTACAAACACAATATGATAAGACAAATAACTGTCATATGTGTATCATATCTTTATAACTATTGTATATAGCATAAAATAAGTTGAGAAATGATAGATCATAAGTAGAGCTCGGATTTTTATGCAAAATCAAGCAAATGTTTATGTTCATCATCATTAGAGAATAACTGCAATCATGATTTTTTTTTTCTAATCAAAAAGGCTGGTTAGAGGCTAGATCTCGAGTTAGTATTAGTTGTCAAATAGTTATCGCCTCTATAACCAGTGTTTTGATTGAATAAAAACAACAACATAATTATTAGTTGATTTAAACTGGATTATTACTTCACAATTGGCCCTTGTGCCATAGATTGAGAAACCTTTGTTTAATATTGCATAAAAATCCGAGCCCTAATCACATGACTTTCTTCTGCAGTGAGTCACACCACAGTTTCTCGTTTGCATATTTTTGCATATGGCTTATAATAAAACAAGAATTTGTTTTTGTATTTTGAATTTAAGTACATTAGAAAACACATTCTCAGAAATAACAATTGAGATTTTGAAACAAAGCTTCCAAATTAAAAGAAAACAAAAGGAAAACAAAGCAGAAAAAATGTTTCTAATATTTAATATCCTTGTATATTTATAAACCGTCTCCATATTTCTTATCTACATATTATGATGGGTCTATTTTGCATGATATTATTATATGGACACATTAGGCCTATTTGTCAGCATTTAACAATACAATTGAAAATGCAAATTCATTTACAAACAAGGCACTTTGAACATATATATCCTAAACTATATTATATACTAGAATAACCAAGAAAAGACAAAAATTAACTTGAGCAAAAATGCCATCTTCACCATTGAAAATAAAACACAAAACACACTTGTCATTTAAATGAAAATTTGAATAATGTTATCATCAAAAGACAATAGAAAACTCATTGTCAGAATTTTCATGTCTTTTAATTACTTTAAGCTACAATAACAAACAAAAAAAACATACACACACCATAAGAACAAACTGAAACAATGAAAAGGGCCTATTATATTTTTCAATGTAGATTTTCTTCTTAGGACTAATGAGTTTTATATGGTTTAACTTCTAAGATAAAAAAGAGCTAAAACTACAAGAAAAGAAGGCTTTATTCAAGTTCATTGTTTTGTTAATATTCGCCATTATTATATTTTAGAAGAAAAAGATATGAAAATGAATATGTTATTGTCAATCTGCGGAATCAGTCCATCTGTAGATTGCCTGGGCAATCTGCAAAACGACCAACCTGCTAGTGAATCTGCAAAATTCAACACCTAAAATGTATTGACTGTTGCAGATAACATAATACAAAATGCAATTCTTCATTTAGTATTTTTCGTTTATCATCATCATCATCATCATCATCATCATTATTATTATTATTATTATTATTAGGGCTCGAATTTTTATGCAATATCAAGCAAAGGTTTCTCAATATGTGGTCCGAGTGAAATAACAAATGAAGTAAGAATTCCGTTTAGATCAACCAACAATTATGATTTTTTTTTCAATGAAAAACACTGGTTAGAGGCTAGAAATCTAATTGAGAACTTATAGTAACGAGACATCTAATCTTTAACCAGCCTTTTTGCATAATTGCAGTTATTCTAATGATGATGATGATGATTACTTTAAGTGCCAAGTGCTTTGGGCCACAAATTGAGAAACACTTCGCTGGATATTGCATAAAAATCAAAGCCCTAATTATTATTATTATTATTATTATTATTATTATTATTATTATTATTATTATTATTATTATTATTATTATTATTATTATTATTATTATATCTTAATATAATAATAATGTTTCAAACCAAACTATGAAAGATAATCTAATGATGATGATGATGATGATGATTACTTTAAAATTGGCACTTGGGCCACAAATTGAGAAACACTTCGCTTGATAGTGCATAAAAATCAGATCCCTAATTATTATTATTATTATTATTATTATATTCTAATATAATAATAATTTTTCTATCCAAAATATGGAAGATAATTTAATCAAAAAATGGAGCAGAAATTCTCTCTTTTTCAAAAAGAAAATGGCGGCGAGGGGAATTTAAGGCACACAATAATATAGGCCTAATATTATATAGATTCTATATTAAATATATTAGAATGTAAACGTGCCAAAAAAAAAAGCAGTTCATCAAAATTAATCATTCACAGTCATAATGCGAAGTTATTCTCAAAATTAACGCTGTATAAATCAACATTAAGGAGATTGCAGCGCGAGTTCCTTTTTTTTTCTCTCTTGGGTTATGTTATTGAGTGATTTATGGTGTGATTCACATCATGGGGCCTCCACATATATTGAGGCACCATTTTTTTCCCATCCACCCCCTTTTTTTTAAAAAAAAAAATAAAGCGCATGCGCAGTATGTCATCATTTTATGCAATATCAAGCAAAATGTTTCTCAATCTGTGGCCCCAAGAGCCAATTGTGTAGTAACAGTTCTCCATTTAGATCATCCAACAATTATGATTTTTCTTCAAAATAAAAAAACAACTGGTTAGAGGCTAGAATTTTCTAGTTGAAAATTGATAGTAACCAGACATCTAGCCTCTAACCTAACCTCTTTCTTGATTAGAAAAAACATGATGATGATGATTACTTCATAATTGGCACTTGGGGCCACAAATTGAGAAACATTTAGCTTGATATTGCATAAAAATTCCCCTCTTTATTGCGCATGCGTACTTTTCTCCCACCGTTCTAAGCTCAAATGTGGGCTCCCCGTCGTGTGGAGCGCTCTAATTAATTTGAAACCGACACTGTTATTATAATAATGGGGTTATTTTATATAATAAAGCTGAGAAGGAAAGAAAGAAAGAGACAAAATAAAATGGCCGCCAATTTTTTTTTTTTGTTGTTGGTGTTTTTGAAAATGTTTGTCCATGGGTGGGCCCCCCTTCTCATTCTACTGTAACCATCAATAAAAAATCAATCAAACTCTAAGTGGCTTAAACTCAATAAAGGGCTGAAAATCCTTGTAATTACCAGATTTTTCTCTTCTCCTCGGTTTCAACATTCAGCCATTTTTCTCTCTCTCTCTCTCTCCTCTCTCTTTCTCCCTCTCTCCCTCTTTCGCTCTCTCTTTCTCCCTCTCTCTCTCTCTCTTTCTCTCTCTTTCTCTCCAAGTCGACAACAAATTGATTTTAATAAGCGGCCCCTTCTATTTTAGACGTAAAATGGCGTTAAGCTCTTTAGCAACAGGGGATTACATGGTCTATCACTTGTATATATGGCCCTGAAAAAGCGTGACGAAATGACGTAAATTACAACGCTTTTTTGTTGTTGTTATATTGCCTAAAAGGGTCTTTTTTATTTAACATGAAAGCTAAAAATGCTATTGCCTAACAACTAAACCCAAATTGCCAAATATTTTTTGAAATTATAAAAGTAGAAACATAATTTAGGTTTTTGAAAACAACTTTTAGAACAAAAAAAAGTGTATAGGAAACTAGAAGGGTAATCCAAGCAACTAATATTAAAATCATGTTGATATATTTTAAAATAATTAAACGTTTTATGGAAGTTCAAACAAAAATTTAAATTTAGCCATTTTCAAACTAGAATTTTGGTCCAAATTTGTCTGATAACAAAAAAACTAAAGTGTATAGTAAACTAGAAGGGTAATCCAAGCAATTAAGATTATTTTCATGTTGATATATTTTATGGAAGTATGAACAAAAATTTAAATTTAGCTATTTTCAAATTCGAATTTTAGTCCAAATTTGTCTAACAAAAAATAAAGTGAATTAGAAGCTAGAAGGGTAATCCAATCAGTTAAGATTATTTTCATGTTGATGTATCTAAAATAAACTTTTTTTGTAAGCTTGGAAAATTTTAAAATTCAAACTTTGGTCCAACTTAGTCAAGCAAAAGAAATAAAGTGTACTAGAAACTAGAAGGGTAATTAATATCCAAGCAATTAAGATTCTTCTCATGTTGACATATCTAAATAAACTTTTCATGGACGTTTCGTTTGAACAAAAATTTAAATTTAGCCATTTTCAACTTCAAATTTTGGTCCAACTTGAAGTGAAAAAAAGAACGATATATTAAATGAGCATAATTTTTAAAAAATATCAACATGAAAATATATACAGTAGGCCTATAATTTAGTGATTCATTTACTCTTCTAGTTTCCAATTTCTTCTAAATGTTGCTTCTGAAACTGCTGAATTACTGGAGATGAATTCTATTTAATTTGCATATTTTGTCAAATTCCATTTTGCATAATTTTTTTTCAAATACATTTAGATCTATAAAGTAAATTTTAAGATTATCTGCGTTCAGTTCCTCAGCGCTTTTGAAGAAGCGGTTCGAGAAATCACCTAATCTATGTATGATGCGCAATTCATACAAAAAAAATAGATTAAAATGTTTTACATCAATAATTCAACTTCTTTTATTAATTATTGAAAGCTCTTCGAGCAGGTTCAAAAAGCGCTTAGTAATTGAACGCATCTTGTGGAATTTAGGAAGATTTTGAAATAAAAATAATTTGCCAATTGATTTCTATGCAAATATTATGAAATGTAGATGATGACAATTATTTCTATTGAAATGATGAAATGTCTCACTTTTTGAAATAACACACCTGGTGGCGTATTTGTGGGTGTGGCCCACGGGCCCCCACATTACTGTTAATTGGCCCTCCTGTTGGCTTTTCATTATTCTATTCTTTAAGGGTGGCACCATTGTAAATGAAACTGTATTAGGTACAGAAGGGGTTTTTGGGGGTTTTATTTTAAACCATTCTTTTCAAGAAAATTTATTATACACTATGTCTCAGAAACCACAACGCCACAATTAATTATTAAAGTATACACAAGGTGGCGCTAATAGAAACATTTTATATTTTAAAATTGAATTATATCCGGTGTAATTAAATCTATATATAGGCAAACAGTTTAAATTTTAAAAGTTACTAATTACTTATTACAATTTAGGTCCAAATTTATGAAGAAAACTTAATACTTGAACTTCAACTTGAACCCTCTAATCAAGGTTCCAACATAAAAATAGTGATCATCAAAGTTTCAGCTCAAAGTTTCAGCTCAAAGTTTCAGCTCAAAGTTTCAGTTCAAAGTTTCAGTTCAAAGTTTCAGTTCAAGTTTCATTGTTGAATTTTCGCCACAATTGTATAAAAATGAAAGAAATTTGTCAAAAATGAAAATAAAAAGTTGCTGATTTTTAAAAAAATGGTTAATTTGCTTTTCAAAAAAATGTCTACTTTTTAAAAGTATTTTAAAAAATTTAGTAACTATTTAATTATTTACTAATTTATTTCATTTTAGTTTAATATTCAAATATTTAAATTTTATATTTTCTATGATATTAATTTATAAAATAGCTTGACGTCTTGTAAAGCGCCATCTGGTGTATGCTTTGATAAAACAATAAATTCTTGGCGTGTGTTTTTTTCCGAGACACACTGTATTTATAAGCACATACCTATGACATTGGCCACTTTTACCCCCTGTAGTCTCAAAATTTGAAATGATATTCCATATCTTTTTTTTATGTTGGAATTCATAAATTGAGACATTTCCGGTGTCAATTTTATTTATTATGAAAATGGGTCCATTATAAAAATATTTTTCGATATCCTGTTAAGATCGTAAAAAATAAACTACCCCTTTTTCAATAAAAAATATGTTTCACCTGCCAACTCAATTTATTATATTACATTTTTTTTTTTAAAAAAAGTTTTTAAATCAGATTTGTATTTAACAATCTATTAAATGGTAATAATTAATTAATTAAAAGTAGGGGCCACAATTCCACAATTAGTAATTAATTTGTCAAAAACGCTATTAATATGCCACAGTTATTCAGTAATTCCCTATAGCAAAATTGGATTCATTCTTTAAATAAATTCCGCCATTTTTGTTTTTAGTTATTTTTATGGCCACTAAAAACAGGCAATTAGACATCGGGACAAACAGAAGTTGGCTCCGCCCTTTTTATGGCGAACGGCAACTTCTAATTGGTTGGTTATGTAGTCTGACGTCACATGCTCCGCCCTTTTCAACGTCGAACCACACAACAAACCAATTAGAAATTGCCGGTCGTCATAAAAAGGGCGGAGCCAACTTCTGTTTGTCCCGATTTCTAATTGCCTGTCCACTAAAACTTTCTAGATTTACTTAAAGAATTTTTCTGTCTTTCAGTTGCAAAATGAAGCTAAACTTGAATGTGTTTTAGAAACTAGAAGGGTACCTGGGTAGCCCAATCACTTAAGAGTATTTTCATGTTGATATCTTTTTCAAAATAAGCTTTTTGTGTCAGTTTGTGATAGTTTTTAATTTTTGGTCCATAAAAAGTTTATTTTGAAAAATATCAACATGAATATAGGCCTACCCTTATGTGAATGCGGCTATTTTTCTAGTTTATAAAACACTTTCTAGTTTCTCTTTCAGAATTTCCAAAAAAAAAAGTCATAAACAGACGAAATTTTAAGTTTAATTTACAGCAGCAGACAAACTTCTGAGAAAAAAATTATAGTCTAGATTTTATTTGTAAAATGTAATAATAAAATGTTTATTTTAAAATATATTATAACAACATGAAAAATGTGTTCTAAATTTGTTTCCCAAACATAGAAAGTCCAAGCAAAGTTGTATTTCCATTGTATTTTGGCGGCCATTTTTTGCATTTAGGCGGCCATTTCTTTTTTTTTTTTTGCATTTAGGGAGGCATTATTTTTTTGCATCTAGGTGACCATTATTACTATGTAATCTTAAAATAAGAAAATGTTGTTAAGAAAATGTACTCAAGTTGCTCATTTTACTATTTCTATTTTCTGAAACAAAAACCGTTTGCAAACATGATGAAATGAAAAAAATTTGTGTCATAAAGTTTCATTGTGTGTCATTCCACTTTGACTAATTTGCATTCATTCAAATTATTCGCTGCACAATGGCTGACACAAGGCGGAACAAAAGCAATGACACACTTCGACACATAGTGAGACACGCTGAAACAAAACAAAACAAAACTCTCTTCCCTACTCCCATGTTTCATTCAGTTTGTTTCATTGTTTCATGAAAAATACGCCACTGCCAATGCCCAAAGCGGGAAACGCCATCTGAGTACACACTGAACACTGTTTCATCATGTTTCATGTTAAAAAAAATTAAGTTGAAACAATTTTATATTTTGTTTCATCATGTTTCGAAACATTTTGTGTCATCCTGTGTGCACCCAGCTTTATGAAACTTGCTTCTAAAACACAGAGAAAGTCTATGCAATGTTGTATTTCTATTGTTTTTATATCTTGGTGGCCATTTTTTTTTGCATTTATGCTGCCATTACTACTTTGTAGTCTTTAAAAAAAAACATTAATATAGCCATATAGCAGCCATGTTTAAGATGTAAACAAAGGAAATGAGGCGATTTCCTTAATGAAAACTGTTTAAGCTTTATATTTGATTTTAAACAGTAAGGCATAAAAATCTGGCGGCCATCTTTTATGAGAGAGAGAAAAAAAGACTAAAATTAATGGGTATGAGCTAAATACCTCATTGCTCATTATCTTTCTCTAATTATCCCATCTTGTAAAGAAATCTGGCAACACATTAGCCCAATGATATGATGCTTTTCATCTACCCTCCCCCCTCCTCTAGCCTCCAACCACCCACATCCATTATTATATAAAGAAAGTGTATTGTATGCATATATTTAAGCCCTGTTTTGTATACATGGGGTACTTTAAAAAGTGTCTTTTGCTCATTATGAGGCGCAGATTAAGACAATACATTTTAGAGAAAGAGAGCGAGAGAGAGAGAGAGAGGGAGTGACACAAAAAAAACGAATAATAGCATTAATTAGGTGTCTAAATGAGTGCAGCATAATTAAGCTGCTTACATTTCATCATCCTGCCTACTATAATGTATATTAATACATTCAAAGTTTTGTGTTTTATTTTAAAAGATGTCTCAAAAGGTTGCAAAGGAAACATTGTCTATAGGGTTAAGACCTTCCTTGATGATGCAAATGTCTTCTTCTTCTTATCTTTTTCTGCTCTGATTTTTTTCTCTTTCTGCTTCTTCCTCCTTTTCATTAATATTAGTTCTTTATTTACTTCATTTCAAAAAAAGTGGAAAATTCTCTTTTATTTTACCTAAAACCTGAAACATATGGAAACAATAGAGAAGAAAAACAAAAGACTTTTTAGATATTTTAATTGTTTATTCAATATTTTCTTACATTAAATTTAGTGATCTAGAATTTGGACACTTAAGCCCTTGGCACACAAGACCACATTTTGAACACTTTTTCATTGCAAAATAAGAATTCAGGTTGTCACTAAAATGGACCACCTTAAATCTTTCCACAGAAAATACATTGCAACCACATTGCAAGTACAACTCAAGCTGCCCAACCACCTTCAACTTTGCACTTTGCAGTCAAGAAAAGTGGTCTGTGTTTTCCTATCCTTAAGGTAGGTTTATACTACAAACTTTGCTAAAAATTTACAAGGATTGAAAGCTTCTAAAAAAATTAGCTTCCAAAGCTTAGCTTTGTTCATACAAACATGTGGTCTTGCAAGCTTCAACACTTCTCCTTATGGAAGAAATATTGTGTGACTTGATGACCCCCACTTATTTATCCGTTTGATGATTGGTACTTTGAATTATACTATAAGCTTTGACAATTTGAACAGTTTCAAAGCTAGCTTCAAGCTCTGGCGAAATCAAAAATTTGAAGCTCTGTCTGCTCTGACGTCATTTTTGAAGCTTTGCTTGCTGCTTGGCCGCTTAGCTATAAGGAATATAAACCAAGCCTTAAAGCTGAGCTCCCACATGTGTCCAAAACGTCAACAGAAAGGCAAGCTGTTAAATGAAAATGTTTTACAACAACTGTTTTTTTTTCAGTTTATGCTTTCTGTCAAAAAAGCAAACCAATAGGAAAAGGTTGCCAGAAAAGCTCTTCACATGTCCACCATTTTTTTTCTTCATGTGATTATGTGTTTATTATCACTTCACACCATTAGATGGAGCTCTTTTTTACGTTTTTTGCTCTGTTTTTCTGCTGCAAACGTGGAATCAATTTGAACGTCACAGAAAGCGTTTTTAGCAATGCATATAATGTAAAACATGCTTGTTTTCGGTTCTGCTTTTTTCAGCATATTTTTTTCACTCATGTTTAACTTATTCAACATAAAAACTTAGCACTTTGACTTCAAGTGCTAAGTCTTTTGCAAAATAAGATTTTCAAATAAAAGAAAACTTATCTAAATTCAAACTATATAATTAACTATGCATAGGCCCTATATAAGAAATTTTGCAAGATTTCAAATATGACACATGATAAATAACAAATTTTATTAGGGCACTTTGGGTAGTAGGCCTTATAGACTATATAAGTGATGATGCAAAATGAAACATTTTGTAGATGAATCCCATTTTGCAGCTGTTTTTATCTGTTTCAGTGTCTCTCTTTCTGTGCCCAAAACAAAACACTTTTTTGTTTCCTTTACAAGCCGAAAAATGGCCATTTCTTGTATTGGCGCCTCATTTTGGTGTCTTGTTTTATATGTTCTTTTTTTTTTGGGGGGGGGGGGGGGGTTATAAGTCTACAACTCTTACATACATTGACTCCAAAAAAGATGTTTTAACTTGAAGTTTGTTTTTTGTTTTAAATGTCAAGAAGGAAGGAAGGAAGACGATTTCATGGGTGATCGTCGTCAAAATGCATTAAAAGAACAGAAAAAGACGAAGAAGAAAAAAATGCTTGAGCCCAATGTTAAGTGTAAAACCCCTTATAAATCCATGTACATTACAACAAACAAGAATGTTTTTTCTAGTTTCCTTCTTTTTTTATATATTATATATTGGCCATGTGTGTCTTTAAATGTAATAGACATGTAGACATAAGAGACAAGAGAGAGAGAGAGAGAGAGAGAGAGAGGGAATGGAGGAGGATAGAATTAAGCACAAACACACATCACATTATAAGCTCGTTTATCATCACTTGTGGTTACTAAAGTAACGGCCGCCATAAGTCTTCTTTTTTACTAAGACAATTTCAATTTTTGGCACAAAATTTACGTTTCCTGAGTACTGCCAAAATTATATGGGGGTCTCTCTCCTTCCCCCTCCTCCACCCCTCTTTTCAATTGCAATTTTGATGATAATGTTTGGCTGTGTTTTTTTTTAAAGACACTATCTATCTTTTAGGGCCAATTTTAGAATCAGGTGACTAATTTCTAGGGCTCCTACTGTTTTTAATCACCAATCTGTATCCGTAACACCTGGTGTTTATTTCTAGTCTCTTATTTAAATGGTCTCAATTGAATAATATTTTTATTTATTTAATATTTCTCCCTTCATTTATTTATCGTGTGTGTGGGTGTGTTTGTGTGGGTGGGTGTGGCTTGAATGTAAATAAAAGTAATATTCTAATTGGTTTTTGTTGCGTAAACCTGATTGTTATTAAATGGAATATACTACCACATTCTATTTGAAAGACAAGTTGCATAAAACTCAAGTTTTATCAAGTTGTGTAGGCCTATAATTTCATGGCATTTGTCATTTTTTTAACAGTGAGTTTCTAAGTGACATTGGTTTGACAAAATGTTGCAACAAATGTTACAAGTTTTCAAGTTGCATGTGAGGTTTTCAAGTTGCAGGTGATTTTTTCAAGTTGAATGTGATTTTTTTCAAGTTGCATGAGATTTTTTCAAGTTGCATGAGATTTTTTAAAGTTGCATGTAATTTTACCAAGTTGCATGCGCAACTTTCAAGTTGAATGCATGATTTTTAAGTTGCAGCTGATGTTTTCAAGTTGCGTGTGAGGTTTTCAAAGTTACTAGTGAGGTTTTCATGATACAAAATTTCTTGAAAACATCACTTGTGAGGGTTTCAAGTTGCACATGTGATTTTCAAATTGCATGTGTTATTTTCAAGTTGCATATGTGATTTTCAAGTTACAGGCGATGTTTTCAAGTTACAGGTGATGTTTTCAAGTTGCAGGTGATGTTTTTAGGTTGCAGGTGATGTTTTCAAAGTACATTGTGAAGTTTTTGAATTCCATTTTATGACTTTTATTTTATATCTCTGTTTGGTTATTTTACAGCATTTAATAACTGAAGACAAGTTGCCAAAACAAAAAAAAAAAGTTGTAAAACTAGTTTTAAGTTATGATATGAACTTTATGACAAATTTATTGAAACTTTCTAGTTGCAATAAGCCTTCAATCCGAACGAAAATTGCATTGCATTTTTTTTCAATTGCACTTAATCTTCCTACAGTTGATATATGAGGGAGTGGGGCATTTTCTTTTTTTTTTGCTTTGTTGCCAGACTGCTCCAAATTTGACAATCGTAACACGTTATGTCATGGTAGTTGAATAATTTGAATTTCTTGATATAAAAAATTGATAATTCAAAATGGACGAATCACGATTTTGTTTAATCTCTCCCCCAAGTCCCTTTCTTTAATGGGGGTTTATCATGTACAAAAATACAAACCACACACATACACACACAACTCCCCTCATTATGATATGATTGTTGACTCCCCCCACTATTTTTTTAATATAAATTTCAAATGAAACAATTACATTTTGGCGAATTGAAGATGAGCACGCAAATGAAATCAAAATAAAATTGTCCATTGCCAGTTAGTTTGCCACCATTTTGTTTTTTATTATTAATTATAAGCCTTTTGAAGAACAAAACTCCTCCCTTTTATCTCCTTATAATGGTATTTTTTTTTTTGGTTGGTGTTTGTGTCATTTCAAGTCTGTAAAGACAGATGGCGCCAACTTGGCACCAGTGTCACTTTGATGACGTCACTTCTGATATCCTATAATGTCTATAAAAGCCGCCTCTAGATATATTTTTTTTGAATTTGCAACTAATTGGAGAATTAATTCGTTAGCTTCAGCTCTTTTTTTCTTTCCTATTTTCTTATTTGTGTGATGACAGCCATGACAGTTTTTTTTTTCTGCTTGCTATCTTCTTTATGTAGTGAAAGAAAGCAATTCAAATAAAAAAGAGAGTGCGTTTATTGAATTTTTGTTTGACTTTTGCACATCATTTTTAGGGCACTTCTATTTAAGAACTGTCTATTGAAAGATGTTAGAACTGACACTGTGACAAGTAGGTGCAATTGGAAACAAAACAAGCTAATATCCTGTAAAGAAAACCAGATAAAGTAGCATTCAGAAACATTCTGTAAAGAAAACATGCCCAGGATTTCTGGTGGCGCCACCTACACTTCTCAAGAAAGAAAGCATGTAATCCACATAGATCTATTTGCTTTCTCAAGAAGATCGAATTAAATATGGAGACTTTCCGTTTGAATGTCACAATGTAATAAAAATGTGTCTATGTAGAAAAGAGTTTTATGAAATGTGGTGTTACGCGGAAACATGAGGTTTCGTCAAGCGAAAGTAAAGATTCCGCCAGAAAATTCATAAATTTCACAACTTCTCCTAGAATAATTAGCCATTAACTCGACACTCCACAGCCACCATTTTTTTTGTTCAGTACACTCTCTGGTACAAACTAGATTTTAACACAGAAGTCTATGAAAAAATTGCTGCATTATTTTGCTATTTTCTCTGAAATTACTCGCACAATTATCAATAAAATTGAATAAATATCAATTTATTGTAGGTCTGGCACGCACACCGCTTTGAAGACCACTGTCCTATGGCATCTTAATTGAGCAGAAAATGGCAACACCAAGAACATCCGGAAATTCTTTCTTTTAAAGAAATGTCTAAAGCTGGAGCTACATGTTGCAACAGTCCAGCAACAATACTAGTTGTAGCAACACTAGTTTCCCATTTGTTGCTAGCAACACCTATGATACATGTAGCAACTTTCACGAAACTTACTATTTCAAATCTTAACTCATTCTTGAAAGCAACAACATATGAAATGAAGAGGTTGCAAGATAAAGATGGAGTCTTTTTTTTGTGTTGGTAGACATTTTTTTTCTTCTTCCAATTCTTCATCAGTTGAAATAGTCATGTGATTATTACAAACCATGATTTATTGGCTGTTGACTTAAATGGTTGCTTGAAAATAGAACCAAGTTCTATTTGAAAATTCTGAGCAACAATTCGGTTTGTTGCTGCTATGATGGACATTTCAACTTCCATAAAACAATAGAGCAACATGCTGATGTTGCTCTTAAGTTGCTTCATTGTTGCTACGTGTAGCATCATCGGCTTAAGAGTTAGAGAGCAATCATCATCCCTCAAGATTCTTTACAGCATTTCTTTAGTTTCCGAATGCACCCTCGTTATATTATATTGTTGGCGTCCCAAAGTCATTATCATCATTGGTTTTTAGTTACTGACTGCAAATCACTTTGAAATTTTTCTTGGTTTACTCCTCTCCTTAATGGAAGTTTATAATTAACATTTTAAACCACTTCCTATTATAAAAATAGGGAGTTTTATGTTTTTTTTGGGGGGGGGGGGGTGGGGGAGGAAGGTTGGAGAGGAGGTTAAATTTGTATGTTGGTATTTGGTGCCAATGGTTTTTGTGGCTGTGGCTGTTGATATTGTGGGGAAGTTGGGTTTAAATTACAACGCGCCTGTTACACCATACTATTTGACAAGCAATTTACATAAAAATTCTTTCTTTCTGTGTAAAAATGCCACTTTGTTTAGGATGAAATTTCTTTTATACATCTTTTACCACTTAACTTTTAAATATATATATTTAGGCTACCTTTTTTTTTTGGGGGGGGGGGGGGGGGGGGGAAGAAAGTTTTAAAACTTCAAAACATTTTTTTTTTCATACAGACAAGACCACAAGGGTGTTTTTTTTTGTTGTTGTTGTTGTTGTTGCTTCTTATTGATCAATGATGCGCAACATTTTCTTGTCAAAGGGCCAGTTTAAACTTTGTGGGCCACCAGTAATGATAAAAGTTATGAAGTAAGCCTTATACCTTATACACACACGAGTTAAATGAATTCAAATTAAATGTGTTTAGGTGAATTATACGGAATCCAGTTAAGGACATGAACCAAATAAAAATTAACTTTATTATTAATATTTTAAATTGTAAATATTAAATCAATATTTTGTCAAATAGTTTATATATTTTATATTTAAGTATTAACTCAATATTTTCAGATTATTAACTGAATAAATTGAATTCGACATATTGTTTGTTTGCACTTCACAGGGTTCCGTAGAACACGTTTATTTAAATGCATTTAAATTATCAGGTGTGTATACTAGGTATTAAGGTGGCTTATATAGATATTCATTTTGCTTTTGTCCCGCCAGATGTTCGCCACACTGATGTAGCTAATATGCTATGCTCCATAGACATTTTTGTAAAATTTAGGACACAAAAACGTCAAGCGAACGTTTTTTATTATAGAAAGAACATTATTTAAAAAAAAGTTCAAATTGTTTTAAAAACTAGAATGGTAAAAAGGTGATGTTAAAAGTTTTTTATGCCAATATCTTAAAACATAAACATTTTATAGAAGTCTGAAAATTACCCATTTTTTATTTTCCCCACTGAGATTTGTTACACAAACTCATTATATTAAAATACAAATTTAATATATTTAAATATTGAATCCAAAATATATAGAGATATTAAATTAATTAATTGAATTTCGGCATAATATTTGTTTGTCCTTAACAGGACTTTGTAGAACATGTTTAATATTTAAATGTTTTTAATTTCTTAATTGTATATAATTTAATTACTCATCTAGTTTTTAAAACATATTGAAATTTTTTTTCAAAAAGAAGCAAAATTCCGCAGTTTATCCATCCCATTTCTTAAAGAGATTTATTACAAAGTTCAGTAAATATGAACTAATTAGAAAAGTCCTCAAAAAATAATTAACAAAACTAAGAGGGGGGAGGGGCTACACATATTTAAAAACAACTTGAAAGAACATTTGTCCAATTTTCTCTTGTGAAAAAGCGTTTTTGTTCTTTTTGTTAAAAGAAATGTTTTCATTTTACCTAAATATTCTAAAAGGAGAAAATGTTAAAACATGATGCCACAAAGTGCCACTAACTACTATTGGTTAACTTAACATCTTCAATTCGCTGATGGGAAAGTTTCAAACATTGTTTTTTTTTTTCATTTTTAAAAAAAATGTTTGAGAGTTATTTTAAATCATTAAATGGAATTCACATACACACACATAAGAAGCTAATTTTGCGCCACAAGCTTTGAAACTTGCCCCACTTTAGTAATGTACTAATGTCACTCTTAGTTATTTTGGCGCCTTTATTTCTGGGCCCCTGAGCATTGCGCTCGAACCTCAAGGTAAGATATCTCACGCTCCTTTCCCTAGGTATACGGCTCTGAGTTATTAGAAAGAGGATGGCAAAGACTAGGAGGAGGCTGCTTTATATGATATATTTAAGGTGGCTGAATAGATATTTATTTTGTTTTGTTTTCCACCTGATGAATCAGCTTCACTGCAATGGTTAATGCTATGCTCCATAGACGTTCTTGTAAAATTTGGATACAAAAATACGTCTTTTAGAAACAACATTATGCAAAAAAAAAATTGAAATTGGTTTCAAAACTAGAATGGCAAAAGGTTACATTAAAAGTTTTTTTAATGGTAATATCTTAAAAAATAAACAATTTTATAGTTCAGTTTGAAAAATTAAACCCATTAAACCCATATAAAAAACTATTTTCGGCCTTTTTTTTCAAACTTGTCATAAAAAGTTTATTTTGAAAAATATCAACATTAAAAAACGTTTGAAATGGTCACCAACTATTCTAGTTTCTAAAACACATTTTTTTAAAACATTTTTTTTCGTAATGTTTCTTCTGAAAAACCTTCGCTTGAAAAATATAATTTTGTTCAAAACCGCGGTTTGAGGGTGAAGAGACCTCCTCCTATAGAACATAATAGCCATTGCAGTGGCGCCATCTGGAGGGGGGTGAAAACAAAATTAATATCTATTCAGCCACCTGAAGTCGTTAAATGGAATTCACACAGAAGAACCTAATTGTCATTTTCTTGTGACAAATGTTGTGATTATTAATAAAGAGGGGTGGAGGACTATGAGGAGGCTACTTGTTACACCGCCCATTGTGACTACTGATATATAAGGTTTATAACTAAAAAATGGAATAAATTAATATAGATTATATATATTTTGCAGATATTACATTTGCATATATTAATATAGAAATATTATTATTAAAATTATAATTTATTGGGGCTTCTCTGTAGGATATTCGAATAAGTCGTCCACAGCAGGATATCAAAAGTGTGGCCACTTTTTTTAATAAGGGGCCACAAATAATCACTTGGACTTGGGAGGGTATTGAAAAAAAGCACGTGTTTTTGGTGGTTAGGACCCCCTAAAAAAGAAATAATGGGAGCAATGAGATGGAAAAAAAAAACAGGCAAAGTAATAATTTCTCCCCAAACCCTCCCTCCCTCCTCTCCTCCCTCCATAAAAATAATAATGAATATGAGAGACCAAACAAGGACACATAATAATAGTATGGGTCCTTTTATTTTTTTAAATGGGAGATTACGAGAGTGCATTTAAGTAATTTATTATGACCATCATATGACCCATTATCATTGTAATATATCGTGTAATATCATCATCTAATGTGCTTTTCAGTTCCGGTTATTTTATCATTTTTCTATGTGTGGTGTGGTGGTTGGTCCATTTTTCATATTTCTATTGTTTAATTCGTTAGACCAAAAATAACACATTTAAGGGGTCTATTTTAAAGAGGGTTCAAAAAATGCAAAATTAATGACTAATTTATTTATTTTTTATTAATTTTTCTTCATTCCTCTATTTTTATTTATTTTTATATTTATCAGTTGTTTGAATTGTGGAAGCTTTTATTTCTGCAATTGTTTGCAATTGTTTTTGTTTTTTTTCAAAATAGAATTTTTTAAAATTGTCGGAGCTAAAGCTAGAAATAAAATTGTAAATTGTTATTTTATGTATGAGATATTGTTGTGAAAATTATAAGAAAATTAAGCAAAAATTGCGGAGAAAAACAAATATTAAGAAAATTGTCAAAAAAAAAAAAATAAATAAATTATGCAAAAATTGCGGAAAAAAACAAATATTAAGGAAATTGTCAAAAAACAAAAAAAAATTATGCAAAAATTGTTTCTAAAATAATATACAAGAAAATTAGAAATAGAAAAAATTGAAAACTTATTTCAATTTTTTTAAATATGGAACTCACATTTTTATACCAAAATTTAAGCAAATTTTGAATTTTTTTTAAATTTTCTAAAGCAACCAATTTAATAATATTATCATATTATGGATGGCATGGATTGATGAATATAAAATTGCACTGAGTTTAAGCTTATCTTAAATATTAAAGGCCAACTCTGGAACTTTAATAAGTGTGTTAGAAACTAGAAACTATTTGACATGTTGACATATTTTAAAATAAGCTTTTTTTATAAACAGGTTGAAAATGACCCCAACTTATTTCAAGCTGACAATCGTTTTAATTTTTGGTCCTTAAAAAAAAGTTCATTTTTAAATATATCAACATAAAAATACCAGCTAAATATTCTAGTTTCTAAACACACTTTCAATTTCTCCCCTAGTGTTGCTGTTCATCTGGAAATGCAGAAAATAACCACAGTTCGAAAAACACCTTTTCACAAAACATCTTAAGAACTCGAGAAAGGAATATGATTTTTAAGAGTAATTTAAACGTCAAAATTTATGTAATGTTTTTTTTAATAAATTGGCATATGAAACAATAATTAAAAGTACAAGCTACATGTCAGGAATCAATGAGGCTAATTACACGACACTACTTAGGCCTATTCTGATATAATTATGTCCTCCTACACAGGCTCCACCATGACACACATGAGATCTCGTATCAACAAGACAATTGAAAATAAAGGGGGTATATGAAGCCTGAGTAGGAGGACATATTATATAGGAATAAGTAGTACCGTGTAATAAGCCTTGTTGAATAAATGCTGGTAAATGACAGCTTTGACGGCCATTTTGAATGCATGTCGTCATTATGACCAATGGTAAATATTGTTAAAAAAAACACTGGTTCTCGTTCAATCACCAAAATTAAATGTCAAAAAATTAATCCATCAATTAGTAAATTGAATAATAATTGTTTTTTGAAGGTTTTTAATAAAATTTATTATTGGTGAATAAAACTATACACAGTTAAATTACATGCCAGAGTTAATGAATTAATGCTCGTTATTCTTAACGAACGTTTAGACAATGGTAAAGTGCTAAACTCATCCACTTCAGATACAAAGTTTTATGCAAAAAAGCTCATGAGTTTAGCACTTCTTATATTTGACTAAGCATTCATTAAGAATAACGACCCTAATTTAATGCTGGGGAACAACAGCTTTGACGGCCATTTTGAATGCATGTAAATATTTTAGATTTTTTCTCTCTAGTCTAGGTGGTGGTAGTGGTGGCCCACTATTTCTCTACATTGTGTCCAAGTCTTTATTTCCATCCCCCTCCTCCTCCTCCTTCCCTTGTGCAATATATTTTGAAAAGTTGACAAACTAGAATGGCTGTTGCAAACATTTCAAACGTGTTATTTGAGATCATAAGGGTATATGAAATCGATTTGGATCAAATGTGAATATATTTATATAAGAGATATTTTGTATGTTTGAGGGCAAATTTGGCACACAGTATTTGAAAAATAAATATGAAAAAAAAAATGATAAAATGATATACACCTCCCTTATATACAAGTTAGTAGTAAGAAGAAGGGATAAGAAGAATATTGTGATGGGGTTGCCCCTCTCTCTCTTTCACTTTTGCCCCCTCTGATACAGGTTATCAACTTTTTTTTCTCACTATATGGTGTTGAGGTTTGTAACCATCTTAAAAGGATTCAATACAATTGTATATTTTCAAATATATATATATATATATATATATATATATATATATATATATATATATATATATATATATATATATATATATATATATATATGAAGGATTTCAAAAAGCTTTAATATCCAACCATATCATTTTTTTTTGTTGAATTGTTGTTGTTACCCTCAAAACATCAACCTCCAATAATCGATTTCTCAGTGGTCGTCGAATATTTTAAGTTTTGTCGTTTAGAAAGAAGAAAATTAAATGGCAAAAAAAAATAAAATTTGATGGTCAATAGTAAGCAACAGTGATGAATATATATGTTACATAAAGGAAAAATTGACTTTTGTATTTGTGTTTATGTCAAAACTATAGGAAATCGGAAGTTAAGGAGGAAGTTTGTGTCCACATTGTCACACTGTGTGGTATGTGTCCCAATGATATATATATATATATATATATATATATATATATATATATATATATATATATATATATATATATATATATATATATATATATATATATATATATATATATATATATATATATATACTGTATATATGGGACACATACCACACAGTGTGACAGTGTGGAGATCAGAATTTGGTGGAAAATTTTTACGAACTCAAAATCAGAACATAAAAAGTTTATTTTAAAATATATACAGTATGATTTATGATAATTTCTTTGTTGTATTTGAAATATACTTAATATAAAAATGCGCATAGACAATTTTATTTCGCTTGACCTTTGATGTGACACTGAAGTGACACTGGAGAGAAACAATAGGTGACACTTTAGTAACACTGAAAAAGATTTCTAGTTTCTTATTAAGTAAATTTCATTTTTAACATTATATTATTTATAATTTTTATAATATACTGTATAATGGGATAAACTTTTATATATGCAATATTTATGTTGCTTTTCGGCAACATTGTTCCTCTGTCATAGGCCCCATATGGGTGGCTTTGCAGAGTAACCATTCAAATTCAAATAGTGGTTATATTTAAAAAAAAATAATTTTGTTTAGAAACCAAAGTGACACTGGGGTCACACTGGAGAGACACTAAAGTGCCACAAAGTGCAACAATTGTTCAGGATTAACTATTGTTTCCATATTTTCAATATACACTTGGTAGATTTAAAGACAAAATTCAACTTCAACTTCAACTCTCTGATCAGGGTTTCAACATAAAAAATCCTGTTCAAGAATTTTTTTGTGTATGTTTTAAGTTTGTTTAGAAAGTTCGAAAGGGAACTTCATATAATGCCTAGGTATCTCTTCTGTATTTTGAGGTCAAAAACAGAAAGTAGAAGTTAAAATATTTATCGTAAAAATTGCAACTTCCTTACAAGTTTTTTTTAAAAAAAAGTTCCAGAAATAACAGACAAAATTGATAATGTAATTTTTTTAGCCATAAAGAACTCTGAAAAAATACATGTTGACAACAACTTTAAGAAAAACTAAAAAAAAATTTTAGAAACTAGAAAAGTAACTGAATCACGCAAAGCCTGTTTCACGTTTGCATATTTTATAATAAACTTTTTAGTCTGTTTTTAAAAAAGTACAAAATTTTAATTTTTGGATATTTAGTTATTTTCGATTTTTGGTCCAACTTTAAAAATCTAAAATTGCAATAAAAAGTTTATTTTAAAAAATAACAATATCCTCTTACTCTTCTAGTTTCTAAAACATTTTCAATTTTTAAAACAAACTTTTTAGTCTGTTTATAAAAAGTACAAAATTTTAATTTTTGAATATTTAGTTATTTTCCATTTTTGGTCCAAATTAAAAAAAAATCTACAATTGCAACAAAAAAAATATTTAAAAAAATAACAATATGAAAATCCTCTTACTCTTCTAGTTTCTAAAACATTTTAAATTTTTAAAATAAAACTTTTTAGTCTGTTTTTAAAAAGTACAAAATTTTAATTTTTGGATATTTAGTTATTTTCGATTTTTGGTCCAACTTTAAAAAATGTAAAATTGCAATAAAAAGTATATTTTGAAAGATAACAACAATATGAAATTCCTCTCTGAAATGATTTATTTACTCTTCTAGTTTCTAAAACCTCTTCCATTTGTTTTTAATGTGAGTTCTAAAACATAGAATTAACCACACAGTTCTATTTTATTGTTCTTTTTTTGTGTGTGGTTCATTTGCATATTTTGTAATGGCTAACTTTATTTAAATCCTAACTACAGTTTCCTTTATTACTTATTATATATAGTTATATATATAAAAGGGTAATTTTTTATTTAATGTTTTAATTAAATGTTTCATTTTGGACGTTTATCAAAAACCCAACAGGACATTTTAACACTTTATTTTTCTTCTGTTGTTTCTATACTAGAAGTTATTGCAATACATTATAATTTTAATTACAGAGATAATAATTTCGTTAACATAAACTGAGTGACTTGTATATTCTATATATTTCGGTGTCGGGAAGACCACCCTTTGGGGGTTCCATATATTGTAGTCCATTTTGTTACCTTTAAAATACAATATGCAATATATGCAAATATAGTTGCCTTATTAGCCATATATTCGTCATCTGTTGATTACAAAATAAATGTGAGATAAATTTATTTATTGTAATACAAAAATTTATAGCCATATTGTATTGTTTACTACATTTTATGAATAATATACACTTGAATAGATTTTAAAAAATAATTTATTGTCTCATGTTTATACATTGTATTCAAAAATATAAATGGTTTTGAATCCATGAATAAAAAAAAAACACTAAGGACAAATTGACACTTAATAGTACAATATTTTCATGTCGATATCTTTCAAAATAAACTTTTTTATAGGCAAAAATTTTAAAATGATCAACTGCTTAAATGTGGGTCATTTTCAAATTTGCATGAAAAGCTAATTTATTTAAGAAGATGTAAACATGAAAACGCCATTATGTGAATGAGCTGCCTTCCTAGTTTTTAAATCACTTAATATACTGTACATGTAGTATTTTAAGGTTGATATCTTTCAAAATAAACTTTTTATAGACAAAAATTAAAAATTGTTTTCTACTTAAAAGTTGGCTTAATTTCAAATTTTGATAAAAAGGTTATTTTAAAACATATCAAACATTCAATTAGCCTTATCTGATTGAGCTACCTTTCTAGTTTCCAAATCACTTAATATAGTATTTTCATGTCGATATCTTTCAAAATAAACTTTTTATAAACAACAAATTTAAAAACTATCGTCTGCTTAAAGATGAGTCATTATCGTCATTTTGAAATTTCATGAAAAGTTTATTTTAAAAGATATAAAACATTCAATTACTGTTATGTGACCGTTCTAGTTTCTAAAATACGTTTACGTTTCTCATCATTTTGGCTCATGAAAAAAGTCGAAACTTTATATAAGCTCAATGAAAAAAAAGTGCTAATAACATATGTTAGACCACAATTCCAAAAGCATTTTAATTAAAATAGTTAATTAAAAATCATGATAGTTATTTAAGTTATTAAAAGCCCTTTAAGGGCTTTTTTGGTTAAATCTTTTAATTTGTAATATTAATAATTTTCACATCAAACACTTCAATAAAAGAAAATTAAGAAATACTTGAAATGGTTTTAAATACTAGAAAATTAGCTGAAATTAGAAAAAAAGGAAAATTAAAATTAAAAAAAAACTACCATAATGGAAGAATGTTTTATTTTAAAAGATATTAGAAAATAAATCATATTATGTATAATTTTTAAAATCATTTAATTTCTTTGAAATTTTAGCGTCTGAAATGCAAAAATATTCAGAGTTCTATTCGGCTGTTTTCTTTAATTTGCATAATTTTGCATAATATGCATATAAATTATTATATGTAACTAAAATGACAAAACAAATCTTTTTTTTTTTGATAAAAAATTATTAATATTTGTAATCAATTCAATCGTCTCGACACACTTTGTATTTTTTAATATACAGTATAAAAGGGTTATTTTTTATTATGTGTTTCATTGGTGGTTGTGATATCATTAGAATGCATTTTATACTGTATTTAATTTAAAACAAAAAAAAATAATTAAATAATAAATACTGAATGTCATAATATACTTTTATTTTGATAAACATAAATCATCCTAAGTGTTGATTGGACGAGGCTAAATCATTTTAACGTGCAATTAATTAATTTCTCAATGCAATTAAGTCACTTGTTGTTTTATGAACAGTTAATTTTGTAACTCTTTTTTGAGTTATTTAAGAATTTCAGAAGAGCAAATAAAGAGAATTATTGAAAGCGTGTTAGAAACTAGAACGGTAGCTTTAAATCACTTAAGTAGGGATCGGACTTTTATGCAAAATAAATATCAAATGTAAATATTTTTCACTTTGTGGCCCAAATGCCAAGTGCCCTTGTCAACGTCAAACCACACAAACAAACCAATTAGAAGTTGCCGGTCGTCATAAAAAGGGCAGTGCCAACTTCTGTATGTCCCGATTTCTAATTGCCTTTTGATATTGCATGTTGGCATTTACAACGTCTTTGGAACTGAAGTTTAAATTTTTTAAAAATATTCAAAAACTGATTCATAATTTATAATTGATTCTCTTCATTTCTTAGCTTCCTGTAAATTGTATTACAATATGTAATGCCTTTAATTGTAATTAGTTTAGTAGACAATTTTTTTCGATTTACTGCAAAATTTAAATTTTGGCATTTACAACGTTTTTGGATTAGTGTACACATCATATATGATAAAAGAAGTATGGATGAATTATTATTGAAACCCATTCTAACCATTATATTATATATACATATATATATATATATATATATATATATATATATATATATATATATATATATATAGGACCATAATAATATCTATAGAAATGACAAAGCTCAACAGATATCCCCAAATAGTACATAATGCAATATTCAATTGCAATATTATGGATTTAATATAACAACATAAAAAAATGGGAGGAAAAGAGAATGGGATAGAAAAAGGGAGAAACGGATGGATAAAAAGGAGGGGGTGAAAGAGGAAGGCTATAAAAGAATCACAGCAAAATGGCCTGTTGCGTTGATTTCCGACACATTTTAGCTCTGACTAAAATAGCCTCCTCCCACCTCCATCCATCCATCCAACCCTCCTATATATATATATATATATATATATAACCATGATTAAAGTGATGATGATGATGACATGTCTGAAGAAGATAGACCTTCAACAGCATGTGTTCAATAAGGTGCCATCATCATCAACTTGTTGGTGGCTTCTTATATTATACTAATATAAAGACAATTAATGAATGGATATAATAATAGGAGGAGGAGGGACTTTTAATGCTTTTTTTTTTCTCCATCATTTTCCGATTGTATTTTAATTAGGGAAGGTTCCTTATTATATTTAATTCAGGAGGAAGAAGGATAAGGAGAGAAAGAGACCACCCTCCTGTGTGTGTGTCTTTTCTTTGTCTTTATGGAAGTAATAGTAGCATAGTTGTTGCCTTTCTAGCCTTCAAGCCGATCAATAAAAACGACTTTTCATGTTTGAAAAGTGTTGGCAAAAGTTCAAAAAAAGGATTTTTTCCTCAATGGCCAAAAAAAAATCGATTCTCCTTATGTATTTAATGATGTTTATGTTGTTGATGTTTGTTGTGAAAAACCTTTTTAATAAGAAATGCACATAATTTGGTTTAAAACAGTGCAGTGCACCTTTTGCACAGAAATGCACCCAAAAAATGGTTTTACACCTTTTAAGTTTTTTGAATTTCTGATTTTCAAAAAAAAAAAATTACTCTGCAAGCAATCAAAAATACTTGTGGCAGAGGAACAATAGACCATTTGCATGCAACATGCGAAATGCATTGTCAAAACTCAAAGATATAAACTCCAATAACAATTGCAATGTGTTCTGGTACAACTGAAATAATGTTGCATTGTCAGAAAATTAACTTACTGGAACCGTGTACACAAAAAATTCAGCAGCAAAAAAAAACTTCTTTCTTGAAATTAAAACTTCAAGAAAGATTAATTTACATAATGCAACACAGTGTAGTAATGTGTTGTACAACGCTGCACAACACATTACAGAAAACCACATTTTGAAGCAAACACATTTCTGGATCATGCAAACTCAACAAATTGTTGTAAGGTGTAGTGCGACACAACTCAATAATACTTGCAACATGTCTGTCTTGTGCAACATCAGCCATACGTGCAGAAACTGTAGCAGCCAATAGGAAGACAACATCGAATGTTGAAGGTGCAATTATTCAATTGTGGTTATACTTATTATAAACACAACAAAAATTGCTGAAATATATTCCATCAATCAGACTGATGGAACACATTAAATTGTTGAGTAGTGTATCTGTACATTCAGGGGACTGCACACAACATTGTGCAGCATTGTTGTACACTTTGTTGAGTAGTTTGAATTCATCTATTGGCAACAAATAGATTTATTTTTTTTGTTGCGTGAAATTTCTCACAACACAGTCTACCACAATGTAGTGTGGCAATGCTGAGTTCTGTTGAATTTGTGGTTGCACATGCAACTTGTGGCAACAGCCGCAACACACAACAACAACACACAACTGACAACAAATAATTGACTACTATGGATTCACCTTAAACATCACAACCAATTAGGTAATGAGCAGCAGCTGACAGTAGTTAAATAACTAGTTAAACCACAAGTAATTAAACTTACGTAGGTAAAATTGTTTAAGAAACATTTTAATGGTTGTTTTAATTAGTTTTAAAATTGTTGTTAAAATTATAATTAGTAGAGCAGCCACAATATTTCGTTTCTAAAGTATACCCAGAGTTCCACTCTCAATACTACTCAAGTTACTGACTAGAAAAAAAACCTTTTAGCCTCTCTAAACCGCCTTTATAAATGGTTCAGTAATTTCTATCATAATTAATTTGCAAAATTGCTAGTAATTACTAATTAAACTACAACAACAAAAAATTCCAAATTTTTAAATTAGTAGTCTAATTAAGCTTAATTAAAACTACATAATCATTATGAAATTGTATTAAAATTAGTTTCAACTATTTAAATTTAAAATATTTTTTGTTAAAAAGTAGGTTTTGACCCATGCCTATTGATTAGTTTGTGTGTTTTCGAAGAAGTGGGTCCTAATGGCAAATGACAAATGATAAAATGGTTTGAATTTTATGTGTGGAGTCAACAACAACAACAACAACAACAAAAAAGATGGCTGAAAGTGTTTTGTGTTTTCTAATTACACAACGAAAAAGTTGCATGGCTGCCAGCCAAAGTGACAGATTAGTTTAACGCCAACCGATGAAAAGAGAGAGAGAGAGAGAGTGGAGATCTCTCTCTCACTCACTCTTTTGCAAATGAAATTAGTGGTATCGTTGACGTCTTAATCTCGGCTTTGTTGCCAGTCTCAACTCTATTGTGTTTCCATTTTTCTATAGAAAATACATTCAAAGAAAAAATACTGCTCAGTCAGCAACCAACAGTGGCAGCAGCAATACATTTTACAAAGTGCTTACAAATTGTAACCAACATTTTATGTCCTGTTTTCAACAACAACCCAAACAAAAGTGGCCAAAATTTTATTAAATGTGCCAAGGGACAATGGAATGCCCTTCCTAAACAGGCTATTAATGATGTCATTAATAAATTGTGCCCAGCATTAGAATTTCTTTTCCTCCGCTCTTTTATGACGTCAGACCAAATAACAAACCCAATTAGAAATTGATGACGTTCATAAAAGGGCGGAGGAAAAGAAATTCTAATGCTGGGCACAGTTGCCTGTGATAAACTGTAGTTTAATTTTGCTACTATTATCCCCTCCCCTTTTTATATTTGAAAGAGAAAATGAGATTTTCATTTTCTCTGGTGTGCGCATGCGCGTCGTTTGTTCCTTTTTTTACTTCTTTCATTTCAATTTCAGTTTCTCCCTCCCCCTTTTTTCTCCCTCCACGTTTATCTCTCTCCCCCCCCCTCTACCCTTTCCAACCTTTTCCCCTCTTCAATTTAATATCAATGGGGTTCTTGGATGGGGAGTGTGCAACATATAGTTGACCTTGAGAAAAGAAGCGGTTCATTTATTCATTTAAATTTATATAAATTCCGACGTGCATCAAGGTTTGTACAGCGTTAAACACACACACACACACACACACACACACACACACACATACATAGACCTGGCTTAATATATAATTTTTTTTAATATTTGCAATACAGGTTATTATATATTGACACTTCATCTTGCAGCACTTGGAACTTAAGGTCCCTCAGCAATAGGTCAACCGGCTGCTTGCAGAGTATTTTTTTGTAATTGTAATTATAGCTGGAGACCCACAGCCCCCAGCTACTACTGGAGGCGATGAGGCGTATATGAGGTTTGGAGGGCGCATTCTGGAAGTGCATGCAATGCTTTAGGTAGCGGATTGCGGTGGGGTTGGAAGTATATACGCCAAGAGTTTACTTCCTAAGGGTGTAAAAAACTCTTTACAGTCAACTTTAACACGAGGTTCTATGGAAGACGGGTGCCCAAGTTCGACCCCGTTGAACTCAGAAAAAAAAAACCACGGGGGCCGAATCTGGGCACGGGGGTTGTGGACACCCAATGCCGTACATTAACAAGCCTTGGACTGTCATCACTTTTTAGGCAGTAAATCAACTGCAGCTCGTGTTACTGCTGCGCAAGCCATAAAACTGGAATAGAAGTTGATTATCCCCAGAAAGCATCATGAGTTCTTTAAACTTCCAGTTATTTTTTTAGTAATTCAGTTAAGTCCTCGACTTGCACGGATTCGAGTTACGCGGATTCGAATTATGCGGATTCGAATTATGCGGATTCGTAGATGCGCGGTTGCAGTAGTTCCCCTTACAATAATAGCAACCACCACCTACCAATTAGGTCTGTCAGACGCAATTAAAATACAAAGTAATTAATGGCATTCGGCTAACGCCGAAACGTCTGGAACGAATTAGATCTAATCGCGCAAGTTGAGGACTTAAAAAAAAAATGCAGTGTGGCGGGTCCATCCAGGCGGTGTGTGACTGTCTCTACACCCATAGTGGCCGTGGCCGGACACGCGTATAAAAGGCGTTGTATTTTGAATCTCAAGCATCTGAGAATCAAGAATTTGAGATTTCGGAAAATTCCCAACGTTACTCTAAGAACAATTCAAATATATTTAGAGTATATAGGCCCCTTCCTCCATTATGAGACCCTGTTCCATAAGCGAATTGTTTAATAAAGTTTCGTCTTCTATCCATATCAACTATCACAATTTTATGATATTTTTTCTCCCCTATTATGAGGCCCCAGAAAATCTAATCTTTTCTGGCTGCGCCCAACTGCTTCTCAAAATTTCATCTCTCTTATTTTATGGTGAAGTTGGTGAAAATATAGGAGAAATAGACAGGCAATGTGTGCGGCCAGCACTAACTTTTCGTTTGCCCCGCCCTTTTTATGAGCATCATCAAATTTCTAATTGGTTTCTTACATGGTCTGATATCACACGCCCCGCCCTTTTCTATTTCTAATTGGTTGATATTTGGTCTGACGCTCATAAAAGAGGGCGGGGGCAAACGGAAAATTAATGCTGGGCAGAGATGCCTGTCCTGTGAGAAATAAAAGAGCGCAACGCAAACGGACAATGGTCATCTCAAGTTGAATACAGGCTAATACAGTATAATACAGGCAATTATGCCCAGCATTTGGTTTGTTACTTGGTCTGACGTCATAAAAGGGCGTATCAAAAGAAATTCTAATGCTGGGCATAATTGCCTGTGCTCTAATGATGATGATTAATTACTTCACAATTGGCACTTGGACCACAAAGTGGGACACAAATTTAGTGCTTGATATCGTCCGTTAAGAAGTGATACCATGTAACTGACATTTTTGGTGCTTTTTGAGGTTTTGGCATAAAAAAATGTCGGAAAATCGGAAAAATGTTGCAAAATAAAAATTTTAAAAGATATTATTGACTGGTAGAGCCATCTGGTGGAGGGTGTTCAAATCCATTTAATGTGATTTTGCGAATATTTAGAAAAGAAAATCGTTTGTGATGTCATGTATATGTACTAACATAATTATATTAATTATGGCTAAAAAAACGTCCAAATAACTTTATTAGCAAAAAAATGTGTAACAAAACCTTAAATATTTTCATTATATAACGTTTTTTGGTTCCTAATGTAAAATTTATATTTTGTTAAGTTACGTGGCATCACTTCTTAAACGACGATATTTTGCTTAGAATTCTGAGCCCTTATAGTTATGAGCAAAACCAGACCAAAACAACCATTGAACCACCCTGTACATGGGGGGGGGGGCCTCTACACAGTATGTAGGCCTCAATTATGAGGCTTTCAAAATGACATTATTACAGAAAATAAACTTAGTTTTGCAATTTTTTCTTTTCCAAAACACAAAGAAACGAAATTCATACACACCACCCCCCCCCCCCCCCCCCCTTGAAAATAAGATTATATTGCATTGAATCTGCAATGCATATAAATATAATAAAGAATAGGAGGGTCCTTCTTAATAAGTAGAAGGAAAAAAATTCCAACTTCTTTGTTGAACTGTTTTTCGTCCATTGTATAATACCTTGTATACACATGAGTTACATGAATTCAAATTAAATGTGTTTAGGTGAATTATACGGAATCCAGTTAAGGACATATGAACCAAATAAAAATGGACTTTATTATTAATATTTTAAATTGAAATAACTAAATCAATACTTTGTCAATAGTTTATATTATTATTAAAAAGTATTACCTCAATATTTTCAGATTAATTAACTGAATAAATCGAATTCGACATATTTGGTTTGTTTGTCCTTCACAGGGCTCTGTAGAACACATTTATTATTTAAATGCATTTAAATTATCAGGTGTGTACATTCTATAAGAAGAAGCTAATTGCCATTATTGTTCACAATTCAAAACTTAAAAGAGTTGTATTATAGTTTAAAATGTAACGCCCAGACAGGCAAGCACACACGCACAAACAACAACAAAATACTTAAAAAGACTCAATTGTTGCCACCCACATCCCCCTCCCTATATGATTAATATATTAATTGTGTTATTCCATCCACTTGATTTAATTTAATTTCGTCAGACAATTAATTGATAGCAATAACAATTATAATACAAGTATAAAAAATTAAATTAAATAACAAATAATAATTCACTGAAGCATCAATCTGGAATTAAAATATAAAATATATATATATAAGTCTTGTCTTTTAGTTTATCATAATTAAAATCTTGAAGAAATAATAAAAAAAAAACCAAGATGGCGGAGAGAAATCAATGAACCCTTTTTTTTAACTTCAAGTGAACAACATTAAGGAATTTAAATTAGGGGCCTCTACTTGTATAGGGAGGGGGGTTGTTTATGAGGCTATATTTTTAATTATTTTTGGTTAAACATTTTTTAAAAATTTAATGGCAAACCAATTGAGTGTATTTTTTGAGGGGGGGGGAGGGTGAAATTCACTTCTGTTCTTATTTAACAAGCTTTCAATAAAAAAAGAGAGTAAAGTTTTATGTTAAAAGATAATTGATAATTAACAACAATGTTAGTTAAGTCTCTTATTTAAAATTGTACTTGACTTGGTTGTGGGTGGCGACCTCACCTCCTTATAAAAAAAAGACCCACCTTTAAATTTAACACACGAATCCCAATTGCAATTAACTAACTTAGTTAAACGCGTTCCTCAAACTCTTGATTATTCTATATTCAAAGTGCAAAAAATGAAGAGAAACTATTGGGTGTGTTTTAAAAACTAGAAGGGTAGCTCAAATCACTTGAACGTACATTTCAAAATAAACTTTTCTATGTCAAGTTTGAAAAGTTTATTTTGAAAGATAACAACATGAAAGCGATTGAGATACATTTCTAGTTTCTAAAATACTTTCTAGTTTTGCCTCTTCTTAAAAGACTGAATATAATCTGGGGCCTCATATTACAGAAATAATCACAAAACTATAACAATAATACCTTATGATGTCACTGCTAATTTGTGCTATTATTTTTTATGACTTTTGCCTTATTTTCTGTACAGTTATATGACAATATTTATCATAATATATTTTTGTAATTTGCTTTTGTGACTTTTAGAAGGTTAGGAGGAAGGGTAGGATAATTTACTGTCATAGAACAGTCGTATTTGCCTTTCTGTTCCAAGAGTTCGAAAATCAGTCGTTCAATAAACCATCTTAAACAAGAAATAATGAGAAAAAGAAAAATGGCGTCTAAAAGCAAATTTAAATTAATTTAGATGTGTTTCAATCATTAGCTTAAATAAGAAAGGTCCCTTAATTAGGTCCAAATTCAAAAGGATATTTTTGGTTACAAAAACTTCTTCTTCCGGTGGTTTACGAAACGCAAGGGCTTCATTAGAGAAAAAGTCATAAAATTTTGACAAGTCATACCTTATGACGTCACTACCTTATGCGGCACCATTTTATGACTATCACATTATTGTTGTATACACCAGTCAGTGCCAGTCATATAACAATGTTTATCATAATAATGTATTTTGTAATTTACTTTTGTGACTTTTACAAGGTTAGGAGCTAGATATGACAATTAACTTTCATAAGACAGTCGTATCGTTTTTCGGTAATAAGGCCCCAGAATTTCTAACTGATTATTCTGTTACAGTGAATTCTCATATCTAACTCATAACCTTGTAAAAGTCAAACAAAATAATAACACAAAAGCAGTGACATTGTAAGGTATGATTGTCACAATTTTATGACTTTTTTTTGTAATGAGTAGGGCTCGTTTTTTTATGCAATATCAAGCGAATGTTTCTCAATATGTGGTCCAAGTGAAATAATAAATGAAGTAACAATTCCGCTTAGATCAACCAACAATGATTATTTTTACAATGAAAAACACTGGTTAGAGGCTAGAAATATAGATGAGAACTTATAGTAACGAGACATATAATCTCTAACCAGCCTTTTTCTAATGATGATTATATCAAAAATGGCACTTGGACCACAAATTGAGAAATATTTGCTTGATATTGCATACAAATCCGAGCCCTAGTAATGAGGCCTCAGGAACAAAATTAAAAAAAAACTATAAAGTGTTTTAGAAACTAGATGGGTAGCTCAATCACTTAAGCGTATTTTTTTTTCATGTTGATATCTTTCAAAGATATCAATTTGAAAACACCTTTAAGTGACTGAGCTACTCTTCTAGTTTCTAAAACAAATTCAAGTCTCTCTTCATTTTGAACCTAAAAGACAAAATAATGAAGAGTTCACGAGGCAAACGTTTATTCTTATTTAAAACCACCTTAAAACCCTCTGAATCTAGTTCAAGAATGTGCAAATTGAAGTATAGGATGAAGTGTCCTTCTTGAATTTGGGCCTTAACTTCTCGCAGACATAATAGACCTATAAGGGAGGGGGGAGAGTTATGACACCCTTGAGTCCACATGTAAAACTCTTGTATTTTGAATGTTTTCCCCACTTGTACGTAATGTCAACTGTCCTAAACGTCTCTCAAATAAACCTTCAAAAGTTATTTGAACTTAAAATCTAATTCTACTTTTTTCTTCTTCTGAATATATAATCACGAGATGGCGCAAACAAAATGTCCGCCATTTTTTTTAAATGATTATATTACAAACTATAAAGCATATTTCTAACTCATGCTATAGTTTTATCAGTTTTTAATTTAGTTAATTCTGTCTTTCAAAAGTAAAATTAACAAAATATTGGAAAGTATTTTAGAAACTAGAAGAGGAATATAGGCTCAAATCACTTTAGATTGAAAATGGCGGTTCTGTTTTAAATTTGGCCAAATGCTGATTACAGTTGAGTGTCACATATTATGTGGTGAGGTTTTGATAAAAAGGACAACAAAAGGAATGTATAAATATAATATAATGCAAATATTACATAGAATTTAAATTTTGTATAAGTTACAAATAGGTCTAAAAAAACAATTTCAGAGGTGGTGGTGGGTGGTGGTCCGAACCAAATGGACCCACACACAAGCTACGTACCTCAATCCTGAGATGACATAAAAAGCTTATTTTAAAAGATATCAACATGAAATTAACCTTCAAGTTATTGAGCTACCCTTCTAGTTTCTAAACCACTTTCAAGTTTCTTTCAACTGAAAAATACGGAGCCCCTTTTAGGACACATTCAAAATAAATTGAAAGAATGCTGCTCCCAATATGTTGAGTTAGTATCTTAATATATTGAGTTAATATCTCAATATATTCAATTAGTATCTCAATATATTCAGTTAATATCTTAATATATTCAGTTAAGATCTCAATATATTTACTTAGTATCTCAATATAGTGACTTAGGTTAATTAACTATACCTAACCTAACTTAAGCTAAGACACTATATTGAGATACTAAGTCAACATATTGGTGCAGCATTTTTTCTTTAAATTTATTTTTTCCCCATGTCCTAAAAGCGGCTCTGTAGAAAAGACTACCAAAGTGTACACTTTAAAACCATCTTTAAAGCATAGCTTAAAGAAAGGTTTTGCAATAAATAAGAGCATTTGTGTTGTAATTTGGTTTACATTAGTAAAAACTTTAGTAGCAAATGGTGTTAAACACACACACACACACACACATTATAGGAAACAGTTGCCAAAATGTAAAGAAAATAAATTGAGTTATTCTAATAATAGTACAATTTGAAATACCTTAAGGATTTTTATGGGCATTACATTTTGAATCATTTTTTGGCAACTTTGGTTTAACTTTTGTTTTGGTTTGTTTTAGACACACACACACACACACCACTTACACCTAAATAAATAGGAACAATTTAAAGCTCTGGCGCCCGCGCACCAATCACCAGTCTTTTGTTTTGTTTGTTTGTTTGTTTTTGGCGCATTTCTAGTTGTGTCTATTATAGCCCCCTTTAATTCACACCCACACAACCTTCGATATTATTTTCTATTTATTTTACGCTTTTAAATTATGAAAATGTTTTCAGGTTGTAATATTAAAAGAAAGGTGGGTGGAGTGCGTCAAAAAATGCCATTTGTTGTTGTTTTTGTTGTTGTTGTTGTTGTTGTTGGTGGTGGTGATGGTGGTAATTGTGGTTCACAAACATAACATTATTAGCAAATGCAGAATAAAAAAAAAATGCTGAAAAATAATTATTTTAAGGTTAAATTGGAATGTAGGAAGTTAAAAAAAATCAGACAATAAAGTTTCAAGATTAATTAGAATATGTTTTAAAATTTACAATTTGTATATTTAAATGTGTCCAATACAAGTTTGGTCAAATGTTGCTTCCAAGCTTTTAAAGATTTAAAATCCTTTTCCGATATATAATTGTCCAAAAAAAAAACTTTTATTTAGGTCCTTTGTTGTAGGACCATAATACCTAGTACACACCGGATAATTTAAATGCATTTAAATAACAAACGTGTTCTACAGAGCCCCGTGAAGGACAAACAAACAATATGTCGTCGAATTCAATTTATTCAGTTAATAATCTGAAAATATTGAGTTAATACTTAAATATAATCAGATAAACTATTGACAAAATATTGATTTAGTATTTCAATTTAAAATATTAATAATTAAAAGTCAATTTTTATTTGGTGTTCATGTCCTTAACTGGATTCCATATAATTTACCTAAACACATTTAATTGGAATTCATTCTTAGAGACGTGTCAAGGGTCAACCTGCGATGCAAGCACAGCGCACACCTATCTATCATATTTTAGCCTGCAGCTTGAATCACAGCTTGGCTCGCCTCTGCACTATATATTTTCAAGCCTAAGGGTAAAAACATAGTGGAGAGGCGAGTCAAGAGGTGATGCAAGCTGCGAGTTTTAGGATGTTAGATGCTAGCGGGGATGCACATGTACATAAGAGTGCGGAGGCGAGTCAAAGGGTCCAAAAATTGGTACTCGGCTCCGCATCAGGACTGCGCTTGAAAAGAAATAGTTGGTCAATTCTTCAAGATTCAACCGGATTCATTGAAAATGCATGAAGCATCAACTATGTGCTGATCAATTGAAGTATCATCCATCTTATACCTATAGCTCGCAGCTTGCATCATAGCTTGACTCTTGACTCGCCTCTGAGCCTCTCCACTAGTTTCTTACCCTTAGACAATGTGTTTCATTTCAAACCGATTTTCGTCTCAAATTGGCGACCAGGGGGGTTGGAGGTATAGAGGCTAGCAATGCTTCTATAGGACCATCGAACACTTTCATTCAGATTGATTTTCATCGGAAATTCTTCTTGCTAATCAAAAGTGCTTAAGAAACCCCTCAGATCTCAACGCATTTTGGCCATTTCTATTGTAAATTAATGATAAATTGTCAATCTCACACTGACACTCATTACGATAGTCTCTTCTTGTGACAATTTTTTTCCTACCCATTGTGCATGAGTGGATGAGATTTGTCAGATTATTAAATGAAGAGGAGATCATTGTGAACCTGTAACTAAAAACAAGGACCTAAATGCCTCTCTCTCTCTCTCCTCAAACTTAAACTCTTTAAGGTGGGTGGCTTAATAGATATTTATTTTGTTTTTGTTCTTCCAGATGGCGCCACTGCAGTGGCTATTATGTTCTATAGGAGATCTCTTCACTTCCACCCGCAGTTTTGAGAAAATTTATGTTTTTAAAGCGAACGTTTTTCAGAAAAGTTTGAAAAAAAGGCGAAAATAGTTTTTTCATGAAATGTCAATGAAATAACCCCCCCCCCCCCAAAAAAAACGGGTCATTTTTTCAAACTGAACTATAAAATAGTTTATTTTTTAAGATATTGATTGCAATGAAAAAAATTTTATTGTAATATTTTACCCATTCTAGTTTTGAAAACAATTTCAATTTTTTCATAATATTGTTTCTAAAAAAACCATTCGCTTGACGTGTTTTCTGGGTTCCAAATTTTACAAAAAAAAAACGTCTATAGAGCTTAGCATTAGCCACTGCAGTGGCGCCGCCGCCATCAAAGGAAACAAAAGCAAAATAAATATCCATGAAGCCCCCCCAAAAAATAACTTAACCAAAAGCCAAATTTAAAAAAAATCTTCCCCATGCAGCGTCATGGTTTAAGTTTAACTTTATTTTAAGCAACGTTTTTTAAAGACACTCACATACCTCGCTATACGGCCCCTCTTTATATACGGCATTTCGCTATAAAGTTTTTTTTTTTAAATTATAGATCAGTTTCGATTTACGGCCCAACATTTTTCGATTATACGGACTACGTAATCGGCCGCTTATACTCGTTATACGGCAATTTCGATTTACAGCCAAGGCAATGGCATAGCTAGGTTTGATCGCGCGCCCCCCTTTGCACTCTCAAAATGCGCCGCCGTCCAAACCTTCCAAAACCGTCCAAACCCACAGTCGCAGAGGCTGCTGGTCCCCAGCTATGCCCATTGCCCATGTTTCTCCAAAACCTATCTCGGCCGTAAAGCGAGGTATTAGTGTATAATTATGGAGGTTAGTTAAGTCACCAATTTTCCTAAAAAAATAAACATAATATAAAAATGAACCACAAAAAGACAGAAAAATCGCAGAAATTTTATGAAGAAAAAAAAAAAAAGTTTTCAAAATTCGGATAATTTTTATGTAAATTGTGAACACAGGAAGAGGTTACACATATTTTAATTTCAGTTTTGTTTCTTTTCTTAAATATAGATCTATAATAATAATAATTAATAATTAATTAATTGATAATAATTAGTTTTAAGAAAAAAAAAATGCCCAAGAAAAATATGAAAAAAGAAAAACATAAAAAACACTTACAAGAAAAATGAAGTTGACTTTTTTTTTTTGAGAAGCATGCCAAAAGGAGAAAAACAAAAATTGCCAAAAAGGGCGGAATATTGAGGGGGCGGGGCAGAAGGGCGGGGGCAGACGACACACACACACACACACTTTTTCAATTATCATTAATTGAGAGAAGAAGACAAAAACAAAAACCAAAAAATAAAATAAAATAAAATAACATCAAAGGAACTTAACTTTATTTAATTAAAAAAAGAGTTATTTTTTTCAGATAACATTTATAAAAAGAGCGGAAAAAACAAAAACAAATTATTTACAGCCATTTTTTTTTTTTTTTTTTTGTAGATAAATTAGAAATAAAAAAAGTGAAATTTCAGTTTTTTTTTCTTCTTTTATTAAAAAAAAGGGGCTTATTTGAGGAATGGGCCACTTCTAGAAACAGTTTTTATTTTTTCGGCGGTTGGCAACGGTCCTAGTTCTTTCAATTTTGGGGCCCACTCTTTTCTCTCTTTCATACTCGGAATTGAAAATTTTTTCACCGGCGGCGCTTCTTTTTTTCTTTTCTTTGGCACGATTTATATATATATATATAATGGTGGACAGTAATTCCACGCGCAACACTTTGTGCGACACTTTATGCAACACGTTGTGCAGCATGTTGTGCGACACGTTGTACAGCATGTTGTGCGACACGATGTGCAGCATGTTGTGCGACACGATGTGCAGCATGTTGTGCGACACTTTGTACAGCATGTTGTGCGACACGATGTGCAGCATGTTGTGCATCATCATCATCATCATCATCAATGTTGATACAATATTCCAGAATGGGCAGCCATTGGAGCATGAGAGTGTGACGAATAAAGTCCTCCATAAGGAGCCACCATCGGTCCTAATTGTGACCTATGTAACAAATTTAAATGAGGATGTCCGCCATTGTTCGAAGATAAAAACGCGGCCGAATTTCCCGGTAAAAAACCGAATGCAGTTGGTAATAATGGTTTGGCGGCCATTTTCAGTTTTTCTAATTCGGCTTCTTGTAACCGTTTCGCTTTCGCTCTTCTGTTTTGAAACCAGATTTTCACTTGAGTTTCAGTTAGATTTAATGAACTCGAAAATTCGGCTCTTTCAGCTATTGATAAATATTGTTTGGTCCGAAATTTACGTTCCAATGCCAAAAGTTGTTGAGTTGTAAATGGAGTTCTCGGTTTACGGTTCGTTTTGTGTTTTCTTAACTGGCACTTCACCGGGGTCTGGATCTTTGATGGTTCTCCGGGTTCTGGCAAAACAAAAAACAAACAAAAACATCAGAAACAAATAAAGAGATTCACAGTTTTTAATTCTATCTTTCACAAGGAAACCAAAATGAAGAAAAACTTGAAAGTGCTTTAGAAACTAGAAGAGGCATATATAGCTCAATCACTTCAAAGTGCCTTCGTAGATATTCAAATTTGCCCTCCAGACGGCGCCAAAGCAGTAGCTTAATGTTAAAGCTCCATAGACGTTTTTTTTTCTCGTAAAATTCGGACGCAAAAACGTCAAGCGAACGTTTTTTATTATTATTATTATAGAAACAACATTATGAAAAAATTCAAATTGTTTTCAAAACTAGAATGGTTAAAAGATTATTTTTGAAGATATTGTCACGAAAAAAATTTTAATGTATAAACAATTTTATAGTTCAGTTTGAAAAATGACCCGATTTTTGAGGGGTTTTTTTCCGTTGAGATTTCATGAAAAAATATTTTCGGCCTCTTTTTTCAAACTGTCATAAAAAGTTCATTTTGAAAGATATCAATCAATCATTGAAAAAAAAAACTTTTATCATTATCACAAAACTATATTCTAGTTTCTAAAAAAACACTTTGAATTTTTTCGTAAATGTTTCTTCTGAAAAACGTTCGCTTGAAAAATAGAAATTTTCTCAAAACTGCAGTGGGGTGAAGATTTCTTCACCCCACTGCAGTAGCGCCATCTGGAGAGACAAAAACAAAATAAATATCCATAAAGCTACCCTTAAGAGGCTATATAGATAGAAAAATTCATGTTGCTCCTCGATCTTCCAAAATAAACTTTTTGTAGACAAAATTTACGAAATATCGTCTTGTTTTAAAGTTTGGGTTAATTTTCAAACTTAATGTTGTTCCTGACACGCACTGGCCGGACCGAGACGGCTGCGTTCCAGGCCCTGTCAAGGCTTGGTTAATTAAGAGGGTTCCATTTGTTAATAATGAAACCCTTCCCTTTTTTTTTCTTTTCAAATTGCGATCTGAAAGCGGACCCGTCACCGGAGACTAAAAAAGAACAGTATTCCAACAGTATCCACTCGGGACCGGTGGCAGTGCCACAGTGCCAAGGGACTGTCCTATCATGGCACGCTTTTGTGTGTTATAGTAAAACTCCTCCACCGGTTGACGACCGTTACTCCGACCCGAACATGTGTGTTAGGGCCATAAAGTTAATTTTGAAAGATATAACATGAAATTATACCTTAAAGAGATTGAGGCTACCCTTCTAGTTTTCTAAAAAAAAAAACACCTTTTAGTTTCTCGTAATTTTGCTCCTCTGAAAGATAGAATATAGTTTATAATAAGAGATCGAAAATCAGCCGTTTAAAAACTCTGGTTATTCTACATTTTAGTATAGTAATGTCCAAAATTAAGTTAAAAGTGCTTAAGAAACTAGAAGAGTAAAATAATTAAAATAAAACTTCTTATGACAATTTCAAAATGTTCAATTTTCTGAATGTTGAAGAATTTCAAACTGCCACGAAATGTTTATTTTAGGAAAATCTCAACGTGATTCAGTTACTCTTCTAGTTTCTAAAACACTTTCAAAGTTTGGCTTAAAATTTAAAGGGTTCATTCTGCAACAAATAATAAATTGAAAGTGTTTAAAAAAAACGTCTGATTATTCTACATTTTAGTATAATAGCATTGTCAAAATTAAATTACAAATGTTTAAGAAACTAGAAGAGCAAAAATAATTAAAATAAAACTTCTTATGACGATTTCAAAATGTTCAATTTTCTGATCTTGCTTAAAAATCTTGAAGAATTTCAAACCTTCCAGGAAATGTTTATTTTAAGAAAATATTCTCATTAACTCTTCTAGTTTCTAAAATATAACACATTTAATATGTTGCTTCTGAAATGCAGACTAATACCTAGTACATACACCTGATAATTTAGACGCATTTAAATAATAAACGTGTTCTACAGAGCCCTGTGAAGGACAACCAAACCAAATATTTCGAATTCAATTTATTCAGTTAATTAATCTGAAAAATATTGAGTTAATACTTAAATATAATTATATAAACTATTTGACAAAATATTGATTTAATATTTCCAATTTAAAATATTAATAATAAAGTCAATTTTTATTTGGTTCATATGTCCTTAACTGGATTCCGTAATAATTCACCTAAACACATTTCATTTGAATTCATTTAACTCATGTGTCTACAAGGTATAAGCAGCATTAGAGTTTCTATAATTTTCGTAATTTACATATTATCTTTTTTTTTTTTTTTTTGCAAAATGGCTGACTTATATAAAGATCTAATTCTAAAAAATTTTGAAAATCCCCCCCCCCCCCCCTCAAAAAAAAATAATTAGGCAAAAGGCTTATTTTGTCTTTAGGTCTTTTTGAGACACCACTGTAAGGAAAGCCTTCCTTTTGAATCATTTATGTAATGTTAATATATACCATAACATGGAAGGAATGGTCACATGCGGCCCCCACCCGGGCCACCCCCCTTGTGGCCCATTGCAACCTATATAGTTCTATACTTGTATTATATGGCCTATATATATACAGTATAGATTTCTATGTAAAAAAATATATATGTTACTTGGGAAGGGCGCATGCGCGTTATTAGTGTAACAAATAACCATTGATGGGGGGGGGGGGATGTGATGACCATCACAAATTGTGTGTGTGTGGAGATTTGTGCTAAAAAGCAACTTGGGATGAATTTATAAATAATTGAAATAAGAATAAAGAAAAAAACACACAAAACACACAATGAATAGTTTATTATTATACAATGAAGCTAGCAAACAGGGGCAGCATTTATTTGCAACAATCTCCTTCCTATTTTGCAAATGTCCATCTATTATTATTATTATTATTATTATTATTATTATTATTATTATTATTATTATTAATATTATTATTATTATTATTATTATTATTATTATTATTATTATTATTATTATTATTAATATTATTAATATTATTATTATTATTATTATTATTATTATTATTATTATTATTATTATTATTATTAATATTATTAATATTATTATTATTATTATTATTATTATTATTATTATTATTATTATTATTATTATTATTATTATTATTATTATTATTATTATTATTATTATTATTATTATTATTATTATTATTATTATTATTAATATTATTATTATTATTATTATTAATATTATTAATATTATTATTATTATTATTATTATTATTATTATTATTATTATTATTATTATTATTATTATTATTATTATTATTATTATTATAAAAACATAGAGAAATATAATAAAATGCTTCACAAATGGACACAACACACAAAAAGTAGCCCCAAATTAAAGAAAAAATAACAATGGCGCGCGCGGGGATTTTATTTTGTGTATTTTCAACAATTATTGTTGCGTGTTTGCAATTAAAGAAATATTTTTCCATATTTTTAAGGTTCTTGTGTTTTTTTTGTTTTTTGTTTTTTTTTTTTTTGCATCATTTTTTTTTTGTGGACAAAATAAATTTTTTTCTCTCTCAATTTCTGAGCTTATTTTTGCAAAATATTTGCTAAAAAAAACAATGTAATATTTATAAAATATTTACAATATGTCTAAACAAAACAAAACAAAACCTCAAAATGCCTCAAAATATAACAGTGCCATAAGAGGTTAACTCTGTTAAGAGGCTACACATTGCATACATTACATATACTTTGAAAAATCTCCGCAAAGAGCGCTAGCATCGTTTTTCTATTGAGACCATAGACCTGATGTTAAAAGAAAAAACGTTAATTTTTAAAATACACAGTAGTCGCGGCGGCAATATGTTCATTTTTCATATTTAAAGTTGTCCAATTTCGATGGTTCGAAGTGCAATGGTGCACCTTAAATATATGCTCATCTAGTGATAGAATGACAAAAAAATGGTAAGTGCGATTCTATTTTTTAAAAAAACTATTTCAAAATTGCGAATTTCTAACTCTTTATGTTAAACTCCATTGAGTTTATACGCCCAAATAAGAAGAAAAAAACATCCATTAAAATACTCGTAAAAATACGTAAAAATAATTTTAAAAAACCACAAGTAAGCCACAGTGAAGCCAACACATTGGCGCACGTGCTGAATTTTTTTCTGGTTTTTTTTTAAAATTATTTTTAAGTATTTTTATTATGTTGTTTTAAGGGACCACGAGCCACAAAAAAATAAAGCTGTTTTGTGTTATCCGAATTTTCATAAATGTTTTTTTTTTGTCATTGTCCACAACAAATTGATTTTGACCAAAATTATTATTCCATTATTAACAAACTTAACATTTTTTTTCGTGTTAAACGAATTTCGTGTTTAGAAAAAAAAAATGTTATTTTAAGAAACTGCGAGCCAAAAATATATGGCTATTTCGTGTTAGCCGATTTTTCATTAATTGTTTTCCTGTTAAATGATTTTTTTTTTTCACTGTCCACGAAAAATTTATTTTGACCAAAATTATTAACAAAGTTGTTGACATTTTTTCAACAAAAGTCATTTTCTGAGCTTTTTAAATTGTTTTTATAAAAAAATAAATAAATAAATGAGTCAAAACCTCAATTAGACTAGACATTTTAAGAAACTTTGTTTCAAATATGTTAAGATAAAAACAATAATTACAACAATATCTTTTAGTTTATAATTAAGAAACAAACAACAAAAAAAGCGGCCATTTTCAAATTTCGAATTCAAATTTTAAACAAAACTCGTCATTTTGAAAATTAAACAACTTTTGTTAATTATTGTTTCAAATTTTGTACAATTAAATTAAGGTAGGCCTATGTTGACAATAAGAATGTGTAAAAATTTCAACTTGTGTTTGGCTTTTGTCATTTCGGAGATAATACATGCAGCTTCATGCTAAAACACGGTTTGCCTGCGCCATCTAGTGACACTAAATGACATATTATTTTAAAAGCTTTTTTAAAGCTATTAAGAGCTTTAAGTTTAGCTTTATTCAAGCTTAGCATCGTAATACCTAATACACACACCTGATAATTTAAATGCATTTAAATAATAAACCTTGTTCTACAGAGCCCTGTGAAGGACAAACAAAGAAATATGTCGAATTCAATTTATTCAGTTAATAATCTGAAAATATTGAGTTAATACTTAAATATAATTTATATAAACAATTGACAAAATATTGATTTAGTATTTCAATTTAAATATTAATAATTAAAGTCAATTTTTATTTGGTGTTCATGTCCTTAACTGGATTCCGTATAATTCACCTAAACACATTTCATTTGAATTCATTTAACTCATGTGTGTGTGTACAAGGTATAAGGTTAAATAATAAGCTCATTATAAGACGTAATTCTGCCGTAATTTTAACATATCACAATGCAGAAAACGCCGACTGAAAAAGCGACTTTTTTCTAAAAAAAAAAAAATACTCTTAAGGCCATGTTTCCATTGGGGTGAAAATTTGAACACACAACTGGTAAAAAATAGAATTCACGTGGCCCACCTCCTCTTCAGCTACTCTTCTTTTCAGCTACAAAGGAACCATCAAAATATTCTGATTTTTTTGTAATTCTATTTTCTGCTGGTTTTTCAGCATGTGTGATTTTTCCCGTTAATATAAATATAATCTATTCATTTTGATTGTTTTTTTTTCTGCAATACTTACTGCCTAATCCTCATAGAACAGAAAAACATTAATGGAAAAAAATTTTTTTTTTGGTATTTTAAAATAATTTCTATTTATATGGCAGAAAATAACAAGGGGGAAAAAAAAAGGAAAATATATAACTTTAAATTCTGTCGGCATTTTCTGCGTCCTGAACATTGAGGCCCAATGTGTTGAGACACGTCACAAAACGCGAAGTTGTCATTTTTCTTTTTTTTTTTGACAACCTGACCATTGTCCACTCACAGGCAATTAGAAATCGGGACAAACAGAAGTTGACTCCGCCCTTTTTTCTGACGACCGGCAACTTCTAATTTGGTTTGTTGTGTGATTCGACGTTTGAAAAAAGGCGGAGAGCATGTGACGTCGTCAGACTACATAACCAACCAATTAGAAGTTGCCGGTCGTCAGAAAAAAGTTGCGGAGCCTCCTTCTGTTTGTCCCGATTTCTAATTGCCTGTTGTCCACTCACACACTCAACTCTCACCTGTATTCACTCAAAAATTGACCCTTCAAGGCTTTTTTTTTTCTTCTCTTTTACTTTCCCAGTATTTAATGTAAAAATCTATATTATTCTGAATGTCAAAAGTAGAGCAGAAAATTTATTCAGTTTATGAAAGTTTTCAGATTTGACCTTATTATCTAATTTTGTTTTTACTAAAAATTGAGTTATCACCTTTTTTTTCTGTCTCTCATTTTCTCTCTCTCTCTCTCTCTCACTCGAATGATTTGTTAATTAATTAACATGGAAAATCAATAAGAACAACAGCCAGAGAAAAAAATAATCAAGGATTAATTAATGTAACCTACAAACATAAATTTGGATCAAATTGACGCCAATCTTTCAATTTTTTTTTTTTTTCTCTCTCTTTTTCTCTAATCAACTTATGTTGAGGAAATTATTAATAACTTTTGACTAATTGAGGTCGAAAATTGAATTCAAATTATCAGATAATTAGAAAATCTCAAATTGTTCACTATTTCTAAGATGAAGAAAGAAAGAAAGAAAGAAAAAAAAAAACGCCCTTCATTTATAATTTTGAAATTTTCTGTTTTCCAGAATTTTTTGATAATTTATACACAGTTTCATTTTCATAAAAATAACATTGTTTTTTTGTAAATGAAAATGACATTAGGGGCCCAAATTAGAATGTCAAAAAAACACCTGAAGTTTCAACTCGAACTCTTTAAAACAGGGTTCCCCAATATAGAAAAAAACAAAAAACAATCCCATTTTATGGGATTATCTTTTGAATAGAGCAAGACATTTAAAGTTGGAGCCCTGCTTAGAGAGTTCAAATTCAAGCCTATGTTTTATGTGAGTATCCTCCTCCCTTGAATAGAGAAAGGACTTTTTATGTTAAGAGACCCTGTGCTTAAGAGAGTTCAAATTAAAAGTTCAAGTGACAAGTGGTCTTTTTTTTAAAAAAAAAAATATGAAAACGTAGAAAACTAGAAGAGTAACCAGAATCCCAAATAAACAGTTTCTGTTTTTACAAAAATTTTGTAAAAAAAAAATGACAAAATTTTAAGTTTTTTTTTTTTTTTTTGATCGATAGGCCTATTTTACTCTCATTTTTTTTTTGGTCCAATTTAAAGTGAAAAACGATAATCGCGAAATTTTAAACTTCAAATAAAAGGTATAATTTTAAAGATAATAACATGAAAATTTCCGTACATGATTCGGTTACTCTTCTAGTTTTTAATAAGACACTTTTCAACGACCAATATTTACGTTTTTAATTGATATTTACGACTTTTTTTTTCGTCCAATTTAAAGCTGAAAAACGATAATCGCGAAAATTTAAACTTATAATAAAATGTATATTTAAAAAAAAAATAAGTTTACATTTTCGCGATTATCGTTTTTCAACTTTAAATTGGACGGAAAAAAAAGTCGTAAATATCGATTAAAAACGTAAATATTGGTCGTTGAAAAAAGTGTCTTATTAAAAACTAGAAGAGTAACCGAATCATTTATACGGAAGTTTTCGTGTTGGTATTTTTTTTTTAAAAATATACATTTTATTATATCAACACGAAAACTTCCGTATAAATGATTCGGTTACTCTTCTAGCTTTTAATAAGACACTTTTTTCAACGACCAATATTTACGTTTTATGATTCGATATTCACAATTTTTTTTTTGTCTAAAATTTAAAAATGAAAACCGATAATCGAAGTTATTTCAAACTTTGTTATAATTTAAAATGTATATTTTTTTAACGATATCAAACATAAAAACATTTCTGTAAATGATTCGGTTACTTTTCTAGTTTGTAAGGCACTTTTAAACGACCAATATTTACGTTTTATAATCGATATTAACGATAATCGAGTTATTTCAAACTTTGTTAGAATTAAAAATGTATGTTTTGTTAAAAAATATCAACACGAAAACTTCCGTATAAGTGATTCGGTTACACTTCTAGTTTGTAAGACTTTTTTCACCTACCCAAACTTACGTTTTATGATTGATATTCACAATTTTTTTTTTCTTCTAAAATTTAAAAGTGAAAACCGAACCCGAAACCCTTTGTGAGAATTAAAAATGTATATTTTTTTTAACGATATCAACATAAAAATTTCTGTAAGTTATTCCGTTACTCTTCTAGTTTGTAAGACACTTTTCAACTACCCAAATTTACGTTTTATGATCGATATTTACGATTTTTTTTTTATGGTCTAAAATCTAAAAGTTAAACACGATAATCGCAAAGATTTTAAACTTATAATAAAATGAATAATTTTATAAAAATATCAATACGTAGATTTCCGTAAGTGATTCGGTTACTCTTCTAGTTTTAAATAAGACACTTTCAAAACGACCAATATTTACGATATTCACAATATTTTTGTTTGTCTAAAATTTAAAAAGTAAAAACCGATAATCGAAGTTATTTCAAACTTTGTCAGAATTAAAAATGTAGATATTTTTGAAGATAACATGAAAATGTCTGTACATGATTCGGTTACTCTTCTAGTTTGTAAGGCACTTTTTTTCAACGACCAATATTTACGTTTTATGATCGATATTTACGACTGTTTTTCGGTCCTATTTAAAGTGAAAAACGAAATTCGCGAATTTTAAAATGTATATTTTTAAAAAAAAAATATCAACACGAAAATTTCTGTAAGATATTCGGTTTACTCTTCTAGTTTGTAAGACATTTTCAACGACCTTACAACGTTTTTTTTTTATTTTTCGGTCCAATCTAAATCTAAAGTAAAAAAAAAACAAAAACACGATAATCGCGAAAATTTGAAACTTGTCATAAAAAAAAGGTTTATTTTCAAAGATATCAAAAAAAAAAACACATAAAAGTTCCTTTCTATAAAAGTGATTCATTTACGCGGTTACTCTTCTAGTTTTTTTTTTTTCAAAGGCACTTTCTAATTTCTTCTATGTAATACAGCCTATGAAATCTAGTATAGAATAAGCAGATCCCGTTCATATTTTCTATTGTTCTTTTTGTTTTTTTTTTTGTTATTTACAGAAATATTTGTCAGAATTTTAAACTTTGTCATTATAATAAATAGTTTATTTTGAAAGATAACAAACATCTCTCTATAAAGTGCAGGTATACAGGTTACTCTTCTAGATTTTAAGACACTTTTCAATCACCAATATTAACGGATTTTTTTTATCGATATTTAGGACTTAAATTGACGTCAGAAGAAACCCCCCCCCCTCGACAATCGGCGGAAATATGAAACTGTCATAAGGTTCTCTCTTAAGAGATTCGCGATTACTCTTCTAGCTTTTAAGACACTTTCAATTCCTTTTCTCAATACTTTACTGAAATAAGACCTAATAAGCATATATATATAGTTCATTTTCTATTGTTCTTTTTTTAATTTGCATAAATATTTTGTGATCATTTCCAACTGTCACAATGAAACGTTTTATTTAAAAAAAAAATCTCAACCTAAACAATTCCTTTTAAATGATTCAAAAGTTACTCTTCTAGCTTTTAAGACACTTTCAATTCTTTCTCAAGACCTAATAAACATATATATATTTCATTTTCTATTGTTCTTTTTTAATTTGCATAAATATTTTGTGATCATTTCCAACTGTCACAATAAAAAGTTCATTTTAAAAATTCCTTTTAAGTGATTTCAGATATTACTCTTCTAGTCTTTAAGACATTTTCAATTTCTTCTTCTTTTTTTTTGTATAAAAAATATAAAATAATCAGAGATAGTTCAATTTCTATTGTTCTTTTTCAATTTGCATATTATGCAAATTGGTTATCATTTAAGGCAAGAAAAGACCCTTTTTAGTGTAGGTCATTATAACCATCGTAAAAAAAAAAAAGAAATTCAAGACGGGAAAAAGGGTCCTTCATTAACGGACAAAACAAACTTTTTTTTACGGCTAGATATAATAACTGTGGTGGTTGGTTGGTAGGTTACTTACTTGAAAGAGGAGAAAAAGGTCTAGACGACGGCAACCATGGAAACGCTGCCGCCATTGCCGCAGTCCAAGGCCCGGGTGGAATCGTAGCTTCCGGATGATGATGATGATGAGGATGAGGATGATGATGAGGATGATGCATATGAAAAGGGCGCCCGTGAAGAATCGCATTATTAAGTTCGGCTTGATGTTGAGCCACATTGGTACCGTTCAGATCGGATGGAACGGTACAAGTATAAGGACTTTTATTTGTATCTAAAATTCCATCAACCATAAACGATTTAGGTCCTCTATTATTATTATTATTATTATTATTAAAAGAAGACCCATTCGTAGTCGGTGTCCTACGATGATGACCACCACCGCCGCCACCGTCACCGATACCGATACCTGGACTACTACAGTGTCCGCCGCCACCTCCACCGCCACCGCCGCCGCCACCACGCAAGTCTCTTAGATCCTTTGGCTCAGGGCTAGCACTAGGTGATATGGAACTACTAATCGTATCAGTCGAACTGGGTCTAGTATCACTGGTACCACTATGATTACGGTTCCGTTCTTGACGAAGATGATGGTGATGATGATGATGAAGAATCGGTAAAGGACTCGGTGGCGATTCGGCTCGATTATGATGATTATGATGAAGATGATGATGAAGAAGGTGATGATGATGATGATGATGATTATTATTATGATGCGGTGATGAACTACTTAAACGATGTCGTTCATGATCCGATTTATTATTATTATCGGCTAAAAGTGAAGCAACCGAAAACGAAATACCCGAAATTCTCTCCTTGAGTGGTGGTGGTTGTTGTTGTTCGATAACGACGGGTGTTGGACTCGATTCTTCGGAACGTGTCCCACCACTAGTGACCGTTGCCGGTGATACCGGAGACGGTCGACTAAATGCGGACGTGCTACTCGTTTGAAGAGTGTTCGGTTGCATCGCACTCACCCTCTCTCTCTCTCTCTCTCTCTCTCTCTCTGTACGCGTGTTTATGTAATTTATTTTAAATTAAATAGAAAAAAAAAGAGTACGTGGCAACCTCTTCTTGCGCGTGCAAAAATAAAACTATGGTGGTGGTGGTATTTTTTTTAAGGTGCCCCCGCACGCGTACTTTTATTAACGTAGCACAAAAAGTGCGGTATAAGAGTTTAGAGGTGACCGCCTATGAAGGTAGTTTTTACGGCTATGCTGTTTGGTGTCACCGAGGTTGGTGGTGCCTGTTGGTGCCACCGTAGTTGCCGCCACCGCCGATGCTGCTGATACTGTTCGCGCTCTCTCTCTGTCTCGCTCTCTCACCGTAAAATTTAAACTAAAATGCAAGGCAGGCAGGCGTTCAGGTCAATATTGCCATATATGATGCAAAATATACAATCGGTCACAAATGCATACTTTTTTTTTTTTTTCTTTTCAGCACGTAAACGAGCACGTCACGAGCACGGATATATATGTATATTTATAATATTGAAATAGACGTGGGTTCCGATGCTGATGAGGTTCAGGTGTCAACTGAGACCAAACTGAATTCATGGAAGTTTTTTTTTTTTCGTTCTTCTTCTTCCTTCTTAAACTTTATACTTGAATGCAAGAAAAAAAATGCTTTAAAAAGCAACACACACAAAAAAATAGCCTTAAAAAAAATCCGCAGGATGTGACGTAGGGTTTAGGTTCAGAAAACTAATTGGACTAATATAAATACCACTTAACAGATAATAAATTTGTTGTTTTCTAAATATGCAGACCATTCAGTGGGCCGCTTTATTGACACCATGGCACTTAATTGTGTTATACGATCGATTATTTGGTTACTTTGTAGTCAGAAAGGCGGAGTTTATGTTCAAAAATCAACCAATCATAGGAGCACGTTTATTTTATACCCTCTCTGTGCTCACACATCATCATTTATCTTCTATTATATACACGCGGCAAGGCACATATATACTGTATACATGGATGCAAGCATTTCTTGAATTTTTTAGGCTTTAAAGCTTTTAGCTTTGCGTATCTACCAGTATTTAAGTAGCAATAGCAGAAGAAAGCTAATTTTTTTTTTTAGTAAAATGGGTATAGTGTATTTTTTTTTTTTTGCTTCTTCTGGCAGCCATATTTGCAATTAATGTAATTAAACATAAAAAAAGATGGCGCAAATTTTAAAATATAATTGATTACAAGTGTTAAAATTTTAATTTTTTGTTGTTGAGGTGTTTGGTGACTTTTTTTTTTTTGTAACTGTATGCAGTATCGGTAAGATCTGCAACTAATATTGTTATTATTAGGAATCTCGGATTTTTATGCATTTTGCATAAAGGTGTTTCTCAATTTGTGGCTCAAGGGCCAATTATGCAGTTATCATCCTCATCCTCATTAGAGCAAGTGCAATTATGTTTTTTTTTCTTCAAATAATCTAAAACCAAAAAGGTAGTTAGAGGCTAGATGACTGGTTATTATCAGTTGTCAACTAAAAAGTTCTATAGCCTCTAACCAGTGTTTTTGATATTTTTTTTTAAAAAAATATAATTGTTGGTTGATTTATAAAAATGCAGAGATTGTTACTTCAAAATTGACCCTTGGAGCCACAGATTGAGAAACGTTTGTTTGATATATTGCATAAAAATCCGAGCCCCTATATAGTTATTATATATATCAAGCTATAAGACAAAAAAAAAATAGCAATCAAAAAATGCAATTATAGATTTTGTATTTTAGCAATAAATTTTTATCAATTTATGAATTATATTTCTGAAAGTTTGTATGTTTGGATATATATAGGCCTATATATTTGTCTGAGAACGTCATAAGTTCCTCGCAAACGGAAAAGACGCCGCGTCGAGCAGAAATTTTCACTGAACATTCATTCTATGGTCGATTTCTAGATCAATGCAACTTATTTCAAGTCGCAATGTCGTTTTCGTCACTAGTTATATGGGCAATATGATTATTTAAATCCTTAAATCGTCAAAAATCATATATAGGACCTCCTACACTATATTAACGCGTTCCACTTTTCGATGATGAGTATTAATTAGCGTGTTTTATTTTTTATAATGAATTAATTATATTAAAACTTGAAATCACACGCAGACAATTACAGATTAAAAAAAATAGCAAAAATTTTAAATTTTTTTTTATTTATTTGCTTTGAAAAGTTTTCGCTTTATTTTGTATTATTTCTATACTATACGGAATTGTATTAAAATATTGTTATTTTCGCGGGCGAAGCCGGGTACTAAAGCTAGTATTTCATAAAAATATGTTATTGAAATCGAAAAAGTACGTAATACATTTTAGAAAATATTCATGTAAAAATTAGTCAATTTTCTCTTAATACATTTTTTTAAATTATTAGTTAAAAATTGATATCGAGTAATCGAATTTTGGCCCTATAAACACCACAATAAAATTCTAAAATTTACCAAATTAAATTTACAATCAATTTGTAAGAAAGAAAAAAACATTTAATAAAATTTAAATTTGTTTAAATTATTTTATAAAAAAAAAATTGGGCTAAAAATCTAGATTATTTATTGTTAATAATAATTATAAAAAACGTTATTAAAAGAAAACTAGTAAATTTGTCAATTTTTTTCTTAATAATTTTTTTTAATTATTATTATTTGTTAAAAATTTATATCCAGTAATCGAATTTTACAATTTTTCATCAACTCGAAATGTATATGCCGAGATTTTTGGCCCCTATAGGCCTAACAATAAAATTCTAAAATCTACCCAAACTAAATTTACAGTCACAAATTGTAAGAAAAAATTATTTAATAAAATTTAAATTTAAAATTTAAATTATTTTATAAAAAAAATGGGGTAAAAATCTAGACTATTGTTAATAAATTTTTTTTACATAAAGATGTTTTGAAATATATGTACTTTTTTATTTTAATAATGATTTCTATGAAATATTGACAGAAATTCATGAAATTTAGCTATAAAACATGCGTGGTTGCGATTCATTTTTTTTTTTCCATATAGCTGGAAAATAATCAGGAAGGTGAAAAATAAATTGATCTTTTTATAATTAAAAAAGACTGTTTAGAGGCTATAGAGTTCTACCAGAAATAATCATTATTATAACCAGGCATTATTCTTCAGGATTTTAACTTTGAAAAACTTGAAGAATTATAGCCTCTAAGCAGGCCCATTGAACAATAACCACATAATTCACTTGGCTTCAGTTATAATAATTAATGCGAAAAATATATTGTGCCTTTCTTATCAATAAAGCCTTTTTTTAATTAAAAGGAATGTTTAGAGGCTAGCGTTCTTCCCAAAATACTAAGCATGCATGTAACCAACATTTCTCTTAGATTTTAGCCTCTAAACAGTCTTGTTAATTGGGGGGAAAAGCATAACTTTTTAGCTTTAATAATCAGTAAAAAAGGACAAAGTATTCGCACATAAAATGCATAAAAATGCATTAAAATGCATAAAAATGCATACAAATACATAAACATGCATTATCCCCTTTCGAAACGTATCTGAAAATCTGAATTATTCTGTCATTCATGAAGAGCAACATTAAGAGAAACTTTAATAAGGTTTTTTTAAAGAAACTAGAAGGGTAACTAAAATGACTTTAGAATATTTTCGTGTTGGCATCTTTCAAAATAAACGTTTTAGAGAAGAAAAAATTATAAATATATAGTCTGTATTAAGTTGGGTCATTTTCAAACTTGACATAAAAAGCTTATTTTGAAAGATATCAAAACATGAAAATACCTCCTTATAAGTGATTGAGCTATATACCCTTCTAGTTTCTGTAACACATTCAAAGTTTCTCTTCATTTTTGTACCTGAAAAAAAAAATAATCAAGAGTTTTCAAAATGCCCCCTCTCTGGTGTACACTTGAAACTAGAAAGTGTGTCAAAAAAAACTAGAAGAGATATAGCTCAAGTTAACATTTTTCAAAATAAAAGTTCGCTTTTCTCAAAACCGCGATTGAGAGGGGGGGGGGAAGATACCTTCTATAGAACATAATAGCCACTGCAGTGGCGCCATCTGGAGAGGAGAAAAACAATAAATATCTATTCAGCAACCTTAATTCCAATTAGATTCTTTCAAACAATTGGGCTTCTGCTAAGACCATTAAATTAAAAGTAGGCCTACACAACTCATGAGCAAATTGCCCAATAAATGCAATTTGCATATAAATCAGCCCATATATAATAAAATACTGACTAGACACAACTAACTATATACTAACAACTATAAATTAAAACTGTTCGAGATATAGTTACAGTGAATTACAATAATTATAAATTCTAATGAAATGCAACTAAAACTCTGTGCCAAGTGTTAGGACCCCACATATACTGTATGTATGTATAGGCAACACTTGGGTAATGTCAACCACTGAGATAATTAGTTAGACCTAATCACATATTGGTTATAAATATTTACAGCAAGGTTGACTTGCTTATTATAATGTGGTATATTTCACTAAACGGTGATTACCAATGAGACAATAATATAAGAGCCGATTTAAATGCAAGTAAACAAACCTTCAAAAAAAAAATCATATTACGAAATATGCTCGGTAAATATTATTCCGAATAAAATGGAAAAATACCTTTTAAAAATCTAATGTAAAAATGATATGCTAAAATACGCATTATATAATGGTCAAAATGCGCTCCATATGCAATAACATGTTAAAGATGCATTTATATGCTCATTTAAATGTAAGTTGCATCTTGTGATACAAGATAGATCTATAGGTCTATTTTCATGTGTTTCAAGCATATTTTATGCAATATGCTTACTACAAAATATGCAATATGCATACTACAAAATATGCAACGTGCATATAACAAAATATGCAACATGCACATACTGCATCTTTTTTATGCAAAAACAAATACTAATCTTAATTATTCACAAGACATTGTGCATAATTTCACAACCCTTCTTGAGGCGAATCATGCTTGTTAAACATATTAAGTGGAATTAACTCATAAAAAGTATTATTTTTAGCATGTTAAATAGCTTTTGCACATTCAACATAATTGCATATTACTGAGCAATAAATCTTTAACAATGCAATGACATTTGAGCTTATTCAAATTTTTTTACAAAAAAAAACCCGAAAATCAATTCATTTTGTTTTTCGGAATTATCAATGAAATTAAACTTTTAAGTTTGTGTCACCCGATTTCAATGATAACTTTTTTTAACAACTTAAGTCACCATTGTCATCAAAGTTGTTAGCATGTCTGCCAATGAAGACTTAAATTATAAAATGACATTTGTTTCAAAATAAGTGATCCATTCATTCATTCATCTGCTTCTCCCTCTCTCTCTCTCCCTGCGACCCACTTTTTTGGCGCTTCTAGTCCACTAATCCTATAATAAGCACGCGACCCACTCAACACTAATCCTATGTATTTTAAAATTGTGGATTATGTATAGGGACCTTAGAGGGAGACTCTTTTTTTGAGTCCCTTGTTCCATTCAAATGAATGTATTGAACTATTTTCAATGTTTTTATTTGGAGAAGAAAAAAAAACTGTTAAAAAAAAAAACACTAGAAGAGAGGTCATTCATTAATCGTGTGACTAAACAATCTGTCATGATTTGTCACATCTTAACAAAATACAGACCAGTTTAAAACTATTAGATAGAAGGCGCCACATTGCAGGTTTAAATTTTATGTTTAAAAAAAAAAGCTTTGTTGAAAGAGATACACACAGCTTACACACGCAGAAAAAAAAACCTTTGGCTATTTGAAAATGAGTTACCCCCCACCCTACCCCATCTTTTTAAAACCTCAGGAGGCCCTCCTCCCCCTCCAAAAAAAAAATGATACCCCCTTCCTATGTTAGTTTGAATGGCCAAACATTTTCAGTATGTTAGTACTACTCGAATGTATATTGAGGACTAGAATGTGGTGGAGGAGGAGGGTTGAAAAAAACTTGGGCAGTAGTTTTCTTCTTCTTTTGGTCATTTTTGTGTTAAAATCAGCTCTTGAGCAGCCCTCATTTCGGCATTTTTTCCTGTTTTGTTGTTTGTGCCCTTAAAAAAGAAAAGAGCAACAGAGGCAGGCAGGCAGGCAGGCTTTCTTGCCTGAAGGCTGGAGTACAGAGATATAGGAGAGAGAGAATAGGAGGAGGGAGGAAAAGTCTCTCCCTCTTCCCCTTAAAATCGAAAAAGTCAGTCGCAGTCGCCTGCCTCCGCAACAATAGAAAGTGTTTGCAATTCATCTGTATAAATGCTCTATTAGAAATCAAAACTTTGCAACTACTGACTGACTTTTTGGCTTATTACCACTACAACCTAACATTACTACTACTCGATCCAACCACTACCTCTTCAAAAAAAAAAAATGGGTGCCACAATTGAACTATTGTCAATTCAATTTGGGTCCCAAAAACCAATTAAATCTAGTTGGATTTTCAATAGAGAGGCGTTCAAATTGAATGGAGAAAGAAGGATAGTGGTGGTGGTCGTTGTCGTCGTTTTTATAATAGATCCTTAAAATGAATAGCAAACACTGTGTGTTTGGTATCCGAGTTGTACCATCGTTTGTCCGAGATTATAGCTATTAAAAATTGTTTCTCCTCCTCCCTCCTCCTCCTCCTCCTCTTCCTCTTTCGAAGGGAAGACTAGTAGAAAATACAATGTAATAAGAGTCAATAAAGGACTTTAAAATTCTGCCAAGCTATTGTGTGTTGTGCACTGTTTATCTCTGCTAAAAATATATAAGAATTGAACGACACATTATTCCGTAATCTCCAGAGTAGTATAGGAAAAGTCATTTCAGCACCACTTTACAATCGAACAACATTCTCACAGTCGTTAGCCACATTAGCTCTTAAATAAGCGAATTAATATTACAATTAAATCACACACAATGACCAAATTGAATGAATGAAGGCCGTTTAATTTGTGGGTTTTATGTTTGCTTTTTCCATCCTCTATAAGTTCTAATATTTATGAATTACTGAGTAGTAGTTTAACAATTTTTTTTAACTACGAGGATAGTATAAAGTAGTACATTAGAATCACAATTATACAGACTAAATGGGATCGGACTGGACCTGGGTCTGGATTACCGAGATCTAGATAATCAAGATTCTACTGCAAAATGCAAAACATTTTAATGATATTTTGCAACCATTACTTAAAATTAAGTAATTGAACTACAATTTTTAAAAAATTTGAGTAGCATTACAACCACTGTATTTAAATTTCAAACAAATTTAAGTTTTTTTTTTTAAAATGTACATGTTGTTACAATTGTGTATTTAATGCAAATAGTAACTATAAGTACTACACAATATAGTTTGTGGTTAAAACTTATATTAATTAGAACTAAATTAATTTATTAGTACTGTAATTGCAGCATCTCTGATAGTAAGAGAATGTGAAAAGACATAGTGAAATGACACTTCACAGTGTGCAAAATAATTGCATTACATCACAACTTTTTAGCCTTAAATTTCAAAAAAGAAATGTTGCCACTTGAACGCTCTGAGCAGGGTTTCAAACACTACAAAAAAAAATTCCTTTGCAAACAAATAACTCAATAAATAAAGGGGTTTTTCTATGTTAGAACCTTTATTCAAAGAGTTCAAGTTGAAGTTTAACTACTCTTAAGTTATCTTCTTAATTATTTAGCTTAACTTATCAAATAGGTTTTAATAGATAGTTATTAAGTTATGCAATGAAAATTAAACAAGACTTTTAGTCTTTATAATATTAAGGGTTATGATAGAAATTAACAACAAAAATTTTTCTCAATAAAAAAGGGGCAAATAAATTAATTATTAAATTGAAAGTTTAATAGGTTGTTTAAAAATGGTTGTTTTAAAATCATTTATTCAATCGCATTAACGACCAGTGTTCTAGTTATGAATTTATTGATTTCGCGTGGGCTTTTAATATTACTAACTGTCTATATATACATAAATGTATATATGATATGAGTGTGTCCTACATTGAAAATTGTTTGTCGTTTATTTCAGTTGATAAATATGTAAATGAAACAAATGACATGCGGTTTTTGATAAGAATATTTCCATCAGGTTTTTATGAAATGCATCAATGAATTAAAAATCATAAATTGTGTCACAAAACAAATTTAATGAGGCCTGCGTTAATTAGAATTATTATTATTATAAAAATAGATCTATGTACACAGTATATATATAGAGAGTGAGAGGTGTCATAATTTATTTTAAATAGAATAATGACAAAAAAAAAAGCAATCTGCATCAATTATGTAAGTTTGGTGTTTATTTTGTCAAAATGTGACATTTTTATTTAGGCACAAATTCAAGAATGAAAACTTGTCACTTCACAATTTCAATTTGTATCCTTCTCTTAATATCTCGTTTTCATTATACATGTATAACATATTAACAGCAGTTACATAACCAACCTTATACCTAGTATACACACACCTGATAATTTAAATGCATTTAAATAATAAACGTGTTCTACAGAGCCCCCCTGTGAAGGGCAAACAAACAATATGTCGAATTCAATTTATTCAGCTAATAATCTGAAAATATTGAGTTAATACTTAAATATAATTTATATAAACCAATTGACAAAATATTGATTTAGTATTTCAATTTAAAATATTAATAATAAAGTCAATTTTATTTGGTTCATGTCCTTAACTGGATTCCGTATAGCTCACTTAAACACATTTAATTTGAATTCATTTAACTCATGTGTGTGTACAAGGTATTATAGTTAACTGCAGACAATAAACTAGAAGTGGTATACTTTCGTGTGTTTCCATTTTTTAAAACCACCTGTGGTTAAATAATTTTGTCACTTCTGTTAGGTTTTATTTTCAGCTAAATTTTACAGTTGTGCATTTTGTAAAAATTTCACTACCTTCTATTCAGTCAAAAATTAAGTTGCTCTCACTATGACATATTTAACCATCCGATAATGTCGTTAACTACATTTTCATTAACCATGGTTAAATTCCTGAACAATAGTCAACTGCATGTTGACTCCATTGTTCAGAAATTTAATTATGGTTAATGTAACTACTGTTGTTTCCACTAGAAAATTAACTGTAGTTAACTACATTGTGTCAATGCAATTAAGTTAACTTCGTTCAGAAATTTAACCATAGTTACTGTAACTGCATTTGTCTCAACTAGAACATTAACTGTGGTTAATTTTTGTAGTGGAAACGTGGTATAAGCAAAGATCCAATATGGATAAAAAAAAAACTCAATAAAACCGGTTTTTATGTATCTATTGGAACCCTGTTTAGAGGGTTAAAATTGAAAGTTCAAAAATGCTAAGTATTCTTATTGAATTTGAACCTTAGCAGATAAAAACAATAGATTTATAGGAAGGTACAGTATATATATATGAGAATTGAGTGGTTTAGAACTTTGCAACAACATCCCTTCTCTATTGTAATTGTGTTAATTTATTTCTTTGTTCCTCCAATGAATTGTTGCTTATTTCCGAATAGAATTGATTAAAAACTAGAAGAAGAATAAAAAGAATGAGAAATAGAGGAAAACTGTTGTTTGTCTTTGCTCCATTGAAGATTATAAGGGAGGAGGAAGGCAAAAACAGCTTTAGAAAAAAGCTCTCTGAAGAGCTTTTTTCTTTCTATAATATTATAGAAGCCACACAACAACAACAACAATCAATAATTTCTCTCTTCTACTGACTGTATGTAATATCTATTTATGATTATGATATTATACCAACAACAACAACAGTTTATATTTCTCTCTGATGTACCTAAATGCCAACCTCATATATAATAAAAGTTAAAATGAAGTGTTGATAAGAAGAGAAGAAAAAAAAAATTGGTAACTGGTGCTGCATCAGCTCATTTATTTACAGGGTGGAGTTTATTTTTTTTACACAAAATCCAATTTTAAGTAATGTTTAAGAGCCTATATGTGTGACGCCATTTTGAATATTAGCAGATGACAGTTATAGCTCCACTTTTCGCCGTTTAGTGGCGCCCCACAGCTAAGCCATTGAAGCAAATGAAAAAGAGAAATTCCTATTTTAAAAAATACATGGTTCAGACAAATGTTTTGTTTTCTGCAACGAAAATTGTGATTTTCAAAATTCAAATTGCAATATGTACATAACAATATTGCTCATCTAGTCATACGTTGGTAAAAATGTATAATTAGTTTTTCTATTTTTAATTTCGTTTTAAAATCTCGTATTTTGTTAGCTCATGTTAAATCCCATAGGCGACAAAAGCTCCTCCATTTATACATTTTATAGGATCTAAATTTCCCACTAACAATAAGTTTCATAATACCCTAAAATTTCACCACTAATTGTATACGACTCAAATTACTCACCTTTGTCGATCAAAAGTTGCTCTTCTTTTTTTCATTAGTGCATGTTTATCCAAAAAAGAGTCGTTATTAAAATATACCCACTTCTATCCATCGATAAGAGAAAAGATGGCGGACAAAAGTGTATCAAAACTGAATTTTTTGTCACAAGTTGACATCACAGCTACAGAAGCACCTACATGCAAAGATTTTTGTAAGTTTTTTTTCTCTGTAGGCTCTTAACATTACTGAAGTGGGACACTAAGGGTGCATTTGACAATGCACGACAGTGTAAAATCACTAATTTACTAATAAACTTTCATGGAAGCTTTCATTTAGAACATATTACTTAAAAGGCTATGCAAATGTTAAGAGCCTAGATATAGAACCTACAGTTTATTTCAAAATTTCTCCGAATGTAGGCGCTGCGATCGTTGTTGATTGAAAAACGGTTTCTTAACGTTTTTTCTCCAGGTTTGAAGTCACACAATAATTAATAGAAAAATAATTTCAGGAGCTAATCTTATAAAAAAGGAATCAGCGTGAAGCCAATAGATTAATGGAACGTGGTAATTTCTATGTGATTGTTCTAAGTCGTTTTTAATGGGAGTTCTTCAAATGTTTGTGGGACGGTTTTTTGGCCCTATGGGAATTAACATGGAGTTAAAAAACGTACAATTTTAAACATTATTAAAAATAGGTAAAATTTGTAAAAAGGAAACATCATGAAGCCAATGCATGAAAGTATGTGCTAATTATTTTGTTATTCTTCTAAATCATTTTTGACGAGAGTTTTTCAAATGTTTGTGGGATGGTTTTTGATCCAATGTGATTTAACATTTGGTTGAAAAACGAACGATTTTGAACCTTGTTTAAAAATAGAAGGACCTTTTCAAGAGTTATATAAATCGAGCATGTGAAGAACAAAACTTTTTATTGCATTTTGCGCTTTCCTGTATTTTAATTAAGCGATTGTGAGGCGATTTCTTGCAGTTTTATTAACACCATATAATAACACTCATTTGTCTCGTTGTCGTCTGCTTAAAACAACAAGATGGCGGTGTACCTAGTCTCTTAAAGTTAGTCAGAAAATTTTACAGGAGTACCCGAGTAATGTGAATTGTATAGCTTACAAATCATTGGTGTGCTTATGACAAGAATAATGTAGCACTGTGTAGAGGTCCCCCCTACAACTAATTTAGTTTACTCTGTTTAGATGGTTCAATGCAGAGTGGCAAGGTTTGTTACATGTACTGGGAATTATTATTACCGGTACTCAGTAAGTGTGACAAAAATCCTCAAAGAACTTGATTGGGACTTGTTAGCAGTTCATAGGGCTAGTTTCAGCCTTAACATTCTTAAGTGAGGACTTGTCTCAGGTCAGCTCCTAGTACACTGTGCAAACCTGTATACATTAATAGAGGTGACCACTCTAAGAAATTAGGAAAAGATTTTTGCACGAACAGACTCGTATTTATGGTCACTTGACACCTAGGAGGTCATTCAACAATGAAATTTGCTTTCAGAGAATCTTGTGCACAGAGGATGTTATGATTTGGGGCAATCTTAGGGGTAGTATTAAACAAAGCATAAATAATGATGCTGCAATTGAACTTATTATATATTCAAATGGAGAGGAATTGGTATTGCAGGGAATAAATGTTTATTTTGACAATGCTTTTCTATGCTGCTTTTGGACTAAATGATCCCTCTACCACAGGCCCTCTGGGTAGCTTGCAAAGTAATTATTCAAATTCAAGTTCTATTGGATAGCATTGAACCCTGGCAGGCAGCCAGGGTTAACCATATAAAACACCAGGGTTCCTTGTGGTTGAGAGAGACATAATAACTTTCAAGTTTTGTCTGTGTTATTTGGCAGGCCTAAAATCAGGCCTGAACTTTGTGCCTTTTTATACAATTAATTACGGTTCATTACACCACATTTTATTCACATCATCTGTCTGGCTCTTTGATTCATTCTTCTGTTTTGCCCGTGCATGTTGGCATTTTATGTTTACCTTGTTTATTTTTGCAGGAACAGGTAACCAAAGCATTGGGACAGTGTCCATTGTCTGCCCTTTCCAGATACAACTATAGAATGCTTGCAAAAAAAACAAATGCATATCAGCTACAAACTACTGTTAGACCAACTATGAACTACGTGACCCTTAAAAGCCTAGATCCACGTCCATCTTGTTGTCTTGAGCAGACGACAACGAGACAAATGAGTGTTCTTATATGGTGTTACTAAAACTGCAAGAAATCGCTTCACAATCGCTCAATTAAAATACAGTAAAGCGCGAAATGCAATAAAAAGTATTGTTCTTTACTTGCTCAATTTATATAATTTTTTAAAAGGTCCTTCTATTTTTAAACAAGGTTCAAAATTGTTCGTTTTTATAACTCCATGTTAAGTCCCATAGGACACCGTCCAACAAAAGTTAAGAGAACTCTCATTAAAAATCATTTAGAGCAATCAGAAAAATTAGCACGTACTTACACGTGTTTATTGTCTTCAGGATTATTCCTTTTTCTAAATTTTAAAAGGGCTTTCTATTTTTAAATAACATTTAAAATCTCACGTTTTTTAACTCCATGTTAATTCCCATAGGGCCAAAAAACCGTCACCCAAACATTTGAAGAACTCCCATTAAAACGACTTAGAACAATCACACAAAAATTAGCACGTGCATTAATCTATTGGCTTCACGGTGTTTTCTTTTTTATAAGATTAGCACGCGAAATTATTTTTCTATTAATTATTATGTGACTTCGAACCAGGAGAAAAAACGTTAAAAAACCGCTTTTCAATCAACAACGATCGCAGCGCCTACATTCGGAGAAATTTTGAACTAAACGATGTATCTAGCCTCTTAACTACAGTAGTTAACTACAAAATAGTTATTAAACTAAATATTTGTAATTACATTTAAACTACTTTGAAAGTAGTTCAACTATTGCCCATAACTATGCATATAAGGGTGTAAATTATCGAATAATTCTTTCCTCCGTGATTTTTTTGTCGAAGTTGCACATATTTATGTTCATCCTGTATATTATCAAGCATTTCCTACAGTGTAAAATACGAGAGCATTCAAACATTTACGATAGGAAAGAATATATATCGAAATATGTCACATGTTTCTATATAGCCTGTACTAATCTTACAGTAAAAAAGTCATATTTGCTTACTTATATTTATAAGAGCATTAGACATTAAATTATTACATGGCTACATGCATTTTGCAATTCGAATTTCAATGCATCAATAACTATACCAATTTGCAAGTGCAGTGAAGTTTGAGGTGTTAACAAATATTGCCAAGATTTTTTCTTTAAAAAAAAGAATGATGAATCAATACTAATATATATTGAAAACTACTGTAAAAGAGCAATACTGAGCTACGACAGTTTGGTAGAAATCGTTTGCAAACTTCTTCCAATACTGTTTGACAATTAGCTGTAATTCCTTCTAGTTTCTATTCATTTTAGAACTTATTCCATTTTGAATGAAATTATTCTATATTTTCTCTTCTTATTATGTTTTATTCCTTTTTTTTATATTTCTTCCTCTTTTAGAATATGTTCAGGTGAGAAGTTAAATTTCTTAAATATAATTTCATCACACCATTTTTGGTGGGTCCTCCAATGAAGTGTACCAACATGTGTTTGTTAGAGGCTATATCGTGCTAACTTTACAATCCCAGGTTTTATTATATATCTATTATGCACTACAGTATTTTGTGACATTTAACTGAGTTCTTAACCAGTTGATAGCACAAACTGAGTGCACAGTGTAAAAAGAATAAAAGAAATTTTATTTGGCAAATGCTTATAAAAATTTGAATAAAATTGAAACATGCCAAAGGATGCTGAGGAGCAGAGCACCCATAATGTCAGCGCCTATGCTTTAGCTACACCATGCAGCAATAGAATAATCTTAAAATGTTAAATGCAAACAATTGATATAGGGTCTGTATTAAGAAGAAAAAGATGCATTATGGGTACTAACATCATAATTGGCTTAGTGTATACTATTTGCTTAAAATTCACTACTGCCACAAGCTCAACCAATTTTAACTACTATTTTTTGCAGACAAATGGTAAAGATTTTCCAAATGAAGCCAAGCATCTGGTAGAATGTTAATAATTTCATTTGACACATTGGCAGAAAATGGCACATGCAGCATATACACTGTAAATGCACGTTAACTATTAACTAAATATAGGTTATAATAATTATTATGTTCTCAGTTTCTGAAACATGAATTTTACATTTGCAACAGGTTTAGGGTTTAGATTTTTTTTCTACAGTAGCTTTTTAAAGCATTGTTAAAAACATTTTTTTTTTCTTCTTCTTAATTTCTTCCATCTGCTTCACAGTGTTGCTTGATGATACATTACACACCCAAAGACAATTACCTTCTAAATGCAAACCATGCCCGCAAGACCTTTGTAAATGAATGAATGGGCAACATAATGTTTACCAGAATGACATCTTTCCCCATATACCACTTAATTTCACTTGTTCTTTTATGTCACTTTATGTGTGATTTTTGTGCTCCGGAAGTAAGGGAGTAATGTCTTTCTGAAAAACATACATTGTAGATAAGCAAAACCAGTTTTAAGGTCTTTTAAAGCTTTTTAAAAACTTTAAAATTGCTGCTGCACCTCATTAGTAGAATTAAGTGCTTCTGTTTTTTTTTTTTCTTTCTTCTTCTAGTAAGTGAAAATATTTTTTGTCTGCTTTCTCTGGACTTTTCATTTCAAGTGAAACGCAAACTTACAGTAATTTGACGTCATGCTCAGTTTAGAATGGGCCTTCTTCTCCTATAACAGCTGAAATGTTTAGATTTATAGAACTACAGTTTAAAATACATTTAAATAATTAAAACTAAAGAGGTTGTGGTTAGAGGCTAGAGTTACAATGTAAGCTCCAACTTTGGGCTTTTGTTGGATTTTAAGATGGCTGAATAGATATTTATTTTGCTTTTGTCAATGCAGTTGAGTTAACTGCATTGTTCAGAATATTAACCATGGTTAATGTAACCATATTTGTTTCCACTAGAAAATTATCTGATGTTAACTACAGTGTGGCCATGCAGTTGACTCAATTGTTCAGGAATTTAACCGTGGTTAATGTAACTAATATTGTTTCCATTAGAAAATTAACTGTGGTTAACTAGATTGTGTCAATACAGTTGCATTAACTTCATTGTTCAGGAATTTAACTATGGTCAATGTTAATGTAACTACTGTTGTTTCCATTAGAAAATTAACTGTGGTTAACTACATTGTGTCAATGCAGTTCATTCCATTGTTCATGAATATAACCGTGGTTAATGTAACTAATGTTGTTTCCATTAGAAAATTAACTGTGGTTAACTACATTGTGTCAATACAGTTGCATTAACTATGGTTAATGTAACCACATTCGTTTTCACTAGAAAATTAACTGTGGTTAGCTTTTTAACCGCAGTTAATTTATGTAGTGGAAATGATGTATATTATTCTTTATTATACAATATTTTCTCCTAAAGTGATGGAATTTGAGAACATTTTGGTTTCTACACATGTCACAACGCATGCGCAAAATGTCTTGTTTTGATCTTTTTAAGAATTAATAGTTGTGGAATGTTTTGACAAAATCGTGTTGTGTTCATGAATGATTACATGTCAACTTTACTTCCATTTTTATTTTGAAATTTTCTAAAAAAGCTCTCTCTCTTCTCTCTCTCTCTCTCTCTCTCTCTCTCTCTCTCTCTCTCCTATATGTATTTACAACATAAACACGTGGTACCATAGAAACCTCACTTGAGACTAGAAAACCGAGATCTTTATCCGTTTTGTTTTAAGTTTTCTTCTGAAAACTATCTTTTTTTTTTTTGTGATGTTTTGAGACAAACTTTAGCTTTTCATATTTTGTCTACATGATTAATGGGTTTCTGTTTCTTATTACATATTTTAAACTATTTTTAGTATACTTAGTGAAAAGTGATAATTAGTTTAGACGTTTTATAGGCAGCCGTTAAAAATATGCAAATGGTGGAGAGAAACAATCAAAATTGAATTTTGAGCTATTTTAGAATTCAGTTTGTGTTTTCTAAACAGCTGATTTTTAAACTCTGTAGTTATTATTTTGCATTTCAAAAGAGCCAACATTAAAGGCAAATTGAAAGCATGTTAGAAACTAGAAGAGTGGTTTAGTCACTAATAAGGATGTTGATATGTCGATATTTTTCAAAATAAACTTTTAAAAAGGACAAAAATTAAAAAAAATATATAATTGAAACAAAATCGAAATATAAAATCGATACTGTATTCGAAACTAGAATGATATAAAAAATCAATAACCGGTATTTTCATGTTTAGAATCTATATGCTTCAAAATAAACTTTTTATTGGCAAAAACAAAACAAAAAACACCATTTTTTAAAGTTGGATTATTTTCAAACTGATATATAAAAAAGCTTACTTTGAAAGATATCAACGGAAACATTAAGTGTTGGATTTTACCTTTCTAGTTTCTATAACACTTTCAAGTTTTTTCTTAATATTGCTTCTGATAAACAGAACAACCAGATTTGGAGGAGCGTTTACACATTAAATCCACCTTAAGAATAAATTTAAAAGTATTTTAGAAACTAGAAGAGTATAAATACTGATAAATAACAGAAATGTTGTTAAGATATAGACATATTTAAAAATCAACATTTTTTTCTATTGATTTCAATAAATCATTAATTTTCTTTTTCTGCCATTTAGATTTATGTGCTTCCATTGTAGCATATTATAAAATGTTTGTTTTTGAGGCCTTTTAAGTGTATTTGTAGCTAAAGGACCTAGTAGGTCTCAACTGGAGTATTGTTTTTAATGGGGGTTTTAAAAGTGATATTAAGACTCCGCCTTCTAAATTATTTGCACCACACTTAAGTGATTCAGTGGATATTATGTTATATGTGTGATACAGAGATTCCCCAGGGTCCTATAGACCTAAGTTCCCTACAGAAAACATCATTTGAGTCATCTTCATTGAAGTCATTATTATTATATGCTATCCCTATTCTGTATATAACTCCATAATATAAAAGAGGTGGCATTTCCACCATATAATAAAAAGCCCCTTCTACTCTGGTAGAGAAAGAGAGAGAGAGAGACATGCACCAGAGAACATGAAAAATCCCTTCTATTTTTTTAAACACACTTGGGAATTTTTTTGAATTTGATCTTGTGTAATTGATTGATGCTTTTGCTTTTATTTCTATGGCAAACATTTTTCTGAATTTGATTATTCAACAACATTCACCACATAGAAGGGAGAGAGATAGAGAGAAGGGAAGGGAAGAGGCTAAAAAAGCATATGCAATTTAATTATTCAGTGACGTTAATCGAACAGGGAACAGAGTTCAATTAAATATAAATTGTGTGTGATTAAAGTGTAATAGAATTTGCTTTAAATGGAAAGTCAAATAGGAACTTTTCTATGTAGGTCACCAGATGGCGCACTTTAGCATCGAATGAAACAACTTAAATCAATCAATCAATCAATAAAGTCTCATTTTGTTTGTTGTTTACTTGAATTTATTTATTCATTTTAGGAGTAAAAAAATTAATATTATTACAAAGAAAAATTTGAAGAGTAGGAACTTACAATAAAATGCTTTGAAATGCATTTGCACAAAGTACATGAAAGTAACACCAGGTGGCTTTATAGTTGAATTTTTAATAAAAAAGCATAAACTTAACTTCCTATGAATTCTTCTAAAAAGAAAGCATAAAAAATAACATGAAAACCCATGAAATTGACATTCACAAAGTTCATGAAAGTGACACCAGGTGACTAATAGATACTTAAAAAGCATCAAACTTGATTTTAACACGTTTTTTTATTGTTCTTTATTTAACAAAATAAAAACTAATAATAGTAAACAGCCCATAATGGATGTTACTGTCACACTTTTCAAACAGACCAATACTAAAATAACTACAAATATGAAAATCACCCAATAATACTTAGAATAATATGTATTGGACAAAACTTATTTCTCAATTAAAAAAGTTAATACTTGAATGAAATTTCACCAAATGATAAATTTACTCTGTTCAAAACTAGAAAAGATAATATAAAGGCCTTGTTTCCACTGGGGCAAAAATTTGAGGTTCATAAAAATTTCAATTTGTTGAAAAATAGAACAAACGTGGCCACCACCGCCTATGATAGTGAATATAGGCTGGAGGCCACGTTTTTTTTTTTTTTTCCATTTTTCACCACTTCAAACAGTTCAAATTTTTCTTCCATGCAGTGGAAACAAGGCCTTAAGACAGTAAAATTCTCCCATTGTCTTAATACCTTAAGGACATGTTTATGAATAATTATATTTGTTATCCAGCATATATATAACACATTCTGATTTTGTTGTCAGATATGTTTGACCGCCAAAGTCAATTTTAATCATTGTTGAAAATTAAGAAGAAAAAATAACCGTTATTAATTAGCCAGCAAATGATGATATTAATTAACTATTGCAATTTGAAAAAAAATAATAAGTTTTAATTAATATAAATTTGCTCCAATAATACATCAGCATTTATTTAATTCATCAACCAAGGTTATAGCTAAATTTAGACAAACTATAGGTATATAATAATTATTTTCACTGCACTCATTTTTAAACAAGTTATACCTAGTACACACGTCATAATTTAAATGCATTCAAATAATAAACGTGTTCTACAGAGCCCTGTGAAGGGCAAACAAACAATATATCGTATTCAATTTATTCAATTAATAATTAATCTGAAAATATTGAGTTAATACTTAAATCTAAAATATATATAAACTATTGACAAAATATTGATTTAGTATTTCAATTTTAAAATATTAATAATTAAAGTCAATTTTTATTTGGTGTTCATGTCCTTAACTGGATTCCGTATAATTCACCTAAACACGTTTAATTTGAATTCATTTAACTCATGTGTGTACAAGGTATTAGGCACAAGCCACATCTTGGCAAACTAATGTTAAAAACTTGCAAACAGTTTACCAAGGTTAACATCGCAGTATACTGCGATAGAATGTGATTAACCATATGTTCTGTCAATTCACTTAAAAAGTTAACTACATTGCTAAAAAGAAATTAACTTTGCGTAATTTAACCACGGTTTTTTCGACTAAAATGTTAACAGAAAGTAATCTTTTTAATTGCAGATAACTTTTATAATGGAAACGAAACATAAAAGTTGACAGTGCAATTAAAAAGATAACCACAGTTAACTTTCAAGTGAAAACAAATATGGTTAAATTAACCACAGTTAAGTTATTACTGACTCTTGATTAACAACACCTAAATAAGCATTAGTTTAAGAGTAGTTATTACCATAAATACGACATCTCATAAAATAAGATTAAAAATACAGTGTGATCAAAATTAATGACCACCTCAGTGATATTTATTTCTTAACTAAGTTAACTGTGCTTTACACGCAACATTTAACTCGCTGTCACTTATTTTGTGTTTGATCTAATTAATAACCAAATTATCCCATTGCACAATAATTTATCACTAACATATATTTAGTGATTCTACTTATGATAATGTCTTTTGTTGTGTGGTAAGATCTTTTTTTAAGTTAATGGAAGAAAATGATTAACAGCTGTTTTTTTATGGGATGTGACATAATATCCTAATTTTGTTTCCTCTTCTTTCCCTTAAAAAACTGTCACATCACATTCAAATTCAGTCAGTCATTTTAATTTAATGTTGGTTTTTCTGATTGGGTGTCTCAATACTTTTTTTTCAATGGTGGTCCTTCTACAACAATTAGCTATGATCCGTAAAAACAACACATCCGTTTGCTGTCACACATCCGTATAAGAAGAACATGTTTGAAATGCTTTTTCTTTTTTTTTGCGATATATATATTTTACTGTCAATCTGCGGAATCAGTCAATCTGCATATTGCCTAGGCAATCTGCAAAACAACCAACCTGCTAGTGAATCTGCAAAATTCAATACCTAAAGTGTACTGAATTTGAAAAATTCAATTCATTTAATTCATTTCAATTCAATTCATTTTGCAACATTCAATACCTAAAGTGTATTGAATTTTACCAAATTCACTAGCAGTTTGGTTGTTTTGCAGATTGTCTAGACAATATGCAGATTGACTGATTCCGCAGATTGACAGTAACATATATATGCATTCAGCATTGAGAGAGAAAGAGCATATATTGCCTACCATGAGGATGCCAGATGCTCATTTTCAAAATATTTTTACTGCAAAATATTTTGCTTATGTGGGAAAAAAAAAATTGAACGCATTTTAACAGTGGAACCACATTGAACTTATTAAGTTGTGCAGAACCGTCTTTGCACTTTTGCTCCATTAGCACCGTTTAGTTTGCAATAGAAGAACTGAAACAAGAGGTGCAGCACTATGTTATCATTTAAGAAGTGATACCACGTAAAATAACAAAATATAAATTTCACAAGAAGATAAAAAAAAAGTTATAATGCAAATTTAAGGTTTCGTTACACAATTTTTTTTGCTAATAAAATTATTTGGACGTTTTTTTTAGCCATAATTAATATAATTATATGAGGTACATAACATATCACAAACAATTTTTTCTTCTTCTAAATATTCGCAAAATCACATTAAATGGATTTGAACACCTTCCTCTACCAGATGTCTCTACCAGTCAATATCTTTTAAAGTAAATTTTTGTTTATTTTGCATCATTTTGCACTTATTTTTTTGAGCCAAAACCTCAAAAGCACCAAAAAATGTCAGTTACATGGTATCACTTATTAACCGACGATATGCAAAAACGCATACAGCTATAGTTGCATTTGTAAACACCTAGCTTTATTGCAGCTAAGTTCTATCAACAACAGCTTTTAGCCCGGGTACAAATTAGGGAACCAAATGAGCGAGCATTCAGCAATCATCACATGGCAAGAAAGTGGTTGCTGGCACACAATGGTTGCTTGTCCCCTCTGCTCACCATACTGAGCACTGAGCAGAGAGGCAACATATCCACTTACTACTGTTGCCAATGCCAACTACCAATTTGGTGCCTGCAAATGCTGTAGTGGTGCTAGTGTAGTGTCACCAGCAACAGTTGCTGGAGACTCTTGCTGGTTGCAAGCTTGCGCTGTTAGCCTAATTTGCTCCTGACTAGAAAATGCAAATGTCAATAGAAGCCTATCAACTAAGCTCTTTACCCATAAGGCAACAAAACTCCAGTATATAATTTCAATAGCTCCATTTGGAAACTACTGCAGAGAGAACATATGTTCAACATTATATCTGCATGCAATGTGCTTGCTGCTGCTTGTAAATTATGTGACAACTGCAGTAGAATAACAGAAAAATGTTCTGATGTTCTGTGGAAAAAAATGCAAGAGCCTGAGCAAATTAATAATAGCATAAGAGTATGGTTGAATTGAAGACTGATTTAAAATAACTCATGAGAGCATAATTAATGGATGCTTGTTTCTGATGAAAAACCACTTTTGCTACCAGTAATCAAAATTTAAGGTGTTAACAAATGAAGTCTCAACCAAGCCGGTTTTCAGCATTTGAAAGCAGTTTACAAACATAACAGAAAATATTTCAATGTGAAAATCTCCTCTGCAAGCAAGAACAATAAAAGCGCGTTGGAGAATTAGCATATTTATTTGACATTAGATTGTTGCGTGCGTTCAGTTTCTAAGCGCTTTTTAAGTGGCCAATTAACTATTTTAATAGTAACAATCAACTAGTGAAATCTTAACAAATTTTGCAACAAACATAGCAAGCTTCTCGAGCCACTTTAAAAGTGCTTAGTAACTGAACGTGCCCATAGTCTTAAGCTCCTCGTGCCACTACAAAAGCACTTAGTAACTGAATGGGCTCATTGTCTTATGCTCCACTTAGTAAATGAACGCGTCCGTTGTCTCAAGCCCCTCGAACCACTTCAAAAGTGCTTAGTAACTGAACGCACCCATTGTCTCAAACTCCTGGAGCCATTACAAAATTGCTTAGTAACTGAACTCGCCTATTGTCTCCTGTTGCTTGAAAAATTACAGAAAGCATGTTTGATAGATTTTATGCATGCCCATAAAATGTTTGCGACAGTGTGGTGCTTTTCTGTGGCTGTCACAAAACTTGCTTATCTTCACAGTGGTGATGATGACTTTGATGAGGCTGACGCATAAAAATTCATGTCAAAAAAATTAAAACTTAGTAAAGTGTCAAGTGATACACGGATGCGTCGTTTAGACAAAAATTTCTAATGAGAGAGACTATCTTACTTGTAATGAGCACAGCTTGAATTGTAGGAGGAATGTCAAATGAAATCAGCATGTTTTTTGTGGTAGTGGTGGTGGTGGTTGTTGTCGTCGTTGTATAATGTTCCTTCTCTCCCTGTTAGTTTTCTTTAGTAAATAAAAAAAATAACCTGCTGCTTTGGTTAGTTTGGTAACAAAAAAAAAACAAAAGGAGAGAATGTTGGACACGTGACCATTTCTGTCATGATTATTTTCAGTCAAGACATTTAAATGTGGTCAAAATAAAGAAGAAGTTGGAGAGAAGATGTTGTTACATTATTAAAGGGGAGAGAAAAGAGGAATATCCGATTTTGTGTTAACCATTTTCAATCATTTACCAGACACACAGGGACATTTCATCCTCATGTTTCTCTAAATACTTCATTCATCATGCACTTTGGCTTCTCTTTTTTTTAAAAAAACAAAACAAAGGGGAACACTTAAAATTGTTGTGGTTTTTGTCTGTAACCAAACACATTTGGAAGAAAAAAAGATATTCACTCCATTTTGCATTCTAAGTTAACTGCAATTTTACAACAATACTTAGCTGGAATCAATTGATATGCAGTTCAATTGACTACAATTTAACCAAGTTTGTTTTGAATGGACAATTGTGGTTATCTTTTTTAATATCCAATTTGCACTCTGTGTTAACTGCAGTTATCAAAGAAAGTTATGGTTAACTGTAATCAAATTATATGCATTTTATTTGGCTGTATTTGCAGGTAAATTATACAATAGTAAATTTAACAATGGTTAATTTAACCATGTTTATTTTGAATGGACAACTGTGGGTATCTTTTTTAATATCCAATTTGCACTCTGTGTTAACTGCAGTTATCAAAAAAAGTTATAGTTAACTGTAGTCAAATTATATGCATTTTATTTGGCTGTATTGCTGGTAAGTTTAACAATGGTTAATTTAACCATGTTCATATTTGAATAGACAACTGTGGTTATCTTTTTAAAACCCAATTTACATTCCATGTTAACTGGGTCGCTTGTATTCAACATAGATCGTGGGTGTGAAGTGTACTGTGGGTGTTTGCAATGCATCGTGAGACACTTCAAACAGCAAGCAAAGCAGTATTTTTAAGCAATGCCATACTGTACAGTATGTGCCCACTACATGGCATTAAATACATTTAATGTAAATACATGTTGCTGAAAGCATTTTGCTAAATGTATTTCTCCTCATGTGCATGTACAACAATTACAATTATAAAAAATACTCTGCAAGCAGCCAGTTTGGCCTATGGCAGAGAGATCTTAAGATTCAAGTGCTGCAAGATGAATTGTCAATACATAATAACTACAAAAAAATAACCAGCATTGCAAATATAAAAAAAATATAAATGCAGTCATGAAAATTCAAACCCACAATTCATTAATGACATCAATAGCCTGTTTAGGAAGACCTGTCCATTGTCATATTAGGCTTGGTTTATACTCCCTTGTTAAGCGGCAAAGCTGCCTGGGAAGCTTAAAAAATGACGTCAGAGCTTCAGGTTTTTGCCTTTGTTGTCAGAGCATGAAGCTAGCTTAGAAATTTTTCAACTTTTCAAAGCTTAGCAACTCAAAGCACCCATCAAAAAATGGATACACAAATGGGGTGAACAAGTCACACCTTTTTTTCTTTCAGAAGGGGAACATTTCTATTGTTTTATATATATTTTTATTATAGGATATAAAATATTGTGAAGCTTGCAAGACCACATATTTGTATGAACAAGCTAAGCTTTCGTGAGCTAATTTTTAGGAGCTTCTTGCGAATCTTAGCAAAGTTTAGAGTATAATGTAAACCTACCCTTATACCTTGTACACATATGAGTTAAATGAATTCAAATGAAATGTATTTAGGTGAATTATACGGAATCCAGTTAAGGACATGAACACCAAATAAAAATTGACTTTATTATTAATATTTTAAATTGAAATACTAAATCAATATTTTGTCAATAGTTTATATAATTATATTTAAGTATTAACTCAATATTTTCATATTATTAACTGAATAAATTGAATTCAACATATTGTTTGTTTGCCCTTCACAGAGGGCTCTGTAGAACACGTTTATTATTTAAATGCATTTAAATTATCAGGTGTGCATACTAGGTATAAGACTGTTTTTGTTTCTAATTCTTTCAAATATTGCATAATATTAATTATTAAAGTAAGATTTTTTTTCTTCAAAATTAATTTTTAATCAACATTAAAATATTTCAATATTTGTCTCTTGAAGAAATAGGACAAACACGTCATCTTATTTAAATTTGAATTAGCAACCAAAAGTCAATTATTATTTTTGTTATTAATGTAGCCATTACAAAGATAACCATTTTTTTATTAACAACATTCTACTTATTGAATGACAAATTCCAATTGCAATGAGATTGTGTAATTATTATTATAATAATGTTTATGATTGTCTTATAAAAATTTAAATCTAGTGTTTCATATTAAAAGACCTTGTTTTCTTTTTCTTCTTTCTTCTTTCTAGTTAATAATAATAATAATTACACTCATAAAGTTCTCTCTCTCCATCCACACAAAAACTGCACCTAAATTGATGAAGACAACACCCATATAATATTATTATAAAAAGATATGATTCAAAAAAATGAGTTATTAAAAAAGTTTGACATTCTTCATAAATGAATTTTCTCTTTTTTGAGTTATGTTGGTCATTAAATTAAGAGACTTGACTATATTCTTAAATTCAATTAAATAATCGTGGCCTTTCTCTTTTTTGATTGTGTTTGGTTGGTTGGTTAAGGTTGGTTGTTGTTTTCACCACAGGAGATATTATTTTTTTTGTTTTAAGAGTTGAAATGACTCTCATCAATTTCCTTGCTTTTTATGACAAATTTATGATTCAAGCTGCCTACTTGAACCATGTTTATTTTTAATTCTCTCTCTTCTCTGTTTTAATTTATGTTTAATAAAAGAAAGAGAGAAAATTGAATACAATATTCTTGTTTGTATTTCTGCCGACTTTTAATATCATTGTCATCATCATCATTAAATATAAACAACAGTCAAGTATTTATTATTATTATTATTATCATTTTTATTATTATTATTATCATTATTATTATATTAAAAGATTTACCAAATGCGGTTAGACAAGTGCATGTAAAATAATACACGATTCATAAACAAAAATCTCATTTTTGTTAATGTTAACCGCCTCATATACACCGTGTATATACACTAGATGGGTCTTAATTTAAATATATTTAAATTTAATGACATTTTTAATATTGGTTTTTAATAAAAAAATTGTTTTGTTTTTCTCTCTCTCTCTCTCTTTCTCTTGGAATATTACAAAATCCATTTATTATTAGATCTATGTTAAGGTTTCAACCTTTTGTAGGACTATATATATTGTAGGTCAGTGTATGTTTCCCCTACAACTAAGTGTTGCTGTCTGTCCTATAATTATATGCCAAAAACTAGGACAGCAAATAGTTTTGGTGAATATGTATTTTGGTAGAGTTTAAAAATTCGACTAAAATACATTTACAGCTAAAGTGGTTTTAGAATAAATAGTGGGAAAAGTAGGCCTACATGTATTGAAAATAAAAATATTTTCGTCGAATTTTTAGGTGAATAAAGGTAAGTAAAAGGGGTTTAGAATAAGGTAGGCGAATAATTAATTAGGTTAAAAAAGTAGGCCTATTTTTTTAAAAAAAAATATTTTCATCGAATTTTTAGGTGAAATAAAGTTAGGTAAAATGGTTTCAGAATAAATTAGATGAGTTAAAAAATTATGCCTATTGGAAAAAAAAACATTTTCGTCGAATTTTAGGTAAAACCAAAGGTATGTAAAAGGATTTTAGAATAAAAGTAGGCGAATAATTAATTAGGTTTAAAAAAGTAGGCCTATTTTTTAAAAAAAAAATATTTTCATCGAATTTTTAAGCGAATACATTTAGCTAAAATGGTTTTAGTATGAAGTACCGGTAGGTGAATAATTAGATGATAAAAGTAGGTCTATTGAAAAAAAAAACGTTTTGTCGATTTTTTAGGAACATAAGTTTAGGTAAAATGGTTTTAGAATAAAGTAGGTGAAAAAAGTATAATTATTAAAAAAAAACCTTCATTAGAATAACGTGCAGTATTTTTGAAAGGGTTTAATTGCAGTGTCATTTAGGTGAAATATTTTTTTAGAATATTTGATTTATGTTTAATTGTTTAGATGAACTATCTTTTATGGACATTTAACGATTGTGGTGGTGCTGATTAAATGCCAAATAGAAGAAGCATCAAACTGAATAAAAAAAACTGCCAAATACAATATTTATTTGATTAATTATTTTAATTAAAAAAAATTACTCTACGAGAAGCCATGAAAGGCCTGTATCACAGGCACAAGAATGTGAGTACAGTAGAGATCTACGTAAAGGTCATGTTACTGAGGGCTTTGTGTGCCGCTTGTAGGCATTATGGGCCTGGGGGACTTCGTGGGTCACATGTGCTTTATTAGCATTATGAGCTTTGTGGGCCTCATTGGTTTAGTGGGTTTCATGTGTGTCTCGTGGGCCTCATGGGTGTGTTAGGCTGTTCTCACTATTGTTTTGTGAGCTGGTATGGTTTGGGCCTATAGTTTTATTTACAAAATCGAGATTTCTAAAGTGCAGTATATTCAAAAACCGCATTGTGAAAAACCACCAACAGAAGAATTTCTGAATGTGGCCTCGAAGCTGTTTATAAAATGCATTGTCAAAAATTACATATATAGTCTATGCAGGGAGTCCGAAGATAATAGAAAATTTGCTAATAAAACAATTCTGAATAATATATAGACCCTACATGAGGCTAACAAAGCTATTTGCGATTTTCCACTTAGCCAAAATTTCCAATCGGTTAGCTTATATTTGCAATACAGCTAAAATTGCTTGATGATGTAACTTCATAATGTAAACCAACTGATTATAATATTTAAAAAAAATGATGACATCAGCTGGTTATCAAATAGTTAATCTCATATAATATAAGTAATAACAGTTAAGAGTTCTATGTATCATTTTTTTAAAGTACTTTTGTAATTTATTAAAAGCATTTTTATTTAACAAAGAGCTATTGTTCTAACTGAACAGTAAATTGTGTCTATTGCCACTGTAATAACCCATTGAAAATAGACATGCGTGGTGCGGTGGGCACCTTTGGTGGCATAATTGAAACCTTTGGTGTGGTGTTCAAGAGTGCCCCAAACAACAAAAGCCAAAATGGCTTTCACCTTAAAACGTTATATATGAAGCCATTACCAAATATGCAAATAAATTATATAACAATGGTTATTATCTTTTTAAAAAAAATTTCAGAAGCAAAATTAAGAACAAAATTAAAATTGTTTTTAGAAACTAGAAGATTAATTAATTTTACAACTTTAAAAATGTAAATTTTAGGTTTTTGATTTTCGTCTTTCACTTCAAGTTGTGGGCTTCAAAGAGAACAATGGAATGTATACCTGGTTTAGTCTTGATTTTCTTATTTTGAGATGCAAAATTGAAATTGTTTTAAAAATCTGAACATTAAATGGATCACTTTAAGGTTTTTTTCAAGTAAGTGTATATATTTAAAAAAAATGTCAAAATTAAATTAACTGCAGTTATATAACCAAGATTATAATTACTACAAACAAGCAAGAAATGGTACTTTTTTGTGCTGCCATTTAATAGACAATTACTTGTGGTTATACGTGATTTTGTGTTAATTCCTGTTAAAACATAGAATTTTATAAAAATTACAATTCCTCATTCAGTCAAAAATTGACTATATCCGCCATGTTATTTTTAGGCTAAATTTGTTTGAACATGAGAAGTGACGTATTTAACCATTCAAATAATGCGATTAAACACACTTGTGTCAATGAAGATCAGTTAACTCCCATTGTTCAAAAAAGTTAACCATGGTTAATTTAACCACATTTGTTTCCACTAGAAAATTAACTGTGGTTAACCATTTAACTGTGCAGTGAAAACTAGATATAAGTGTTTCAGTTACTGTTCTAGTTTCTAAAGTCAACATTTTCTTATATATTTTTTTTTTAAAAAAAAGTAGCCCTTGTTCAAGAAAATGTTGAATATACCTCGAGAGTTAGTTATTATAAAGAATATATGTTTGCAATTGTTATAACTGAAATTTTTATTTAGGTTTACTTCCTTGAAGTCCTATTTTATAACATATACATATAGGGATTTTTTTATTTCTTCTTCACTTAAAATAAATTTCACTGCTCATTACAGTTTGCTTGACAGTTGATGATTGGCTTCACAATGAAATTCAATGTGAAATATAGAAAAGTGTAGTAGATTTTTAAAATGTTCCCAGTTGGAAACACACTTTGATATACAGACTAAATGAGGTTTTTCTTTTGTATCTTCTCTTTTATATATGTATCATATGTAAGAGAGACCCAAACATAAAAGAAAAGGTTCCTAGTTTTGGTAAAAAAAAAACCCATTTCCAAAGTTTCGTTTCCTTTCTCTATAGTCTTTTAGGGGCGGGGGGGGAGAGAGTGGGGTATAGAAAAATTCAACTTAAAACACATTTACTACCTTTTAGGTGAGATTTTTATCTGGCAATAATGAGACTTGGTGTTTCTTCTAAAACATTCGCCTGGGAAAAATAATACAATGTCTTTTTTTTTACCAAAAGAAAAAAAAAAATGGGTTTTGGTTGGTGTTTTGTTGTTATATTCATTTATTTCAAAGTTTGAAACAGAAAATCCTTTTCATTTAAATGTATATGTGATGTCTATATATCCAATCATATATATACATACATACACATTATGTATATATGGTGTGCTCAAACTTAATACTTGAACCGTTTTATAGGGTTTGACATTTGGGAAATATATAGAAGAAAACTTTAACATTACTTACAACACACTGAAAACCATTATTTTGTGAATTTCAATTGAAAAAGAAGAAAGTCAAAAACCGTTTTACCCTATAAATGGCTTTTTTTTTCTGCATGTAAAAGAGAAAAGGTCTTTAAATAATGTACACCTTATATAAACCTCCTCACCCTTAAAACCACCCCTTTTTTCTGTTTAAGACTGAGAGAGAAAGCGAAAAAAAAAACACAATTTTAAATAAGACCTCATACATAGACCTATAAGAACACACTGGTACCATATATACACAGTTGTATTTAAAGTATATACTTTATATATCTTCAAAATACAGTTTACAAGAAAACTTTAAATAGAAATACATTTTGACATTATATTGAATTCCAGGGAGTTTAAAGCTCTTTGTTACTTATTTCTTTTATATGTTTAAAGGAAATAGTCTAGTTTTGTTCAAGAAATTGGTCATGACTTTTTTTTTCTAGATATGTTATGTGTTTGAATATATATGAAAAACACATGTAAATCTTTAAGTCTCATATATAAAGTTAACAAAAAAAACCTTTTTTATTATGGAAGGTTTATATTACTTCAATTTATACATACAGATATTTTCAGGTGAATTTAGTCTTTTTTTATGGTAAAATTCTTTTTTTGTTGTTGTTGAAATAAGTGTCTCCATATGACATTTAAAAGATATTTCTTGCGTTAACATATATAGAAAAATACTTCATTTGAAAACTACTATAGAGAAACAGGGTCGTAACAAGGGACTTGGCTAAACCCTGGTCAGAAGTATTTTGCAAGACAACCCTCTCAGTAATGGTTAGACGCTTGAACTGTAATTGACAACTGACAGTACACAAGACATCTAGCCTCATACCACCCTTTCTGATTAGGAAAAAAACATAATTGTAATTAAAACACAAAATTTATTTTTAAAACAATCCGTATATATACAGATTCCAAAAGAGAATGATCAGAACACAAGAAGAAGCCATTTTTATTATAAGTAATAAAAATAAAAATTAGAAAATACAATGGGTTCGAATACCTTTTGTATTCATCTACAGAACCTAAACATAAAAGGACAAATGGGCAAAATAGATTTATACAAAATCCAAAAAAGTAAACAATGATCATACCAAAATTTTGAAGTAACTTCATAATTGTAATTGCTTTAATGCAATGCTCTGCTTCACAACTGGCACTTGGGCCACAAATTGAGAAACAATTTGCTTCACATTGCATAAAAATCCGAGCAATAATAATTATACATCATTTATTCGTAATGCACCTTGTATAGTAGAGCAACTTTAGCTGCTAAACTATAGTATTGAAAACGACAATTAGCCAAAGTTCTTGGAATTTTGGAACAAAAAATTACAGTGCATCATGGGAAATATACATACTGTAAATAGCTGTTTGTATTTTGAGAAATATTCTATTAAATGTTGTATCATTGCAGCAAAAATTGCTTTTTTTAAACTAAAGACCATTTATTTCTCTTGAGCTATACAGTACATTTGAAAACTGCTAAAATAAGTATATCGTTTTTTGCGACATTTTGAAAAAGTTGTTTGAAAACTACTTATCAAAGTGTTTGTAAATTAACATCTGCAATAGCAAGACAGTAACTGCTAAATAGACAAATCTCTTAAGAGCCTACAGTGAAAAAAAACTTATAAAAATCTTCGCATGTAGGCGCTTCTGTAGCTGTGACGTCAACTTGTGGCAAAAAAATTAAATTTTGATACACTTTTGTCCGCCATCTTTTCTCTTATCGATGGATAAAAGTGGCTAATTTTAATAATGGCTCTTGTTTGGGTAAATATGCACTACTGAAAAAAGGAAGAGCAACTTTTGATCTACAATGGTGAGTAATTTGAGTCGTATACAATTAGTGGTCAAATTTTAGGGTATCATGAAACTTATGGTTAGTGGGAAATTTAGATTCTATAAAATGTATAAATGGAGGAGCTTTTGTCGCCTATGGGATTTAACATGAGCTAAAAAAATACGAGATTTTAAAATGAAATTAAAAATAGAAAAACTAATTATAAACTTGTACCAACGTATCACTACATGAGCAATATTGTTATGTACATATTGCAATAGGAATTTCTCTTTCTCATTGGTTTCAATAGCTTAGCTGTGGGGCGCCACTAAACGGCGAAAAGTGGAACTATAATTGTCATCTGCTAATATTCAAAATGGCGTCACACATATAGGCTCTTAAGAGCACCCACTTCATATAAATTTAATTAGACTTCATTGAATTATTTATTATCAGTTTTTATTTAAAAAAAAAATAAGTTCATGGTGAACGGCGGCCATTTTAATCGAGTTGCACCTGTTTCATCGTAATGTACACAACATAACAGTGGTATAGTCAAGAACACTGACATAATTATTTATTGTCTTCTCAACTGGACATTTTCATGCATACTTAACTCTAATTAAACGCTTTTGAAATAGGCCTACGCATATTTATTGTTATTTATTTACCAGGTGGCATATAGGCCTGCACATCCTTTTATTTAAATAATGACTAACTCGGCATACTTTGTTTGTGCGTCACCCATATTCTAAAATTACTTCAAACACCGCAACGTGACGCTCTCATCAGTCATCACGCTAGCTGGATCAGTAGTGAGCTGAAGAGGAACATTTTCTAGTTGAAGAGGAACATTTTCTAGTTGAAGAGGAACATTTTCTAGCTGAAGATGAATTATTTTGTCATCTAAGCTTCTTCAACATTAAGCTTGTGCATTTAATTGGTTGAGATGAACATGACATTTTTAGGCTGAAAATGAAGATTTTTACCTAAAAGTTTGAAATACCACATTCCATTAGATATTTCTGCTTGTTGTAGCTGACCATGCATATCATCACATGATAGCCATCAACCAATAGGAATATAAAACAAATAGCACATTGCATATGCAAATACTTCTCTTATGAAGGCTACATGACATCATTGGACCTTGTGTATTAAAATAAATTTATTGAGGTGCATGAAATTAATTTTCTGTGAACTGAAAAGCTGAGCTGTTTTGTTGCAGCTGAAGATGGCTAAATACAATAGCTGAAACACATGTTCATTTTCAGCTATACTTGCTTCAATACAAGAATTTCATCTTCAGCTCACTAATAAATGCGCCTTTAAAGCCGCATTTTTTGTAAAAGTTGCAATGGCTGCATTTCGAAATGCCTATCTTTGTTGTATTCACTGCTAATTTCACCAAACACATTGGCTGTTTTTTATCCATAAAAAATCATCTGCATACAAACAATTAACAATGCACCGCCATCTTGAATACAGCTATAAGCTAATTTGTTTATTCCCTTTTCACATTAATTAAGAAAATAGTTAAAATAGTTTCTATTGCATGCATTACAATTAATATACAGAAGTATTTTTCAAGTGACTTCAAATATATATAAATATAATGGTGGTATAACGACATATAGACCTTTACACATTTCCAGGCTCCAAGTAGTTTTTCAAGCGTGCAGCAGCCCTCTACACAAATTAGGCATACTAAACATGTTATGTGTTGTAAATATTATTTGACATTTGACTATTTTTAAAATCCTTGTAACCAATCTATTTTAACAAAAGGTATATATAGTAAGGGATTCTCTTTTTCGTAAAAGAGAAGAAGAAGAAAGAAAAAAAAAACTGCTCACTAAAATCGGCTTTTTGAATTAATTGACTTCTATTCAAGTTTATTGTCAAAGTTCACTTTTAAATTTTTTTAAATGGGGATTTTTTTTTTTAAGGTGCCCCCCATTCATAGAAGTATATCATGAGTATATTGAAGAAGTGGGGTGTTTGAATCCCATTCTGACCAATTTCTATATATATATATATATATATATATTAGTCAGGGTGAGGAGAGAGAAAAAGGGCTCTCATGTGTCTTTTTCAAAGCTTTTTTTTTCACAACAGATAGATGGAGTGGATGGTATGGAGGAGGGATTTTTTCTTCTTCTTAACTTTGCCAATTGACATAATCTGATTTTTTGACCATTTCTTAACAATGAATTTAGAATAGGGTCCTAACGAACCTAACAACACCCAAACACTTTTGTATTTTGAGTTAGAATGATGGGGTTTATTCCTTGGTATACATTGGTGGTAGTATAGTTGGTTTCTCTCATTTCAACAACTCAAATGACATGCACTGAGAGACCATTGTTAAAAAAAAAGAGAGAGAGAGCTCATTCTAGTCTCTTACTAGTATACTATACAACTACTACTTGACACAAATCTCTATGACGTCAAAATGCATGAAATTTTCTAAAAACGTCATGAATAGAAAGTAATTGGGGTCGTGTATATTAAAAGGTCCTAAACTTGTCTGCATGTTCAACATTGAAACCAAAATCAAGTCCACCCTCTCTCCCCCCCCCCTCTTTTTTTTTTCAAATTTCTCGTGAACGGTTTTTTAATACACCCTCTAAAAGCAAATTTTCCCTCCCAATTCCACCCCTACTTTTTCTTTTTATAAATGTTATATAATTTATATAAGCAATATCATAAAACGTTATAATTTTTATAATATTGTATAAACTTATATGGAGGGTGGGGGGTTAGAGAGTGGTGGATAGGGAGGGGGAAGATAAAACATAAGTCTAGACTACACAGTTTCGAAATCTGGGCATGAAATGGTCTTTTTTTATATTCAATTTTTATATAAATTATATCACATTACAACATATTATAGTCAATTTTGCATTAATAAGTAAATTTGCAAAAGAAAATGCTAATCGAATCCAATTCCAAAAATAAAAATATATTCAATTTATTCATTTGGTTGAACATTTTCAGCAGTTTGACACTTAAAAGGCTACATCACAAAATTACTTCGATAAATCTCCGCAAAGAGCGCTAGCATCGTTTTTTCTATTGAACCCATAGACCCAATGTTAAAGAAAAAAATGTTAATTTTTAAAATACACAGTCGCCGCGGCAATATGTTTATTTTTCATATTTGAAAAATGTGCAAATGTGCAATGTGCACCTTAAATATATGCCGATCTAGTGATAGAATGACAAAAAATTGGAAAGTGCGGTTCTATTTTTAAAAAAAATATTTCAAATTCGCGAATTTTTAATTCTATGTTAAACTCGATTGAGTAGTGATTTTGTGATTGCAAACCTGCTAAAATATTCCAAGCAAAAATACCGCTACAAAATTTGCATATCAAAAAGGCGACTGAAAAAGCATCAGATTAAACAATAAGCAAAAAATTTGGGAGGGTCATTTTGGTGGTTATTCAGTATGGCACCTTAAGGCCCTATTATTCATTTTGGCATTTGTTCAATTTGGCACTTGTTCCATTGGCGCTTATTCAGCGCCACCGTTTTAGAATATACAGTTCAAGCGCCAGTTTAACACAACAAACGGGAAAAAATACAACTTTGCAAAAAAAAAAAATAATACTGTATATAGGAGGCCATTGAGGCGTACATTTCCAAAACATTGTAAATGCCGCGTTTTTTTTTTTAAACTTGCAGGGGAATTTGTTGTCACGAAAGTGCTGTTCGTAGCGGTAAAAAACTGAAGTAGAATTGTTCTGCAAGTCATAATGTTCCAACAGCCACTAGCAATTAGTGACTATAGTCGCGTTATAAATGCCAACAATGTCACTATAATGACAACTTGTCATCACAATGTTCGCATGTTGGCCTTTACAATATTTTAGAACTGAAGTGAAGTTTAATATGTATTTTTTAAAATATTCTAATACTGATAAATAATTTTTAATTACATTCTCTTCATTTCTTAGCTTCCTGTAAATTGTATTACAATATTTTATGCCTTTAATTGAAATTGGTTTAGAAGAGAATGTGTTTTCGATCTCCTGAAAAATTTAAATGTTGGCATTTACAACGTTTTTAATATGCATTACTTCATATAGGTCTTGAAGTCTAGAGGTTCCAGAAAAAAGAACCCGCTCCAGTCTGTTATCTCAATTTACATGTGGGTAATATCCCCTACCATATAGGGTATTTAACATTGTTTAAAATTGAACATTTTATTGGAGCCACCATGTGAAGCCAACCTATACATTGTACAAGCATACACAGTTAAATGCATTTAAATATTAAACACGTTCTACAGAGCCCGGTGACAAGCAAACAAACAATATGTCGAATTCAATTTATTCAGTTAATAATCTGAAAATATTGAGTTAATACTTAAATATAATTTATATAAACTATTGACAAAATATTGATGTAGTATTTCAATTTCAAAATATTAATAATAAAGTCAATTTTTGTTTGGTGTTCATGTCCTTAACTGGATTCCAGTAATAATTCACCTAAACACATTTAATTTGAATTCATTTAACTCAGGTGTGTACAAGGTATAAGGCAATTTTTATTTTAAAATAACAACAGAAAACTAAAAAATAAGTTAATTAAAAAAATTAAGAAAAATGACAAATTAAGTTAGAAATGGGCCACATTTACAGTATAATATATGGCCCATGAGCCATAGTTTGAAAAATGGGCACAAGATGCCAATTATGAAAACTTAACCTATAAAGATGCCTTATGGCAAAATTTTAAAAAGAGGGCGCTGCACTTCATTACTTTAATATGTATCTTTAATAATAATAATAATAATAATAATAATAATAATAATAATAATAATAATGATAATAATAGTGAAATGCAGATTTATTTTCAAAATGTGGCAGCTTTTTTTGGTGGTACCCTACAATTTAAGCACACACCATAACATTTCAATGTGTGCCACTCTCTTGTTTTCTTTGAAAATTACAAGTAGAGGTAAAAAATAATAATAATAATAATAATTGCAGCACGTCAACATAATATAAAAAGCTCTCAAAATTCTTGTAAGGGGAGTTGTTGTATTTTATAAAAAAAAAGTGTCGGAAATATAGAAAGAGTATAAAAACTGACATTGCAAATTTCAATACACTTAAAAAGTATTAAAGAAGTCTGTAATTTTCAAATATATAAGGTATTATGCACACTTCTCTGTTAAAAGATAATGGAAGCATCATAGAAAAAGCCTTGACTTTTTCATCATAATTATTTATTATTATTATTATTATTATCGATTCATTGTAGAAAAAGAAAATTCCTTTAATGTTATTTTTTTTTTTCAAAAAAAAAAATTCATACTTGTCTTAAGTGATGTTGAAATAAGAACAAAAAATGATAATCATAATAATTTTGTTAGCCAAATATAAGTGTTATAATGATGATAGGTGCCTTTTTTTTCAATTGCTTTTACACTTTATTGTGACAAGGGGTTTTTATAAAAAAAAAATACCATTCTCTTTTAATAAAGCAATTTATATAAAAAAAAAAATTCAATTTTTTTATAATGTATAATGTACATATTATGTCGCATCCATTTGGTGTAATTGTCCATTACACGAAATGCTTGTCCATTTCGCGTTTTGCATCAGACCCAAATTTATGTTCATTTTTCAAACACACTTTTTGTTTTCTTTTAAAATACCTAAACTTAATATCTTAAAAATCCGGCTTTCGAAAAGGGGTAGGGGTAAAGCCCGGTTGTTACGGGGCTACTTTAAAAGCCACTAGTACTGTCTGCTTTCCTGGTAAGTTTTTGTATTTACACGAGGCTAGTAAAAATCCAGTTAGTTCCACTTCGTCACCATGCCAACTCAAAATTTGTACTAGCCAGTAACTGAACAAGTTGGGTGTTTCCACGAGGTAACTGGAAGGAGAAAGTAGATCACGTGATTGGTAACAAGACAGCAAAATAGCAGGGCCACCAACTCCACTTACACACAATCCCAACAGGGCCAGCTATAAAATATGCGGGGCCCGAGGCAGCAATCGATGAGTGGGCCGAGAAAAAAAAAATGTTTAGTCAACAGCACAGGGTTCCTGAAAGCACGGGACTCCTGAAAGCAAGAGGCTCCTAAAAACACGGGGCTCCTGAAAGTGCGGCGGGGCCCAAGGCGGTTGCCTAGCTCGCCTTGCCCTAACACTGGGCCTGAATCCCAGTATGTGTTCAAGTTATTAGCAAGGCTGTTTCCATTGGCTAAGTTGACTGTCTGCTAGCACCAGAGCACCAGCAGCTAGTATAATTAGCTCCATGACGACACAACAACAGTTGTGCAATCCTCACAACAGTTGTGCAATCCTCACAACAGTTGTGCAATCCTCACAACACTTTCTTATTTTACTAAACCGCTACCGTAGAATGTGAGATTTATTATTATTACCGGGTAATGTACACAAATCAAAACAGCACATAATGAGATGAAAATGTCCACCCTTGGGTTGTAATTTAGAAATGAATAATATCATTTATTGGAAGTATAACATCAATATGTGCGCCACTTGTTGTCATGCATCACCTTTCAATTATAAAAGGCGCATTTGGTAATAAACTAATAGTCAAATGGTCATTGTTTAAAAAAACATGCCTGTCTCTCGGATGACAAATTCTTTATTGAAACTATGCTTAATAAAGCATACATTTTTTTGGTAGCTTTTTTGTACAACAACAACAAAAAAAGGTTTTTAGTCAAACTGACTACAAATATAACAATGTACAATCTGTTAGATGTATTGTGTGTTCGAAAAACATATATTCTAGTTACATCTATTATATTTTTTTTCTCTTGCATGAAAAACGTTTTTTGATCATATATATATATATACACAGTATAGAAACAGTTTTGTGAATCAAAATGCCTTCTGAACATTTCAACCCAACACACATACAAAAAAAGCACATCCATTAATCTTAGTTTAGTTTAAAAAGAGTGGTGATAATGGAAAATTAAGGGGTTTTTATAGAACTACTGACTACAAACTGCATCATCGAAATCAAATTACTTAGTGGTGCTATCCCACAGTGAGTGTTATGAACTGTGGCACTGTGCCCCAATGCATTCTAGTTTTTAGTTAGCAAAAAAAAAGCAAGCAAGCAAGTTAGCTGCAGCAGCAAACAGCAAACAGCAGCAGCCCCATATCCTGACCACTATTTCACCACACTATCATTTCCCTCCCCCTCCCCCTCCTCCTCCTCCTTATTCATTTTTCCCCTCAATTCTTTAAAAAGTCTTTTCTTCAAGCCCAACCCCTAGCGCCATAATGTCCCATTTGCCTTCATTCTTTTCTCAATAACCGTTCTGTCCGGTTATAGTGAAACGGTAAAATTGTGGACAATATGTCAACCCCTCCTCCTCCTCCACCATGTCGTTTTGCGACTTTTTCTCTCTCTCTCTCGCTCTCTCTTTACTAGAATATGAAGTGAATGGGAATGTGTTAAGGGGTCTTTTCTAAGGGTTTGTCCCACACAATGAACTTGACTGTTGTATATTCAATAAATATACTCATAGAAGAGTGTTATGTGTGTATCACTCTCTAAAGAATGTATATTGACTGCTTGGCAATTCAAAAAAAAAACATATACTACATTAAAGACCATATTTTTCTTCATTTTAACACCCCACCTGTCTAAACCTATGTTAAAACCCAATTGCAAAAGACTACATGAAACCAACAAAAAATACACTTCAGGGCTTAGATTCGTTGTTGTTTTGAGCAGACGACAATGAGACATAGACTAGATTTTATGAGTGTTACTACTGTATATGGTGTTACACTAAAATTGCAAGAAATAAGTTTCACAATCGCTCAATTAAAATATAGTAAAGTGCAAAATGCAATAAAAAGTAGTGTTCATTAAGTGATTGCTTTATATAAATTTTGAATAAGTCCTTCTATTTTTTTTTTTAAAAAAAATGCTTAAAATCTTACAACTTTTAACTCCATGTTAAATCCCATAGGCCCGAAAAAAGTCCTCACAAAAGTTGGAAGAACTCTCGTTAAAATTGATTTAGAGCAATAACGAAATAATTAGCACCTGCAGTGATGTATTGGCATCATGCTGATTGCCTTTTATAAGCTTAGCACGTGCAATTATTTTTCTATTCATTTTTATGTGACGTCATAACAGGACAAAAAAACATTTTTATACCAAAACGATCACAGCGCCTACATTTGGAAACATTTTCTATTAAACACTGTATCTAGGCTCTTAATAAACACACCAGTATAAGTACTATCACCAATTGCATCTCATTTAAAAAAACGTTTGCATGAAAACTATACCAGTTCAGAACCACAACTTATTTAAACCTGCAAAAATCTTGTAAACTGTTGTGCAACATCGCACAACACCAATTCCAACATTTAGAGAATATGAGAGTTTTTTTTAAGTGGTGCAAACATTGATTGCAACTAAAGTTATGCTAAGACCAAAACCGCTTTGTGGTGCTACTTTGTGGTGGCACAATTCCGCACAAAGCGGTTGACGTGGCTGCTTCACACAGACCTCGATTAAAAACCATTCTCTAATGTCAGTACGAGCCACCACTCGTATGACTCGTCGCCACATGAAGAAGAACTGCACCACTCATCACCACTGTTGCGTGCAAAAATAAACAGTGGCGGTAGCACGCGTGAACAACTTCCTATTTTAATTAATTATCTTTTTAAAACGACCACTTTATGTGGCACCACAAAATGACCAATGTGAAGTGAGTCTAAGGTCACCACCACGCATGCAGAAAATAAAATATATAATTATGTAATTTGAATAATTTAATTCTATTTGTTTGGCTGAAAGTAACACAAAAAAAAGATGAAATTGTTGCTATTCTGCCACGCGGAATAAGCTGTTATCAGCTGATAAGGAAAGCGACGTGACCTACTTCACACGGACCACCATTGGAAAAAAATGGAATGCTGTCAATGCATTCCACTGTTATAAGTTATAACCTTGATCACCATTGACAAACACGCGGTGGTCGCCACTCGTGGCTGTAATAGACTACTCATTGACACTGTGTGTGAGCAATAATAACAGTGGGTGGTGTGTCGTCTGGTCTGCTAAAAACTGAACACTTTTTGTGGCGACACAAAATAACTCGTGTGAAGGCGTTAATCTTAGAAGACAATGATGCGATTCGATTGTGGCTGTTTAGTGTACAAATTTAGAAACTGATGAGGTGATGACTCTCACCGCGCCCACAACACAACAAATCGTTGAGAAATTGTGCAAATTTTCAAAGTTGTACAACCATGGGACCTGATCTTAATACATATAACAATCGCCAGACTTACTGTATTTCAATAGTGCACCACAACATTATCGAAAAATATGTTTTAACAAAAGCTACAAATCAAATGAGTGGCTCAGAATTACAATTACAACTAGTACTATGCTAGCAGCAAAATAGGCCTATGGCAGAGGGACATAGAAGTCCACATGCAGCATTAAGCATTGTCAAGCACATACTGTATATAAAAAATAAAATGAATATACAGTTGTCAATCCCACAAAACATAATTATCCCAATTCACCACTTCCTCGGGAAGAGAGTTCCATTGTCTTATAACTCTAGGAAGAAAAAAAGACCAATAATAGGAATCTGTCCTAGCAAAAATCTCCCAAATTTTCCTAGAGTGGACAGCCCTAACCCATGTATAGTGCTTTATGAATATCACTGGACTGTGGTTTAGGACAATCACCACACGTAATTTTTCCAAACAATTTCAAATTTAACTCAGCCCTGCGATGTGCCAAACTATGCCATTGTATGCCACAAGTTGAGCAATATATGTTGGAAATTTTGCTTTACAATATTCTGATGAGCAAGCAGCAGAGGGACCAGTAAATCTACCAGGCAATAACTTCCATATTTACTACTACAAAAAAGTTCCTATATTAAAAGTTTTAATAGTATACCCTGGTTTCAAGACCGGTGTTTCGATATGCTTGGTAAATCAAGCACGGAAATGGATTTTAGGGAGAGAGAGAGAGAGAGAGAGAAAGAAGAAGTTAGCCATTTTCTTTTTAATTGTAAATCATTCTTTGATTCTTTTGATAACCTGAAGGACTGAAAAAAGAAGGGGTGGGGGAGAGAGGAGGAGCAACCTATTCAAAATAGGAACTATACAATGTGGTGGTGGCGGCAGTATATAGTGGCATATACACAACACCCAATGGGCACTGCCCTTTATCAAGATATCTAGGAACCATTTCTTCTTCTTCTGAATAATAACAAAAAAGAAATTGGGATTTTACAAAGTTTTTTTTTTCTCTCCCTCGTCCTCTTCCTCTCCACCCCCTTCTTTGGTCCTATATCTCATATAAACCAATGTATATTTTATAATATGTTACTGTCAATCTGCGGAATCAGTCAATTTGCAGATTGCCTAGGCAATCTGCAAAATATTCCAGGCTGCTAGTAAATCTGCAAAATTCAAATACATTTTAGGTGTTGAATTTTGGCACATTAACTAGCAGATTGGTTGTTTTTGGAAGATTGCCTAGACAATCTGCAGATGGACTGATTCCACAGATTGACAGTAACATATTCATGTTTGGCATTTCTCTTGACTCGTGAAACGCATGTAATTGTTAAGAAATAACAATCAATGGGCTCCTTTTCTTTATTATTATTATTATTATTTTCGCTGCGATTTTCTTGTGCGTGACGTGACTGTTCCAGAAAGTCCTTTTTTTTCGGTCAGAAAGTTGTCCATTGAAATGATATTCCCCTTTCTGAAAGAAATATCATAAGGGCCCCTATTATAATAATAATAATAAACACTGATGACTATCGTCTCAGATGACAAGACGTTCAATGTCCCATAACTAAGGCTTTTCAATAAGAGTTCTCTTTATGGAGATCGTTTTCACCTTGTTCACACTGGACTATTTGGTTGGATGAGAAAACATAATGAGTCTTTTAATGTTATTCATTGACCATTTCGCTTTGCTTATTTTTATAATGGTTTTTATAATATATATATATATTCCATTTTGGAGCTTTTTTCTCAATAATACTCTCTCTCTTTCTCTCCAATCTATTATCTAAAATTTCTCTTCCAATTCAAAGCAAAAAAAAACTCCATTTTGACGCCACCACCCTCACACTTTTACATGAATAATAAATAAACTTTGTAGATGAGTAAGTTTTTATAGTAGCAAATATCTCATTAGTTTAGAAAGAAAGTAGAAGGCCCTTTTCTTATTGCAAAAAGACACATTTCTTATACATGTGTATTTGCATGACTAAACTTTATGACAGAAAAAGTTTCAAAAAAAAAAAAAGCCACAAAGATGAGTTTTAACTTTTTTTTTTTTCTGAAGATGACACCTGAGACAAGAGTTTAAGAGACTAGAAAACACGCTCAACAGAGTGTGTGTGAGCCATATTTGTATTTCGATTCAGGGTTTCAAAAAAAAACCTCAAAATGGCTATTAACTACTTTGAAAATGTTTCTTATTTATAATAAAAAAAATATGTTTGAAATTTACGAGGCAGGTTAACATTGCCACAAATTGCGGTTACCTGAAAACACATTCTGGATGACTTAAAATGCATCCATTTCTTTAAAAAAAAAGAGAGAGAGAGAGAAAGAGAGAGAAAGAGAGAGGCCAATTCAACCAAGACATGATAACTCTTAGAAGTTTGTAAGAAGACCAAAAGAGAACCCCCATTCATTATATTTGGGTTTTGAATCATCAGGAAAGAAACTCAGGGAGAGGCTCCAAGTGTCTCTTTATATATATATTTTTTATTAGAATTTTTGAACTCTCAATGTACACCAAGGAAGAAAGTTCCTTATAGAAGTGGAACATTAGAACGTAATTTAATCATGAGAATTATGAATATTGTCTGGTCTGGCCAGGACATTTTAATAGTGAAACCAATAAACTTTAGGCTCAACTTTAGGCCCTACTCCATAAGTAGGGCGAGGAGAGAAAGGAATCTTTCTCGGGCGCAAAGTTTAATGGCGCAGAAATAAAAAGAGTGCAAAGTAGCTAGAATGATGAGACTATAAAGGGCCTCGAGCGTATAAAGCTTTTGGGACACAAAAGTAAAGAGAATGATAATACGAAGGAGGCGCCAGTTATTAGGCGCCAGCCTAGTTATAACACTGACTCAAGAGCCAATATATTTTTATCTTTTACATATGACTGGCCATATATAATGTCCCATGTTTTACATTTAAGAGTATAGGAACCTATAGAACAATTGATTATGGGCGCCAAACAAAATAGAGCTCTTAAAATTTCCTAAATTGTTAAGAATTATTATTTATTTTAATATACATCAGTAAATGTTGATGGTGCACGAAATATTAAAGTTAGCTCTACTCCTGAGGTGGTAGTTAACACAGTTAATAATTTTTTTTTACAGAATTTTGTATTTGTTGAGGTAATTAAGGAGGCGCATCACTATATTATATTGCTTGAGGGCGCCAATAATACACATCCCCAACTGAGTACGAAGTAGGCCTACCACGAGCACGATTTATATGAAATTAATAGATGCTTCCTTTGGAAATGTTTAAGTTTGTAGTAATAGACTTTAATAATTGCTTGGTAGTAGGTAAGTAGGAGTAAACTAATGCAAACTAAGTTGCTAATAGCTGGCAATAAACAATACATGTAAAAAAAAAGAACCGTGCACACTGCACAGCCATCTTGGACTGTATTTATTAATGTATTATCTCATTTTCAAATGTGACCTGCTGCTGCTACTATTATAATCCTATGCTGCATTTGGAAATGCCTAGCTTTTGCATATACCCGGTAGTTACAACAGTAATAATATTGTATAGCAAGTGATTTTATCAAACACAACCAATGTGACAATGAACTGTCGTCAAGCATGTTTTGAATTGTTACTTTTCAAAAGTCACCAACTATTTCAACACATCCTTTTTTTTTTGCAGTTAAAAGTCGTTTTCTCCTGTAGATCTAACTATAAGCAATTTTCAAATACATTAGGATAACAATATGAATATAATGCCATATAATGTGCATAATAGCTCCAGCAACAAGCAGTTTTCAAATACAGATCCTACTATTTGCATGCAAAGATTAATATATATTATTGGTGCAATTGTATAAGCTGCTGATTTCAACCAAATTTCTAAATGGTTTAGGACCTACAGATTTTCTAATTAGTATTGGTGTCGTGATGCCATATTATACAGTAGTATATGGCGCATATGGGGAAGTGCAACCTCTGATTTGCACTTAACATTCACAGCCATTATGGACACATTGGGTTAAATTGTCATCTGGAATTCTGAACTGAAATGACTTTCTTTCTCCTCCCTTCCTTCCTTCCTTCCACCCCCCCCCCCCCCCCTTCTCCCTGTTTCAATTTTAATTCTGTCCGACGTCGTCTGCCGTCAAGCCGTCTCCAGTCATGCCATGCTCGGCTTACCGTCGTCGTCACTGCCCGCTCTGTGTATGTATGTATGTTTGGCACTGTTTGCAATGCATAGCTTTTTTGGTTATTAGAGAGTAATCAATCTCTAGTTTCAAAAATTGTTGATTTTTTTTTTTCAGTGAACTTTCAAAGTTCAGTGTCAGTTTTCTCTCAAATCTTTTTTCTGTCACTCTTGTTATTTTTTGTGTGTTCAAAGGCCCCCCCCCCCGTTTTTTTTGTTGCCTAAATTTACAATTTTGCACCATCCTAATTTGTGGGTTGTGGTATTGGTGTCTCTCTCTCTCTTCTAGAAAAGTTTTCATCTGGTAAATTTGATGGAACATTGGGGTTTTAACAAAGTATACAAACACACACATGCCCTATACATACTATACATACTGTATACAGTGTATACTTAAATTATGCAGACCTAATGATGGAGATGGCATGCTCAGTTTACTTATGACGCCACTTGATGGTGTTACACTTGTTACCCTTTAACCTTTATCTCAATAACAAAGATCTCCTTTATGAAATAAATTGCTACAACTAAAATAAAATTGTTTATGCCAGTTATACGGAGTCCTGTAAAGGACAGGCAAGATTTTTTTAAACCTCGACATTTCGACTTTAATCTCGAAATTTCGACTTTTAATCTCTTTTATTCGGTCATGTTAATTATGCCATGTTGTGCGCACCATACTCCAATAATTAAATTATTGCTGCTTTGCAAGAGGGCCCTTGCAATAATTTAATTATTAGAGTATGGTGCACACAACATGGGCATAATTAACATGGCCGAATAAGAGATTAAAAGTCGAAATGTCGAGATTAAAGTCGAAATGTCGAGATTAAAAGTAGAAATTTCGTGATTAAAGTAGAAATTTCGAGATTAAAGTCGAAATGTCGAGATTCTGGAAAAAGTGGAAATGTCGAGATTTAAAAAAAAATCTCGCATGTCCTTTACAGGGCTCCATCCATTTAGGCTTCTCAATACAACCACCTCACCCTCCTTAATAATAATATATATATTTAGGAATTTGTATGTCCAATGTTGTAAAATTACATTTTACAGCAATTTGCTATATAATTGTCCAAGTCAACATCAATTTAATAATCATAAAATGATTAATTTGTTGGTTTTTTTAAAATATAACTAACCATAAAGACAAATATTTCATTTTTTTAAATTTTAGACCATGTGAATTACATGTCTATGTTTTAATGTAATAAAAAAGCACAAAATTTTCAAAGAAAGAACTATTTTGTTCAATTTTATAAAATTGTAATAACCACGGCTCGGATTTGTATGCAATTATCCAGCAAATGTTTCTCAATTTGTGGCCCAAGTGCCAATTGTGAAGTAATCATCATCATTAGAAAAAAACTGCAATTATGATTTTTTTTTTCTAATCAAAAAGGCTGGTTTGAGGCTAGAACTACTAAATGTCTGATTATTAGTTGTCAACTATAAAGTTCAAGCCTCTAACCCGTGTTTTTGATTGAAAAAATCATATTATTGGTCGTTGATGTAAACTGGGATTGTTACTTCACAAGTGGCTCTTGGGCCACAAATTGAGAAACATTTGCTTGATATTGCATAAAAATCCGAGCCCTAAATTAATTGCCTCTTGTTTCCATTGAGTCAATAAGGAGTGTAGAAATGATTGTTTTTTTAACCTGGTTAATTTCTTTGAAAATAGGCAAAAAGTAAGAGTAATAATTAAAGACTATATACTATTGTAGATGTTGGCACCCAGTGTTCCCAGAGTCTTAGTATTTTACACATTATAAGTAAGGCTCGGAATTTTATGCAAGATCAAGCAAATATTTCTCAATTTGTGGCCCCAAGGACCAATTGTGAAGTAACAGTCCCAATTAAATCAATAATTTTAACAATTGTTTTTTTTTTCTCAATAAAAACACTCGTTAGAGGCTAAAACTCTAACTGATCTACTTATGTAACTGCAGTTAACTACGACTCTACTTATGTAACTGCAGTTAACTACGACTCTACTTATGTAACTACAGTTAACTACGACTCTACTTATGTAACTACAGTTAAAGACAACATTACTCATGTAAATGCAGTTAAAGACAACATTACTTATGTAAATGCAGTTAACTACAACATTACTTATATTACTGCAGTTATAATACAGTATAACGTTACTTATGTAACTACAGTTAACATTAAATAATAGAAACTGGAAAACATTTCAAACAAGGAAAAAAAAATAATCTAATAATTAGCTCAGTTACAAATTTCCACTTTTCACCTGAAATAAGTTTTTTTTATTACTAATTCAATAATTATAATCCAATGAAGAAAAAAAAATGACAAGACTAATAATAATTATCAGAAAATTTAATTTCTGAAGAAGAAGAAGAAGAAAAAAAAAACCACAATTCCTTTCATTTTCATCTATTATATTTTTTTTTGTTTCAAATAATACAAGTTCTATAATAAATATTATTGTTTCCAACATGAAAAAGTATGTCCAAGTTTCTCTAATTATTTTGATTTGCTTCACTAAGAAACTTGTGCATAAGAGAGAAAGAGAGAGAGAGAGAATGGTTGGAAATGAGAGAAAGAGAGAAAGAGGGGAGAAGATTTTTTTTAACTGTTTATTTTAAATCCAATTAGCTACAGGTAATTGGTATCCGTCATGTTGGTAATTAAAGAAATTGATCATTAGCAGCACCAGACAATCAGTCCAACCGATAAAAGAGAAGTTTGCCGCCAAACTTAACAAACAAAAAACAAAAAAAAAAGTTACACTCAAATGGATGGACAGAAGAAGACAAAAAAAAAGTTAACAACATTGTTTTAAAGAAATGTATCTGCGTATAAAAATTCGTGTAACAAAAAAAAAAGCCGAAACAGGTTTAACTGACGATTATTATTTTGCTGCGGAAATTCATCAGTGGCACGGCAGCAGCAGCAGCAAGCTCCCCCCCCCTTTCCCGAAAAAAAAAGAAAGGAAAAATTAACAAGAAAAAATATGAAAGCAGCTGATTTTTAAGTGGATAATTTTCCATTTATTAGCCTCTCTCTCTCTCTCTCTCTCTCTCTGTGTCTTCTGTATTTTCCACCCCTCAATTTCAAACTGATAAGTTGATAACTTATCTTACACCATAGATGAAAGATAATTGTAAATTGCTTCCAGCTCAATCATTTAAGTGAATAGCAAAAAAAAAAAAAGCAGCCACCCTCCTCTTCCAAGTGTCCATAATATCTTTCATATAATATTATATTGTAGGCCTATATAGATAGTTATGATGAGGATGATCATATCTTATATATGCATCTGCATTGCCAATTTATTCGATATATTATAACGAGTGAGTGAGAGAGAGTACAGGGTGATCAATAAGTGCTCATTACAGATATCAATGGATCAACGAGCATGGAACGAGAGTTGTCGGGGTGATGCCGAAGTGCTACCTACTGTGTACTGTGCACTGTATACAGTGCACATCGCCAGTTTGTTTCAAAAATTAAAATTTAGTTGAAAATAAGAGCCTACAGTGAAAGAAAAAACTTACAAAAATCTTTGCATGTACGCGCTTCTGTAGCTGTGACGTCAACTTGTGGCAAAAAAATTCAATTTTGATACACTTTTGTCCGCCATCTTTTCTCTTATCGATGGATAAAAGTGGGTATATTTTAATAACGACTCTTTTTTGGATAAATATGCACTTCTGAAAAAAGGAAGAGCAACTTTTGAACTACAATGGTGAGTAATTTGAGTCGTATACAATTAGTGGTGAAATTTTAGGGTTATTATGAAACTTATTGTTAGTGGCAAATTTAAATCCTATAAAATGTATAAACGGAGGAGCTTTTGTGACCTATGGGATTTAACATGAGCTAACAAAATACGAGATTTTAAAATGAAATTAAAAATAGAAAAACTAATTATAAATTTTTACCAACTTATCACTAGATGAGCAATATTGTTATGTACATATTGCAGTTTGAATTTTGAAAATAACAATTTTCGTTTCAGAAAACAAAACATTTGCCTGAACCATGTATTTTTGAAATAGGAATTTAACATGGACTAAAAAAATACGAGATTCTAAAGTGAAATTAAAAATAGAAAAACTAATTATAAATTTTTACCAACTTATCACTAGATGAGCAATATTGTTATGTTCAATATTGCAATTTGAATTTTGAAAATAACAATTTTCGTTGCAGAAAACAAAACATGGCGTCACACATTAAGGCTCGGGACAAACAGAAGTTGGCTCCACTTATTATGACGAACGCAACGTCTTATTAGTTGGTTATGTAGTCTGACGTCACATGCTTCGCCCTTTTCAACGTCGAACCGTACAACAAACCAATTAGAAGTTGCCGGTCGTCATAAAAAAGGCGGAGCCAACTTGTTTGTCCCGATTTCTAATTGCCTGTACTTTTTTTCTTGCAGCCAAAATCTGACAAATAATTTTATGGCCAGCCACTGAAAATAATTTCAGCTTAGCTGAAACAAAGTTTAATATTTAATAAAATTGCAGGCTCTGAGTCAGTTGAAGTTGAGAGCATGTTCTCCATAACTTTACTTTTCTGCAATGGGCCGACGTTCCTCGTTGGGACCTCAGAAACTAAACAGGATTTCTTTTATTCACGATAATTTTCAATTATTGTAACTTGAAAATTGGAATATAGTCCAGTTTCCTAATAAATGAAATTAGTTTTTTTTTAAATTATAATTTTTATTTATTTATTTATTTATTTTTTTTTTTTTGCAACTGCTCGGAACTTGAAACCGCAAATCAAACGAATATCCGCCGAATTTTAGCCTAGTCGAAAGCCGATAGAAAAAATGTGGCTAAGTTTGACTTCCACTGAATCCTTACGATTCATTTTTGAAAATGTTTTTAGAAAACCGATTAATTGGAAAATGTTTTAGAAAACCGATTAATTTGAAAATGTTTTAAAAACCGGTTCATTTGAAAATGTTTTAAAAACCGGTTCATTTAAAAATGTTTAAAAAAATGACAAATTTAAAAATGTTTAAAAAAATGACAAATTTAAAAATGTTTTAAAAACTCGATTAATTGAAAAATATTTTCAAAAATCGATTAATTTGACACTTTTTTTAAAAAAAAACCTGTTAATTTGACACTATTTTTAAAAAACCGGTTAATTTGAAAATGCTTCACAAACCGATTAATTTGAAAATGTTTTAAAAACCGGTTCATTTGAAAATGTTTCGAAAAAATGACTAATTTAGAAATGTTTTAAAAACTCGATTAATTAGGAAATGTTTTCAAGAAATCGATTAATTTGTCACTATTTTTTTTTTTAAAAAACCGGTTAATTTGAAAATGCTTTACAAACCGACTAATTTGAAAATGTTTTAAAAACCGATTAATTTGAAACTATTTTTAAGAATGCAGTTAATTTCAAAATGCTTTAAAACCAGACTAATTTGAAAATGTTTTAGAAAAACGATTAATTTTAAACTTTTTTTAAAAATCAATTAATTTGACACTATTTTATTTAAAAAAATCCCGGTAAATTTGAAAATGTTTTTAAAAATGTCTTTCTTAATTAGCCTCCTTGGAGGGAATTTAAATTTTATACTAATATGACTTCTACCCAGAACATTTTTTACACGTAAAATTGCAACTTTCTAATGGCGAATAGTACAATGCAATTGGAGACACCTTGTACTTTATTTAATTTTTAATCTCCTTTGTTCTTTGTGCGTTTCACCTGCTTTAATTTATTACGGTTCAAAGATGTCGCTCAAAATAATAATAATAATAATAATAATAATAGGCTCCATTATAAAGAATGCAGAAAAAAACAACGAAGGGATAATATAATATAATATGGAGCAGAAGGTGATAAACCGATATCGGTTGTCAAATTAAAACCCTGCCCAATAGTCTTTTTATTAAAAGGCTTATAAAATTGACTTACATTTAAAAAAAAAATTGAAATCAGGACATTTGAGAAAAAAAGATGAAGAGAAAAATTGATCATGTCGTGATTTTTTTTAAAATACAATTTAGATTTTCAACATCTGATTATTGGGAGAGAGAAAAAAACTAGTTTTTTTTTTCTAATAAAAGAAATTGTATTTTGAGTTTTAAGACAAAAAAAATAACCAAAAGGGGTTAAAAAGATATGGGAGGGTGGAGTAATTGTCACAACTGCTAATTGCGTCTAATTAATCATTACTAATTACGTAAACATAAGCCTTGAAATGGCTTGTTTTTCGACTATATAAGCTTGTTTGACCTTCGTCAATTACAAAGATGTCCATATATTATTATTATTATTATTATTATTATTATTATTATTATTATTATTATTATTATTATTATTATTATTATTATTATTATTATTATTATTATTATTATTATTATTATTATTATTATAATTATTATCCTAAAGGAAACTAATTAGTAGATTTCTGAACACATAAAAAGGGTAGAAAAATTATATAAAAAGTGAAACTTTTTATTTACTTGTTCAAAATTCCAATTCTGAGAAGCAAATAAAAATGTTTAGCAATAAAAAAATGATTAGGAAAAAGCTTAATAAAGTTAAAATCCTGGTTCAGACCATGTGGTTAATGTAAATTAAGGAGGCTTTATAAATATTTATATTTTGTTTTCGTCCTCCACAGATATTGGGGCGAGATGTTTTTAGATGAGATGTTCGTCCTCAGCCACCGTAGTGGTGGTATTACAGTATGTTCTATAGGAGGTCTCTTTTACAGTTTTACCCCCACCTGCGGTTTTGAGAAAATTCACATTTTTCAAGCGAACGTTTTTCAGGAGAAACATTACGAAAAAAAAATCAATATGTTTTAGAAACTAGAATAGTTGGTGCTAATGTTAAAAGTTTTTTTCTTTCTTTTAAAATAAACTTTTTATGACAGTTTGAAAAAAAGGCAAAAATAATTTTTTCATGAAAATGTCAATGGAACATCCCCCCCCCAAAAAAAAACAAGTCATTTTTCAAACTTAACACTATAAAACGGTTTATTTTGTAAGATATTGCACCGTAAAAACTTTAAGCATAGTCTTTTACCATACTAGTTTTGAAAACAATTTGAATTTTTTCATAATCTTGTTTCTAAAAAACGTTAGCTTGACGTTTTTGCGTCCAAATTTAAAAAAAACCCGTCTATGGAGCATAGCAGCAGCCACAGCAGTGGCGCCATCTGGTGGTAGAAAATCAAAGTGATTATCTATAAAGTCCCACTCTACTGGCACTCATATGCATTGTTAAAATACATTAAACAATTGCAGTTTGCACATGCGCAAGCAGTGAGAATTAACTTAACAGTACAGTCTGAACCAGGCCTAACTTTAAAACAACTCTCTGTTAAATTTTATGTTACAGTAACTCTAGCCACTAAAACAGTCTTTGAATAAAAAAGAAACAATTCTTTACATATAATTATGCAAATTTTATTATTAAGTGCTTGTATTTTAAATATATTTTGTCCTTCAATCCTAATAAAGTTTGTGTTTCTTAAATCACCAGATGTTGCTTTAAGCTTGATTTTAGCCTTAAGATAGATCTTAATAATAGCCTTAAAAAAGGCCTAATTAAATTTTAAATCATTTTTTCCTTGTTTCTTATTTTTGTGCAATGACGAATTACAATTGTTTAATTGGCAGGTTGAAATTGAAATTTAGGGCTAACAACAACAAAAAAAAAAACACACGAGAGTTGAGAGTAACAAAAAGATAGGCAAGCTAAATGCAAAACAGCGAAACCGGGTGCTTAATATGTCGGAATAGCGCATGCTATGATTTATGTTCTCATTAATTTTCTATATTGTACTCGTTTGAAAGCCACATTTTTCGGTTTTTTTTTTTAAAAAAGTTTCAAGATTAGAAGAAGAAATTAAGTGAGAGACTTTTTAAGTGTTAATTAACGGGAGTAATTTTCCATGAAAATTATTTTTTGTTTTATGGTAAAAAATTATGGTTTATTACAGGGTGTTACACAAAAAATATATGCATTAATATATTGCTTTGTGTATAGATATTATGATCAGTGCCGCAACAAGGAATTTTGTGCCCGGAGAGTACATATTACTGTGAATGCCCCTTATACCTAGTACACACTTGATAATTTAAATGCATTTAAATAATAAACGTGTTCTACAGAGCTCTGTGAAGGACAAACAAACAATATGTCGAATACAATTTATTCAGTTAATAATCTGAAAATATTGAGTTAATACTTAAAATATTGATTTAGTATTTCAATTTTAAAATATTAATAATAAAGTCAATTTTTATTTGGTCCGTGTGTCCTTAACTGTATTCCATATAATTCACCTAAACACATTTAATTTGAATTCATTTAACTGATGTGTGTACAAGCTATTACATCCCTGCAGGCTACTCACACAAATTTGAGTAGCTTGTATAGTGTGAATTTTTAGGATTTGCAAGTGTTAGCTTAAAATCAAAAATTACTATATATTCTTTTTAGTATGTATTGCAGAGCCTAAAACTGTTTGTAAATTTTGCAAATTGCACGACGGGTTTACTAGTGTGAATAATTTCTACAATACATGAAAACTACTAAATTAAAATAAATGTGCAATTAGAAATATAGTCGAAAAAAAAGTCGACTTTCAAAATTTGTAAGTCTTTTGTTTTTAAATTTTAATTTCTAAACGTTTGGCGCGCCCCTGTTTGTTGTTGCCCGGCGATTAACTTTCCCCCATCCTCCTCGTTCTTGTGCCACTGATTATGATGCAGCCTATTGTCTACACCAGTGGTCTCCAAAGTTTATTTTCTAAACCCTTAATTGCATTAATTCCTTTTCAAAAAAAATTTAAAAAAATGACCCTTTTTGAGACCCTTCTAGGACCGGGGCACCCTGTGCCACTGCACGCCACCCGCACACCGGCACTGAATATGCGCCATCAAAGAAAAATTCCCTACAATATGAGCAACGAAAAACACTTTAACCTCCCCCACGAGCCCACCCCATAGGCACAAAACACTTTCAACACATCCAAAAAATACCATTCCCTTTTTAAATCGGCAATTGTGTTGAAATTGCTTTAAAAAGTGAGACACATGTAGTGAGCACACGATACGGATTAAGAGAAATCAACTTGAAACGAGGATAGAAAAGATTTAAGATTTTGAGCCAAAGAAGAGATTAAGGAAGAGTTAATCCGGAACGCCAAATAAGATCTATGAAATTCTCTTGTCAGCTGTCATTTTTCGAGCCAATGAAATTGTTTCATGCTGTTTTGACAATTGCTAAATTAAACTATCTTAATTGATAATCCGATTCAATTTGGACTCAATATATAGAGGAGAGGACCATCATCTCTCCTTTCATCAGATATCTTCTTTTAAAAACTGTAATCCCATTGATTGGCCCAAAACCACTAATCTCCTTGACTTACTAACAACAATTCCTAACTAACAAAGTCGCATCAACTCCCTTCCAAAAAAGACTTTTTAAACCGGGTTGACCTCATTTTTTCTTGTTTTAATTGAACTCTCCGCCCATACAAGAGAATACACTTTTTTTTTTAAAAAAATGTCAGTAAAAGAAAAAGAGTTTATCTGATACTCGCGCCTGAATTAATTGAAATCCTTTTTGACTTTTGTGTGTGTTTGAATAAAGATTTAGTCAAAAGCGAGCATTTTGCTGATGTCTTTTTGTGAATGGAATAAAAAGAGATCCTTAAAGGGGTTGTGTGTAAAAGTTAAATAGGTTGCAATTGTTAGATATATATATATATATTAAGGGCTCAATGCTCTCTCTCTCTAGAGGGCGACTACACCCTTATTGAGGATTAACAAGTGAGAAATAGAGGTGCTGAGGGTGGGTAAACGTTTTAGGGTAAAGTGTTGGGTTAGGTAGGTGTGTGTGGGTTTGGTATAGTTACTACTCAAAGAGATAATGAAGATAAATCAGCTCTCTAAAGAAAGTTTGGCAGCTAGATTAGCTCAGACTTCTAGAAGAAATAGCTAATATAGATTTGAATTTCTCAGTTTTGAAAAATCTCCACAAAGAGCGCTAGCATCGTTTTTCTATTGACCCCATAGACCCGATAGAAAGAAAAAAACGTTAATTTTTAAATTACACACTTGTGGCGGCAATATGTTTATTTTTCATATTTAAAGTTGTCCAATAGTAAGTTTTCAAAGTGCAATGTGAACCTTATAAAAAGGAAACATCGTGAAGCCAATAGATTAATGTACGTGCTAATTTCTATGTGATTGTTCTAAGTCATTTTTAATGGGAGTTCTTCAAATGTTTGTGGGACGGTTTCTTGGCCCTATGGGAATTAACATGGAGTTAAAAAAACGTAAGATTTTAAATGTTATTTAAAAATAGAAAGGCCTTTTAAAATTTAGAAAAAGGAATAATAGTGAAGGCAATAAACACGTGTCAGTACGTGCTAATTTTTCTGATTGCTCTAAATCATTTTTAATGAGAGTTCTCTTAACTTTTGTTGGACGGTGTTTTAGTCCTATGGGACTTAACATAGAGTTAAAAAACGTACTATTTTAAACGTTATTAAAAAATAGAAGGACCTTTTCAAAATTTATAAAAAGGAAACATCGTGAAGCCAATACATGAATATATGTGCTAATTATTTTGTTATTGTTCTAAATCGTTTTTAATGAGAGTTTTTCAAATGTTTGTGGGACGGTTTTGGGGCCAATGGGATTTAACATGGGGTTAAAAAAACGAACGACTTTGAACCTTGTTTAAAAATAGAAGGACCTTTTCAAAAATTACATAAATCGAGAGCACGTGAAGAACAATACTTTTTATTGCATTTTGCACTTTACTGTATTTTCATTGAGCGATTGTGAGGCGATTTCTTGCAGTTTTAGTAACACCATATAAGATCATTCATTGGTCTCGTTGTCGTCTGCTCAAAACAACAAGATGGACGACGTGTATCTAGGCTGTTAAACAAAAAACCACCTGTACAGTCAGCCCAATGACAGAACATGCAAGGCTTTTGTGGACAGGCAGTTAGAAATCGGGGAGAACTTCAGTTGGCTCCACCCTTTTTATGACGAATGGCAACTTCGAATTGATTGGTTATGTAGTCTGACGTCACATGCTCTCCGCCCTTTTCAACCTCGAACCACACAACAAACCAACTAGAAGTTGCCGGTCGTCATAACAAGGGCGGAGCCAACTGAAGTTCTCACCGATTTCTAACTGCCTGTCTTTTGTTGGTGGGTTGTATAGTGAGTGGAACATTTTTGTGTCTGGTCCAATTCATTTTCAAAAATAGGAGTGACGGGCTGATAGCATTATATATATAATATATATAATATCCCAGGTCTGTGTGTCTGTGAGTAACATCGGAATTTATATAAATTTGAATAAATGAACTGCTTTTTTTCTCAAGGTCAACTATATGTTGCACACTCCCCATCCAAGAACCCCATGATATTAAATTGGAGAGGGGAAAAGGTTGGAAAGTGTAGAAGGGGGGAGAGAGAAACGTGGAGGGGGAAAAGTGGGAGGGGTGACTGAAGTTGAAATGAAAGGAGTAAAAAAAAGAACAAACGACACGCATGCGCACACCAGAGAGAACGCTCTCTTTCAAATATAAAAAGGGGAGGGGATAATAGTAGCAAAATTAAACTAGAATTTATCACAGGCAATTGTGCCCAGCATTAGAATTTCTTTTGCTCAGCCCTTTTATGAACGTCATCAATTTCTAATTGGTTTGTTACTTGGTCTGACGTCATAAAAGGGCGGAGGAAAAGAAATTCTAATGCTGGGCACAATTGCCTGAGAATTTGGCTCCCGTCATTTATGACGGGTTACCCCACTAGTAATATTATAATGTCCATAAAAGGGGCCCTTTGTCTGAGAAAAGAGGAAAAATGAAAAAGGCAAAATATTCTTGAATAAACAAAATAAAATTCAGATAACCAAATCAACAAATAATTTAAAAAAATAAAATATTCAAAAAGCAGTGTTGGGAAGAATTTTGCCAAAAGTAATGAATTGCGGTTAAGGAAGGATTCAACTTATGTAGTTTCATAGATACAGCGGTTGTGGTACTTCCTTTACAATCGCAACACCACATATCAATCGGCTATGTAAACACAATAAAAAAAATACATAGAACTTAACGGGATTCAACTTAAGAAGTCTAGATACACCTCCATCTCGTTATTTTGAACAGACAACAATGAGACAAATGGAATGTTACTAAACTTGCAAGAAATAGTCTCACAATCGCTCAATTAAAATACAGTAAAGTGCAAAATGCATTTGAAAGTATTGTTCATCAAGTGCTCGCTTTATATCAATTTTGAAAAGGTCTTTCTATTTTTAAATAATGTTTAAAATCGTACACTTTTTTAGCTCCGTGTTAAATCCAATAGACCCAAAAAAAACTGTCACCCAAACATTTGAAGAACTCCCATTAAAAATGACTTAGAACAATCACATAATAATTAGCACGTGCATTTATCTATTGGCTTCACGCTGATTCCTTTTTATAAGCTTAGCACGCGAAATTATTTTTCTATTAATTATTACGTCACTTCAAACTGAGATAAAAACCGTTAAAACCCATTTTATAAAAGATTTCCCATTTGTGTGCGTGGGGAGATTTGGGCAATAGATGGCGCCAACTGAAATCCAGCCTTATGTGTTCATTTTCTTTTTGAGCGGCTTCAAAGAAGCAACGAGCTAAAAAAAAAAAAGAGGTGCTTATGAACTGAAACACTCACCAATACCCAATGCTCGATTAAACCCTGCAGAGGCCCCTAAACAGTTGAAATCTCGGGCCCCACCCCCACAACAAAACTTTAAACATTCACTTTCCTCAATTTTTTTGGTCTTCTGGAAACAATTTAAGAAAACTTGATTTGTAATTTTCTTTCAATATCAAATCAATATTATTTTGATCCGTTGTTGCGGGGGCCCCTCTAAAAGGCATGTGGCCCATAGACCGTTTCCAAGTTGGCAATCCGGCACTGCCAATACCGTATATCTAACAAAACTGTATCAAACTTCAAGCTGAAAACAAGGTGCTGAAGGTGTGCATTCAATCTGCAGCTATTTCTTCTAGAAATCTAAGCGAATCTAGGCTGCAAATTTTAAAGTGTTATATTTTCTACCATATAGATAATAATATATTCAAAGCTTTCTCTTCTCTCTTTTCTTTCCAATCTTCACAAGATAAAAATCTTTGCCAATACATCTCAATTAGCCCCTTCTTAACCGGACCCTCCCACCTCCTATTCCTTTTCCTCCCATTTTTTCTTCAAAATTCTCTTAAAAAAAGAAGAAACCCGTTGACGTTGAGGCATAACAAAAGAGCTTGCTTATTTAACAAGCTAATTTTAAAAGGGGGGTTTGGTGGTGGTGTTTTAGAGAGGTAATAGGGCCCTATTTTAAAAAAAATGCTGGGGTTTTTTTCTTCTAAATTTTCGGACACTTGACCACCACCACTTGTAACAATATAATGAGGCACTGGAAGCATTCAATTCCAGGAGGACCTCAATTACTATTGCCTAATAATATTGTTGAATAGTTTTGTCTTCAGAAATTTATTTTCCTTCTTGGCACCTTTCAATTAAATTTGAAGAACATTAATTAAAACGAGGCTTTTTTAATGTTTGAAAACTCAAAACCTTTGAAGTTCTTTGTATGATTAATGATAATAATTAACGCCCTTCACAGTTTTCTTTTAATTTATAGTTACCATAATAATAATATTAAAAAAAAATTAGAGGATGTTCTCGAAGTCCATGTGTATATTGAACCAATTCGTTAAAAGTTTTTGTAAAAATGAATTATTAAATTGCAATTTACAATTAAAATCAACTTGACAAAAAATTGCATAGGCATATATAACACTCTTTTATCTTTAGGTTTTTAGAATTTTGCCATTACATAAAAACAGAGGTCACAATATTTAACAAATTGTGGAACAATACAGCAAAACCAATAGTGTGCAACCTCAAAATGCACACACTCCAGTAACTATATAGCCAAATTACACCATTACAACCTGAAAATGTACACACTATACTCAATACTGAATATTAACGCAAAACAGTTGCACAACTTCTTGTGAAGTGCTAACCAAGAAACATACACACCTATGACTATTCAACAAATTGTAGTATAAGACTTGACACGTAAAACTCGTGGTCTGCAATCTCCTAAAAATGTGCGTCCTCGAGTATAAATCACCAGATTATACTGTAGTAACAACTTTGTACAACCTGAAAATGTTATACTTTTATTACTACATTGTGATTTCACAAGTTGTGCAGCTGTTGTGCAATATATACAAAATGTACACAACTATTCAACAATTGCAACAAAAATATGCAAAAACATCTCAACAATTTTATGTTACTTGAGATTCTTCCTTTGTATTCAAGTAACCTTTATTAGTTATTAATTATTATAATTACAGTTGCCACAACACAAAGAAGTAAACTGTAACCAGACAACAACAATCATAGTTTCTGTTTTAGTTGCAACTTTTGTACAACAAAAACAGAAATCTGTCCTATTTTCCATAACACACATGACCCAAAGGCATTGGCAACAATGGCGAATGGATTGTTGAAAGTACTGAACTGAATTCATTTCCAACAATTTGTTGAATATAGGCCTAATGTGGCCCTGGCTTAAGAAAATACAAGAGTCGTTTGGTATTGTAGTTAGTATTACATTTAATAATTATCTGTTGAGTAGTATGAGTTCAGCTTAAAACCATGTTAAGAGTCTACTGTAGATACAGTGTTTAATACAAAATTTCTCCGAATGTAAGTGCTGCGATCGTTTTTTGGTTTAAAAATGGTTTTTGTACAGTTTTTGTCCAGTCACATAAAAATTAATAGAAAAATAATTGCGCGTACTAAGCTCATAAAAAGCAATCAGCGTGAAGCCAATACATTAATGCACATACTAATTATTTTTTTATTGCTCTGAATCATTTTTAACGAAAGCTCTTCAAACTTTTGTGGGACGGGTTTTTTTTGGGGGGTCTATGGGATTTAACATGCATCAACTCCATGGAGTTAAAAAAAAATGTACGATTTTTAATCATTATTTAAAAATAGAAAGACCTTTTTAAAATTTATACAAAGTTATCACTTAATGAACAATACTTTCTATTGCATTTTGCACTTAAATGTATAGCTTAGCTACACGTCGTCCATCTTGTTGTTTTGAGCAGACGACAACGAGACAAATGAGTGTTCTTATATGTTGTTACTAAAACTGTAAGAAATCGCCTCACAATCACTCAATTAAAATACAGGAAAGTGCAAAATGCAATAAAAAGTATTGTTCTTTAATTGCTCGATTTATATAATTTTTTAAAAGGACCTTCTATTTTTAAACAAGGTTCAAAATCGTTCGTTTTTTCAACCCCATGTTAAATTCCATTGGATCAAAAATCATCTTTTTACTAGGTTAGCACGAGAAATTATTTTTCTATTAATTATTATGTGACTTGAAACCTGGCGAGAAAAAAAAAACGTTAAAAAACCGGGGTTTTTTTAATCAAAAACGATCGCAGCGCCTACATTCGGAGAAATGTTGAACTAAACACTGTATCTAGGCTCTTAACAATTGTTGAGACTATTTTTTTTTTAAACTTTAGTGTAACACCATATAGAGTAACCACTCCCCATGTCTCATTATTGTCAGCTCAAAACAACAAGATAAGAGGTGTATCTAGGCTCTTAATTGCATAATGCATTCATTACAACTGCAGTCATTTAAGAATGGAGTAAATTAAGTCCATTATTAATGATTGAATGAGGTCCTTTACAAAATTAACAACTTCACTCCTGTTTGATAAGTTGATAATCTGTTCAAATCCTATCATATGTATTCAATCAAAAAAATAATACAATTGTATAATAGCTTTTATGGGGTTAAACTGAAAGGGACTAGAAAGGTAATAATAAGGCCCCCCCTCCCCATTTCCCATATTTGGGGTTTGAAAGTTGCACCTTCATTTCAAGTTATTAACTTATGATTATTATCCTATAAGGTTTTTTTTTTTAAAAAAAAAACTGAGATAACAATAGAAGTGACAAAGACTGGGTCTCTAAGTCACTGACAAGTCATATCAAAATCGGTACAACTTCTAAAGAGAGAAAGAAAAAAAAAGTGTTTAAAAACCTTATTGTTGTCTGAAAAAAAAATACCTCTTAATAATGGTAACTGAATTAAATTTGAAGTCGTTATAAAAGAATTGTTTATGGGTGGTGTCCATGTCAATAGAAAAATTGGGGGCTACTACTACTAGGCCTACTGCTACTGATGGCTTTATTTTCAATTAGGAGGATGGAATGGGATGGTGGTGGGTTTTTGTGGGTGGTGAGAGTATTGGGGGGAGGGGGTTTTAACACTATATACAATATGTCCAAACTGATAGAATTCAAGACTTGTTCCAAAATTGATAGCGTCACTCATCGTCAGTATGTAAACCGCCGGACAATAGGCGGTAATAAAGCCTGACAGTTTCGACTACCCTACTCCTCCTCCACCCAACTCCACCTAAACATCATTTCCTGCCCGATTCAAAATTTCAAAAATCGTTTACAAAAAAAAAAAAAAAAAAGAAATTCTCTTTGAAGTTTTTCAAGTGAAATATTTTTTTAACAAAAAAAAAATAACCTATCCTCATCTTTTCTTCTTTGAAATAAAATAATTTAGAAATATGGGAAGTGGGAGGGGGGGGGGTTCTAAGAACAGATATTAAAACATTGAATTATTAAAAACTGAAATATTTTAATTATTATTTGTAACATTTTGTATATATTTCATTTTTGTTTCTGATGGTTGGCATTTAAATTATGTGAACGCGGCTTGAATTCTGGGTCCATTGTTCTTTAGTTTTAGTTGTAAAAATGAAGATAAAACTTGAAAGTGTTTTAAGAAACTAGAAGAGTATAGACCTAAATGAAACAAAAGGAAGACGAACTTGAAAGTGTTTTAAGAAACTAGAAGAGTAGGCCTAAACGAAACAAAAGGAAAAACGAACTTGAAAGTGTTTTAGAAACTCGAAGAGTTGATGAAACAAAATTAAGACAAACTGGAAAGTGTTTTAGAAACTAGAATAGTTAATGAAACGGAATTTAAAGTATTTTGAAAGGGTTTTAGAAAATAGAAGAGTAGGCATAAATGAAACACAAAGAAGACAATTTTGTTTCATTTACTCTTCTAGTTTCTAAAACACTTTCAAGTTTAAGAAAAACTGGGAACATTATCACCAATTATTCTAGTTTCTAATTCTAGTCTCTGTTTCTTCTGAATAATGTTCGCTTGAAAAATAAAAATTGTCCATGGAACCTTTTTAAAATCTTGAATAACACCATATATGTAGTGATATAAATTCAAGAAAAAGGAGATATTGATTTTAAATTAATAAGTAAGCAATGTTAATAAAATGATAATAAAGGTATTATTAGCTACACCATTTATTAATATTATTAAAAAACATCACATAAAAATTACAACAACTTATGTCTGGTTTATTGTTGACAGTTGTATTAAAATGTATGGAGGAGATGAACATGCTGTGACTAAGTCTTAAATTTAAATTATTATTAAAAATTATTTAAAAAAAACTATTATAATTATGATTTAAAAACTAGTGGGGTAACCCGTCATAAATGACGGGAGCAAAATTCACAGGCAGTTGTGCGCATGCGCGTCGTTTTTTCCTTTTTTTTTCCTCCTTTCATTTCAATTTCAGTCACCCCCTCGCACTTTTCTCCCTCCATGTTTCTCTCTCTCCCCCTCTACACTTTCCAACCTTTTCCCCTCTCCAATTTAATATCATGGGGAGTGTGCAACATATAGTTGACCTTGAGAAAAAAAGCGGTTCATTTATTTTCATTTAAATTTATATAAATTCCGACGTGGTTCAAGGCTTGTACAGCATTATTACAGATAGACACCCACACATTTTAAGAAACTATTTCAGTGCCTTAGATTTAAACTGGGTTAAGTCACCAAACCCACATTTTACAGGGGAGTCATTTGAAAGTTTTTTTCTTCATTGAAGAGAATAGGACTTAACATGGTATACCACCATCTAGCAGCGAGTGTGTAAAACTATGGACTTAACACTGTTTACCACTGATGGAACTTGACAAGCTAATTCATAAGATGTAAAAAAAGTTGTGTATTTTTTTTTAAAAAAATGTGACTTAACATAGTTTACCTCTAAGGCCGTTGATTTATAATTATTATTAAAAGTAATTTTAAGAAACACTTTACAATTATTATCAAAAATTATATTATTTTAAGAAACACTTTATAATTATTTAAAATTTTATTTTAAGAAACTATAAATTAAACTATAAATTAAAATATTTTAAGAAAGTAATTATTTTAAAAGATATTTTTAAGAAACTTCCGTATTTAAAATCAGTACACATTTTTTTACATTGTAACATTTATTAATTTTTTTTTTTTAATTTTCTGGTGGAATTCTTTATTTTCCTTCACGAAACTCCGTATGAGAATCACTGGTCTACATGTATTATGACCATACAAATTATTTTTATCAGATCAAACCAGATACAAAAATGCGTCAAAATACACAAAAATTGCATAAATTAAAATTTTACCAATTGATGTTTAAAAAAAATCACAGCTAAAAGGGCAGTGTAGCCAATAAATAAATAGCCAAATAATTCAACATTTTCAGTGACAAGAAACCCTCTTCCAATTGTGTACTAATCACGTTATTTAACTTGCAGACTAGAAATGGCAAACACACACATGACAATTTAATTATAGATAATATCTAGAAGTGCAATCCATAAACACCAATCGAGATCTTTCTAAAAAAATTATTTTTAGAAAGATGTACAAAATAAAATGAAATTGCTTAGTTTTGCATTTTTATTTGATGACGAGGGTGATGAGGATGAGGATGAGTACGAGGAGAAGGCGGGGATAATTACGTCATCACGTTTGGGATGATTTATTCTAACACCATCAATTCAAATGTCTTCCTTTTTCTTTTTTAATAACCTTATAAAAATGACTATTGCCTGATAACACGAAAAAAAAATTGAAATTCTCAGCTTATTTTTCCGTTTCTTCTACAATTTAACCGTCCAACTTTGAAACTTATTATTTGGCAGGGGTTTTTTTTATTTCCAAAGTTAAAAATCAAATTTCTCGCGTTTTTATCTTGATTTTGAAAAAAAAGTCAATTTTGAGCTGATGTCAAGAATCACCACCATACAGCCACATCATTATTATTATTACTAATATTATTATTATATAAATGACTCTTCTACACTTCTTCAAAACTGAAGAAATAAGAGAGAACGAGAACGTAATTGATTTCAAATGGGTTTTCAAGAGGTATAAAGAAGGGGTGGGGGTGTGGAAATAACCCCTCATTCATGATAACATTATTTGCAATTTAGAAAGTGACTTTATTTTAAATTGAAATCTCTCTTCCAACTTCTCAAGTCAGTAAAATGGTCCTTGAAGAGAGATTATATTTAAGAGCCTAGATACAGCGTTTAGTTCAAAATTTGTCCGAATGTAGGCGCTGCGATCGTTGTTGATTGAAAAACGGTTTTTTAACGTTTTCTCTCCCGGTTTGAAGTCACATAATAATTAATAGAAAAATAATTTCGCGTGCTAATCTTATAAAAAGAAAACACCGTGAAGCCAATAGATTAATGTACGTGCTAATTTTTAATTGATTGTTTTAAGTCGCTTTTAATGGGAGTTCTTCAAACGTTTGTGGGACGGTTTTTTTGGCCCTATGGAACTTAACATGGAGTTAACAAATGTACGATTTTAAACGTTATTAAAAAATAGAAGGACCTTTTCAATATTTATAAAAAGGAAACATCGTGAAGCCAATACATAAAAGTATGTGCTAATTATTTTGTTATTCTTCTAAATCGTTTTTGACGAGTTTTTTTCAAATGTTTGTGGGACGGTTTTGGGGCCAAAGGGATTTTAACATGGGGTTAAAAAACGAACGACTTTGAACGTTGTTTAAAAATAGAAGGACCTTTTCAAAATTTATATAAATCGAGCAATTAAAAAAACACTTTTTAGTGCATTTTGCACTTTACTGTATTTTAATTGAGCGATTGTGATGCGATTTCTTGTAGTTTTAGTAACACCATATATAAGAACACTCATTTGTCTCGTCGTCTGCTCAAAACAACAAGATGGACGTGGATCTAGGCTCTTAAAACAAAAAGGGGGGGGGGGAGAGAGAGAGAGAGAGGAAATTAACAACAAAAAAGTACACTTTCAGAGAGAGGAATGTATTTAAGAAAAAAAATCATAATTACTAATTAGGAAAAATTTTTTTTAAATAAAAATAATAAACGTTTTGTCATGACATAAGACGAGAACTCAATTTTCTCATGGGAATGAAATTAATGGAACACAGTGTTGTTATGAATCATGTCACTATGGTACATGGTATATTATATGCGGTTTCATTTTTATATTCATTATTATTATTTTGATGATTTTTTTTTCTGCTTTAAAAAATTAATTTGCTGTCTTTGAGAACATTTTTTAAAAAAAAAACATTAAACATTTTATTGAACTTGACTTTATTTAGGTTATTTTCTACTTGTAGAAAATTCCATGTTTGCATTGTATACTGTTTGCTATTTTAAATATAAAGGAGATAACATTAATTATATAACTAAAAAATAATTAGTTAAATTTGAGTTTTATTTATCTGTGGTTATTTATTATATTAGAGCAGTGTTTTCCAATTTTATTTGACTACGGAACCCTTTTAGAATCCTTAAAATATTACGGAAACTCCCCCCCCCCAATAGAACTTTTACATAATACCCTATTATGGAATGAGAAAAATGTCAGAAAAAGTAGATATGGATAATAATAATAGTCACGTAATCTTAATAAAAGGATAATTTAGGGTTCCAGATACACTTTTATAATTAATATAAAAATTACAACACATTTTATGCCTCATTTAATTTTTGAGTTGTGTTGGAATGTCTGAAGATGGACAATGCTATGACAATTTAAATTAAAATTTTAATTATTTTAAGAAACTATTATAATTATACACTTTTTACAGTGTGAAATTTAATATATTTTTTTTTTTTGGAACCATTACATACCCTTCCTGGAACGCCATTTGGGAAACATTGTATTATTTATTTTTTGTTTTATTTTTTGAAAATGAATTTCTTTATGCTGGAAACATAAAAAAATTACTGAAATTCGTCCATTACATGTAGCGTTTTAGGTTGCCTCCTCCCCAAGTTACAAAAAAAAAAATATTCCGCAAAACCATAGCCTCTTTATCCTTATCCTTAGGCTATGCCCAAATATAGAAAGTCGTCCTGAAAAAAAATTATTGAGCGGTTTGCTAAGTCAAATCCACACCACATTGTTTTTTAATTGTGAAATTAAATGAAAATAAATTATTGTTTTTGTTTGTCCTTATGACATTATTTACTGTTTCATTAAAAAAAATTGCATAATCTGTCAAGCAAAGTTTGCACGATTTCACAAGCAACATTACCAACTATTAGGTTGGTAGGAAAATAATTGCGGATTTTTTGGTTTCTCAGCTAATAACGAAATTTATGAATTAATAATTAACTTTATTAATCGAAATAGGCGCCATTAGAATTGACACATTTTTGCCAATTAATTACAAGTTTATTTATTCCGGTGCTATCCTGGCGTTGATAAAATCTCGAAATGCATTTTTTGGAGCAGCTATATACCGTTGTTGACAATATTTGTTTCTTGTGTAATTTCAATTCAATAACCTAAATTCAAACGCAATTAACAATAAAACCAAAGTTAACGTTACTCAAACACAGACCACAAAATGCACTTTCAAATTATCTTAACACAAACACAATGTAATTATACTTATATTTAAAACAATTGAGTTTCAACTGCAGTAAACAAAAACCGCGATTATTTTTCTACCAACCTATAATATCATTACCAAATTATTTTTGCCCAAAAAAATGTTTCCAAAGTGGCTCTAACAAAAAATTGAAAAATCAAATGTATCAAAAATCACGAAAACGAATGACTGAGAATTTATTTTGAAGGTCCTGTTTCAGTATGCATTGATTTTACAATTGGCGAAATTTGCTTGTCAGTAAATATGGCCATTCGCAATGGGATCTGGATCTGATCTCTGTCAGTCCAGATTCGTCCGTTTTTAGCCATTAACGTACAGATTAGATCAGACGACAGTGACGGCGGATCTCAACAGGTTTTTCAAATATTTTTGTACGGATCTGGACCGATGTCAGTCGAGCGAGATGTGACACATTTCGACTGACGGATCTGATCCGATGAGCCCCATTGACGACGGGGGATCAATGGCGGATTCGGACTGACAGTCCAGAGATTCCAGAACCCATAGTGAATGGCCACCTTAAAAGCTCCCCCATTCCCTGGCTCCGCCACTGTTTGAAAGCGTTCAGTTTTTGCAACAAATCGACATCATTTTGTCGTCAAAAGTGTTTCAAAAGTCATAATGAAAAAAAAAAAATTTAATTTATTTAGAAAAAAAATTGCATTTCATCATAATTATACAAAATGTATATATCATTAAGGCACACACTTCCATTTCAATAAAAAAACTTGTAAATTCATTCTTTGTTTTTATTTTGATTCGTTACGGACTCAGTCGTTGATGAATCCATATCAACTTTTTTTGGCTTTTTCTTCAGTGCAAAGCCGAGAGTTTCTTTGTCAAACTCCAAAGGAACAATTCCCAATTCTCCGTCGAAACGATTTTTCGAAACCTAAAGAAAAACCATAATATAAAAAAGTTGCAACCGACTTTCAACTCTCTTGTGCCGCGTTTCATTTCAACCTCATGCCTAGAATAAAACATTTGTTTAATTCATCTACCTGAATATATTTCCTTCCTCGTAGTGCGTGCAAACGTTTATCTTGAAGAATAAGGATGTTATCCGCCTCTTGGCTAGCTTTGGCCCCACCAAATATCGACATATTTGTCAATTCTTCAGAGTTTTCCTGTTTATTCGAAAAGTCCGCTAATATAATCAATGACGATAATCAATCAGGCCGGTCAAGGACCAAAAGAACAGGACACCAGTGTGTCATCAACATTCTTAAAACTGCTATCCCCCACCTTATGGTTTGGTATATAACTTATAATTTTCGACCCACCAAGACCACTACAAAACGATCATCTGTGCAGTAACTAGGTGCTGCTAGCGGTAAAAGAAATCAGCTAACAATTAGGACAACGACACAGCCATTTTGGCTTTTGCCTTTAGACGTCTGGCGACACTTGCCCTCCCTACACATCATTTAAAGCCCAGTTTTCATGACACGAGTTAACTAGGACCGAACACACTCGTACAAGCCACCCTTGTCCGAGCAACTCGGAGCAATGGTTTTCACGCCTCGCTACTCGAATCGTTGTAAAGATGGCCGATCTCGTGTTGAAGGGTATATCGGAGCTATCGCAGATATGTTGATAAACGAGCTAAAAATTCATACAAATCGCTTGCATGGAGTGAAGAGGAGAATGTGGATCCATAATTGGATTCTCCGGCGCGAAGATAGAAGAGTTAAAGATTTCTGGAATGTTCAGGTTACTTCTTATTTGATTTATATAGCAGTTTCGCGCGCTCTTGTTCTTAGACAACCTTACGTTCCATAACACTTATTCGGCTTCGTATTAGTTCCACAAATTTGACAGTTTCCCCCGCTCAGTCCACTTTTTAGTGCGAGCTCCTTTTACGGTTCCGCATTCCGCTGCCATCTTTGAATGCTACTCATACCCGAGCTGACTCAAAAAAGTTGAACACGGTCCTAGTCTACTCAGCTAGGATGACGCCGTCTGGCTCGGATCATATGTTTACACGATACTAGTGCTCGGTCCAAGACTTATTGTGGGCTTACAAACGCAATAGATGCTTTTCCTCAAACGACTTCGACTAAATGAAGTGCCCAACAGAAGTAAATAGCCGCACTACGTCAAGAGATTATCAAACGCACCCGACCTTCCTATAAACATAATCAGCACAAAAGAAATAAGACCAAAAAAAGAAGTCGTTTCAAAGTCTTCAACATTCTTTTCATCATTAGTAAGCCTTAAGAGACGAGACTTGCTCGCGCCATAAGACGGTGGTCACATTTGCAGTTCCAAAGTTGCTCAAATGGTTTTAGCAACCAAACAACACTATGGAACATCATGGAAATTACCCAATACCCAAAGAACATATTAAGGAATACGCCTAACTTTTCTTAAAGCTCAAAGATGTTCCTGAAGAACGAAAAGCAGTTATCAAAAGGGACCTTTACGAGGTCAATGACCCTTAACATGGCTTTAGCAAATTCACAAAATCCAAAATTGTATAAAAAAGTAAAAAATAAATCGAATATTGCAACCAAAATACCTTAAAACCTTCTTTACCTTTCTAGGATGAATGACTAATGTTACGTGACAGTTATGAACGGTTGCAAACTGTCGAAAAGAAGAAACGATGAGATCCTGCCTCCAAAACCTATCCATGTTATGAGAAGATTCGGTCGTTCCCATCATAAACTGCAGATTATCGACGATTATGTGTTCGATATCGTGGACATAAACGGCGTGCCTCATTGCGTCTAGAACACTACGTATACTTTGTGGACCGTGGAATGTCAAGAAGTAGAGAGGTAAACGTTCGAAACGATCCGCCCAAACGTCGTACAGATCCAGATTCTTCTCCAAAGGAACTCTTCGAATAAAACGTAAACAATTTTGTTCAAAATCTACTTTCAGCGACATTTTTGACGATTTTGTAAAAACAAAACCTACTGAGAAAATTGTGTCAGCATCGTTTTCGCTAAACGTGAGTTACGAATTTCGAAACTGCCCCAAAGAGTTCGAACCTACTCGCGTGAGAAAAGCAAACTATTCAATCGAACAATTTTTTTTTTCTCAAAGCGACGAATTCAATTTAACATTTACCCCTTGAATGCATAAATCTAAAGAATACTCGCTAATGAATGTCGTCTTCCCCGAACCGGTCGGACCCGTAAGAATGGTCAGTTCGCCTTTACGATGCCCTTTCAGAAGACGAGACAAAAGTGGATATCGTTTCCACTATAAAATAAACAGAAAACAAACAACTAGAACGAGATTGCTATAAAAAGGTTGCAAATATTGTTTGAATTGACTTATGAAAAAATTTCAAGATTCACTTGAAACTAGACGAGGAATCGAACAAAATATCTTTTGATGTTTTATGGCAAATTGAAAAAATGATCAAATTTAGCATTTTTTTGTATTCATAACGTGAAAAACAACCTCGCAAAAAGTTCATTTTGAAAATTATTAAAAAAAAAAAAAGGAAATAAATTTCGAGGAGTTCGAGGAAGTTCATTTCGTATTATAAATTTGTATAGAAATAACAGAGGATTGTATAGATAATAACTAGAGAATTAGAATTCGAATCCTAAAAGGTTCTCGAATCTCTCGAAACTTAACAAATTTAGACTAATTTAATTCGTAGAAATTTTCGCCTATGAAAATTAACATGGAAAAACAACAGTCAACGTTTTCATTGCTCAAGAAGAAGAAAAACCTAACACAATTTAAAATAATTCTGAAAATATCCTTTGCACCTTTGTTTATCTTTCCAAAATAAAAAAAAGGTTTGTTTCGCAAAAGAAGACGAAACAAAGAGTCGAGTTCGGATTAAATTAATTAGCGAAGAATTTCTTTTGATTCGTTCAAATTTGGTTACAACGCCATCTAGTAGCAACTTCATAACTAAGTGTCCCTTCCACCGCACCCTTAAGAAATCATTTCAAAGCACCTTAACACCGGCGAATTGTTCCAAATGCGTAAACTCGGCCAGAACATCTTTTCTCAACGAATTGAACGTCGTGATCGCCTTATGTGACACCGGATGAGCAGATTTAAGAATATCAGCTATTTTAATATTGTTTTTTACGGCATCGATTGGCTCTGGATGTAAATCTTGAGGCCTTTTTTTTTTTATAAAAGACGAATACAAATATCGATCAACTCGAGAAAAATGATTAGTTGCAAACAACACATTCGAGAAAATAAAGACCTAACCGAATGAGATGACATCTCCGCTCGTTGAGCTTTCGAGCAAAGATTCTCGACAATTCCCAAGCGGCCAAATTATTTCCCAACCAAAGAATAATTTGCTTAAAAGGTTCCAACAATGGCAAAACCTAAAAAGACCAACAACAAAAAAACGCGCTTAAAATTTTCGTTAAGTTCATTAAGGACATTTAAAGCTATACTTCTAAAGGTAATGATTTCCACTCTGGAAGGCTAACAGCCACGTTATTATGTTGTTGAGCAATTGCGAGAACACTCAAAGGTGACCCGGCAAGAATTACGCTCTCTTGCCTCTTGTGTAGCTGTTTGTAGCCGAAAAGAACCCCGGATAAATTCCTAAACAGATATCACGGAATTTTGGGTAAATATGAAGGTAACTACGGAATTATGGGTAAATATGAAGGTAATTACGGAATTATGGGTAAATATGAAGGTAACTACGGAATTATGGGTAAATATGAAGGTAACTACGGAATTATGGGTAAATATGAAGGTAATTACGGAATTATGGGTAAATATGAAGGTAACTACGGAATTATGGGTAAATATGAAGGTAACTACGGAATTATGGGTAAATATGAAGGTAACTACGGAATTTTGGGTGAATCGCAACGTAATTACGGAATTTTAGGTAAATCGCAACGTAATTACGAACTTTTGTATACGTAAAGACTCGTAAAAGGTATATCAAAATAAGCATTTTTGATTTATTTCCCACGTTTCAAGTAATTTTAATCTTTTATACTGTAATTATAGTAGATTATTTGACAAAATAAAATTCTTTTTTCGTCTGAATTTATTTTTCTTCTTTTTCCTTTTGACGTTAGGATTATCCGGAATTTCGGTTTAGCGAGCCTTCTACTGCATTAAAGAGATCTGGCTACCATTCTAGTTTCTTAAAACCTTTTCTCTTTAGTGTCCCACACGAAACACTAAATAACCAGAATTTGAAAACCTCTCTTGTACATAACACATCTGAAGAAAAGAAGAAAACTAAAAATCTTTTTGTATTATACATACCCTGGCACAGTTTCGACGACATGTCTCGTATCACCATTGTTGTTGTTCCTCACTATAACAGAATGAATTCCGATTCGATTTCCGGAAACGGAAAAAATCGGGAGTAATATTCGAGTTCGATCGGACGAGATGCGAACCTCATACTTTTCAAAAATACTTCTTTGGATTCCCTTTAATAACAAATGAAAACGAAATCTATAATTTTCAGTTTGTTGAAAAAAATTTCCAACTTCCGAAAAACTTCAAAAAAAAAACTGCCGAAAACAACTTTTTGGTCATCCCAGTTATAACCGAGATTAAAACTAGAGATAAACCAGGGTTAAAAGTAACTATCTCGACCACGGTTCACTCTAAATCGCTCTCCGTACCTCTAAGTTAAACCTAAGACAAAATTTGGCCAATTCTTCGTCATCTAACGTTTCCATCCGACATGAGCTTTCGTAGGCCAAATGCGTAGCTTCCACTTCTTTGTTCGATGTTAACGACTCGTGTTCGGTCGTTTTCCACGGCAATTTCCTATTGTGACAATAAGAAAAACAAGTTTCTAGCATCGAATTTACTTTTACTTAATATAAAACGTCTTTCTTTTTACTTTTCTCCCTTTTTAAAAAGCGTCAACCAATCAGCAAAATCCTCCCACGTTCCCGAACTACCACACTTAAGGCAAAGAACGCTTCCTGAAACAAGAGTGGAAAATCGTAATTTGTAAAGAGAATAAAAGTTAATAGGTTCAAAACTTCAGAAAATGTTCACAAAATATTAAGAACGGTTCGAACTTAAGCGCATTACAACAATTGCTTATAATTTAATTAATCTGTCATCGTCGTACTAATCGAATACACGAAAAACGAAGTTTTCATCACGATTTCATATTTTTTTATTAATATTTTTGAGTTACTGTGACCGGGATCGATCACAAAATAAACTTGTAGAAATTCAAAATTCAAATTTGAAATTTAATTACTGGTTTTTTTAAAAAAATAAATTCGATTTAACACTGTATTAATTTACTGTGGCTACTTTCGCATATTCTTTCAATTAGAAGCCGCTAGCCTCCAAACGAAATCTACGAAGTTGTTATATAGGTTACGTCCAAGGTTCGCGATAAGTAAAAAAGAGCTGTACGAGCTCGAACATTGAAGATAATCAACTATTATTCGAACAAATTTCCATTTTTTGTCTTCCAGTGGAAACTGTTCAACATAAAATACAAAAAAAAATAAAAGAGTTGTTCGTGTTAAGCGAATTTCGTGTTAAAAGAAATAAGTTTCATGTTATTTTTAAGAGACCGGACCCGAAAATATTTGCAATTTGGAAAACTTACTCTGCAAGCAGCCAAAAAGGCCTGTGACAAAGGGACTGTTTTGTTACCTTTATTTTGTATACAAAATTAATTTAGAAAATGGTGCAATTTTCGAATTTCTAACTCCTTCACAGAATGCAATGCGAGAGAAACAAGAATTAATCAATTTAAAGAATTAAGAACGAGAGACCCGTAGTCATGTTTACGAAGAGTCTTCCTCGGTGCACATGTCGTCCGTGCGCCTCGCAGAAGGGACAATCCAAGACAAGACAAGTGAAACCCTCTTCGTAACCGACGTCTTTTTCGCTCAGAAACTTCTTTATGTCGTTGACAGTAACACGCGGACCTTCTTTAGCAATGACAACTCTTGTCGTTACCGTCCTTCTCCTCTCCAGCAATGGCAGCAGCAAAAGACCTAAAAAAAAAACCAAACAAAAACGATTTCATTAAAAAAGATAAATAAAAGAGACCCAAATTAAAGAAGGACCCCCTACGGTGGTGACCAATGGACCATCGGTGATCGTAAGAAGAGCGATTCAAAGCACGTGGATGGCTCGTTATGGTCATTTCGATTATTCTCCGTTGTAAATTACATAAATGTCTGATCGTGTTCATCTCCTCAGCCTCCAATATTCTAATTTAATCATCGAAAACGATGCCATAATCATAATAACAATAACAAAACCATGTGCGTCCTAACAAAAGACACAGAACTCAATACAAAACAGCAAAAAACAACGAGTTTCAAACGACAATAAGTTGCACATCCTCAAAGACAATCAATACACGTGTTAAATACAAACAAATATTCTAATTCTGTCATTTTTAACAAATTAAAACCGAAATAAATGAAGAAAAAAATGCAAAAGACAAACGATTCAACTTTGAAATTCGTTAAAATGCAGTTGGTAACACTGTTTCTAAACATAATGACTGTGAATCTAGAAACACATTTTCACAGTATTGTTTAAGAGAGCGCTACTGAGTGAAAATAAAAACTATCCTCAATAGTATCCTCAATAGGCTCAATACAATTGTATTTTATATTAGGAATACACTGGTTCATTGTATTTTGTAAGGTGTATTGGAAATACACATTTTACTTGGAAAATACATAAAATACATTTTTCTATATTTAGGTAACAGATTGCTTAGTACAATATTATTTCCAGGGCCGGCGCAACCGAGGGTGCAACTTGTGCATTTGCACAGGGCGGCAGATTGTTAGATTTTTTTTTTGCAAACACATTTTTTAATTGAGTAAAAAATTAGGTTTAACAGCAACGTTCAGAACAAAACATCAAAAACAACGAAAGAATGTGAAATATTCAAAAGGTAATGCAAGGGTGTGAAACTACGTACTTTTGTCTTTATTTTTCCAAAAAATCACGAAAATTTGGGCGTGTAGTTTGCGAGAAAACGGCAAAAAAACTTACCCGTGCAGCGATTTTTCCATAGAGTTCTATGTTAAGGTTTCGTCTGCTAACTTCTTAGGGGGCCATCTTTTAGCCTACTGCCACTAGAGGCGCTTATTGGACATATGGCTCATTGTAATGAAATGTTTTATGGGGTGGCATTATAACAATTTGCACAGGGCGGGAAAATGGCTTGCACCGGCCCTGATTATTTCACACTTTCAGTAAGAGACTAAGTTAAGTATAAGATTAGACTGATTACTAGTAACTAGACATCTAGGAGACTAGTACACATCACACTTCTTAGCAATTAAGCCTGTCTAGAAAACTTCTAGCTGAACTACTGAGTGGCTGACACCTGGGTAACACAGGGTCCTGGCAGGGGCATGGATATTTGTGTTTTCCTGACTTGAAATACTGGACTTGTGTAATACACTGATTGACTTGTAAATTGATTGCAAATCGCATGTAATGTTCAGAAACGTTCATTTTTTTTTGTTTGATTGTCATTCTACATATTCATTCGGTCTTTTGTGTCGCTGCTGATGGTTATGATTGTATGGCGGCCGGTAATGGCTATTGTGTCCGACACTCGCAAACAATGTCCAAACGATTGGAAACTGGCTAGAGTGGTCTACGACACTAAATTGAGCCTGTCTACACCAGAGTTGCATCTAGATTGAGGAAACTGAACAGGGTCGTAGCTAGGGAACCACAAAACCTGCAACTGCGGGGTGGGGTGGGGGGTAGGAGGTTTGCGGGCGCAAAAAACTAAATGAACGTCGATGTATTTACAAAAAATTAATTGATTATATTAAATAATTAAGCGAGTGATTCGGAATCACTCGCTTAATTTATTCAGTTAATTTCGAAAATAAATCGACTTTCATTTAATATTTACTTTTAAAAACTACATACAGTAGTCCAAACGTTCCTCCCGTTAATCAAATAAGGGAACAGTCGAACAAGGGACTATTTTGATTTAATAATTCTTTAAAAACTAGAGACTGGAGACCCCAACAACCCTGCAACAAGCTTAATTTTACTAAACCTAACCTTCCGACTGTTTCTACTATTTTACCGACTATTCTCCTACCGTTATTCCGCCGTACCCATTGATCTATAATTCTATATGAACATTTACTGGTGCAACTATGTAGTTTTTAAAAGTAAATATTAAATGAAAGTCGATTTATTTTCGAAATTAACTGAATAAATTAAGCGAGCGATTCGGAATCACTCGCTTAATTTATTCAATTATTTTTGAAAATACATAGACTTTCATTTCGTTTTTTGCGCCCCGCCCCGCAGACTGTTGCTTGTCTTGCGGTTGCCTAGGTACGCCCCTGATTTTCTGCTTGTAACAGTGCCTATGTCGCCGCGGAATGTATTCTGCAATCCAGAATTATGTTCTTAAGTCCGGGTACTGGTTTATTTAATAATTTCATAATTAATATAAAACTAGTGGGGTAACCCGTCATAAATGACGGGAGAGAAATTCACAGGCAATTGTGCCCAGCATTAGAATTTCTTTTCCTCCGCCCTTTTATGACGTCAGACCATGTAACAAATCCAATTAGAAATTGATGACGTTCATAAAAGGGCGGAGCAAAAGAAATTCTGATGCTGGGCACAATTGCCCGTGATAAACTGTAGTTTAATTTTGCTACTATTATCCCCACCTCCCCTTTTTATATTTGAAAGAGAAAATGAGTTTTTCATTTTCTCTGGTATGCGCATGCGCGTCGTTTTTTTTCCTTTTTTTTACTCCTTTCATTTCAATTTCAGTTTCCCCTCCCACTTTTCCCCCTCCACGTTTCTCTCTCTCCCCCTCCTCTACACTTTACAACCTGTTCCCCTCTGCAATTTAATATCATGGGTTTCTTGGATGGGGGGTGTGCAACATATAGTTGACCTTGAGAAAAAAAGCGGTTCATTTATTCATTTAAATTTATATAAATTGTACAGCGTTAACCACACACACACAGACAAGGCATAATATATAAAATATAATAGTTTCTTTTGATAACAGGTTTTTATGCCAATAGCGTCACCTGTGTTATGCAATAATTTGTAAATGTTTTCATTTTATTCGTGTATGTTTATGTCGGCTCTTATTGTACGTGTCCAATTTGTTTGTTTTCTTGACAAACATTGAACTCGAGTGTTAAAAAAGGTTGGACAAAGGGTTAGCGAACTTGGGGTTACTGTACAAACTCTGCGCATAGCACAATAAAAACATTTAAGTTGTTTACTTGAGGGACTTGAGTCCCCGTTTCAACTTGCCAACATTTTGATGGCCCCATTATGTGTTAACAAGTTATAAAATTAAAATTATGGCCAAAATTTAAGAAGAAGAAAAGGAATTTATTATTTAGTACTAATTAAATCTCAAATAGTCAAGAATTTAATTTAAATAAAAATATGGTACGTTTCAAATAAATGTTGACAAGTAGAAAGGCAAGAAACAATACTGTGTCACCCTAACAATTATAAACAATGGACTGTTGGTCCAATTCTTGTATTGCTAACGAATTCCTTGAAAACAAAATTAATGTTGACCAATACAATTGCAACTTTTTAGCTAAAGCCTAGTATAGACTAGGCGATAATCGCTGAAAACGTCATCTAGAGCAGCGGTCGCCAGCCTTTCGGACCACTAAATTCAAAAGTTTAAATCCCGAGGACCACTAATATGAATTTTTTTAAAAAGATAAATACATTTGTCAACTAATGATCAGAGAACTTCCATTTCATTAATATAAAATCTGTAAAGGTTGTTTAATTGTAACAAAATTACCAAAGTTAGTTTAATTAAATGACAAAATAATGAAGCTTAGGAGAGAAGAAGCGTGTGGTGGGGGAAACTGAACAAAATGTAGCTCTCTGGCATGCGGTATTTTACCAGATCTGTGCTAGACTCTAGTACATTTCGTGAATTTAGTGCAATAAAAAGGCGAAAATTGTCATTCAGAATAGAAGAATTTATTAAGAATGTTGTTTTTGTTTTGCGCTCTCAGATTCCTTTTAATTTTCCACAGTGCGACCGTCAAGGGGCAAGCCTTTTGACAGCAGTCGTTCAACGTTAAAAAGTTGAATGCAGCGTTGAACGAAAATCCACTTACTTCGGTATCCCGAGCACTACCTGCATGCATGACTGTTTTTGACACCATTCAACATATGCCTGGGCGATATAGCATGCGTCACTTTCGACGTCAGATGCATGCATCATACCAGTACGCTAAACTCAAGCAAAATTGTAGACATATGTACGGGTTGTCTTATAAATTTGTTTTGAAACATATCACACAAGATTATTTCAGCTTTTTATACTTTTTTTTTTTAATTTCTTCTTAAAATTATTACGAAAGTATTAAGTGGACAACATTTATTAAACTATGTTGATGTTTCTATCGTGGCATATACATCTTCTTGAAGTGACTTCAAAGCTATGGCACTCACACTTTTTATTATGCTTACGGCAAAAGTATTCTTTACGAAGAGAAATTGTGGCACATTGACTGTTTAAAGTTCAGTAACCACGTTGCGTACAAAGATGAGACAGTATTAGTGATGGTAGGCTAGAATGTTGTGGGACTATATTAGAATCCTTATCAGGCCGTATGATATATCAGCATTAACTTTCTAGTGCTATCTTAGTGACTAGCATAAGATGTGCATTCAGGTGAATTCCCTTTTAAATCTGTGTAAAGGTGCGTCCAGACTTCTCGTGCTCATACTCAGGCTTATGCCCTTGTTGACTTGTCCGGCACTTGTCAACTGATGGTTGAGTTACTTTTGAAAGTTCAGCAACTTGAGAGGCTTTGACTCATGTGGAACCCATGAGTGACAAAGTTTCGATTCCCAGTGCAAATTTTATTATCAATTTATCATCCACTCATTGTTTGAAAAACAAACAAAAGAAATTCATGTCGACGCCACGAATTCAGCAAGTCAACAAAACTGTACTCGTTCCCGTCCAATTGACAAGCACTTCTTTGATGTATCGACACCAGGCGGAGCCAGACAAGTCCCTTGCTCGAGTTACTCGAGCTACTTGTATCGCTGTTCGCGAGTTCCGTCCACATTACTGGGTACGAGTAGTCTGGACGCACCTTAATATTTCTTCAAGAAAAGCAGCCGTTTTGTTGTGTTCCATGAGTTTCTATGTAGGTCTAATACAATGTACTAGCAGTAGAAAAGTATTCTTTGCTTTTACTTTTCAATAAAATATTAAAATTTATTAAGTTATAGTAAAATAGGCAACACAACATCAGAAATTTTGCCGCACACTTTTGCGAACCACTGATCCACAGTGTGAAACACTTAACTGTTAACAAATTACTGATGAGTTCTCGTAGTTTTAGAAGTTGTTAAACACAAACCACCAAATATTCATTCAGTTTAGCTGTTATCCAGTACCACGTGCAATCGACACGCCTTCCTAGACATTTTCTTATACAATATCGTAAAACAATATTAAAAAAAACAATTCATAATGAAGACAAAAAAAAATTTGAGTATAAAATATCTTTAAAGTTCATTTTAAGTGAAAAGAGTTCTACGTTAATGTAGGCCTTCAAAATTAAAGCTATACAAATTATGCTGATTAGACCTTCTTGCCCTTAACTTGAGGCTTGAGTCCTGAAAAGTAAACGTACGGAACGCCGTATTCACAACTATCACATGGCCAATACAAGAGTGTTGGCCGTTTATGCGGAATTTCGTAGCAAGCGTGTAAGAAGGCATAAAGTACACAGGCTGGATAGGCCGCGTTGAATATGAGAATGTGCCAGATGGCATGAAAGTATGGAAAGTTGACCGACGACCAAACATCGCAAAACATGCGATCGTTGATCCAACAAATAACGGCTAGCACCCAGATGAAACCACATCGTAGTCCTAATCGAATTGCTCTTGGATCCTTTGAACTTTACACACAAAAAAATATTGTATTGTTAGATATCGTGTTCTCATTGCTTTAGTCTTAACATTTTTAAACGAATACTAAACCAATTTCAAGCAAACATTGCAAGGTAGTATTGAGATTAATGAACAAACGAATTTACATTTTAAGTCATTTTTCGAAAAGGTTAGTATCAGACAATGGGAATTCCTTTCGAAGGAATCGGATTTGCTGCACGAAAAACAACATTGTTTTATGGAATTAACAGATTTTTTTTTGACAATACGTTTTATCAAACATTAACAGCTGCATTAAGGGCACATTGAGAATTTTTTTTTGTATGTTCTTTGTTTTGAAAATGCATTTTTCCTGCTGCATTTCACTGTTCTCCCTCTGACTCAGGCCTTCCTGATTTTGGAGCATTTGCTTTTGCATCATGCTTACGAGCATTAAATCATTATATAAGCTCGTAGTTTATATTAACAGATTATTACATTCGCAGTCACAAACTAAGGTAGTCTATAGCTCGAATATCTGCTGCTGATCTTTACCGTTTAACTTCCGTGACAAGTACAGCAGCTGCCGGTATTCCTAGTGCCATCAAAGCAAAAGCATTGAACGCCGGTTGAATAAAAGCCAACCCCGTTCCCACGATGCCAAACATGACTACAGATTGAATAAAGAACTTCCTACAACAACAACAACAACAACAAAAAGATTAAGAATGTTGATTGGAAACAGTTAATCTTTAAGATTTTCCTTTCTGAACTTACCTGTTATCTCGAAAGCATACGGGAAGCATTTTTCCAGGTGCCCAAAGTACTAGTCCAGCTAGCATAACCCACAAAATAGAAAGTTCATCTAGGATTTGACCAACCATGCTGAGTGTTGCATGGAAATAGGCCGAAGTAATACCGACTATAATGAGTAGTCCCCAGATGAGGTGGATTCCAGCTGTGACGTGCCGAGCATAATGTTGAAACAAGTGCATCAGCAAAGGTGGGAAAAGTATGTAGTAGAAACAAGTTAACTAGGATTTAAAAAAAAAGATGGAAGACAAATTAACAAAACCTTTTTAAATGGCACAAATTTTACTCAAATGAGGCTAATTGGTTAGAAACGAACACTGGCACACCTCAGTTATACAAGTGTTTATAGATTAGAAGCGGCTCACTTCATATTTCATATATATTTTTAATAAAATCAAAGCAAATGTCTATCTTTGTACCTAGCTCTTTGGCAATTGAGTTAGCACGTGCTAATGCCTTTTTAGCATCTGCTAATGCAATTAAAAAGATGAAAGTTGATGAGTTTAGCACTTTCTGTCATTTCTTCCATGTATTTAATACAGTACATTTTCATGGAAGTTCTAGTAATGCCCCGTTTACACGGAACAAAAAGATTGTTTTTAAACCAATCTTTTCATAAAATGACTAAAGAAACATGAAGTTTTTTTTTGGTGTAACTAGAGAAAAGATTGATTGAATTTGTATGGTTAAAAAGCCGTGGTGTACAGAGCAAATGTTCAACCGTACATATTTCAGGTATAAATAAAATATTGATTTAATTCTGTCCAGAACTATATACAAGCACGCACTGGCCTGCGCCGGTCCGCGAAACAGTCACTTATAGCCAAGTTATAGGACACTGCTGAATGTCCTTCAAAAACTTTAACAACTACACTTTTGTAATTTAAGCTAGTTGTTACAACATAATAAAATAAGTTACTGAACGTAAACCAACATGATATTCTTGAAATTTTGAAGGTGCCCGAGACATTCTCGAAACTGCAACTCCCCCAGAAGCCTCTCTAAATTGGGAGGCCTTCGGAAGCATCTCCAAACTGCATAGCTATTGAAGCCTTCCAAAACTAAGAGGCTCTTCTAAGCATATTGAAACTGTAAAGCCCTCGGGAACTTTTAGAAATTTGGTGGCCCTCGTGTGTCTCGTTTACCAAAATTTAACAGCAACTCCATTTCAAACGTCTTAACATGTTCGGTTTTATAATAAAAAATGTGGCTAGCTCCGCTCGCTACCAGAAAAAAAGGAACATTAGGGGAGGAGGAGGGAAAAGCAGTGGCGTAGCCAGGATTTTTGTTATGGAGGGTCCAAAATTTTTCCTTCAGAATAAAGCTAGTTGCCCACTTACGCGCAGTGCTGTGCCGCTTAGAAGAACTTTCCACTGTATGCGCCGTTTGAAATCAAATGGTGCAACGTCTGCTACAAGGCAACAAACACGCTGCTACATGCAAAACTGGCTTGCAGAACTTCCATGCTAGAAGTCGCGAGAAAAACCGAGAAGCATTTTTCCTTTTGCCGCAGCAAAAGAAACAGTACACAGCGACGCGCCTGTGTGTGTGTTGGGGGGCGGGGGGTAGACGTAAGGAATCAGGAGAAAAGCGCGCTCAAGTGACATTCGGACACCACTCAGGTGTCTTCGTTTGCCAGCATGCCTTGTTGTAAACAACAGCACGTGTTCATTTGTATTGTGAAGTGTGAGCGTTTAAGTTGTCTTCAATAAGTGGCCGAGTTGTGCTGGCACGTTTATATGGTCGGAGTCTCGGATGGAATGTTCGACATGGCGGTTCGGGGCGGCACTGCGCTGCGTGACATACTGGGCGACTAGCTTAAAAGTCGCTTTGTTGAGTATCTATCATAGTGACGGGACAGAAAATAAGTTCTGAAGGCACAGGTTAAGAGAAAGAAAAAAGATAAGAGAAAAAATTATCAAATGTAAACACAGCTCTTTTTGGCATGTAGGTAGAATTTTGGGAGAGGGGGGTTCAAACCCATGGACTCCCCACCCCTTGGCTACGCCACTGGGGAGAAGAGCTAATGATGGATATTGTTGACCTAGGATTTTGTATCCAGTACGTGCCTAACTATATATTCGACAAAATTTAATAACTAACTTTGTATGCAAACTTTAAAAGTGTAATTTGCATGAAAAACCAAAAAAAAAAAATTATTCGCCATAATGAAGGCGTTTCATAGTTTGTTTATAGTTGCATAACTTTCCAACTTATTACTGCGGAATTGCTCGATTTCTAAAGCATTGAATTCGACAATCGGGTTTCTCTCAAAGGTAAAAAAAAAGTACAACAGTTTTTTTTTTTCTCATTCAAAAGTTATATTATTTATATATTTTTCTTGGTATTAAGAACATTCAAGTGTTTCAATGATAATGATCATCATCATCATTTGAAGGTTGTTTGGTTTTTTTACTTCAAACTTTTCAAGTACCTGTTTTGGCCATATATTTGAAGTGCTTGCTACTTGTTGAAATCGAGGTTACTCGGAAAAGAGTTACAAACCAAATGAGGAAACTCTTTATTGCTTTATTTAATATTCTGGAAATTTTCCAACAACAACTCCTTAAATTCTGTTGTTAATGAAGTAATAAAAATATGTGATGTGATTCATGGTCAAGGACCCCCAAAAATTCATTAAAAAAATCATATTTTCTTTTGTGTTTTTATTTATTGTTTTAATGTTTGACTATTCAGAATGACTCAATAGTAAATTTAGAAACACAATTCAGATTTTTTAAAAAAAAAAAACAATTTCAACTGTTGACTAGAATAGAATATCTGGTGAATTTGTGAAAATTATTTTTAAAATAATATATCTTTTAAAATATACTTTTTGCTAGTTAAAAATCATTTTTAATCACTAATTTTATTTTTTAAAAAAAAAAATATACCTTTAAAATTAATTTTAGTTAATTCAAAAAACTATTTTAGTTTCTAATAAACCAAGCAATATTTCTTAAGATGGTTTATGAGCAGCTGACTTTCGAACTCGAAATTTTGGGAGCAAAATTAAGAGAAACTTGAAAATCTTTTAGAAATTAGATGGGTATAAGTGTGCGTAATCTCTTTTATGTTGGTATCTTTCAAAATAAAACTTTTTTTAAAGAGAAAAAATTAAATACAGTCTGCTTGAAGAAGCTTAAAAAGGTTATTTTAAAATAAATCAACATGAAAATTCCCTAAAATGATTGAAATACTCTTACAGTTTCTAAAATACATTAAAGTTTCGAGAGGCGTTTCCACTTTAAAGCTACCTCAATGTTGCTTCTGAAAAGAAAGTTTAGATTTGTATAATTTATACTATTACATGGGGGTTCGTAACAAAGATACACTTCGAGATTTTTTTTACTCTAATAAATTCGGACATTTCGCTATGACGTCATGCCGAATTTGCAATAAGAAAGTGATCGCAAAATACTTACTATAAATGCGGCAAAATACCAATGACTAGCTCGACTTCACATATTCTAAAACATTGATAAGATGCAAGACAAAGCTTTCTATAGTGAGTCTTTGAAAAGTTTTCGAAGTTAACTTTGCTTAAGCTTATCACGAAGCAACGTCTTAATGTACAGGCGAACCCCGACTGACGAACATTCCTCAAAAAACGAGCAGTTCGTATTTATGAACATTGCAGAACTAATAAAGTGTGACTCGTAATTCATGTAACGAATAAGGAACCCCACGCTTACGAACATATCGTACAATGTGTAACCTAAGTTCGTACATTTGGCCAGCATGTTGTGCTACTACCCAAGTAGCACAACATGCTGGCCAAATGTACGAATTTATGTCAGCAAAACATTGGCAATAGGAGACAATCTTTGGGCCCAGTACTTGGCCCAATGTTGCAAAAATACATAATAGTCCAACTTAATGGTGGTCCAAAAATCATAATATCAGCAGTCACTCGTGACAGGTTCGGCGATTTTTTGGGCCATCGAGTATAGGCAATAGTGGGCACAATGGCCAAACACGCCGTTGGCCGGATCATTAGGCCAACATTCTGTACATAAATGACAACATTTGGCATTACGTTGGTTCCATTGTTGGCGTGCGGCCTGAGAAAGCATTAAAAACTGAATTAAACTTCGAACAATCAACTTACGAACACACATTAATGTTCGTAATTTGGGGTACGGTCGGGTACGGTCGGTCATTACGGACTTATTAGACATCAGAATCACTGAATGATATACCAGCACTGAAAGTACTTTTTTGAAAGAAAAAAAAAACGTACTGTGTTTGCAAATTCTGCAACAGTGGACATCATAACGTAGTTTCCTTCGCACCAATCCACAGCCGACGTGCCTCGTTCGAAAGGCCGAAACATTGTTAAGATCTATTTGGTTGAAAATCTAAGGTATCCTTTTTAAAGATTTAGATAATTTCCAAATGACCAGTGAGTGTGTCCAACAAAATCTGGCACAGTATTGTATTATAAAAATCCGTTCTGTAATAAATAGAGAAGAAAAAAACAACAAAAACAATACATTAGAGTCAATAAGTGTCTGCCTATTTTATATTATTGCACAGACATAAACACAACCACAAAACACGGACATATTTCTCAAAATTCAAGGCAGTTTTGTTACTAATAATAGTATTATATTTCTGGATCAGTTGCCAAGAAGGACAAATATTTTTCTTTCTAAATTTAAGAATGAAACGAGAAACAAAAAAAAATAGTAATATTAAATTTTCGAAGCGAGAAAAATGAAAGTATGTAATTTTCAAAAAAATAATGATGTATTTAAATTTAATAATAATAAAGGGAAGAGAGAAAAAAATTTCAGAAGGAAAATTGTGAATAAAACAAGTCTGAGTAGAAACGAAAGAATAGATTAAAATAGAATTTTTATATTTTTGTCTGTCTGTGTATAACGCTGTACAAACAAAGACAAAAAACATTTCAGCACGTTGGAAATTATGAACCGGTTTATTTTTTCTTATGGTCAACTTTTTGTTGCGCTCTCCCGATCCAAGAACCCAAACAATAGTAAGGTGCTTATGATGTATGTGAATAAAATTATATATATATATTAAGCCCCGCCTTTCTGTGTTTCTTTCCTTTTGTCTATGATTAACGCTGTACAAACAATTAAGGACAAAAACCTTGAACCACGTTGGAATTTATATAAATTTAAATGAATAAATGAACCGCTTTTTTTCTCAAGGTCAACTATATGTTGCACTCTTCCCATCCAAGAACCCCATGATATCAAATTGGAAAGGGGGGGAAAAGGTTGGAAAGTGTAGAAGGGGGAGAGAGAGAGAAAGAAACGTGGAGGGGAAAAAAGTGGGAGACGTGACTGAAATTGAAATGAAAGGAGTAAAAAAAAGAGCAAACGACGCGCATGCGCACACCAGAGAAAATGAAAAACTCATTTTCTCTTTCAAATATAAAAAGGGGAGGGGATAATAGTAGCAAAATTAAACTACAGTTTATCATGGGCAATTGTGCCCAGCATTAAAATTTCTTTTGCTCAGCCCTTTTATGAACGTCATCAATTTCTAATTGGGTTTGTTACTTGGTCTGACGTCATAAAAGGGCGGAGGAAAAGAAATTCTAATGCAGAGCACAATTGCCTGTGAATTTTGCTCCCGTCATTTATGACAGGTTAGCCCACTAGTAGTTAAATAATTTTAGTAGCAAAATTAAACTAGAATTTTGCTCCCGTCATATTTATGACGGGTTACCCCCACTAGATCCTTTAAACTGCATGGGTGTTGCTGTAATGTGGACGGACCTTATAGTAGCTGAATACCCTCTCTCTTCACAACAAAATTTAGGGTTTTAGTCAAACTTTTTTAAGAAAAAAAAAGTATTATGACAAAAATTCAAAGTGTTTTAGAAACTAGAATACTTGGTGATGATACCTTACAAAATAAACTTTTTATGACAGTTTGAAAAAGGCGAAAATATGTTTTTTTTTTTTTTTGAGTGTGAAATGTTGATAAAATAAAACCTAAAAAAAGAGATCATTTTCAAACGGAAGTATCAAATGTTTTATTTCTTAAGATATTGCCAATGAAAACAATCTACTTATTCATGGCCATTCTAGTTTTGAAAACATTTGGATTTTACTATAATAAACGTTTGATGGCTATACACACCAAACCTCCAGCATATTTAAGAGCCTAGATCCACGTCCATCTTGTTGTTTTGAGCAGACGACAACGAGACAAATGAGTGTTCTTATATGGTGATTACTAAAACTGCAAGAAATCGCTTCACAATCGCTCAATTAAAATACAGTAAAGCGCAAAATGCAATAAAAAGTATTGTTCTTCACGTGCTCTCGATTTATATAAATTTTGAAAAGGTCCTTCTATTTTTCAATAACGTTTAAAATCGTACATTTTTTAACTCCATGTTAAGTCCCATAGGACCAGAAAACCGTCACCCAAACATTTGAAGAACTCCCATTAAAAACGACTTAGAACAATCACACAAAAATTAGCACGTGCATTAATCTACTGGCTTCACGGTGTTTTCTTTTTATAAGGGTAGCACGCGAAATTATTTTTCTATTAATTATTATGTGACTTGAAACCTGGAGATAAAACGTTAAAAAACCGGTTTTTCAATCAAAAACGATCGCAGCGCCTACATTCGGACAAATTTTGAACTAAACGCTGTATCTAGGCTCTTAATTTTTTTAATTTCCTATGTTAAAGACTTTCTATATGAAAGATAATAATTACTAATTAAATATTACAATAATTATGTTGTCAAATTCGTGACCATGCACAATATCAAACCAAAATAATATAAAAAGTGAACTGAACGTATACATTTTTGTGTGTCCAAGAAATTTCAGATTATAATTTAACAAATTGAAAAACTGAAATAATATTAAGAAAGTCCATACTTACTACTTACTAAAGCAAACCTCAAAAATAAAAATACTGTAATTGTCACGCGAGAGTCAGGAGTACAATATTAACTGATGACACTACATGTAGATAGGAATTAAGTTGGACATGTCCCACATTCGAAATGTTCCAGTGGCCCACACATTCTTCTTTTTGTTAATAACTTTTAGAACTTTTGAAACTCGAATATAAAATATTTCTGATGCCTTCAACCTCCCCTCCGACTCATGTCTGTCTATACTCTATAGTGGTAGTGGTGGTGGTGGTGGTTGTAGAAGTTATATTAATGAGGCTAAAGACCTTTGGAAAAAGAGTGACTAGTAGGAGGGGAGAGTACGAGATTAATGATCCCATTTTGGTCACCAACCAACCAACCAACCAACCAACCATCTAGGTCAGTCAAGTAACATTTGAAGAAGAAAAACAAAAAAAGTTGAGACTTCAAATTATAGAAAATTACAAAAGAATTGTTTAAAACAAGACACAAAATTTGATTTGTTTAATTAAATTACTTGTTTAAGTTAAATAATTAAAGAATCATTCATTGATTTTAAATGTTATCGCTACATAAAACTGTGATTGTTCCATGTTAAACCATGTGGTCAAATGAGAATCAACTAGTTTTTTTTTAAAAAAAATAGGTCAGTGACTAATTTTCATGAGAGTACCTTATGGTGTTCTTTTCTAGACGAAAAATTAGGTCATTCATTATACTTGTAGGTTTAACTTTAAATTAGATTTTAACAAAAAACAACAACGTCAACAAAAAACTTCAAAATGTGATTTGTAAAAAAAAAAATATGCATCAGTTCCAGCTTTGACGCTTAGCTATATGGATGGACATAGGAGCCTGGCATAAAATTTTGCAAGAAGAGGCAAAAACGCAACGGTCAAGGTTAATTTTTTTTTTTAGCAAAGAGCAAAACAAAAAAAAATGCAAAACAGGAAATTAAGAACAAGGGTATTTTTTTCATCCAGGTTTTTTAAAGTTAAATTTCTGAGTTCCATTTTGTGGATCTTTAGATTTTTAGTGCGAAGAAATTGGTTTAAGAGCCTAGATCCATGTCCATTTTGTTGTTTTGAGCAGAGGACAACGAGACAAATGAGTGTTCTTATATGGTGTTACTAAAACTGCAAGAAATCGCCTCACAATCGCTCAATTCAAATACAGTAAAGCGCAAAATGCAATAAAAAGTATTGTTCTTCACGTGCTCGATTTATATAATTTTTGAAAAGGTCCTTCTATTTTTAAATAATGTTTAAAATCGCACATTTTTTAAACTCCATGTTAAATCCCATAGACCCAAAAACCCGCCCAACAAAAATTTGAAGAACTCTCGTTAAAACGATTTAGAACAATAACAAAATAATTAGCACATACATTCATGTATTGGCTTCACGATGTTTCCTTTTTATAAATTTTGAAACGGTCCTTCTATTTTTTAATAACGTTTAAAATCGTACGTTTTTTAACTCCATGTTAAGTCCCATAGGACTAAAACACCGTCCAACAAAAGTTAAGAGAACTCTCATTAAAAATGATTTAGAGCAATCAGAAAAATGAGCACGTACTTACACGTGTTTATTGCCTTCAGGAGCCATAGGAGCAAAAAACCGTCCCACAAACATTTGAAGAACTCCCATTAAAAACGACTTAGAACAATCGCACAAACATTTAGCACGTGCATTAATGTATTAGCTTCACGATGTTTCCTTTTTATAAGATTAGCACGCGAAACTATTTTTCTATTAATTATCGTGTGACTTCGAACCAGGGGAAAAAAACGTTAAAACCCGTTTTTCAAACAACAACGATCACAGCGCCTACATTCGGAGAAGCTTTGAACTAAACACTGTATCTAGGCTCTTAATTTTTTTTTTTAGCAAACAGCAAAACAAAAAAAATGCAAAACAGGAATTTAAGAACAAGGACATTTTTTTTTTTCATTCAGGTTTTTTAAAGTTAAATTTCTGAGTTCCACTTTGTGGATCTTTAGATTTTTAGTGCAAAGAAATTAGTTTAAGTAGTAGGTAGAAAAAAATTAGATATCAATTTTCCAAGCAGGCAAGTGCCCCCTCTCGCCCCTATGTGCGGGCGCCCATGGCTATGGAGTATAAACCAAGCCTAATTCTTGGTCTATACTAAGCGGCAAACAGGATGCAAAGCTTCAAGAATGACGTCAGAGCTTCAGATTTTTGCCTTTTGCCAGAACATGAAGCTAGCTTTAAAACTGTTCAACATTTCAAAGCTTAACAACTCAAAGCACCAATCATGAAACAAATACACAAATGGCGTGAAAAAGTTACACCTTTTTTCTTCCAAGAGGGGAAGAGTTATAAGAACATATGTTTGTATGAACAAGGTAACCTTTGGGGAATTCATTTTTAGGAGCTTCAAAGCTTGCAAAAGCTTAGCAACATTTGGAGTATAAACCTAGCCTAAGGCTGGTTTTTTAGTAATAGTGAGCTTAAGATGAAACATTTTCTAGCTGAAGATGAAATAGTTTGTCATAATAAGCTTAGGCATTTGTTGAGATAAATATGACTTTTTTTGTGGCTAAAACTGAAGGTTCTAGCTGAAAGATTGTTAAGCTGAAATATCTGATTCCATTAGGTATTCTGCTTGTTGTAGCTGACCAAGCTAGGAATGTCATCCATCAACCAATAGGAAGGTAAAAACTGCATTACAATATGCAAATAATTTTCTTATTAAGGTGTTTGGAACTATTTTATGTGAACTGAAAAGCCAAACTATTATATTATAGCTGAAGATGACCGAGCACAATAGCTGAAAAGCTTTAGTGATAAAAAGCTAAGCTTCAGGTAAAACTTTATCATCTTCAGAGCTATATTAAACCAGCCTTTTGGTTTATATTTATTCAGCTAAGCATCAAAGCATCCTGCCTGCAAAGCTTCAAAAACGATGTCAGAGTTTTATATTTTTGACTTCGTCAGAACATGAAGCTAGCTTTGAAATTGATCAAATTCTATAAAGTGTTTAAAATATTGTTTAAAATCTTAGCACGTTTGAAGTATAATTACTTACCTTTAACTCTTTAATTGGCTTTGGATAGCCATGTCTACTTGTTTATGGCGATTTCTAGTAAGAATTCCATCTAACAATTTCTTGTTCTTTGCAGCTAGCAAACGTTCAAGATAAAAGCTTTGCTCAGCACTATACTTTATATACAAGATTAATTTCTATAAAAAGTACATCTGGAAACAATTATTTTCCGTTTTTTTTTCAATGTTTGTTTTAAGAAATTTCTTTATTAATTTTCTGTGTTGGTCACAGTTTTAAAAAAAACTTAAAATCGTTCAAAGGCCTTCAAAGGCGCCCAATTATTAAATAAAACATTGCGAGCATGAGTCATTGGTAATTCCACACGTAATTTTCTCTTGAATGATTTTTTTTTTGCTTGTCAATTGAAGCAAAGAAAATATGCTGACCCATTCTTCATGTACAAAAGTCATATTTACACCGAGGGCCCTACATTGTTATTCTAGAACTGTATAGCACTGTTGCCAACAATAATTGTTGTGTCAGAGGCATCATTAATTAACAACAGCTGCTCAATGAAATTACGTAAGATGCATTTGAAAACTTCAGCAAGTTACTCTTTTCAAGTTGAACGACTAAAGCTAGTCGTCCACTATGGCGCTCAACGCCGCACCGCCTAAAGCAACGTCCACTATATGGCAGCATGCTGCGACGAGCGAAACTGGCTTGCGGAACTTCCATGACAGAAGTCTCGTGGACACCCGAGAAGAACCTTTCCTTTCACCGCGCCTGTGTGTGGGGGGGGGGAATAGATGGGAAGAACCAGGGGATAAATCCGATCACAGTGACATTCAAACACCACTAAGGTGTCTTCGTTTGTCAGCCTATCTCGTTGTAAACAACAACATGTGTTCATTTGTATTGTGAAGTGTGAGCGTTTATGTTGTCTTCAACAAGTGGCAGAGTCACGGCAACACGTTTAAATGGGCGGAGTCTCAGATGGAAAGTTCCACTCCGCAGTTTGGGGTGGCACGGCGCGCCGTAGTGGGCGACTAGCTTAAAGGTGAAACTGTATATTAGCTTAAAGCTGCTGCATGAGCTTTCTTTTAAAATTCCAAGCAACAAAATTATTACTGCACATTTGGAATCTGATTGGTTAGTTTTTTTTTACAATATGACCTTCTACAAATATCAAAACCAAATGGAAGTTTAAGAAAGGAAACAACAGTAGCAGTTTGCTTTTTAAAGCTGCATTAAAGCACACATATGCAGTAAACTGAAAAATGCATAAAGCTGGGTTTACACATGCAATGATTTGGTGGCGCCAGTCTAAACGTCAGTTGAACTTTTCCATGCAATGCTAGTTTAACTATAGTCAGACTCATTTTTCAAGTGTAGGCAGGAGGTGTGGGTAAATCAAAAAACAGGTGGTCTGCAGAAATAAAATATTCCACTGGCACGCGCAAATACACTTGCAAATTTTACTTTCACTCATCACCACTGGCGCATTAAAAATTAGAAGGCGACAGGCGCTTTCGATCCGTACAATGCACTGTTAAAATGTGCACGCCAGTAAGGGGGTTTACACATGCATTTTATTTTTACTGGCGCGCCAGTAAGTAGTAGTGGTGCCACCAAATCATTGCATGTGTAAACCTAGCTTAATGTAATTAAAGAGATAAATATACTCGAAATACTCAAATACAGGGATGTGACACACATTGTGACAATTACTATTAAAGAGTTCAGTGTCATAGTATGTGACACACAGGAACTGACACACGAGTGTGTCACTGGCTTTGAATCACCTGAAATGCACAAAACACTATGACACAAGCTGGACATCATACAATGACGAATTTCACTTAAATTTGATTATCTACTGAACACAAAATTTGTGGAAGTCCACCTTTGTTGATCATAAGCTTACTTTAAATATAAACAATACAATGACAACAGTGATGTATAGTAATTGACTTTTAATTGCTTTTGTTGAATCACAACTACGACATGAACTAAAAAAAATATAATTCAGTTGGATTTACCTATCTAAACCAACGGCAATTAAGTTGGTTTTAAAGCAATTGAAAACTCTTGAGTGAAAACACTGAAATAGAAGTCCCATGTTTCGTTCTGGTTGTTGTTGCATTTTTATATTTAATGTACTTCAAAAATGTAACCCAAACACGGTGAATGGGGATAATTTTGTTTTGTGGGATTGACATTTGTAAATTCATTTTGTTTTTATATATGTGCTTGACAATGCTTAATGCTGCATGTAGACTTTTATGTCCCTCTGCCATAAGCCTATTTGGCTGCTAGTAGAGTACTAATTGTAATTGTAATATTGTAAAATGTATTCTAAAATACAAAAGTTTATAATTATACACATTTAGTAGATAGATTGCATAACAATATTTATTTTCAAGATACTGGAAATACAATATTTATTTTCAAGATACTGGAAATACAATATTTATTTTCAAGATACTGTAAAGTAAACTTATTTCAAATACGAGAATGAATTTTCAAAGTACATTTATGCAGATCCTCGTTTAAACCAGTTACGAGTTTTATATTAACTACTGAGTCTAGTTAGTACATGCATTGTACAACATGACTATCAGAACTAATTTAATGCATTGTAAATAGGTTTTGAATGTTATACTTTCGTAGTTGAAGTTCCATAATCTTACACTTAAGACTTGAATTCACGAACTATAATATAGCAACAGATACTAATGCAAATTATACAAAAAGCAAAGTTTCCATATTAATGTTACTGATTCCCTTGAAATGAAAAAATAACTTTCTATCAGTTTTCTTGCTATTGACATATTTACTATTGTAACAATGTAGAGCTCTTGTTACGGGGCTCAGGTGATAGACTCTTTTAGCTAGAGCGGATACCGCTTTGCCGCTGGTGCCGGGGTCATTCTCTCAGATATTCCTGGATTCGTAGCTGCTAAGGAAAGAATGTTTAAGACAGGCGAGACGGATGCAGGTTCGACGTTTTACTTATTTTATTATGTTCAACCATTAAACCATAATAAAGCAGAGAATAGTTACGGGTGTGGCGTGCTTTCGCCACTGGACCATTATATGAGTAGTTTCATAGTTTCGATAATCAGAGAATGGACCCAGAATCTATCGAAACATGGTCTTTTATACCCAGAGCCTGTGTACCCCTTTTCAGGGGTACACAGGCCCTGGGGACCATGCATCGACGGGTATCCATCCGCCGATACCGGAGCCTGAATGTGTCTTGTAGCTTTGGGGTCTCCAAGAGGGAAGGAAGGGGCGGAAATCCGTCCCTTACATCCCCAGAGACCCCCAGGCTAGGGGAGGGACAAAACGGCGAAATACAGGGTGTTACACTATGTTCTGACCAAATTTCACTATAGATTGATACATTATAGATTCTAGAATAGAATGAATGACCAGCAAATACAATAAAAAATGCCATTCAAAATACACACCTAACCACACCCCAGAAATGTCTTCCTCAAAAGCAGAAAACACAAAAGGCACCAAAAGGCACATTGAATATTTTAAGATTCCAATTGGAATAGAATACATACACAAGAAAAGTACCATATAGCTTAAAGTAAATATATGATGTTGTGACGAACCATTCTAGACTAGATAGAATCTGCTTATTTTGTGACACGAGATGAGTTCGCACTCGTGTTAACAGTCTATTGGTCCAGGAGGAATAGGCCAATTAATACCCTTTTACGTCCTCACTAGTCCTTAAAAGGACTCGCACAGTTTCGAGGATCTTTCGTCATCTGTATCCCGACAGGCTTGTGCCTGATAAGTAATTGAAGATCGGATTGACTGCTTTCCCTTAATGTTGTCAGGTTTGCACCTGGTCGTCGTCTTGTAGATGATATCTAGATGAAAAGCTGAAAATGATGATGATGATGATGATGATGATGATAAAGTACCCGTGAAATTAATTAAAGAAATAAATTAAAATTTACTACTGTTTTGGAATTAAAATTAACAGGTTTTAATTCCGATATAAAAATATGAAATTCGAACTGGATGAAAACTCTGCTTAAAACACAACATTTAAAAATAACGTACTACATGAATTTAGAATCTATGCAAAATTGGGCATATATTCTCTTACTTTAAAATTGAACACAAATATAAAAAAAACTCTTTAGATACCCTGGAAATCCATCAAATATTAGTTGGTGGATTCCCAGGGCACCTTTCGAAATGGACCAATCAATGGATTGGACCAGCTGGCGAAGATCCATTAGGCCTACATCATCGTTTTCACACAGAGGTGTGAACTCTAAAACTAAAACAAAATCACATTAAAAAGAGAGAAATCAACTCAAGTGGGAAAACGAATACAAAGGCAAGAAAGTCATAGATGACCCCGGGGTTTACCGCCCCCGGGGGGGGGCGTAAACTTTTTCCCGTTCTCAACGTATTGCCACCGTCACCAGTTTTGACCACAGTCAGCACACTTTCGGCCAACTGTGGCCGAAAGTGGGCCCGGGTTGCCGACGCACTCTGCTGGGTCCTAACCGACCGGAATCGGTCGACGCTTTCAGACCACAAAAAAGGGTAACTTAACTCGCCTTGTTTCACCATCTTTCAACCGCTGATCTGCGGTGAGAAACTCCATTCGTACGTCGAACAGTTTGGTCGCCGATTTCACCCTTGCACACCGCGTGGTATGAAGCACGCCAGCCATAATGAGTCCGGTGACAAGGCAGAAAAAGTTTGAAAGTCTTGTCCAACTTTACTTAAGACATTGACACATGCAAAACATGACGGTATAAATATTGGCATATTGGCATATTGAGTCTTCAAAGAAATCACAATTTTCTTTATTTAAGTTAATTGTCAATAACTGAATAAACACATTACATACATTTATACTATTTGAAAACAACAAATCAACAAAGAAAAACCTCGTTTAATGGTCATTTTGCAACAAGGTTTATCTTTGTTGGAAACCTCTCAAAAATTGACAACCCCCCCCCCCCCCTTCCAATTGACAGATATTACTAAAAAGAAACATTGGACAGGGGCAAACACTATGCTCTTTTTCAGGCCTCTAGTAAATCCAGTAAATACTAGTAATGTTAACAGAATTGTTGCAGGGGTTGTTGTCTGTCCCCTCCCCCTCAGTCTTTTGAAAACATACTCAAATCAGATTATTATTATTAAAACAAACAACAGATCTGGTCAACTTGCACTGAAATAGAGTTACCTGCCCAAGCTTTTTGCCTTTTAGTAGTATACAGTACAATATTTAATAAATGACAGCAAAGACGCCTTCAAAATGTAACAACAGTGCAAACATAAAGAATGTGTGTTTGTATTGAAAATGTGAACTTAAGGCACACGAGTGGACTTCTTGTCATGCGACAGGTTTTGTCGCCAGACGTGTCTCATTTATACACATGGTTGACCTTTTCGTCGCTCTGTCCCTAAGACTTAAAGACGCTATTTATAAAACACATTGTTTTAGGGTCTGATGCTGATATCATACCACGGCCAGAAGCATGGCACAACTCAAAAAATCACTTTTTTTTAGGGGGGGGGGAGGGGTGGGGAATCATCCAAAATGAGTTTAAAATTGCAATTTTATCCATCTCAAATCTATTGTAGCAGAGCCAAATAAACAGATATAGTGAATAGTTAAAACAGTTTTTGCACTTGAAAAGCTCAGCAAAGTAATCCATGAATCTTAACTTTAAACTCATTTTCTCCCAAAAAGTGGTTTTTTTTTAGTTGTGCCACGCTTTCGACCGAGGTTGCGCAATTTGTTGCATACTCCCATTGAATTCAAATATGTACATCCCATAGATTGCGACTTGTTGCCTGCAACTGTTGTAACATACAAAATTGTATCTCATTTGTCCAATAATACCATTGAAAAAAATGTGTTTTTGTAGTGCTCAGTAGCAGTTACAGAGCATCAAAAAAGACACCCACGTGTCGTGTAAGCACGTTTAGCGGCCAGAGCTCATTTGTATCATATTATTCACATAATAGATTGTTATAAATATTATTTCATCAATAACAAAAAAGCATTGGTGTATTGTATGCAAATTATGTCCCTCAAAGATTTTAGCAATAAAGTCGCTTTTTGGAACAAATATGCGTAAATCCACAACAATGACAGCTATCATGATGTAAGTGTTAACGAGGTCAATCGTAAATAATATCATCTGAAATAAAAGAAAAAACAGAATATATTTTGAATATGTTCAAAGTACTATTCTGCACATCGGTTTTTAAATACTTCAGTGTTGGTGTATAAAAATGCATTAGTAAAACATTTACCATATTAGTCCACTGTGCCATGTTTCTCAAAAAATACAACTCTTGTAATACAAGTGAATTCTACAGAGCCCTGATCAGGACATGCATCAATAATTGACACTGTTATTACGAATTAACAATTCATAATGACAAATTGAGAATTTGTAATGTATGTCATCCTTTACCTTATCCTTCATAAAATTCAAAAAAGAATTGTATTTTTTAGAAATAGGATCCTAGGCTGCACTTGTAATTTTGTAAAGTTTTGCTGAGGGTCTCTTGAGACTTGACACTTGTTCTAAAAACCATGACCTAAAGGAACATTTGCCAAAAAAACATCTGCCCTAAAAGGACATCTGCCCTAAAAGGACATCTGCCCTAAAAGGACATCTGCCCTAAAAGGACATCTACCCTAAAGGGACATCTGCCCTAAAGCCATTTGACCTAAAGGGACATCTGCCCTAAAGCCATTTGATCTAAAGGGACATCTGCCCTAAAGCCATTTGACCTAAAGGGACATCTGCCCTAAAGCCATTTGACCTAAAGAGACATCTGCCCTAAAACCATTTGACCTAAAGAGACATCTGCCCTAAAGCCATTTGACCTAAAGGGACATCTGTCCTAAAACCATTTGACCTAAAGAGACATCTGCCCTAAAACCATTTGACCTAAAGGGACATCTGCCCTAAAACCATTTGACCTAAAGGGACATCTGCCCTAAAACCATTTGACCTAAAGGGACATCTGCCCTAAAACCATTTGACCTAAAGGGACATCTGCCCTAAAACCATTTGACCTAAAGGGACATCTGCCCTAAAACCATTTGACCTAAAGGGACATCTGCCCTAAAACCATTTGACCTAAAGGGACATCTGCCCTAAAACCATTTGACCTAAAGGGACATCTGCCCTAAAACCATTTGACCTAAAGGGACATCTGCCCTAAAACCATTTGACCTAAAGGGACATCTGCCCTAAAACCATTTGACCTAAAGAGACATCTGCCCTAAAACCATTTGACCTAAAGGGACATCTGCCCTAAAACCATTTGACCTAAAGGGACATCTGCCCTAAAACCATTTGACCTAAAGGGACATCTGCCCTAAAACCATTTGACCTAAAGAGACATTTGCCCTAAAACCATTTGACCTAAAGGGCCATTCGCCCTAAAAGACACGTTGCCAAATCACAATTTGTTATTACGAATTGTTAATTCGTTGTAACAAATTTTGAATTTTCGATGCATTTCCTGTTCAGGGATCTGCAGAATTCACTTGAATTACAAGACTTGTATTTTTGTGAAACAGGCCCCAAGCCCTGGGTAACTTTTTTTACAAATCCTCTTAAGAGCCTACAGTGAGAAAATACCTTACAAAAATCTACGCATGTAGGTGCTTCTGTAGCTGTGACCAGGGCCGGATTTAGACTTGTTGTGGTGCTAAGCTATAACATTTAAGAGGTCCTTTTCCCCTCCACCAAAAAATGATCACAACTTTTTTTAACATTTTAATTCCTTAACATTTGTGTAGTGGTGTGCCAGTGAAATATTTCAAATGAAATTTCAATGAAATATTTCATTTCATTGAAATATTTCACAGGAAATATTTCAAAAAGTGATAATTTATTTGGAAAACTTGTATTCAAGTACCAAAACCAAAAGAAAAAGAAACACTGGTGCATATAATTGATTCATGAGAGTATTTTGAGCTTGTTTGCAATCAAAAACATGTCATAACCCTCAAGTGGACCCTCAAATTCCATTTTAATGGAATAGGTGATGTCGTATATGATGCTACATCTGATTCTAAAGATGACCTTTGATGATTAAACTTTTTGTTCATTTTAATTAGGGAGTGCAATCCGGGACATATCGACAAATCCGATCCACCAATTTAGGGAATGCAATCCTAGGATATAGGATTTCAGGATCGCATTCAATAGATTGGTCGATACGTCCTGGATTGCACTGGATGCACTAATATGTATAGATAGCATAATGCCACTTGTGCATGCTCCTAATATATCATGTTCCTATGTGTATTTTATCTTAACTTTGTAAGACTGTGTTAAAAATGAAAAAATATTTTTTGATGAAGTGAGGCCCCTTGTATTGTGAGGCCCTAAGCTGCAGCTTTTTTAGCTTATAGGTAAATCCGGCCCTGGCTGTGACGTCAACATGTGGCAAAAAATCAATTTTGATACACTTTTGTCCGCCATCTTTTCTCTTATCGATGGATAAAAGCGGGTATATTTTAATAACGAAACTAATCCTATAAAAGATCCTATAAAATGTATAAACGGAGGAGCTTTTGTGGCCTATGGGATTTAACATGAGCTAAAAAAAATACGAGATTTTAAAATGAAATTAAAAATAAAAAAACTAATTATAAATTTTTACCAACTTATCACTAGATGAGCAATATTGTTATGTACATATTGCAATTTGAATTTTGAAAATCACAATTTTTGTTGCAGAAAACAAAACATTTACCTGAACCATGTATTTTTCAAAATAGGAATTTCTCTTTCTCATTGGCTTCAATGACTTAGCTGTGGGGCGCCACTAAACGGCGAAAAGTGGAACTATAACTGTCATCTGCTAATATCGCAAAATGGCGTCACACATATAGGCAATTTAATCTTTTTTCTTCAAAAATTTTAAAAATGCAAACAGGTTTTTATGTTTTTCTATTAAATTACCTCAAAAAGATGAGAAGATTCGACTATATTGCCAAACACTGTAATTCCTACAGGAGAAACTCTTTGAGTTGTGATAGTTATTGTCATATCCAATATTGCCTGGAAATAATTTAAAAATTAAAAAAAAAATAAATGAAATGTGCTTCTTTTATTTTTTCCTTTATACCAATTTTCCACGGCTGGATTGAACGAAATTTTTATCTTCAGAAATGTGGTTCAATGCTTTAACGCAACATTCTAAAATCTAAAACATGTAAGAAATATTGCAAAAACAAATAAACTTTGTTTCATTGAATTACACTCATTCATTTCTTTAAAGCCCCTATCTATTAAAACTAGCAACCTCCAATGCAATTCAACTTGCAATGCAACCTGTGATGTGACTTGCAACTAGAACTTTGTAATGAACTTCTATATCACACTATATGCAACCTAATTCCAATCAAGTTTTCAAAACTTCGTTTATGTCAAGGGGCCGACACATTCGCGTGAATCTCGTACGGTATCAGAAGCCATTTTACTTTTAATCCGCGTTTTACTGAATTTTAAAATTTCAATTCTATTCTGGATTATCCAGTAAAATGAAGCTAAAAAGTAAAATGACTTTCCATCCACACGAGATCTGCTGTGAATCATAGTGAAAATCGTACATGATTTTCTTCAATGTCTGCCCCATTGGTTTGTGTCCATATTGTGATCAACTAACAGGAGGTTCATAAACCGGAAGTCATGAAACCGAGAATTCGTTCAATGTTACAGATGTGATTTCCGGCAAACGGCCTGATTGGTTAGTTGAACCAGTTCAACTTGGTGAGACTGAGTTTGACACTTAGTTAAAAGGGAAATGTTATCAAGTTGCATGACGTCATATCACACTATAAACATTGAAGTTGCAATGTCACATTGCACGTTTTATTGCATCAAAAGTTGCTAGTGTGATAGGGGCTTTAAAGTATCAAAAACGGACACTGGTTATTCTGGCAATCAGATCCAAATACAGACACTAGATGGGCAACTAAAACACCCTTAAAGTCGCCCATCTAGTGTCTGTATTTGGATCTGATTATTTTAAATTCAACTTTTTGAGTTAAAATATTACCTAACTTTTTTTAAAAAAAAAAAAGAATACTGAAAAAAAAAAATGAAAATGAAAATACTATTTAGTGATTCAGCTACCATTCTAGTTTCTAACACACTTTTAAACTCCTTTTAATGTCATTAATAAAAAGCATAATAAAAAGTACGGAGTCCTGTAAAGGACAGGCGAGATTTTTTTTTAAATCTCGACATTTCGACATTTAGTCTCTTTTATTCGGTCATGTTAATTATGCCACTTTGTGCGCACCATACTCTAATAATTAAATTATTGCTGCTACAAGAGGGCGCTTCAAATAATTTCATTATTAGAGTATGGTGCGCACAACATGGCATAATTAACATGGCCGAATAAGAGATTAAAAGTCGAAATGTCGGGATTAAAGTCGAAATGTCGGGGTTAAAGTCGAAATGTCGGGGTTAAAGTCGAAATGTCAAGATTCTGAAAAAAGTGGAAATGTCGAGATTTTACAAAAAAATCTCCAGGGCTGTCCTTTACAGGGCTCAGTAAAAAAGAGTTCCAAACATCACTTGTTCATAAATTATTTTAACAACATTTTTTATGATTTTTAAAAGTACAAATAGTGCACTTTTAAGTACCTGTTCGTTTAGACGAGATGCTGATTTGATCCAGAAAACAACTCCACCAAAAAATGAAACTACGGGCAAACTGTAAAACAAGCACTGAAGCACCATCCCACTTATCTCAGAAAAACCCTTGAGAAAATTCACATTATAGTTTTGTTGAGAGTGAATAACAAATGTAACAAACTTTGAATTTAAAATAATAGAGATGACAAAAAGCATAGAGAGAAAATCTGAATATAAATGAGTAATTGATTTCGTAATTGAAATCACACGTGACTGTACAACCAGAAGATTACGAACATTTGCCAATTTTGATGGAACAGTTTTAGAGCTAGTAACATGTTCGAAAGCCGTTTCAAGAACTCGACTTAGACATTGACACATCATAGCATTAAGTGCAAAACATAACATTACTAATAGGAGGCAATACCAGAAGAAACACGAGAAAAAAGAAGCTGTATCTAATTTGAATATTACTATAAAAGTAACGATTGTGAAAACAATGTAAGCCACATACATAATATAAACAAAAACAATTATTCTAACAATGCCTTTCATATAACTAAAGAGGTCTGAATAAGCTTTACATGTCAATTTCAACTGTGACATCATATTAATTAATGGGGTAGTTTTCAGCAATCTACTTCTCAAAAATTGATAAGTAAATAAGAAAATCCAAACGACACTAAACAGATACAATTCTAATTCAAAAGTGTACAACAACTTGGTCTGAAAAACAAGGGCACCTTTTCCATCAATCACCTCATAAACTATTGATTCATGCAGCACTATAGTCCACATCCAATAATAATTAACTGAAAACTGGATGCATTCTATTAAGAATCTTAATACAAGCTTAAAGTTATTTTTGGCTAGTGTCATATTCAGGTTGTATAACTTAAACAAGCGAGAAAAACAGTCAAATAGATGTCCGACATTTCTATCCGGTTGTTCCATATCTTTATAGTAATGGTTTCCAAAGCTATAAAAGAAATTAGAAGTATACACATATATACAAAAAAATATATTGATATAGGGGGGGGGGGGCAGAGGCTATACAAAAGGGTTGACTAAAATATTTTTAAATATATTTGCAACAAATTTTGCAATAAATACATTTGGCATTCAGAATGCATACAGTAGTGTATTTCGAACAATTTTGTCGGGTATATATAGTTTCTTAGAAAATATGCCAAAAATGAAAATAAAGGAAATATATACGAGCTCATACTTAAAACACATAAATTAAAAGTTCAATACAATAATCTAAATTCAAATAACAAATAAAGTTTAATACTAGATTTTTACTTACATAGTTTATAATGAACAACTTGTATAATACAGCCTGAACAAGCCTAAAGTATTGCACAAAAGCCTTGAATGTTAACTTCAGCAAATGTATTTGTACCTATGACATTTCCTAATGCAAATTATATAAATGCAAACTTTTTATTACGTTATTTACATTTATGTTATATCGATTACTGATTTCCTTGTTTAAAACAAATAAATTGCATGAGATTTTTTTTTGCCGTTAATACACAACGGAAATTGGAAAGAGTTTAAAATTAAAATGGATAATAGATTAAAATGTATTGAAAAACAAAGTCGTTCCTTGTATCAAACAAATAAATGAACAAAAATTAAAGAAAATAATTTAAATTGTAACACCCTGTATTTCATCTTCCTTGTATTAATACCATAGCCTTGAGGTCCCTCGTACCCCAAGTGACACATTTCTGGCCCCTTTCATTACCATCTAAGACCACAAAGTATAAAGTCACATCCTAGTTCCGATATCGGCGGATAGATACCCATCAAGGCATGGTCCCTTGGGCATGTGTGCACCTGTGTAGGTGCACATAGGCCCCAGGTATAAAGGTCCGTGTCTCAATTGATTGGGGGGGGGGGGGGTCCATTCTCTAATATAAAAATATGAAATAACTCATTCAATGATCAGGTGGCTAGCAGTTGTTGGCCACAGTTGTAACTTCTCTGTTTGTTGTATATCAATCGTTGGTGCCGCCTCCAAAAAGGTGCCGCCCAGGGCAGACCTCCACCCATTGCTATGCCACTGACTAGGTGTGCTGCAAAAGTTTGGACGTTATCTTGAATGTATTAATATAATTTAATGTTTTAAAATAAATTTTAACAATTGAAAAAAGCAAAGTAAACAAAATTGTCCTTTTACACGTACATTATATACAGGGTGGGCCAAAAAAAATGAGAACATCTTGTAGCATACAAGTTATTTAAAATATAATTTAATTAATTATATTGTTTCATGTAATTTTGTTTGTATTTCCCGCGGACTTTTGTGACTGTGATTATCATCATCTTGACTGCAGATCAGCCCACTCAACCACTCGATATTCTGTTGTGTTCTGGCAGATTTTGGTCTACCACTTCTGGGTTTACGTTCTGTTGTACCGTCGTTGTTAATTTTATTGATAACCCGACTAACACTAGCTATGCTCCAGACTTTGTTTGGAAACTCATTGGTCATTCTCCTAGCACCCCACTGTTTTTCAATTCGCAAATGTAATATGGTCTTCTGTGGTAATTTTTGTCATTCTTGGTAAAAAAATTTAACCTGCTGATGTGAACAATTGGCATATTAAAACCAAAGATGGCGCCCGGAAATTGTCGAAATAAAGACATCATATAGCTAAATAGCTAAGTAAGTAAATGAGTAAACAATTTAAGCTATTATGGATACAGTTAAACAAATTTTGATGTAATTATATTACTTTTTACGCAATGTTCTCACTTTTTTTGGCCCACCCTGTATATATTAAGCCCTGTCTATCGGTGTTTCCTTAATTCTTTCTTTCTTTGAGTAACGCTGTACAAACAATTAAGGACAAAAACCTTGAAGCACGTCGGAATTTATATAAATTTGAATAAATGAACCGCTCCTTTTTCTCAAGGTCAAGATTACATTGCACTCTCCCCATCCAAGAGCCCCACGCTATTAAATTGGAGAGGGAGAAAGGGTGGGGGGAGAGAAACGTGTAGGGGGAAACTGAAATTGAAATGAAAGGAGTAAAAAAAGGAACAAACGACGCGCATGCGCACACCAGAGAAAATGAAAAACTCATTTTGTCTTTCAAATATAAAAAGGGGAGGGGATAATAGTAGCAAAATTAAACTACAGTTTATCACGGGCAATTGTGCCCAGCATTAGAATTTCTTTTCCTCCGCCCTTTTATGAACCTCATCAACTTCTAATTGGTTTGTTACTTGGTCTAACGTCATAAAAGGGCGAAGGAAAAGAAATTCTAATGCTAGGCACAATTGCCCGTGAATTTGGCGCCCGTCATTTATGATGGGTTACCCCACTAGTCTTAATATAATCATGCAGAAGAGGGGCAAAAAGGTTGTCTGTGAGTCTAGACCCCCAAAATCTTGTGGATCAAACAACCAATGAATGGACGGACTAATGAATGCACACTTTTTTGTTTGATTCAGTGGGTAAATATCTTGGTTGTGACAAAATTAAAATCCACAATGTAAGTTATTTCCTCATTAATTAACAAACATTGAATTTTTTTTATGTAGAATAATTAAAAAATGATACCACTCATGAAAAAAATGCGTCAAACGGGGACTCGAACCAAGAATAACATGCACCTTGTGAGAATGTATCTGAGACGGTTCAATTTTGAAGTTTGCGTTAAATGTTTTCTGCACATTAGATAAATTGAGACGTTTTGGGCCACCGCTTTATTTTATTTTAGCGCCATTTTATTTTGGGTTCACTAACTTTTGTTACGACCTGTATTTTGTTGTAGCTTCTATGCTACTCGGTACCTTAAGGTACCGAGTGGCATAGAAGCTACAACAATACAATCAATCGGTAAGGTACCGATTGATTCAGGTTCTATTTTTATGTTGACCTTATCGTTTCTCCCCTCATGCCTATTATGTCCACTTCCACATCAGTGGATTTTAATTTGTCTTTAATGTGAAGTTGTTTACGTATTCTCTTATCACTTACGTGTGATAAGAGACCCTGAGTCATCAGTTTGGCCAAGTAGAACAATCCTTTGATTGGTCCATTTGGGCCCAAACTTGTTAATTAGCCAATCAGAGAAATGTGTCTAGAGAATCCAACTTAGAAAAACAACTCTTTACATATCCTGAGAATCCCTATGTTCGAGACTGATTCTTTAACTTAACGAACCTATGCCCAATTTTGGCTAGGTTTTGCATCTCAATTTCGAAACGTTATTATTTTCAAGTGTTGTGTTTCATACCAAGTTTTATTTTCATATTTGATTTATATCTACGAAATAAATTCTCAATTTTATATTCAAACTTTAACCAGTGGTGATTTCGATTATTTTACAATTCTTAATTTAATTATTTCGCGACTGTGCATTAATTATTTTGTTGGAGCTCCACACCTATTGGATACAGGATCAAACAGGTGCAAACCTGCAACGAAGCCAGTTGAGTATTTTCACACCATTTTTCAAGGGTAATTTACGGACGAAAGTCCGCCTAAGTACGAAGACGAAAGATCGTCAAGACTGTGAGTGTCTTTTATAACGAGACTAGTGAGGACACTGAATAGACATTATATAGGTCTAGTCCTCTCGGGCCGATAGAACTAGTGACCTAGCCAGTCAAAATTAAAGCAGATTCTATCCGGGGGAAAAAGGACCGTCATAATATTAATGCAACAAAGGTCCAAAGGGTTACCTGGAACTTTATTTTTACATACAGGGTTATACGGTATTCTTTATATATTAAATACTAACAAATCATGCTCAATGTACAGTATTTTACAACACTTTTAAAGGTTACATTTAGCACATGCAGCTGCTAAATTTTATTTTCGAACCTGATAAAAAAAATCTATGGCAATAGATAATAATGCAAAGGATATAAATGCAAACATTTCAAATTTATGGGCAATTGGCTTTAGGGCAAACATCCCTTTAGGGCAAACATCCCTTTCAGGCAAATGGCTTTAGGAAATGTGTCTTTAGGACAAATGTCTATATCCTGGGCTAAATGTTACATTTGTACCTGATACAAGCACTATGACAACAGGTCCTAATACAAATTATGTAAATACAAACTTTTTAATACATTATTTACATTTGTTATATCGATTACTGATTTCCTTGTTTATAAATTATAACTTATAACATAAATTGCATCAGTTTTTTTGCTGTTAATGCACACGGAAGTTAGAAAATGTAACACCCAGTAACTCCCGATCCAGCCAAAACCATAGCCTGGGGGGTAAACAACTCCTGCCTGTCCCTCCCTCCCTCTCTGACTCATACTTCTGACTCATATCAAAGTGGCAGATTGATACTCTTAGGACCATGGCCACTTGGACATGGTTACACCTCGTAGGTGTATACAGGTCCAAGGTATAAAAGGACCGTGTTCCACTTTGTTCATTGTCCTTATTTTGCTCAACTTTGTATTATGTCTGATTCTTATATCCGTACCACATCATGGGCCCGAGGACACACCTTTAATCAACAACATTCATTCTTGTACTCTTGATGTTTCTGAGCAAGAATGAATAAAGCGTTTATAGCGTTTAAAGCATTGTCTTTCTGTCTGGAAACTAATTCTTCTCTAGGCAAGCTGGAGACACCACAAAGCAAGGAGACATACAGATCCTGGAGGAGCTACAACATCTTCTGGTAACAACAGGAAGATGTACATCAGCGTCGATCAGGCGAGATGGTCACCATCCTTCTGCGAAGACTACACCCCTGCACAGAAGGAAGATCACAATCGATCTCCATCCGACTATTTCTGTAACTCGAATCTTCTTCGTGCCGTCACCGCGCGATCAGGAGAAGAAACGAGTTATGGAAAACAGCATCATAAGTTGGTAAAATTATAAGGTCGACATCAAAATCTCACAAAAAGGTGTGAAACTAAAATGTATAATAGATTAAAATATATTGGAAAACGAAGTTGTCCCTTGTATCAAATCAAACAAATAAATGAAAAAAAAGAAAAAAAAATAATTTAAAATGTATAACGTATATGAAAATATAAATACCAAAATTTACCATATTTTGCATTTCACTATATTTAATATACAAAATAAAACGAAATGTTTTCAATTCGAAAAATGTATAGTAAATGTGTTCCTAACACAAGAATTTATTGTCAATAAAATGATGTATTTTTAAAATACATTCATGCTACGGTTTCCATTACCGGTTTTATTGTTACCGGTAAACCGGTATTACCGGTCTATTTTGTTACATCGGTATTACCAGTAAATTGACCTTTCAATACCAGTTTTTCGGTAAAAAAAATATTATATTAATTTGGATAAAAGAATTGACCAATATTTAAGAACCATTGAGTTTAAAATAAAACCAAATTAAAATTTAAATAAAATTAAGGTTCTAACGTAAATGTTCGTACAGTTAAAATGCTTTCCGTGCATTACATCGTAAATGCTTACTGGAACATCTTCATCAGCTTTTGATATATAAAACAATTATTATATATAATAATATTAAAAAGTGATATTCAGAAGAAATAAAAAAAAACTAAACAAAAAAATTGGAATTTACATCGAAATGAAATAAAAACTCACCTATTTTATTTAACATTATTATTTTTGTATTATATAATTATTTGTTACGAATTTATATTTATTTTAATTTTTTTAACATGGAAAATTTTTTTTTTTTCAATTTTTGTGTGTTTTTTTTACAGCGTTTATTAAAGTTTTTGCTTTATTACCGAAATTTACCGGTTTCGGTAACGCTGCATTAACGAAAAACCGGTAATGGAAACCCTAATTCATGCCAAACATTGAGAACAGTGGTTCCCAAATGGATGCGCCATGAGTTTTGCGAAGTGTGCTGCAAAATTCTTGAATGTGTTAATATAATTTAATGTTTTCAAATAAAGTTTAAACTATTGAAAAATTTATTTATGCAGCACAGTTAACTGTGCTGCAATCTACAACGTAGAACTACGTTAACTGTCGCTATTTCATAGCACTATCTAACTAGTTCTCCAATTGTTCTTGCTGTTCAGGTTCAATTTGTACAGTTGAAGCAGAAGGTTGTGGGTTCTAGAGTCTAACTCGGGTGAACATTTGACACTCCCTACATTCCCTTTCGGTTGATGATTTCGCTTGCCTTTTTGGATTCCTCTCGTTCTCCTCTAGCTGTTTCTTTGACTTTTCATCGGCTCTTATAGAAATTTTCATTATATTTTCACTGCAAATATTTTCTGAATGCAAAAAACGCAAACCTTTTACATAACAATGCATAATTTCTTAACTAGTTTTTAGTACTATTTTACATATACTGTACATATAATCATGTTTCTAAACAGGGCTTTTAAATATGCATTTTTTTAATTTCCAATATGAATAAAATAGTTAATATGTTTACATGTTAAAAACAAGTGTAAAACAGTTTTCTGGTATTACTGTGCTAATTAACATTAAAAGTCCCCTGTAAGAAGGTATATGCTTACTGTATGTGCTAATTTATAATACCTAATTGAATTGTGTACTCTCCATACAGTAGATATGTGTGGGAAAAAAAATTAGTGAAGGTGGTATTTATAAAAACTCCAATAAGGATTTGAAGGTAACAGGATTTTTAAATGAGCAATTGTGTGAAAGTGTCTATTTTCTTCCTAAATTCTTCTTACTGTTAAAACTTCACTATAAATAAAATCTACCCGAATGTTTCTACTTTACTTTTGCTTTTACAGCAGCTAACACATTGTATTTGTGTGACCAATTTTCAAAACAATAAATATGGATGGTACAAATGAGAATGACTGCTATGTATGGCTAACATTTTTTTCTTTGTTAAGATCATTTTTGGTGCTTATGTTTTTTATTGTTTATAAGTGCCCATACCGCATAACTAGATGTATACATGCACACGTATAGGCATATTCATGACCACACATACCTACACACACACACACTAAATTTAAAAAAATTAGATAAATTAAAAAATTAGATAACAATGTGGGTTCCTCTTACACAGTGTAATCAGATGATAATTTCAATCTTGCCCGGCCAGTGTATAAGTCTACTTCTGATCTACAAGATCAATAACACGAGTGGTTAGAAAGCATCCTCAACACTGACGATTTAGTAATCATGCTCAACGCCAGCGATACAAGTCCTGTAAACCAGGATAAATATGTTGCCGACATGTATGTATTTGTTCATAAATAAATATGTTCAAATGATTTATAACTGCAAATGTTACTTTTTTATAGTGAATACGCAGTACCACTGTCACCACTGTCGGATGCCACCACTGTCAATTACCCCTATTTGCTGAACAGCAGCATGAAAAGGAATGGCAGCAGCAGCATCGTCCACCACTTGTCCGAAGGCTGCAAAGGGGGAATATTGTAACAACACACTATGTGTATTTATTTGTTTATAAATATGTTCTAATGACTTGTAATTGTTACTTTTTATAGTGATTATGCAGTACTACTGTCACTACTGTCAGATGCCACATCACTGTCGATTACCCTTTATCTGCTGAAGAGCAGAATGAAGAGAAATGGCTGCGGCAGTCACATGTCCGGAGGCTGCAACGCTCGTCTAGAAGCTGCAGGTGTAGAAATTAAAAGGCGTCCATGTACTGGTTTAGCATATTGTGCATAATTTTGTTGATTTGAATAGTCGCATAAATTCACTTATTTTTTTTTTTAAAAAAAAAAGACATGCCTTTGTTATTTTGTCTTATAACTGTAGCTATTAATTGCTTCGAACATATAATGAAAACAATTTTCAGCTATATTTTGTATTTTTATTTTGTTTTCATTTTGCATAGTAACACAATTTTTTTTTAAAAAAAATGCATATTTTTGAATTTTTATCTGCAGAAACGTTTTTGCTTTAATAAATTAATAAGTTTATTATTTGTCGACATTTATAATATGGTTTAACAAACTCACCTAGTATTCTAGTTTCTAGTAAACTTAAGATGTTTTTCTTTATTTATGAAAAACTTACGTTTGTTTAAAACTACATTATGAAATCATTGGAAATCAGCAGTTGAAAAAAAAAACACTAGACGGCAAAATTTTGCTAACTCTCTGGCATATTTCGGTGATTGCATATATTCTTAAGAGCCTATATGTGTGACGCCATTTTGAATATTAGCAGATGACAATTATAGTTCCACTTTTCGATGTTTAGTGGCGCTCCACAGCTAAGCCATTGAAACCAATGAGAAAGAGAAATTCCTATTTTAAAAATACATGGTTCAGGCAAATGTTTTGTTTTCTGCAACGAAAATTGTTATTTTCAAAATTCAAATTGCAATATGTACATTACAATATTGCTCATCTAGTGATACGTTGGTACAAGTTTATAATTAGTTTTTCTATTTTTAATTTCGCTTAAAATCTTGTATTTTTAGCCCATGTTAAATTCCTATTTAAAAATACGTGGTTCACACAAATGTTTTGTTTTCTGCAACGAAAATTGTTATTTTCAAAATTCAAATTGCAATATGTACATTACAATATTGCTCATCTAGTGATACGTTGGTACAAGTTTATAATTAGTTTTTCTATTTTTAATTTCGCTTAAAATCTTGTATTTTTAGCCCATGTTAAATTCCTATTTAAAAATACATGGTTCACACAAATGTTTTGTTTTCTGCAACAAAAATTGTGATTTTCAAAATTCAAATTGCAATATGTACATAACAATATTGCTCATCTAGTGATACGTTGGTACAAGTTTATAATTAGTTTTTCTATTTTTAATTTCATTTTAAAATCTCGTATTTTTTTTAGCTCATGTTAAATCTCATAGGCGACAAACGCTCCTCCGTTTATACATTTTATAGGATCTAAATTTCCCACTAACCATAAGTTTCATGATACCCTAAAATTTGACCACTAATTGTATACGATTCAAATTACTCACCATTGTAGATCAAAAGTTGCTCTTCCTTTTTTCAGTAGTGCATATTAACCCAAAAAAGAGTCGTTATTAAAATATACCCACTTTTATCCATCGATAAGAGAGAAAATGGCGGACAAAAGTGTATCAAAATTGATTTTTTTGCCACATGTTGACGTCACAGCTACAGAAGCGCCTACATGCGAAGATTTTTGTAAGTTTTTTTTTACTGTAGGCTCTTAATGATTACTAAGTAAAACCTAGCGCTAAACTCGTCAACTTTAACATGAAACTTAATAAAAGCTCATGCAGTAGTAAAGTTTGCTTAAGCATAAGGTATTTTGAAAAATAGCAAAATTATAATAACCTTATGTAATTGAGTTACAATTCTAGTTTCTAAAATAGATTCAAGATTCTCTTCATTTTACGAGGGCTTTTACTATTTTAAGAAAAACCGGAAATGATTCAGCAGCCGTTCTAGTTTCTAGTGTGCTTCCCATTTATTCTTCATCCTGAAAGGTAGATTCGAACACACACGTATCGTTGTGTGGGCGGGGGGGGCACCTGCCCCCGAAAAAAAGATTGAAAGGGCATAAAATTGGTCTTATTTTTTTCGTTTGCTCCAAATTCCATTTTTCTAATTATTTTATTAATTTCAAAACGTGAATTTCTTCCTTTATTTACGAATTAGCTTTTTTTTGGCGCTTCTTCTTAACATGTAGCCTATGGGCTTCAGCTGCGAGACATCCAATTAATAAACAAACAATTTAAAATATTGACATTGAATGCAAATGAGAACCTTATAAAGGCTAATTTTCATATTCATATCTTTCAAACTAAACCTTTTATTGCAACAAAAAAAAAATTAAAATTATTATTTTGCTTCAAATTTCGTCATTTTTCAACCTCACATCAAAATAAATCAGCTCGTCATAAACCATCTTTTGGATGGATTTTAAGTGTAAACGCCTCCCAATTAGCTGTAATTATTCTGTCATTCAGGTGCAAAATGAAGAGAAATTTGAATTATGTTTCAGAAACTAGAATAGTAACTGAATCACTTAAAAGGTATTTTCATGGTGATTATCTTTCAAAATAAGCTTTTTTTTTATATATATATTATATATAAGTTGAAGCATGAGCCAAGTTTATTCTGAAAGACATATCAACATTAAAATAGCCTTAATTGATTGATCAATTTGATCTACCCTTCTAGTTTCTAAAACTCTTATTTACTCTTAATTTTTCTTATGAAATACATCATTAACTTATCAGTTGTTAATTAAACCAACTTAACGGAATTATTTCTTTTTTTATATAAACAACCACAAATATATATATTTTTTTGAAAGTAATATTAAATTATTATCAGCACCTTTTCCTTTGAGGGTTTCTTGAGAATCATAAGAAGACTTGATGAGTAAGTTTGGCCCAAAAATCCTGGCTAAATTCAGGTGTAAAATCCTAAATGTCACTTGAGTGAGAGAAGACACGTGTAAATCTAGCACATTTAACTAAGGTAGAAGACAGAAAGTAGCATATTTTTTTCTAGCTTTCTCTTGTGAGTTGATTGTGTTGTTAGCACAAGTGCACTTTGTGTTTTTAGTGAAATAGGAAAAAGAGCTCGATCAATAGTTTGCTTTGTATTTTCATTTGAATCACTTGAAGAGTATTACGTGACTAGAAATTCAAAGTGAACCTCTCTATCATCATCATCAGTAGAGAGTGGAGTGACTTCAAAGATTTCAGGGTTTTTCCCTGTGGATTGTATTTAGAAGAGAGAAACACCCACCAACACCTATGAAAACGTTATATGCTAGATTAGACATAACCTTCGTTCTTTTTTTTTTAATTTTTTTATATAAGCGTCTACTTTTTAAAATAAGGATTATTTTCTTTAATAAAATTTTTTTGGCAACTATATTAAAAACAAAAAAAAAATATTCGTTAAGGTGGTTTTAAAGTGTAAACGTCTCTCGAACTCTGTTACTCTGTAGTTATTCTGTCTTTTCACAGCTTAAATTGAAGAGAAACTTGACTGTGTTTTAGAAACTAGAAGGGTAATTGAAGTTAAGTGTGTTTAGGTGAATTATACGGAATCCAGTTAAGGACATGAACACCAAATAAAAATTTATTCATATTTTAAATTGAAATACTAAATCAATATTTTGTTAATAATTTATATAAATTATATTTAAGTATTAACTCAATATTTTCAGATTTTTAACTGAATAAATTGAATTCAAAATATTGTTTGTTTGCCCTTCACAGGGGGGCTTCTGTAGAACACGTTTATTATTTAAATGCATTTAAATTATCAGGTGTGTATTAGGTATTAAGGCTATTTTAATGTTGATAATGATATTTTTCAAAATAAACTTTTTTATGCCTCTGTTTGAAAATGTCAAATGAACCAACTTTTAAGCAAATGATATTTTTTTTTTTAATTTTTATCTATAAAAAGTTTATTTTGAAAGATATCGATCGACATGAAATTTGAGGTTTCCTGAGCAACCAACCTTTTTCAGTTTTTAAAACACTTTTAAAACAATCTATGTCTCTAATTGTGTCTGTCAGGTGAATAATGGAAACTTAAAAGAGTAATCTTATGTTGATATCTTTCAAAAATAGCTTTTTTATGTTAGTTTCAAAATGATCCAACTTTAAAAGCAGACAATATTTTTAAAATTTTCATTTATATAAAACGTTTATTTTGAAAAATACCAACATGAAAATACCCCTTAATTGACTGAGCTCTATCCTTCTAGTTTCTAAAAACCCCTTTCTAGTTTCTCTTCTTTTTCATTCTGAAATGCAGGCTAATCCCACATCGAAAATTACCAGTTAACAGATTATCTTTTCACTACAGTTTTTTTTTACAAGGTGCAAAATGAAGACTTAAATGTTTTAGAAACTAGAAGAGTAGCTCAATCACTTTAGGGTACTTTCTTATTAACATATTTAAAAAAAAAAAACTTTTCATTTAAGTTTGAAAATGATGCAACTTTAAGCGGACAATATTTTCTGAATTTTTATTTATGTAAAAACGTTCATTTTGAAAAATATCACCATGAAAATACTCTTAATATGAGCTAATATTGACAAGCATTTAGAAATCGGGACGAACACAAGTTGGCTCCGCCCTTTTTATGACGACCGGCAACTTCTAATTGGTTGCTTATGTGGTTCGATGTTGAAAAGGGCGGAGCATATGTGACGTCAGACTATACATAACCAACCAATTAGAAGTTGCGATCGTCATAAAAAGGGTCGGAGACAACTTGTGTTCGTCCCGATTTCTAAATGCCTGTCTAATATTATATAGTATAGTGACAATGGCAGCATGAAGGATAATCTCTCTAATTATAAGTTATTATCAAAGTTAAAATTTTATTATTGACATCCATGACTAAAATTTTCTCTTAATACACAAACACACAGTTAAGTAGGGTTTAAAATGGCTAAGAAAAGCCAAAGAGATAATTTTATTGCTTTGCCACTCTCACTATACAAAGCTACAGCCAACAAAACTGAACAATGAACAGCAAGCAGCAAAGCAACATTTCAACAACAAAAAGGAAGCGGGGAAAAAAAAAAAACCTTTTCTAAGAAGAAAGTTGCATGTTCCATATATTCTATAAAATGTTATAGACATAAAAGCGCACTTAGTGGCCACCGCTCACTTAGTGCTTCAAAATACATAGCTTACATTTATGTATTTTGAGCAGCATAATATAATATGGGTTGGTCGCATTTTAAGTTTTGAGGTAAAATACCCTTTCTAAATGTGTCTAGAAACCATTTAGATAATATTTTCCCGTTGGTTTTTTTTACACAGAAAAGAAAGGTTATTTTTGTGTGTTAAAGTCACCAATTTAACTTATAGTTAAAGGTTAAACTCTAGAGTGTACCAACTTGCTGCTTTTAAAGCAATTTGATGTCAATCTCTGTAAAGTGTGTGCTTTGTGTTTAGGCCTACTGATTGTGCATTTTAATTATTAATCTTATGCAGTAAAACAGTTTTCACTTTATTGTGCAGTTTTTCTTTTGTCTGTAATTATTATAGTTTTACCTTTTTTTCTAAAAAAAAAAAAAAAAAAAAAAAAAAAAATGCATCGAAATCGTTTTTCACTTATGAGTTTTAGAAAGAAAGCAACTCGTTCAAAGCGACTAAGCGAAGAAGAAAGAGACTTTATAAAGCAACAATATAAAGAACATGCTTTCGTGTTAAATAATAAAGAACGTGGTACAAAAGCTCAAATGATGAAGAATGCAGCTTGGGAAAATATTGCTAAGAACTTCAATACTAAATTTAAAGATTCTCCACGTCATCAGGACAAAAACTCGTATCAAATGCTAAAGGCTTGGCAAAATATGTTGGCAAATGCAAAAACGTCAGCTATTCTTAACCGGCAGTCTCGAGCTGTCGAAGGTGAAGCTGAAGGTGGTGGTGGTGGTGGTTTTGGTAATGGTGCTTCTGATGGAGACCTCGTAGTCACCGAGGTTGTAACCGAAAAACCTCAAGAAGTTGTACAAATCAAAGTGGAATACGATCCTTTGGAGAACGACATTTACGAGAATTTCGATTCTGGACATACAAATGAGGAATCTGAAGGAACGAGAGACTCGAATTCTGTTACGAATAAACGGAACAGACAAGATTCGAGCATAATTGGTGGCGATTCCGTTTCGAATGCAGATTCAACGGAAATACGGAAGACAAAAGAAAGCGAAATGTTTTTTGCTGAACACGAGATGAAAATGAAAATCTATGCTGCAAAACTTGCAGAACAATCAGCCAAATTGGAAAAACTAAATTGGGAAACTGCATACTGGCGAGAAAAATATTATCGAGAGTTTCCCGGAAATTGTCCAACGAATGATGAAAACGTTTAAATATATAATTATTCTATTTAAACATTTCCCCGTGGTATTATATGAATACTAGTGGAGTTACCCGTCATAAATGACGTGGGGACATTCTAGTTTAACTTATTTTATTCAAATACTGAAGGTCACTCAATGAAGGACATTTCCTTCTCCCCTCTCCCCCACTGCCTTCACATGTGTTTGCTTAAAGGTTTTTGTCCTAGTTTGTACAGCGTTACACATCGCCAGACAGACTTGGCTTAATATATATCTAACTAGTGGGGTAACCCGTCATAAATGACAGGAGCAAAATTCACAGGCAATTGTGCGCATGCGCGTCGTTTTTTCCTTTTTTTTTTTTTGCTCCTTTCATTTCAATTTCAGTTTCCCCCCTTCCACTTTTCCCCCTCCACGTTTCTCTCTCCCCCTACACTTTCCCCTCACCCCTCCCACTTTTCTCTCTCTCTCTCTCCCCCTTCTACACTTTCCAACCTTTTCCCGTCACCCCTCCCACTTTTCTCTCTCTCTCCCCTTCTACACTTTCCAACCTTTTCCCCTCACCCTCTCCCACTTTTCTCTCTCTCTCTCCCCCCCTTCTACACTTTCCAAAGGAAGAGTTCAACATATAGTTGACCTTGAGAAAAAAAAACGGTTCATTTATTCAAATTTATATAAATTCCGATTTGCTTCAATGGTTACTCCACACACACACACACACACACACACACACACAGACCTGGGATATTATATATAATAATTGTATAATAGTAACGAATAAAGCAATATTTTGAAATAAGTTTTACACATTTGTTTTTATTTCAAACTGAATAATATTATTGTTGTTTAGAAGACAAAATTCAAATGCAAAAGTTTGTTAGAAACTGGACTAGCAGCAAGCATGTATGCTAAAAATGCTACCAGGTAAATTTAAAAATATTGTTCGGATAAAGAATTTAATAAGCATGTCAGACATGGTTTTTTTTTAACAAAATATGATTTTTAAACTTAATACCTTGTAACAAAATCCCCCCCCCCAATTTTTTTTTTAGAATTTAATAAAATTAAACAGGAATTAAATTAAAAGATTGTTAAAAAAGGATACAAATAAGGCTGTCAATTTCACCTTAAGTATGCCGCTTTCACTTAATACTCATTAGTAATTCCAAATAAAAGGGGGAACCTTCCCATGCCACCGTATTCACAACTATGAATATGTGGATAGAAATGTATCACTATCTCTAGCAAAAACCATAGACTTAACCATTGATTTAGCTAGAAATACGGATACCTAGCCACATATCCACAAATGTGCATATGGCGCCTGGAGAAAATTCTGAACCCCATTTCAGAGAGTTAAGAAGACGAGAGTCCAAAGAAGGAAGTTCCTACATATCTGTCCAGCAGATGGAAAGATAGATGAAAGAAGACTTGTTGACCGGATACATGATGCTACCAACAATACAAACATTACTGTAGTAAAAAAAAATGTTTGTCGGGGAACTTACCTTGCAACAACAGGCAGTCCCACCGAGGAATGATAATGCATTCAGGAATGTAATTAAAAAATTTTGTCCGTTGTACGAAAGTCACGAAAAATAATATATGGGAGCATGTATCCAGACAATGCCTACCCAAGAAAATCATTTGATGCAATGAAAAGGAAGGATCCCTAGAATTCCTGTATATCCAGAAAAAGGGAAATAGATTCCCTGTCTCCTGGTGGATTCGGCAGCTTTCGATCATCAGTGACCAGCTCTCCGATCCTTTGGTGTTCTAAGGATAAAGCAGGTTTTGGGTGACCCTTTACTGATTGGAGAATTAATTCTCTGATGGTAAAGTAAACTCAAAGAGTAAACTCACTGATAGCAACTACATGCAATTAGAAAACGGAATGAGCAGAAGTTGGCTCCGCCCTTTTTATGACGAACGGCAACTTCTAATTGGTTTGTTGTGTGGTTCGACGTTGAAAAAGGCGGAGCATGTGACGTCAGACTACATAGCCAACCAATTAGAAGTTGCGTTCGTCATAAAAAAAGGCGGAGCCAACTTCTGCTTATCCCGTTTTCTAATTGCCTGTATAGCAACTAGACATCTGGCCTCTAACCAGCCTTTTTTTGATTAGAAAAAGCATAATTATGCATTTTCTAATCAAAAAGGCTGGTTAGAGGCCAGATATCTAGTTACTAACAGTTGTCAATTAGAGAACTCTAGCCTCTAACCAGTGTTTTTGATCGATAATTGTTAGTTGATCGAAACAGAATTGTTATTGAGAAACATTTGCTTGATAATTTTGCATAATTTGCATAAAAATCCGACTCCTGAATATTACATTAAGTTCAAATTAGCTTAAATGTTTTTTTTTACAATTTTAAAAACCACATTTATTTTTTTTAAAAAAAATCCACAAATGAGTAATTTATTTAAAAATTTATAACGAAATATTTTATGATTTTCGAAAGAAAAAAAAATCATAAATATTAAAAACAATGACAACAATGAAAACCTAGAAATTCTGCCTTTATTTCAGAAAATAAAACATTGACATTGCTGATTGATTGTTTGATGCATTTAATAAATGACGTGATCAAATGAGTTAATTACAAAAAAAAATACACCAAATATTTTCAGGTTAAAAAAAAACCTTCCATAATTCCCTTTTTTCGAAAGTGCAATCCGTCAAAACACCCAAAATTGTGTAATCCCCATTTTATTTTTAAATTAATTATAAAATGAAGAGAGAGAAAAAAAATCAAAATAAAATTAAGATCACAAATTTGAACAGGAGCAATTGTAAAAAAAAAAAAAATTCACACTGCCAAATATTGGGGTCCTTAAGGTGGTTAAATAGATATTTATTTTGTTTTTGTTACCCCGGATGGCGCCACTGCAGTGGCTAATGTTAAACTCCATAATGGTTTTTTGGGGGGTGAATATTTCGATATAAAAACGGCAAGCGAACTTTTTTTCAAAAAAAAAAACATGAAAAAATTCAAATTGTTTTCAAAACTAGAATGGTAAAAGATTATGCTAAAAGTTTTTTCATGACAATATTTATTTAAAAATAAACAATTTATATTGTAAGCAGTTTGAAAATGGCCCTTTTTTAGTTATTTTCATTGACATTTTCTGAAAAACTATATTTTCGCCTTTTTTTCTTCAAACTGTCATAAAAAGTTTATTTTGAAAGATATCGTCATGAAACAACTTTTAGCATTATCACCAACTATTCCAGTTTCTAAATCAATTTGAATTTCTTCATAATGTTTTTCCTAAAAAACTTTCACTTGAAAAATATAAATTTTCTCGAAACCGCGAGTGGAGGTGGAAGAGTTATTATGTTCCTACAGAACATAATAGCAACGCAGGCGCGCCAATCCAGTAGGGAGACAAAAACAACAAAATAAATATCTATTCAGCCACCTTAATAAAAAAAATTTTTTTTTTGCAAACTACAATGTCCCATATGCTGATGAGGCATTTACAACAATTGACAATCCACCAATTCCTCATCGAGACATCGTCCCGTGAAATCATCGTACATTTGTCGCGGCGGACATACGTAAGTCCACGATCGAATGGATCCTTGAATTGAAACACAACTGACAAACTTATTGCATTCTACCGGATGTGGATAAACACCTTGCTCGATGCAGTCTAGATCACCATTGGACTTTACGGATAATCCTTGAAAAGAGTCGTCGTGCTGCGTTGATGCTCCTGGCTGACGGTTAAATTTGATCCTGACTGCCAGTGGATCGTTGGGATCAGGCGTCGGTGGTGGAGTTGTCGTTGATTGATATCTTTGTCGGCTTGGAATTCTACGTATCGTAGTTGGTCTCGAAGTGGTACTCGTAGTTGTAGTTGTGGGCCTACCACGCGTGGTTTCTTTTTCTTCAGGAACCGTACTCTGGGTTGTAGTAGACGTTGTAGTAGACGTTGTAGTCATCTTCCTTTGTCGTTGCCGTGTTTTCATTATTACTCTACGTATTGGAGCGACTGCTCCTGTAGTGGACGGTTGTCCCGTGGTAAGCGGTTGTTTCGTAGTCGACGGTTGTTCTGTACTTAGTGGACTGTCCGATGTTTGTATCTCGGATTCAAAGCCATCTTCGCTTAGTAAAGACACGCTCGAAAGCTCAGTCTGCTCTTCGGTAATAGTTCCCTCGTTGTCTTGGTCAAAAACGAAGCCCTGATTTTGAGCCGTAATTTCCTTCTCGAGACGAACGCCAATATTTTCAAAAGGTGGAGAATTTGTCGTCAACAAACTTACAATCGCATCATCCGGTATTGGATCCAAAGATGCGATTTGTATGTTGTTTGTCGACTCTTTCGCCGTTACGTCGAACGAAGCGGCCTCTTCCTCGTTGCCACCAACTACACTAGGCTTCGATTTTCTTTCGGAAGAGTCCAATACTTTACGAATCTGTGCCGTAATATCGAGTGCCGCCTCCGTTGACGTTTGTCTCCTCAAAGGAACATATTTAAAAAGACCGGGAATCCTCGTGGCACCGAACGTTTCGTAACCTTTGCCGACGAACGATTCCGATTCGGCGTTTGGACGTATCGTTGCGGCATCAATACGTGCTTCCATTTCGCCGTCGTCGTCCTCTGCGCCAGAAGGACTCAATACGGTTGATTTCAGAGTACTACCAGAAACGTCCTCTTCCATTTCACTTTGCCTATTTCTGGAAGTGGAAGATCTACTCCTAGCTGCCGACATTCTTCTAGTGGTTTCTTCTTCTGTTGAAGATTCCGTAGATGTTGTCGTCGTCGTCGTCTTTGGTCTCTGCCGTCTTCTTGGAGCTACAGGTCTACTGCTACTGGATTGCACTTTTTCAGTTGTTGTTTTGGGTGGGCTTGATGTGCGAGGTCTCGATCCTCTCCGGAATGGAATAACTGTTGTTTCAAGTTCAGGTGCTGCAGTAGTTCTAACCAGTGATTTACGACTAGTTGTCACTACATCCTCTTGTTCTTGAGATGATGGATTGCTCGATAAGTGTTTTTGAACTTCTTCGACACCTCCTAACTTTTCAATCAAATGTAACAACTGAGCTATATTTGGATTGCTGCTCGCCGCCGTCGTTGTTGTCGTCGTCGTGCTAGCCTCGGTCGACAACTCTTCCTCTTCTTCTTCAGGTTCTTCTTCGACCGTCGTAGTTCGAACGGTAGTTCTTCGTCTCGTGGGAGGCCTTGTTCTACTTTTAGGTTTCCTGGTCGTGGTGGTGGGAGCTTCTGTTGGTGGCTGTTTTATCTTACAATTGACATTGTCGGGATAATCACAAGAGTCCGTAAACGTATTGAAATGAAGACCAGAAGGACATGTGAAGTGATGAGGCACGATACCCAAATCGGCAGGGCCACTGTCTAAACACCAGAAATATTTACGACAATCTTTCGTATTTGGAAAAAAACCCTCATCTTTGCAATCCATCTGTGGACCGGGATCCGGAGTTGTTGGCGGTGCAGGTGTACTGAATAGATCGTCTTCTTCAGTCTCGCACTCTTCGGACTGTCGTCCTCGACCACTTCCGGACTTGCACGAAGCCGAAGCTTCTTGATCGGATCTTTCGTTAAGTCTATTTTTCGATTTTTTCGTCGAATGCGGTTTTTCATCGTCGATGTTCGAGTCTTCCTCCTGATCTAATTCATCGTCAATGATTTGTTCTTCGTCAAAGTGTGGTTCTTCAGTATCTTCATACGTGGTTGTCTCCGGCGCGACCGTAGTAGTAGTGGTCGTGGTGGTGGTGGTTCGTATTTTAGGAGGAGCTCTTGTCGTAACGGCAGTTTTTGTCGATTTTGTAATGGAGGAGGACAATAACACTTTGCGAGCTGCCGTAATCAACGGACTCTTCTCTCCTCCACATTGGCCACGAAAATCGTCAGTGTCCAGTGCCCAGAACATGACACCACCAAGTTTATGTTCGACGACATATTTAGCCTAAAAACACACATTTATTTACATTAATAACCACCTTCCTCGGTCACGTAAATCTATTTCAAAGTCATAATAAAACGATTTACTTTTTGTTTAACCATGTCTTCATCGTCATAACCAACCCATTGGTCACCTTTATACGCATAGGGTCCAACTTCATCTGGAAACGGCCTTTCTACAATCCACTCATCGTCGTCTTCAATTTGTTTGCAAATCTAGTAATTTATATCTCACTGTAATCACATTATTTCTAAATGTTTTTTTTCAAAGATGAGAAATTCGAAAGCCTGCCTCGTAATATGCCAAGTAACCTTCTTCTCTCGTCGAAGGGCCCGCATCGGCGGAACCACTAATCAGAGCTCCCAGTGACGAATCCTCCGGATCTTCCAGTTTGAATGCTCTACCATACGTTGGAACACCGACAACCAATTTACTTGGAGGTGCTCCTAATTCTAAGTAGAAATTCACGGTCCAGTCCTGAAAATAGTAACCAATTTTTTTTTAATTGTTGTAAAATTTCTCAAGTGTGTTTGTTTTCTTGTTAGAAGTTCGTGTTCATTATTGAAAGCAGAAAATAATAATTTGCCATGATCAGATTTTCTTTTAATACAAAAAAAAAATTAAACGTGCTTTAGGTTAATAAATTTTGAAATATTAAAGAAAAGTCCACACGAATCGTTTTGATCTTCAATAGGATTTTGTTACATTTCGACCTTTAACAAGTTTCCGAAACATTTCGATCCTTTAGCAGGTTTCCGAAACATTTCGATCCTTTAGCAGGTTTCCGAAACATTTCGATCCTTTAGCAGGTTTCCGAAACATTTCGATCCTTTAGCAGGTTTCCGAAACATTTCGATCCTTTTAACAGGTTTCCTAAACATTTCGATCCTTTTAACAGGTTTCCAAAACATTTCGATCCCTTAGCAGGTTTCCGAAACATTTCGATCCTTTTAACAGGTTTCCGAAACATTTCGATCCTTTTAACAGGTTTCCGAAACATTTCGATCCTTTTAACAGGTTTCCGAAACATTTCGATCCTTTTAACAGGTTTCCAAAACATTTCGATCCTTTTAACAGGTTTCCAAAACATTTCGATCCCTTAACAGGTTTCCGAAACATTTCGATCCCTTAGCAGGTTTCCGAAACATTTCGATCCCTTAGCAGGTTTCCGAAACATTTCGAACCTTTAGCAGGTTTCCGAAACATTTCGAACCTTTAGCAGGTTTCCGAAACATTTCGAACCTTTAGCAGGTTTCCGAAACATTTCGAACCTTTAGCAGGTTTCCGAAACATTTCGAACCTTTAGCAGGTTTCCGAAACATTTCGAACCTTTAGCAGGTTTCCGAAACATTTCGAACCTTTAGCAGGTTACCGAAACATTTCGAACCTTTAGCAGGTTTCCGAAACATTTCGAACCTTTAGCAGGTTTCCGAAACATTTCGAACCTTTAGCAGGTTTCCGAAACATTTCGAACCTTTAGCAGGTTTCCGAAACATTTCGAACCTTTAGCAGGTTTCCGAAACATTTCGAACCTTTAGCAGGTTTCCGAAACATTTCGAACCTTTAGCAGGTTTCCGAAACATTTCGAACCTTTAGCAGGTTTCCGAAACATTTCGAACCTTTAGCAGGTTTCCGAAACATTTCGATCCTTTAGCAGGTTTCCGAAACATTTCGATCCTTTAGCAGGTTTCCGAAACATTTCGATCCTTTAGCAGGTTTCCGAAACATTTCGATCCTTTAGCAGGTTTCCGAAACATTTCGATCCTTTAGCAGGTTTCCGAAACATTTCGATCCTTTAGCAGGTTTCCGAAACATTTCGATCCTTTAGCAGGTTTCCGAAACATTTCAAACCTTCAAAAGGTTTCCGAAACATTTCAAACCTTCAAAAGGTTTCCGAAACATTTCGACTTTCAAAAGGTTTCCGAAACATTTCGACTTTCAAAAGGTTTCTGAAGCATAAGTCTCTACTAGTTGACGCATATCTCTATATATATGCTTCTGTTTCTAGTCTCGGAATGTCGCCTCTTGTTGCATTTCCATTTTGAGCAGTAAACTTCAAAGATAAAAAATGGCAACAAGCGGTAACATGTGGGGACTGTTAAGCGGCTGTTTCTCTAGTATGTGGACGAACGCCACTAATCTCCTCTTGTTGACTGTTTCCTTTGGGTATTTCCTTTTGAACAGATGAACAAACATTTGTTGCTTGTATGCGGATACTACGTACGAGAGACAAACTGCAGCTAGTTAGAGCAAGCATGTTTCTCCTGCATGGACACAATGTTTCCTCTTGTTGCTAAATTGTGCCATGTTTGCAAAAAAACATCCAGAGACATAATATGCAACGTTCATTTATATTTACGTTATATATATTTTTTTCATAAGAGCTCATACACACGAACGAACTTTTTGCGACAATATCGCAACAAGAAAAAGATGCAAAAAAGACGTGCGATAATTTTGCGTCTGCGTCAATAAAGATGCAACTTGTTTCATTTTTTTGCATGGCGACAGTCGTGACCTAAAGAGCATATACGTTTCAATGGGACTATGCCGACAAAATTACAAATTGTCACACAGGATCTCTAGTATATTCAAGTTTTCAATGGTGCAATACTATCGCATGACAATATGTCGCTAGTGTGTAAAGATGAGCGGCTATCGAGAGTAGCTGGATCTTGCAATAAAACTGTTGCACGAAAAAAAAAGTCGCTCGTGTGCAGGCAGCCTCATATATAGGTTAAGCTTTTTAGTAGAGGTGAGACGAATCCGAAATTTTCTCAAATCCGAATCCGAATACTAAAAGGTTCTCGAATCTCCCAAAATGAAATAATATTAAATTATTAATAATAAAAAACACAGTGTGGCACAAGGTGATATTGGTGATCCGGATACCACCACCGAAATTGCAACAATCGCCGGATTTATTGTTAGTGAACGCTTCTATTGAACGTCAATAGAATTAAAACTAATTTTACCAAAGTTTTTAACAGTTTTTTTAGGTCAGGATTCGAAAGACGAAAAAAACGCGAAGATTCGAGTTTTCGAATCTCGAATATTTTTTCAAGATTCGCAGAATTCGATGATTCGAAAGGCCCATCATCGCTACTTTTTATCATTTCGCTAAACAGAACGGACGTTTGCGCCAATTGGTATCTAGCGAACCTACCACATTGAGCAACCTCTTAGGATCCCAACTTTCAAGTTCTTCATCAACTCCAAACAGAGCCGAATGATGATTTGCAGATCCTTCTTGAGTCGTGTAGTAATCGTAAGTTAAAAGGTTAAAGAAATCCAATTCTCTGAATAAGAAATAAAATATTTTCAATTCAAATATGACTAAATTTAATTAGTACAAGAAACGAAAACAAATCGCTATAAAGATTGACTATACTTGGACAATGCGGGAATGTCGTAACCCTGTTCGATATATTGTTGTCCTGCCGGAACAGCCATTGTCAGCAACAGCCTTTCGGCTCCAGATCTTAATTTTTCCTTATCAAAAGCTTCACGCAATTCCTATCAGTATAAAGAAGAAAAAAAGTCACATTGAATTAATACATTTCAGTAAAACAAATTATAAAAGAATTGCAGCCTACTTTGACCAATTCCAAGTAACCGTCTTTATCATCTGGACTGCTACCATCACGAAATGTTGGATATTCCCAGTCTAAATCTAAACCATCAAATTTGTGTTGTCGAAGAAACTTCATGACACTTCTGACAAACTTTTCTCGATTTTCTGACGAGCTAACCAAAGTTGAAAATCTAACCGACAAACCCCCCGAAAAAAAAAAAAAAAGAAACATGTTAAAAATTATTTGTCGTAAAATGACAAATGTCTTTCCAGTAAAAGTCACTTTTTTGATCCTTCATTCCAACCACCGACGGCTATCATAGTTTTCAACTTTGGATTGTGTCGCTTGAGGTCAACAAACTTTTTATAATTGCCTTAGAATTTGCCGAAAAAACAAAAACATATGTTAAATGACAGCCACATGTAGAATAAATAATTGTTTTTTTTTTTTAAAAAAATATTGTTACCTTGTTGAATGTCATTGTAACTGTCAAAAGGTTTGATCTCGTACTTTGTCGAAAGACCACCAAATGCATATATGAGATGCGTGCATAAGTAAGGATTGATGTTTTCCGGAGTGTATTTGGCAAGACTTGGCCTATAGATTGCCCAATTTGTATAATAGCATACCAATTTGTATGCTTTTTCGTCTGCAACTGTTAAATCAACAAAAATGAAAAACAACATTCGTTAATTAAACTTATTAAGATTAATAAATAATATTTCAAATTAATCAATTTTTTAAAAAAAAAATAAATGCCTTCATACAAGGACCACTTTTGAGAGCTCGAGTTTGACTGCAAAATGTTTGTCACAAGTGGCTACAGGTTGTGGTTGATATTTTATTGCAATGGAAAGAAGCCGGACTTTTTTTTGTACACGAGCGGTTTCTGAAACCACCAGTGACGAGGCTGTGGTTGCAATAGAAGAGCCACATGCCGACTTCATTTTGTAGTCGCAATGGACCACCAAAAATGGTTTTGTGTGTCAAAGAGCACACATACTACTATTGGTGGTCGATTTCGCCTGCAAAATGAAGTTACAGGTGGTTGGGGCTGTGGTTGCAATGTATTTGTTTTTGCAAAAAGTCTTAGTGGTTGGTTTTGACGACAACCCAATCTCATTTTGCACTCGAATTCGACCACCAAAAGTGGGTTCGTTTGCCAACGCACTTATTTCTTTACTTTAATTGCACTACCTGTAAGGTTACAGCTTCCCAATAATAAGATAAGCAAGGACCAATGAACAACAGACAGTTCCATCTAATAAATACAATATAAAATTAATAAGACTGAAAAAAAACCAGAAGTGAACACAAGGACAAAATTGACAAGTAAATTTCATACAAGTTTACGTGATTTGACTGGTAATATGAAACAGACATTGTGCAATATAAATACATTAGTACATTCCTTCAGAAAAAAAACTTATCAGAAACATCAATGATTAATTATTGTAGATCTTTTCATAAAGAATCGATTTAATTTGCAAATCAAAAAGGAGAAAAAATGACAAAAAATCACGTTATAAAATTGCTAGCAATGGTTTTTTATGGTTTTTAATGCAAATTCGAAAAATAGCATTATTACACATTAGAGCCGCAACAGGCTAATTTTCATTTTGCATATTTTTGCGAACCTGAACTTTGCATCGAAAAAGAAAAAAAAAACTGGCGCTCCCTTAATATAATCAATCTAGCTATTTGCGCCATTGATCGCCTACGCACCCGATAGAGGCAGGCAACTCTGAGCGCCTTTGCACCCCCGATCGAGGCAGGTGCCTCCTTCGCCTTGCCCTAGTCATGGCTCTAATCGTCACTTATACATTATAAATACTGATTATGGTAACATGGGTATAAACCGGACAAAATTTAGCATTTTTTCTGTTTGACCGGTAGACCCCATGCGATCTCCAAAAGCCTCAGAGAACGAACCTCTCTGAGAAAAGGCTTAGGGGAACAATTATAAGCTGCAGCAATATTGTAATTCTAGTCTGCTGTTATTGTCTAACGAGAAATAATTTACATAAATAAAAAGTAATGTATGATAAATAGGCCTACATTTTTAAGTAAAAAAAACTACACTTCTAAATAAAAAAAACCCTACACTTTTAACTAAAAACCCTACAACTTTAACAAAAAACCCTACAACTTTAACTAAAAAAACTAGACTTTTAAATAAAAAGACCTACAATTTTAAATAAAAACCTACAATTTTAAATAAAAACCTACAATTTTAAATAAAAACTTACAATTTTAAATAAAAAAACCTACAATTTTAAATAAAAAAACCTACAATTTTAACTAAAAAAACCTACAATTTTAACTAAAAATCCCTACAATTTTAACTAAAAATCCCTACAATTTTAACTAAAAATCCCTACAATTTTAACTAAAAAGCCCTACAATTTTAACTAAAAAGCCCTACAATTTTAACTAAAAAGCCCTACAATTTTAACTAAAAAGCCCTAGAATTTTAACTAAAAAGCCCTACAATTTTAAATAAAAAAACCCTACAATTTTAAATAAAAAACCCTTACAATTTTCAATAAAAAACCCTTACAATTTTCAATAAAAAACCCTTACAATTTTCAATAAAAAACCCTTACAATTTTCAATAAAAAAACCCTTACAATTTTAACTAAAAAGCCCTACAATTTTAAATAAAAAACCCTTACAATTTTAAATAAAAAACCCTTGCAATTTTAAATAAAAAAACCCTTACAATTTTAAATAAAAACCCCTAGGCATGCTAAATTCGACTTACATGTGTTGAATTTGTATAAATTGTAATGCTCGTCTTAGAAAAATAATCCAATCTATATTATTTGAAAAACTAAACTGTTCTGATAAGAAAAGTACTCAAATTTTTGTAGAAAGTATTATTCATTTAATAACAGGTTCTTGAAATGAAAAAATTCAGGGTTTGATGACTTAAAAACGAAATATTTTTCTGTATGTTTTTCATTCATTTCCTAGTTAAAAGCGTTATTTTATTGTAGAAGACATTGTCTTTTGTAACAATACATTTATTGATGAAATATAAATTCATATTTTGTTTAATGTGTATTTTAAAATTTAATTTCAAATTCTGGTCATTTAAGATACGACTTGTACATTCAAAAGTAAAAACAAGTAAAGCATATATAAGACAACTGAATATTATTGCCTCAGTTTTTATTTTGTTATAAATTAAGATTTTTATCAAAAGTGAAGTCCAGTTTCTAATCCTAAACAAGTTTTTTTTCATTCTTCCATTGTACGTGGTACAATATAATTTAATAAGTGTCTACACACGGAAATAGGCACAACTTAATACCAAATTTCACATTTTGTGTATGATGACCTACTTTAATAGAAAATGTTCGTTTTGTTACATTAGAGCGAGGCCACATTCAACACAAATGCCGTTATTTCGTCTACTTTTTTTTATCCACATGTAAAATAATTTTTTTTTTAAATCAAGCAGTAAATTTTACTGTGAAAAACAACAAAAATGTGTTTTATTTGCTAAATGTATAAAAAGCACTTCAAGATTGGATGAGTGATTTTTTGTTGTTCTGATTTAAAAAAAAGTTACTAGAAATTTAACAAGACAAACAAATATAAAGCTGAATTTAACCATCTACAACTAAAGTTAGTTATTTCGTCTAGTTTATTTTATATAAAAAATTATAAAAAATTTAGCAGTAAATTTTACTGTGAAAAACAACAAAAACGTGTGTTTTCTTTGCTAAAAGCACTTCAAGATTGGATGAATGATTTTTGTTCTGATTCAAAAAATTACTAGAAATTTAACAAGACAAACAAAAAACAATGGCTGAATTTAACATTCAACAACTTAAGTTAGTTATTTCGTTTAGTTTATTTTATATAATTTTTTTTTAAAAAAATTAAGCAGTAAATTTTACTGTGAAAAACAACAAAAATGTGTTTCTTTGCTAAATATATATAAAAAAAAACAATTGTAATTTCAACATTAGATGAGTGATTTTTGTTGTTTTGATTCAAAAAGTTGCTAGAAATGTAACATCACAAAATCAAATCAACTAGTCACTTCAACAACTGACGTTAGGTCGTCGTATTTTGATGTATTTTCGACAACTTTTATTAATATGTAAAAATTTAAAAAATAAAGCAGCAAAATTTTATTGTAGAAAAATAAAAACAAAAAGTGTCTTCTTCGCTAAATGTATGAAAGCACAATTTTAATTATAACATTGGAAGATTGATTCTTTGCTACTCTGATTCAGAAAATGTTACTCAAAATTTAACAAAAAAAAAATGGGTGAATTTTACATTCAACACCTTATGTTATTTCGTTTAATTTTTGTATAAAAGTTTTTTTAAAAATCAAAAACAACAAAAAATGTATTTTTGCTTAATTTATAAAATCACAATTATAATTTCACCATTGGATGAGTGATTTTTGTAGTTCTGATTGAAAAAAGTTGCTTTAAATGTAACATCACAAACAAAAAAGGCTGAATTTCACATTCAACAACTTATGTTATTTCGTCTAGTTTAAAAAAAAATCAAGCAAGTAAATTTTGCTGAGAAAACAACAGTAAGAGTATTTTTTGCTTAATTTATAAAATCACAATTGTATTTTCAACATTGGATGAATTGATTTTTTTGTTCTGAATCAAAAAAGTTACTAGAACTTAAACAAGACAAACAAAAAATGGCTGAATTATTTAACACATTCAACAACTAACGACGTTTCAGCAAGTTTTATAATATTTAAAAAAATTTAAAAAAAATTAAGCAATAAATTTCATTGTGAAAAAAAAAACTACAAAAACAACAAAGTGTCTTCTTTGCTTACATACAGTATATAAAAGCACAATTATAATTTCACCATTGGATGAGTGATTTTTTTAAAAAAAGTTACTAGAAATACAACAAAGACAAAACAAAAATAAAATAAATGGCTGAATTTATAATTATTCTTATGGTTCAAGCTCAACACAGATACATAATTCAGTTTTAGTCAGAAAAAAATAATCTTATACAGTATATGATTTACATTTCTTCAAGGTAGCCATTTATTCAGTTTTTTATGAGACTACACATTTTATTTAGTCATGTTAAACCTCAAACAAGAAAACCAGTTTTAGATATGAAAAAGAAAAAATATGCAAATATGCATTTTGACAAATACACACTTCAAAAAAAAGCAAAAATTTTTTTTCAGACATATACATATTTTAAAATGTTTCACAAGAAACAAAAATTCTTTATGGACCATGACATTAACAAAAGTTAAAACCCATGGTCAATGATGACTTTGGTTATTTTCGTCGTCGTCTTCTTCTTAAAGAAAAATTATAACCAGGATTTAAATTATATTATCGGCAAGGATATCTGGGAGTTACCCGCTTTTATAAAATAACAAATATTCTAAAATAAAAATCCATTGTTTTGCACCCCCAAAAAAATGTAAAGGCGTTTTCCCCGTACACAAAAATTTTGACTTATTTTTTATATTTTTATTAAATGCAAAAATTTTAAGCAATAAAAAATGTATAAAATTCAATGTGTTGTATGAGCCAGTTGCATATTTTCTCCTCAAGTCTATAAACCATTGAAGCAGGAAAAATATCCTTGTTTACTGAGAACATCCTACAAGATTTGTCAACTTGTTCACTCTCAGTAAACCAAAATGATACCTTTTAACAATTATCATATTAATTTTCTTTGTAAATCATACAAATGACATATTATGAGTACTATACTGACATGCAAATTTACAATAGATTTTATGCAAATTAACATTTTCAAAAAAAAAATACAATGTACAATTAACCTTATTGCAAAGAGAGATAAAAAAAATGTGGCCCAACTGACTGACACCCATTGAAATGAAGCTTCGCAAGAATTAACAGACCGAAGAAATTATTTCCCATTGTACCATTGTATTAATACTTAAGAATTTTTCCTGTAGGTAATTTTTTTTTTGAAAATTTAATATTGAAAACATCATTAATAGAAGAATATTGAAATCTTGGCAATTGACAACATCAGTTTTCCAGATTTTTTTATCTGAAAAAATTCACAAAGGAGCCAACAGCTATATATGTAAATGACTTTCTTTCTAATTTTATCAAATTGAAAGGGGTTAATTAATATAAAAGTATTTTATTATGATGACTTTGTTATAACTTATTAGCCTATTTTTTCTCACTGTAAACCCGTAACTGTGGGAAAAGAAATTTCTCAAAACAAAAAAAAACTGTAATAAAGACTACAGCAGTGATTCCCGGCACAGTATTCTTTGTCTAACTTAGTAAAACTCTTGGCACACAAGCGTGACACAGCATGCATGCCACATTTTCACCACTTTTCAAGTTGTCTCCAAAACCAACTACTACCTTGAGTTTTTCCATAAAAACACACATTGCAATTTGCAACCACAGCCTTCGACTTCATTTTGGAGTCGAAAAAATGGTCAAAAAGTGGTCTATGTATTCTAACCCTTAAATGCTTACGTGTAATACTATACAAATTTTGTTTATTTTGCCATTTCCAATAAAGGTAAAAGAAATTTTATTAGAAAATATTAAATTCTATTAACATGTTAAATATGTAACTTCCAAAATTTTCGAGACACACCTAGAAAAACTCAAAAGACACGCCCAATGAAAAATCACTGGACTACACACTTAAAATATTTTAACAAAATTAGTAATTTAAAAACTTTCTTTGAATCTACCTAATTGCATTGCTTAAGCAATAATGGTGCTGATTATTTCAAACATTTCTACTCATTAGGATTAAGTCATTATAATATTTTCATTATAGAAAATGAAGAAAACTTAAAATCAACACAGTCATAACCGAAAATTGATCATTAAAATGAAAGTTGTACGCATGAATTAAGAAAATTACACCTAACCCATAATTACAGGCGTTCTTCTCTATAACAACGGAGTCTTTTTTGTGTGCTGATCATTGAACCAGTTTTCTTGTGCATCTTAATTAGTCATATCTATTTTTTAATAGTCAAATCATTACTCTAATTATAAGCTGAATCAAAATTTGCAATGGTAAAAAATATTTAAAATTGAAATTCACATTTAGCTGCCACATTTAAAAAAAACATTGCTTAAAACATGACTTAAGACAAAACTTGCAATGTTTCAGACATGTAAGCTAAGCTTAAAATTTCTTCAAAAAAAAAAGCATCATTAAAGATAAATTAAGGACTACCCTCTCAGAATAGCGGCTTCAGGTGGAAACGCTTCTAGCTAGTTAAAAAGTTATTTTATGACGTTGTTGTAACCCAATTAAAACCAATAACAAATTCTCGTTTATTAAATTAGTCTGAACTCGACTTGTAATTTGGTATTTTTGTTTCACCAAACAAACTTAAGTCACATTGAGAAATATAAACGAAGGTGCAAGGAGTTTTTTTTTTCTTTGACTTATCTTTGACTTAAATCATTTTCAATTTTTTTTTTTGCGAATAACAAAAACGCAACCATTTTTCCATGTTAATTTCCATAGACAAAACATTTCTATGAATTAAATAAAGGCCGGACTTATTAATGCCAAGGTTTAAAATACCAGACACATTTCCATTAACTATTTTTTTTTTAAATGATGCAAAATATTACAAAATACAAATGCAAAATTTTAACATCTCCAAACTGTCAAAAATAGTTTACTTTAAAAGATACCATTTTGGAATTTGATTTTATCCCTTTTGTTAGTCTTGATTCAAATGAATATTTCCATTTTTTTTTTGTAAGTCAATGTAAACTATATTAAAAAAGTTACTTAAAACAAAGTAAAACTTAAAAACTTCATAGACTTCCTATAGAGAATTTTGTCTTGCGTCATGTTTTAAGTTTAACTTTATTTTAAATAACGTTTTTGAATAAGGGAGTTACACTATTGTTGTCGCCCTCTCTAACATTTTTACCCTCTTATACAAAACAAACATTAAAAGTTTAAACTTAAGTGACTCTTTTTGTTTTATGTTTCAGATTAGAAATTTAGAATATGTCCGTTAGTTAATTAAATTTATCTTTATATTTGCTCATGAAATAAGCAAAGGAAGTAAACAAACAGAATAAAGATCTAATTTTCGTCCATTGAACACAATAAAAACTAGGCCAAATGACTCCATTCTTTTTTAGTTTTTAGCCCAACAAGTGTAAGGGGGAAAAAAACTTAAGTTTTTCCTCACTATACACATATATTTTGGTCTAAACAATTAACTTACGGTTTAACTGTAATTCATTTTGGGGTCAGTGGAAACCAGGTGATCTTGAACTCAAATATGATATTTGCAGACAGCCTTCACAATAGTTAAGAATATTTTTAAATTTGCTGTTTAATTATAAGCCAGGGCCTTTTGTGATATTCATTTTTTTTTAAAAAATGTTTCTTAGAAATCTATTTTTATTACTTTTTTGTAGTATTTTTTATAAATCCATTTTTATTATTTTTTGTAGTATTTTTTATGAATCCATTTTTATTAATTTTTTTGTAGTATTTTTTTATAAATCCATTTTTATTATTTTTTGTAGTATGTTTTATAAATCTATTTTTATTATTTTTTTATAAATCCATTGTTTTTTTAGTAATAGAAATCCATTTTTATTTTTCAATAACAGAAATCCATTTTTATTAATTTTTTAATATTTCTAAGAAATCCATTTTTATTAATTTTTTAATATTTCTAAGAAATCCATTTGTATTTTTTAATAATAAAAATCCATTTTTAATAAAAAAAACTTAATATTTCTTAGAAATCCTTTTTGATTAATTTTTTTTTAAGATTTCTTAGAAATTCATTTTTATTAATATTTTGACTTGTGTTTTTGAGTGAAACGAACTTCTAAAAATAACTGAATTTTACTCGTTTTACGTTCTTGTTTTTTCTTTTTCTTTTGACACTTCATTTAGAGAAATACAGTAGAAAGTCGATTATCGGAATTAATGTCGGGTCGGACATATATAATTCCTATAACCAAAAATTCATCTAATCGAACTCCCATTAAAAAAAAGTGGAGAAAAGTAAGAAAAACCCAATTGAAATTTTTTTTTTATTTTCATAAGTAGTATTTTCCATAAAAATAAGTAAAAAAAATTGGTTTCGATAATCGAAGCCTTATAGTACTTAATTTAGCAGATTTTAAAATAAAGTTGATTGTTCAATTTGCAATTTTCTAAATAAGTTTACTAAATTTATATTTTGTTTTTTCTTCTTCTCTGCAGTTCAATATCATAATATGCTCATTATTCATGTAAATTTACCATGACAAATACATTAGATCTAACTCAGTAAACAATCTAGATTCATTCAAGTATTTCAGATAAGGTAAATTACGGTACACACAATATTAAGTATACATACTCATACCATCAACGACAGTAGTAATGATGATAATGACATCATTTGAACCCAATTCATAGGTCAGTTTTTTTTGTCATTTTTCCTCTTAATACATTTTTCTTGGTGTTTTAAAAATACATGTAAATAACATGTTATATTAACATATGTAAATATGTTTAAAGCATTTTTAATAGTTGGATGGACTGATTATTAAACACAACCAATACTTAACAATTATTAATAACAATAAACAGAAAACAAACTATTCAAAACTGCTTTAACAAATATTTTTAAAAAAATGTTAACTGGTTAACAAATATTTTTAAAAAAATGTTAACTGGTTAACAAAACACAACCCAATACTTAATGCATCAGATATTAATAAACTAATTCAATTTATTGCATAAATCAATTTTAAAAAAAGATTCAATAAACCAAAATATAAAACTGTTTTACAAATTAAGTTAAGTAAATATTGAAATATGAGGTGTTCTTTAAATTAAACGATATTATTACCAAATGAAAATAGGCCTACTAATATTAACATTATTAGGTGGTTAAGTGGAAGAAAATTAGCATTTTTAAAGTTAGATTAATTAATGCATTAAAAGAAATTTTAATTCAATTATTGCAATTAATTATCTGTATACAATTAAAACTGCCATTCATAAAATTTAGTACATTAACTGATAATAAAAGTGGTAAAAGCAGAAGTGGTAGGACACTCATTTGACTAGTAATATTTTATAGTAAAACAAATTCGATGGTGATTTTGTAATTTATAAGATTAGTTAAAAAAATAACTAAACCCATCAAATTCAGTAAATGACATTAAAAGTGGTAACTGATAATAAAAAGCAGTAAAAACACAGAAGTGGTAACACTAATTTGACTGGTATTATTTTGTAGTAAAAAATAAAGTCGATGGTGATTTTGTAATTTATAACATTAGTTAAAAAATAACTAAACCCACAAAATTTAGGAAATGGTAATAAAAGTGGAAAATGATAATAAAGTGGTAAACGCAGAGATGGTATAGTAAAAATGCCTGAAATTTTAGAGTGGAGAAAACAACTAAATTTGACTGACAATATTTTGCTAGTAAAACAATTTTGATGGCAACTTAGAAGGCAATTTAGAAGATTGATCTCAATTTAGAAGATTTGATAAAAATAGTAATAACAAACCACCAAAAAAATTTGATCTTTGTTAAAATTGCATTTACAATTGTTCAATATTGGAATTACAAAAATCAATGGTAGAAAAAAATATATAAAATCATAAATTATGTTTTTACCTGTGGTTTTTTAGTCTAGTTTATCCAGGTAACTCATTTAGTATGTCCATGAATGGAAAACACCAACTTCAGTATGAAACTTTTAAAAAATTGGAACAACACTTTAAAAGTAATAGAGTAGCCCACAGCTAAAAGTCCCACTTCATTGCTATTCAGATCACAAATGAGTACAACATTGCCTTTAACAAATGCTACAAAACTTGCATTGGTTTCACCCAAGAATGCGGTCTTGCCTTTTTTTTTCTTCCTCTTGAAGACCTGTTTGAGGCTGCTTTTTTTTTTTTTTGAAATTTTGACAGGTATATTCAACATTGTAAGTTATTTTTCTTTTTTGGTGGAAATACTTCACTATATCAAGTAGAACCAGAAATCTACTAGAAACTACTAACTTTACCAAAAGTTGTCTAAACTAGTTGCACTCTATATGAACAAGTGTAAAAAAAATTACATATTTAAATGTGCGAAATTGAATTCAAAGAAATTTATAAAAATTTTTTAAAATATGTCTAAATTAAATAAAGTAAAGCATAAGATTTTTTAAATTATTAAAATAAATAAATGAAAGTTTGATCATATTTGCTCACAAAAATTATTCATTCAAAATGGTGTCAAATAGGGTTGTTGGATAATAACTCCACCCATTTTATGAAATTATTAAGATACCAAAAAAAAAAACTTTATTTTATGGAATTAAGATTTGAATTTGCTGTATAATACCATCAAGAAAACAAGAGCGGCCACTAGCTGGCAGCACCTGTTAGCATTTATTTCTCAGGTTCACTGTGTAGACAAGAAACAGGCAACTGTAGACAGCTTCAGAATTTCTTTGACTCCGCCCTTTTATGAGCGTCAGTCAAATCGACCAATCAGAAATAAAAAAGGCGGGGTATGTGACATAAGACCCAGTAACAAACAGATTAAAAATTGATGACGTTCGTAAAACGGCGGAGCGAAAAAAAAATTCTTAAGCTGTCTACAGATGCCTGTGTAGACAGAATTACCGCCATTTTCGTTTGTAGCCAGCCGCACATCAGCACAGGCAGTTAGAAATCGGGGAGAACTTCAGTTGGCTCCGCCCTTTTTATGCCGAATGCAACTTCTAATTGGTTGGTCATGTAGTCTGACGTCACATGCTCCGTCCTTTAAACTTTTATTGCAATATTTCCAATTCTAGTACAATTATATATATTTACTATTATTTAGCAAACGTTTTTGTTATAAAAATGAATTCTTTTAAATAAAAACTAAATATCTTAATTTAATTTATAAAAAATATAAAATAATTTTAAAAATTGTTCTTTCAACATATTATTTCCATTTCTTGTCATAAGACTAATTAGTAGCTTTAATTTGAAGCAAATTAAAGAAAACAATGCGAAAAGTACAGTTTATTCTGCATTTTAGATTGAAAGTATTTTATAAACTAGAAGAGCAAATTCAACTTTAGCACGTATATGTATTTTTTCATGGAGAAGGTTTTTATGCTATCCACTTTGTTGTAAGTCACCACCAGATGGCGCTGCAGTATATCAACTTCTATACCGTTCAACCGATCACCATGAAAATTGGTACAGAAATGCCACAAAGCTGAAACATTTCAACAGCATGATGTACGAGTTGCAGATCACAATGGCAGATGAACATGGGTTTAAGGGGGACGGACATGGGCTTAAGGGAGACGGACATGGGCCTAAGGGGGACGAACATGGGCCTAAGGGGGACGAACATGGGCCTAAGGGGGACGAACATGGGCCTAAGGGGGACGAACATGGGCCTAAGGGGGACGAACCATGGGCCTAAGGGGGCGAACCTGGGCCTAAGGGGGACGAACCTGGGCCTAAGGGGGACGAACCTGGGCCTAAGGGGGACGAACATGGGCCTAAGGGGGACGAACATGGACCTAAGGGGGACGAACATGGGCCTAAGGGGGACGAACATGGGCCTAAGGGGGACGAACATGGGCCTGAGGGGACGAACATGGGCCTAAGGGGGACGAACATGGGCCTAAGGGGGACGAACATGGGCCTAAGGGGGACGAACATGGGCCTAAGGGGGACGAACATGGGCCTAAGGGAGACGAACATGGGCCTAAGAGGGACGCACATGGGCCTAAGGGGGACGAACATGGGCCTAAGGGGGACGAACATGGGCCTAAGGGGGACAAACATGGGCCTAAGGGGGACGAACATGGGCCTAAGGGGGACGAACATGGGCCTAAGGGGGACGAACATGGGCCTAAGGGGGACGAACATGGGCCTAAGGGGGACGAACATGGGCCTAAGGGGGACGAACATGGGCCTAAGGGGGACGAACATGGGCCTAAGGGTGACGAACATGGGCCTAAGGGGGACGAACATGGGTTTAAGGGGGACGAACATGGGTTTAAGGGGGACGAACATGGGTTTAAGGGGGACGAACATGGGTTTAAGGGGGGGCGAACATGGATTTAAGAAAGACAAACATGGGTTTAAGGGGGACGAACATGGGTTTAAGGGGGACGAACATGGGTTTAAGGGAGACGAACATGGCTTTAAGGGGAACGAACATGGCTTTAAGGGGGACGAACATGGCTTTAAGGGGGACGAACATGGCTTTAAGGGGGACGAACATGGCTTTAAGGGGGACGAACATGGCTTTAAGGGGGATGAACATGGCTTTAAGGGGGATGAACATGGCTTTAAGGGGATGAACATCTCTTTAAGGGAGATGAACATGGCTTTAAGGGGGATGAACATGGGTTTAAGTGGGTTAATCCCCTTAACTTTTTTAACAGTGAAGATGAAAGTCAATAAAAGTTATTTCTTTTAATTCTTTACTTTACCCGAGCGAAGCCGGGTAGCAATGCTAGTGTGTAATATAATAAAGTACACAAATTCAAAATTTGATCATTTTCAATCAATGTTTAAAAGGTTAACGACGTACGACGGGCAACATCCCCTATTCCAAAATCCCGTCTTATGAGGAGCATGATTCTACGAGCGTAGTTATACTAAAAATACTTTGAGATTTGCTTTTATGACTTACAAGCTTATGAGCTAGTTATAACATTTTGCTGTCATATGAAAGTTATTTCCTTTCTGTAATGACCCCCCATTTTCTACAATATGAAAAAAGTTGCTTGCAAAATGTAGATTAACTATCACTAATTACTTTAATTAGTAATTACAAGTTCATATTATGTACTTTAGAAAGTGTTTTCTAATATTTATGAATTTTTAAATTAATTGTAAAT